>CM020184.1:15484464-15538785 GCA_009805545.1 Oryza longistaminata | reverse complement strand
CGTACTAAACTAAAGTGAATGTAGCTCACTTAATGCTTAAATAGACCATCAAATAATCACTCACTAGATACCTACTACTCCATTTCACTTCAATAATTCAACAATTTGAGCACAAATCCACCTCAAATGGCTCTTGCTCCCAGGCTACACTTTTATTACCCCTTCTTTCATCCCCATATAAACTTTATAGTGTAGTCTCAAATCATGATTGTTGAAACCTAAATATGATTGTTTATATTTAAAGTTGTCCAGGCATAATTTTGAGAGCACTTTCGTGAGATCGAGGTAGGTTCTATTGAGAGCAAGTTTAATAGTATAGCCAACTACCGGTTCCAAATCATCTATAGTCAATTTAATGAGCGGCGATTCATATAATATTCACCTATAAGAGTAGGTACAAATAGCAGGACTATAGCTAGCTGCAAATATTTTTAAGGAGATAAATGAGGAGAAGATAAGAGCAGCGGGTTACAAGATTTTAAGCCAGCTGTAGCAGAGACTCCAAGACGCAGTGTGTGTAATACAGGTGGGACCAGGTATTAATAGTGTAGTATGCAATTATTGTATGGAATGAGCTATTAGAGGCTACAGATGAATTGGAGCTAGTAGTTGGAGGCTATACTATTAAACTTGCTCTAAAACACATACTACACAATTTATAGTTGTTCCACCAGTCATACGCAATGCATGCATCTTGGAGTCTGTGCTATAGCTGGCTATAAATCTGTAGCCCGCCGTCCTTCTCTCTCCTATTTTATCTCTGCTCGAATGTGTTTATAGCTGGCTTATAGTCTGCTTTGTATTCTGTCTGAATGCCATTTTAGTCTCTCATTGTTTCTCACTAATTATGTCTCAACAACTTTTCTCACAGTATATCCCACGATTAAAGCAAAACAATTTTTTTCAATTCGGCATACATGTTTATTAATGTATTATACCACTCTACTACGTACCTCCGTCTCATAATAGATGTCGCTTTGATTTTTTCTCGCAACGTTTGACCATTCGTTTTATTTTAAAATTAGTGCAAATATAAAAAATGATAAGTCGTTACTAAAGTACTTTTGATAATAAAAACAAGTCACAAACAAAATAAATAATAATTCCAATTTTTTAAAATAAGACAAATGATCAATATTACAAACATAAACTCAAACCGACAGTAATGTGGAAATGTGGGACGGACGGTACTAATCATTTTTTTATCACCACACATTTCATTGAAGTGTCGCTTCTATATCCTTGCAACAATTCGCAGCAATATATTTAGTTTGATCTATCGTCATTCCAGATCACGTTAATTTAACCTCATAAATTTATGAGAATCGAACACTTAGTATGCCATGACATGCTCCCGAATTTACACTGACACTGACAAGTCTCTTCAATGCCTATGTTCGATTTTTGTTTTGTAATGATATATTCATAAATATGTTAAAAATATAATTAACTAAACGAAGACAGTTTTAATCAAATTCAACAAATTTAAAATTTTAGTGTTTGCATATATACAAGATTTGAGACTTGATGCCTACTCCTAACCGACATCCATTCGAGATGTAAGCATGATATCATTATTTTTGTCGACACATGTTGCTAGTACTTGCGATGTAAATATTAGTTAAGGTCCTTAGTTTGGAACACAGAAATCGTATGTAGCAAAAAACATGTAAGTTTACCTTAAAAACAGAAGGAAAGGTTAGAGATCTTCTAAGCTGCCTGACTGCGCAAGTGTAATTAAACCAAAATTAGAGCCAACGTCGAAACAAAATATAAGTGTTAAACAAAGCTTGACATTAAATGTGCGAAACGTTTATATATATATAATTACTCTATATAGAACTAATAGTATTCAATTTTTTTCCACTAACAATTTTCCCCTAAACTGCTCGCAATTTCAAGAACTAAACGCAACCAAGGTGGTCAGACTCGAGACACGCTCGCTTTTAGCCCAAAAACTATACTACTGTGATTGGAAGTATCTGTGCGCTGCGGATCATCGCGGTAAAACATCATATAAATTATCGTCATGGTTTGTACCACGGAAATAAGTCGCGTACATTCTATAAGTTGTACAATCACGTATCAGGAGGTATTTACGCCATATCCAATTATTTATGTTGTGTGTAGTATCGTCTCAAAGTTTTTATTGATATAAATCTGAATAGGTTATGGTATGTTGACATATACATAAATTTATATAAAAAGACCTAGAAAAGACTAAATTAATCCCATCTTTATTGAATGTATTGGGAACACTCGGCTATGCATCCTTCACGTCCATTACGCTGGACAGCTGACTGATGAACCGACTCGTTGGAAAATATCTCTTTGTGTTTAAATTCATCCATATTTATCTACTGTCCATAAATCGTAAATATCAATTTATATATTCACATTTACAATGTTGGAAAGGTGATTGTCAATGAAGTCTTTGACTGGTCAACATCACACTCGATTAGGACAACAAGGTAGCTCTCCGGAAATTATTAATCTCATATTCCATTATGTCTATTTGATCAAAGAGAGTGAGGGCCTAGGGTCCGTATCCTACTTTGTGTGTAGGCCGCGGTTTTTTAAGGGTTCACCAAGCCCATATTGCCTAACTTTTTGCCTATACAGACTCACGTAACAAAGCTCTAATCTCACGATTGATGGTCCCTTAAGTCTTTCCCCTACTTGTACTCAGATTTTCAGTGTTCCAAAACTGTTCCGTACAGTCACTATCGACAAACGTGTAAGATTTTTTTTCCAGAAACTGACCAACTCGCCTCTCTCTCAAACTTTTTGTTCCCAATCTCTCAGGAGGACTAGAGCACCAGGGGAGTATACGTGTATAGCTATGATGAAGCTATGAAAGATAGGTCCGTAGACTCTGGCTGATGTTCCAGAGATGCCCTTTGTGTATGGATCTGGCTATCAGTGCCACGTATTGGTTATCGACGGTTCTTGCAATGCTTTTGTGCCAATGCTCTCGGACCATCTGCTTTCGGCTGTTTAAATTCAATTCGATCACTAGCATCTATATATAGATGGCTTTAAGCATATGTTTGGCTTTTCCAAGTGTCACTTACCCTGTTTGTCGTAGATGGCCATTGAATGGAGGGCGTTTGCCGTAATAGATTATGGTACGAAGAAGCCAAGCGATCACTTTCTCCCTTTGCTCGAGCTTGCGTTTGGCGTTGGCAATGTAGATCGATCTGTTTGGAAATTAAAGGCAAGCACGTATGCTGTCGATCTGATACGATCATCTCCAGAACAATTAATTAATTTAGTTTGATGGTGCTTGTTGTCTTACGAGCTGATCGTATTTGCTTCTATCTACATATGCGTTTCTTAAAGAGCAAGATAATAGGAAGTTAATTTGCAGCTTCTCTTCATATGCACTTGTGTCAGAACTCTGGATTTGAGTCGCACGAACTCTCCTGTGAATTCGAAATGGAAAGGGAAATGGAAGCTGAGCTTGAGGGAATGAAGAGAACAGAGACAACTGAGAAGCGCAGAGGAGGCAGAGGGAGAATTGGAATTGAGTTTTTGGAGATTTAGTTTGAAACTACCAATATTTCACGTCACCGCTGGCTCTCGGCATACTCCCTCCATTCCAAATTGATCTACATATTTCATAGGTACATTAAGACCAAGAAAAGTTAATAACTCTCTCATACTATATTTACTCTAGCAACAAACTCAATGCATGCATCATTCCCACTATTTCCTAGTCAATAGCAAATCAAGATATTGCATGTGGGTTATAAATACTTGTGTACATGGATACATGCATCAATGTTCATCTACTCCAATGCACAAATAACGAATAGCCTTAATGAATGAACACAAATATGTAGATCATTTAGGAATAACCTAAAAAAAAAACTATATGTAGATCAATTTGGAATGGAGGGAGTATGTAGTAATAAGCAATCAATATCAGGAATAAAGCAGATTAATTTCAGTTTTTTATGAGACAACAGTTAATGAGAGGAATGGACCATGCATTAATAGCTTTTTTGTTGTATCCATGGCTTACCATCTAAGAAGCTCAATGATATAACGGTTGACATTCTCGACGGTGTGGCCACATATAATCACAGCTAATGAGGATATTTATATAGGAAGAGTATATTAGCTCAGTTGGGTTTTTTTTAAAAAAAATCACGTACCCGCCCGACTTTTAGTCTCCAACTTAATAAGGGTGCTCTTATTAATTTTTATTCTGATTTAATATAGGTGTTCGTATATATAGTTAGTTTTTTAGTGGTATTTAATTTAATTTTTTAAAGGTGTTCATAAGTAAGAGCGTGTATGTATGTGTTTGTTCTCTGTGTTTCGAAAAAAATTTGAGGTGATCTGCCCAAGATTTCAACGATGCCTAAACCGTATGGATACATTGACAAGACAAGTGTGCGCTCAAGACGACTAATACTTGACCACCTTTTGCTATATTAATAATTAATTAACAAACGTGATTAAGCCACATTTCGATCAATAGCCTAGGGTGTTCTTGAAGTGCGCAATGACCAGGATGAGGAGAGCAATCCTTAACTGATTCCTTCTAGAAAAGACTCCCCATAGTTTCGACGATCAAACGACACGAGGTGTGGTCCGGGAAGTTTCTTCTGTGCCTTTCTTTTCATTTATATTTTTCTAACTCAATTGCAAAAGGCAACCATTTGGCCATTTAGCTCCAGCCACGGCGTCCTGAAGATCAGACCGCTTTGGTAGAACACATCTTTTTTCCCTATTTTGTGCAAGAAAATTATCGGGTAAAAACTAATAATAATAATTCAGTACGTGTCATGAAAGACTCTGAAATCATAGTATTTTGAGAAGATATTGAAAAGGTTACTGTAAGTAGAGGAGGCGCTGTTATACAACTGTCTGAAAACTCAATTTAGCTTGTTTTTCTTTTTTTTTTCTTTTTCTGAGGAGGCTTCAATTTAGTTTTTCAGATACGAAATTTGCAAACAGTTGAAAGAATAGGAGTATAACAGTACTCAAACTTCAACCTAGAGTTGTTTAGCGTTGTACATTACACTTGTTGTAAATTACATTTATTTCAAATGAAATCAAACTAGATATTGAAAATCTATATATTTGTATGCAAACATCTTCCCTACATTGGTAATTTTGGAACTGTTTATAACTTCTAATTAAACATAATTGTACGCGAAGGTAGCGAAGACACCAACAGTTTGGATATATGGATAATACCGTCAAATGGCCTTTCACTTATACCTGCACAAGAATTCAACGATCACATAATCGGTTCATGATCTGCAATATTTGGACAAGAATAAATGATCTCTATCAACAATGTTCGTGCATCCTTTCTTTCTTGGAAGAAAGGCTTAAGGGGGATTTTACTCTACATATGCATAGGGTAAAGGTGTCAAAAAAAACTACTTTGGCAATCATGGATTGATTCTCTTATGTAACCTCTTGTTTTTTCTTTTCTTTCTGTTGTACGTATCGTTCTGTAATCTGTAAATTGCTAATAGTAGTATACTAGTATAGTGCAGTAGAAATCAAAAAAAAAAATCGGTGTGTTTTTTGTTTAAAAAAAAAAAATCGGTTCATGCTGTGGTAACGGTATCAAATCACATAAATAGTTATGCTTAGCAATTTCGGTTTTGATCGATTGATTGTTGAAATGGTACTACTTATTTGTATATCAGAACTAATTCACTCTGATATCACATCTCTGTTATATATACATATGGAGAAGTATAGTAATTTTGAGGAGATATTGATGCTTCATTTGAGGCTGTTTTTCCCACAGAAAGGTATTCCTGAGTTTATCTGTTCTTTTGTACAAAATGAATTTCCAAGTTATTGTGTCAACACATATATAATTGAAGTGTCAACACATACATAAACGTATATGCGTGCAATCATGCATAGGGCTGGTGGCAAGTCATTATAATTGAAGTGCAAACAAAAATTGAGAATTCAGGAGTACTTCTTCTACAAGTCAATTGTGCAAAAACCTGATGTGAACGTAGGAGTTGTCTGAAACTCTGAATGAATATTGCCCTTTCTGCTCAGCAGAGGCCAAAGGCAAGTGACCGAGACACTGAAGCAAGAATGATACTACGCACTTGTGTAATACATAAAAAAAAATTATACAAATACTTAGAAAATATTCACTCAATTTTTACTCAAAAGGACTTCTGTAAGGACTTCTAATCAGCAAAGTTCTACTCTGAACATTTCTTTAGTCAAACTATGCTTTATATTTTGACTGAAGGAGCAGTAGCCACATAGGAGTTCCTGAAACACACGCTACTTGGGATATATCATCATCCTATACAAAAAATTGAAGAGATTTATTATTCACAATTGATGATGCCATCTTCAGATAGAAACAAGAGTACCCGCACGGGATAACTTGTACCAATATTATCTATCCATTTTTCTACTCACAAATTAAAAAAGCACTGTGTTCAGAAACCACAGGTGTCACTGGCAATCAAACCAAGAACATAGAAAATCAGGCGCCCACATGATTCCCCCAATTGCCAGCGGATGCTGCAGAAGATTCCAAACACATCTGTCTCTACTTTTATCTCCTTTTCCTCTCCACTAGTATTTTATTTTTTTGCAATATTTTTCACACTCCAAAACCCCATCATTTTTCAGCTATAAATGGCCCCCTCCTCCAAGCTTCAATTCCCTTTTCCCCTCTTCCCCAGCTCCTTTGTTAGGTTTTCTTCCAGTGAGCTCTTTTTGCTCATCTTCAGATCTTCACTTCTTTCCTAGTTGTTACTACTGCCTTTGAGTATTGACAGCTTCATCCTGCCAACTCAGCTCAATCTTCCTCTGAAGTTTCAGTCTTTGTTTCTGAATCTCTTCAGTGTTCAGAGGGGAAGTTCTGCCAAAAAATTTCTCTGGCCATCCATTTTCCAAGGGGAGATTCTGCCAAAATTTTCATCTCTGTCCATCAATATTCCTGGGGAGGTTCTGCCAAAATTTTCTCTGAAATCGGTTAATTTATAAGGGGAGGTTCTGCCGAAATTTTCGCTGGTCATCAATCTTCCCTTTGTTGACATACCCTGCATAAGTATATACAACAAACATATAACTTTTTGCAAGGTAAGAAGGAGTTTTTATCTGTTCTTGATGATAGACTCCTAGAGAAGTTGTCCTAGTTGTGTAGATGTTGTTGCTCATCATCCCTGAGCACCTTCTCTCTAGATTTATGACTGGCTCAGCCATAACCAGGCTATGGTTTTCGCCGATGGCCAGGAGGGATGGGCTTTCCGTTCGTCACAAGACGGATGAAGGCCATAATTAAAAATAAGAAATATTGAAATAATAATAGCATAGAGTCATGGTCACCAGTGTCGCGGAAGGGAAGCGGACGGCCAGATGCGGCTGCTACCTACCGTGCTACGGTCGTCGATCGGCCGTCGATTGGTCTGAGGTTGCCCACTGATTCGCTGGTTGACCGTGCTGCCGAGCCACCCTGTAGATCTACCCGTATCTTCAGAGTCCATGTTGACTCGCACCGTCTAAAGGTGGAAATCAAACCGGCTTTGTCTTTTTTTATCTCCCTTTTGTTCGGAACTATATTTCTCTCTATCATTTGAGACTTTTTCTAGCGAGCAAAAGTATTAAAGCAGTGTGAAAATAACTTCGGTTAAAAACAAATATTTTTAGTTTTAATACACCGTAGCGAAGCATGGGCATTTTGCTAGTATATATATATATAGAGAGAGAGAGAGAGAGGGGTAAATTAACTGGTGCTACATGGAGCATGGGCTCCAAGATTCAAATTGAGTATATACCCAATTTGAATGAGTATAAAATTTTTTTAAATGTTTAGATATGAACATTAACTTCTTTACTAACAAGTTTGAACTGAGTTTGAACTTTTTTTTTGTTAGATTTTGGTTCTAGGTATATAACATCCAAACATATAATTCGTTAGGTATGTAATAATGAATTATGAAATAAAGTTGAGTTTGAGTTGTTTTGTTGTTAGGTATTTGTATGAATCAAATTCATATACCTAGGTATATACTCACAATTTGAAAATTTTTAAAAAATTGAGAGAATTTGTGTGTTTTATACCTTGGAGCCCGGGCACCATGGAGTCCCATAGCCGCGCCGTCGCCCGTCGCTGCAACCGCCTCTCTCTCAGATCCGAAAAAATGGGATAGGTGATGTGGTTGGTTACGTAGGAGCAACCAAAAGTAAGTACATATATATATTCATATTCTATACATATTCATGGAATACGATTCACTTTCAAGATATCACATTAGATAGATATCATATTCATGGAATATGATTCACTTTCAAGATGCTTTGATGGTGAAATGGTAGACACGCGAGACTCAAAATCTCGTGCTAAAGAGCGTGGAGGTTCGAGTCCTCTTCAAGGCATAATACGGAGAATGCGCATTCAATGAGCATTCCTCGTAGAAGTATTCCGGAAATCTGCGCCTGGTGCTCTCCTCTATCTTCTGAGGTCCTTAACCACTTCCCTGAGAAAAGGAGACAGTAAAAGCCAAAATAGACTAAATATAGCCTGAACGATCCTAAAAATCCCTCGAAGGAGATAATATAATAAAGAACCCAAAGCAGACGGTATCCTACTGCAAGGGTGGTCTTAAGAATCCAAAAGAGGTTGCTCAGAAGAGATAGATGTATCCCAACCTCTATTGCTCTCGCGTAAAGCCTTTTTTTTACGCGACAGGAAAAAGTGACTACGAATTCCCCTTTTTGTTTGCGAATCCCTGTTTGTATCCTTTGAGCGCACGCCCATAAGTAGCGATCAAGGAAATCGATCAAACGATCCCAATACCGTGAAAGAGAAACTTCCCAGATCCAGGGAAGCTTATCATAAAGGGCTTCGACAAGGGGTTTTATTCGTTCTTTGAGCAAAAAGATAAAGATCGGATAGATTCGAACCGCAATTGCAAAGGTAATCACTACTATGCCAGCCCAAATCATGATCTTCACCAACTTGGATTTGGTTCTCTCGCGAAAATCGCGAGTTGCAGAGATGAGAACCATGAAAAGCAAGATCCCGAATAAGAAAACAGAAACCGAGGAAACCACAAGAGTGAAGACTAGTAGAGTCTCGTCTTTTGTCATTCTTTGCTCCTTTTTCACTCAATGATTCATTCGAATTTCCCGACCAAAAATTCTATATGTCTATTCATAGGGCCTCGTTGCTAAGTGCTACAAGATCTAGTGCACTGGAACTCGTGGTTATGGACCCGAATCCTTTAGTATGGAACATTGTCTTTTCCAAGTAAAAACCCCCAGTATATGAAAGAATGAAAAGGTGCTTTCGTTCTTTTCTTGTGGAATAAGAAGCCCTCGTACCTTAATGAAAGGAAAATAGGAATTTTTCATTAGGTATTTGACCAAATAGGATCGTCCAGTTCCTATAGAACCTATCACTAAAATACCCGATAGGGCTAAGCGGAACGAAAAGGATTTTCCCTGAGATGGTAAATGAAAACGATTAGCCCCATACGAGGTTTGGGAATAAGTGATGAGCAAGGAATATACGTCTTTCTGCTAAAGAGGATCTATTAAACTCATAATTCATTAGATCCTTGTTATCAATGTCAACTAGGTATCATAAGTAAACGGATCCCGGTTGTTCAATCCTTTGATAACCAAGGTCATTCTTTGCTAAAGAGA
The DNA here is from genome assembly GCA_009805545.1 of Oryza longistaminata. Classification (NCBI taxonomy): domain Eukaryota; kingdom Viridiplantae; phylum Streptophyta; class Magnoliopsida; order Poales; family Poaceae; genus Oryza; species Oryza longistaminata. The sequence continues at coordinate 15,529,125 of CM020184.1, read as the reverse complement.
AATGATCACTATGAGTCAGACTCAATAGAATTGGATCCATTCCAAATAGCGAGAATTAGGATTCTGGATCCCTCTCAATCTCTCTTTCAATTCGAGGATCCAGAGAGGTGTTTTCATAGTCATCTCCGAATATTTGCCATCTCCGAATATTTTCGATTTCATTTTTCTATGATATGTCTTTCTATATGAAAATTGGTTATTTACGATGTACGATGATCCCTGTTAAGCATCCATGGCTGAATGGTTAAAGCGCCCAACTCATAATTGGTAAATTTGCGGGTTCAATTCCTGCTGGATGCACGCGAACCGGAACGTTCCATAAGTCTATTGGAACTGGCTCTCTATCCATGGAATCTCATCCATCATCCATACATAACGAATTGGTATGGTATATTCATACCATAACATAAGAACAATAAGAACTCGAATTCTTATCGATACTGGAACTCAGAGCATAGGAGGGAAAGTCGATTTATGGATGGAATCAAATACGCAGTATTTACAGAAAAAAGTCTTCGTTTATTGGGAAAGAATCAATATACTTTTAATGTCGAATCGGGATTCACTAAGACAGAAATAAAGCATTGGGTCGAACTCTTCTTTGGTGTTAAGGTAGTAGCTGTGAATAGCCATCGACTACCCGGAAAGGGTAGAAGAATGGGCCCTATTCTAGGACATACAATGCATTACAGACGTATGATCATTACCCTTCAACCGGGTTATTCTATTCCACTTCTAGATAGAGAAAAAAACTAAAGGAGAATACTTAATAATACGGCGAAACATTTATACAAAACACCTATCCCGAGCACACGCAAGGGAACCATAGATAGGCAAGTGAAATCCAATCCACGAAATAATTTGATCCATGGACGGCACCGTTGTGGTAAAGGTCGTAATTCCAGAGGAATCATTACCGCAAGGCATAGAGGGGGAGGTCATAAGCGCCTATACCGTAAAATCGATTTTCGACGGAATCAAAAAGATGGCCATCTATATCTATGTCTGCACTTGTCGTTTGTAAAAATAAACAAAAAGACCCTTATTTATCTCCATCAATTTTGGACGGCTCAGATCAAGCTATGATTCGTGCAAAATACACAATAACCTCTTTTGTTCCCTTTTACCTTCTCCCGTTCACAACACACACTTTGGGGTTGTTCACTTTGATGCCATTTTCAACCTTACCAAATTTTGGTAAAGTTGCCAAAAAATTGGCTACATTTAGTTTGCTACCAAATTTTGGTAACTACTAGCAAAATGCCCGTGCTTCGCTACGGTGTATTAAAACTAAAATATTTGTTTTTAATCGAAGTTATTTTCACATTACTTTGGTACTTTTGCTTGCTAGAAAAAGTATCAAATGATATAGAGAAATATAATAGCTCATAACAAATTATTATTCAAGAATAATCCGAAGAAAGGGAGATAAAAAATAGATAAAACCGGTTTGATTTCCACCTTTACACGGTGCGAGTCAACATGGACTCTGAAGATATGGGTTGGCTAGATCTATGGGGTGGCTCAACAGCACGATCGATGACCGTAGCACGGTAGGTAGCAGCCGCGTTTGGCCGTCTGCTTCCCTTCCGTGATAGTGGTGACCATGACTCCGCACTATTATAATTTCAATATTTCTTATTTTTAATTCTGGTCTTCGTCTTTCTAGTGATGAATGGAAAGTCACGAATCTTTTAATTAGTTAAGATTAAGATATAGAATTAGGCCTAGAGGTGAAAAGTTTTGGCGTGTCACATCGGATATACAGACACATATTTAAAATATTAAACGTAGTCTAATAACAAAACAAATTACAGATTCCGCCTGTAAACTACGAGATGAATTTATTAAGCCTAAGTAATCAATCATTAGCAAATGTTTACTGTAGCACCACATTGTCAAATCATGGTGAGGGAAAGAGTTACTGAACACAGTGAAATATGACGTTTCAGTGTGTCATACACTTGTGCTTTTCACTCAATCCCAATGCCTGGACGTGTAGGTATGCAGTATGCCGATCACTAGGTTGCGAAGTCTAGGATCTAGTATGTATTTTATTGGCATTGGGATGCGGATCCGGTCTAGTGAATAGGGTATGCCTAAGCGCCCACCCGAGATTGGACTCGAGGGTGGGTAAGACCCGGAGCGAGGTTGTCCACGAGCGGAGGCCCCTCGAAGAGGCGAGCCCGGAAACCATTCGTTTTTTTAGTGCCCAAAACTCTAGTGTTTTAAAGTGAGAGGGATTCTACCTTTGGGGAAGGTAGGATTCCTCGGAGCAAAGGAAATATAATGTTGAATGTTTTCGTGGAAGTGAGATAAGTACTTCCTTGGGAAGGGAGTACTTATCGGAGTAAAGGAAACTGCGGAGGTTCTTGTTGTAAGGAGGCTAGTCCCGTTGTTAGGAAGAGTTAGCGGTGTTGCCATCGGAGTTACGTGTACAGGGATACGTGTATTGAGAAAAAAGGCTGAGAAGGCCTGTTTTCGAAGCTAGAGCATAGGTTTAGTGAGGTTTAGGTACTTTGACACCTAAACTGATTTGAAATACGAAATATCGCATTTCTGTAAGCATAACTAGTATTGTCCCTCGCCGTGCACGTGCACGTGCACGCGCGTGTGATGTGCGCGTGCGCAAGAGTGAAGTGCATTATCAGTCCGTAATCTCCTGGTCGAGTGGTGCCATCCACTCGATGAACTCGTTGATAATTAGGCTTAAAAGATCCGTCTCGCAATTTACACGCAATCAATGTAATTAGCTTTTTTTTATATTTAATACTATATACATGTGTCCAAACATTTGATGTGATAGGGTGAAATGTTTTTGCGTGGGAACTAATCAGGGCCTTAAATTTCTTTTCTTCGGCCGAGGGACCTAGAACAGACTTTTTCCCGGCCTGGCCGGTCGGCCCACGGCCTCTTATGCGCACGTGCGGGCCCTCCCCCCTCCCCGGGCCGCAACCTGGGCCAGGGCCAGGGAAACCGCCCCGCGCGCGCCTCCACTTGGGCCGGTTTCGGTCTAGCCAGTGCTGGTCGTCCGATCTTAGGGTGCCGACGTCGGAGGGACAAAACCCCATCCCTCCCGGCCGTCGGCGAAAACCCTAGTTTTCTCCTCCTCTCCCTCTCACCGGAGCTGGAGCGGACAGCGAAAAGCGGCGACGCCGGCGCATGCCCCCTCGCCGGTGCACGCACTCGCCCGAGGGTGACGTGTATAAAACTAAAATATTTGTTTTTAATCGAAGTTATTTTCACATTGCTTTGGTACTTTTGCCTGCTAGAAAAAGTATCAAATGATATAAGAAATATAATAGCTCATAACAAATTATTATTCAAGAATAATCTGAAGAAAGGAGAAAAAAAAGATAAAACCGGTTTGATTTCCACCTTTACACGGTGCGAGTCAACATGGACTCTGAAGATATGGGTTGGCTAGATCTATGGGTGGCTCAACAGCACGATCGACGACTGTAGCACGGTAGGTAGCAGCCGCGTTTGGCCGTCTGCTTCCCATCCGTGATAGTGGTGGACCATGACTCCGCACTATTATAATTTCAATATTTCTTATTTTTTAATTCCGCGGAGGAGAACGAGCGAAGCAAAGCTCCCATATATAGAACATGAGGGCGAAAGCTGCGTGCGGGAATCGTCCGGCTAGGGCGAAGGAGACGTCGGATTGCTGGAGTGTGGACGGCACGCGAAGTGGGTGTGATGCGGCCCACCGCTGGGTGGGCCCCGACCCAGAACGGTCAAAAAGAAAAAGAAGAAAGGAACCGCATGACTGAGTAGAAAAAGAACCGCGATCCCACCGGGGCCAGGGCGTGGCCCGCCTGGCCCGAGGCGCTACAGGCGCGAACACCGAACCCGGCTTTTTTTTTTTTTGTTTTTTTTTTTTTTTTTGTTTTTTTTTTCTTTTCTTTTTTTGTTTCTTTTTTTTTTTTTTTTTTTCTTATCCCCGTCCTCCCTCGGAGTTTTAAGTCTTATGATTTTTTTTTTTTTTGTTTTTTCTTTTTTTTTTTTTTATTTTTGACTTTTTTTTTATTTTTGTTTATGGTCTTCGTCTTTCTAGTGATGAATGGAAAGTCACGAATCTTTTAATTAGTTAAGATTAAGATATGGAATTAGGCCTAGAGGTGAAAAAGTTTTGGCGTGTCACATCGGATATACAGACACATATTTAAAATATTAAACATAGTCTAATAACAAAACAAATTACAGATTCCGCCTGTAAACTACGAGATGAATTTATTAAGCCTAAGTAATCAATCATTAGCAAATGGTTTACTGTAGCACCACATTGTCAAATCATGGCACAATAGCACCGCAGCGAGGCGGCGCGGCAGCGGTTCCGGCGCGACTGGGCGGGCCCGTCGGGCGGGAGGCAAGGCAGCGACCTCTGCACCACCTCCGGATCTAGCTGGCCAGCGTCGGTACCGGTCCTTGGCACTATGGTGCTTCGCTGTGCTGCCGTCCCTTCACCGGATCCTCCTGTTGCAGCAGCACTAATGCCCTTCTGCTCCCGTTTTTTCTTAGTTCCAATCCTTTCTTTCCTGATTTATGTGGTTGTTCTTCCTTTTGTTCTCGGTTCTTCTCGGTGCGGCAAATGTTGGAAGGAGAAGGCGTCGCCACCGTGCGTGGAGTAGGAGGCGAAGGGCGACGGAATCCGGTGGCAGCCATAGCGACCCCTCCACCATGCCGGCTAATGGATTTGGCAAACACGGCTGGTGGCTTGTTCTTGCGACTGGCAGCACATCATGTCTTGCTCTTTTCTCAGGTCCGATGGCACTACTGCTCATGCTTTGGGGAAAGCTGCTTGGCTCTGTTGCCGTTCTTTGGTCTCCCTCTAGTTCTCTTTCGATTTTTTATTTCATCTGCCTAGGAAAATGATGCACAACTAGCAACAGCTCTGAATATTTGTGGAAAATCAATCAATTGAACAGTACTCGCCCTAGAATGCATGTACTGTCACCCCAATTGAACATTCTCTAAATGTCCTTGTTGTTTTGTAGATCGACGAACGCACCATCGTCGGCTGTGGTCCATCCTATTGAAATGCAATCGGGGCAGTGGCGACTTCTTTTTTAATTGTAGAATCAATCTGTATATATGTCCCTGCATCCTTGTAACCATATGTGTCGTTTTTGTTACTCAAAAAAGGATTGGATATAATTCTTTTGGCTGGATCATTTTGTTTGAAGGGATTAATTTATTTTATTGAGAGAAGGCTTAAGCAAATTTTGTGGCCACATCGAATATGTGGAGTTTTCTTTGCACTTGATACGCTAGAAGATTTATGGATTTTTCTAGTTTAACTGAGCGGATCAATGAATCATTCTGAGCATCTGGTTACTAGATCAAAAAATTTTAATTAGAGTAATTAATTTACTGATAGACAGTGAGCTATAAATTATGTTAAGTAATTCGTCTACTAACATAAGACCACCAGAATCAAAACGGAATTCTTGCTAGATTCAATATGTTTCGTCCGTAGTAATTTCTTTACTTAAAAGCCAAAACTATGTTCCATTCGTAGTAATTTCTAATTTATTTACCAAGGAGGAAAAATTTCGTGGTAAGATTAAAGAGTAATTTATTAACCAAGGAGGAAAACAAAATAAACCGGGAGTAATTTATTTACGGACGAAAATTTCGTGGAAAGATTAATAGGTTGATTATAAGTAATTTATTTACTAAGGCAAGATTAATACGTTGATTATAAGTAATTTATTTACTACAAGAGAAGAGAAGCACTGGGAACAGAAAAAGGGTAGGAACGAAAAAAGGGGTGGGTGGCGGTTGGTAAAGGAGTGCGGACGAGAGGGAAGTGGGGGTGGGGTAGGGGGTAGGTTGTGAAGGGAGCGTTTTAGTTATTACGCACCCTGGGTGCGGTTTAGCGCTACCCTATATATATATATATAGCTAAAATAAGTCTATTTTACGTCCCTACTCTTTGGGCCGTGCTATATAATACGTCTATTTTTCCACCCTATTATTCGTGTCGAGCCTTACATATGGTTGAAAATAAGTCTGTTTAGCATCCCTGAACTTCGTGCCAGGCCGTACCGGCCCAGCGTACCGAGGTAGCAACCCAAGCACGGCACGGCTGTCGGGCCAGGCCAGCACGGCACGGTTGTCGGGCTAGACCAACACGCGCACGACCCGAGTCGGGCCATGCCGTGGCTGGGCCGAGCCAAATCATCGGGCCTTGGGCCGGGCTATCGAGCCTCGGACCATATGGCCATCTATATCTATGTCTGCACTTGTCGTTTGTAAAAATAAACAAAAAGACCCTTATTTATCTCCATCAATTTTGGACGGCTCAGATCAAGCTATGATTCGTGCAAAATACACAATAACCTCTTTTGTTCCCTTTTACCTTCTCCCGTTCACAACACACACTTTGGGGTTGTTCACTTTGATGCCATTTTCAACCTTACCAAATTTTGGTAAAGTTGCCAAAAAATTGGCTACATTTAGTTTGCTACCAAATTTTGGTAACTACTAGCAAAATGCCCGTGCTTCGCTACGGGGCAGGCGGTGGTGCCAACGGAGGGCGCCACGCGGAGGATTCTGGTCCAAGTCAACATAGAGGCCGTGGAGATTCCGTGGCCGACGACGTAGCCGAGCAGATGAGAGATGGCATGAAGAGGTAGCAGTCGTCGTCGATGAGGACTTTGGGGACGGCGGCGGCTGCGGCCTGCAGATCCAACCATCGACATGGTGGATGTAGGTGCCATGTTGCTCTTGGTGGCAAGACGGCGGCAGCCCATGGATCCGGTCGTCGTCCAGTGATGCGGAGGAAGGGGGAGTCATGGGCTCGATCAATCTCTTTGGCATTTGTTTCTCTCCTCAATCTGTGATGTTTTGCTTGTGTTTTTGCTTGGTGATGAAGTCATGATTTGTTCAGAGGTTGGATGTTTTGGAGATAATTTTAGGATTTGTTTGTATGCATGCGGTTTTTTTTGGGATTTTTGATGTCGGATGAGGTGTAGCGCGAGGGAAGCTCGATCCAGTTTGGCATAGCCCTCGCCCAACGATATGATGGACGCGGAGAGGAGGTGCGGACAATGAACGGAAATCTTAATCGGACTCAAGCGGTGAGAAGCTGCGCGCTGCAGATGACGGCGTTTTGATTTTTCTTTTGGCCGTGATTACGCGCGCGCAGAGACATAAGACATCGCTCTCAGTCGGATTTATGGACTCGGTCGGATTTACGGACGATAAAATTGTTGTGACGATAGGAAAATTACTAATCTTTTAATTAGTTATAAGATATAAGAAATCTTGCCAAAATTTTGGTAAGTTGCCAAGTTGTCAAAATTGGTAAGATTTTTTTTCATCAAAGTGAATAGGCCCTTTCTTCACCACTGCGTCGCCCCATCGGCAACGGAAGGCACAAATGGCATCGGTGAGGGATTGCATGCTGTCCTCCTCCCTCCTCCCCACCTCTCCTCCTCTCCAAGTCATGCGACGGTGCAGTGGCCCCGCCCACCTCCTAAATGGTCAAGATCCTCCTAGCCCCTGCTATCAACACTAGCCCACCACCTGTTGCTAGCCCCACGGCTTTGTTGGTGCCATCGTCACCTTACTGTCCCACATTCTCTATTGTTATTATTTTTCTTTCACATTATAAAATATACTTCCTCCATTCCTAAATATTTGACGCTGTTGATTTTTTTAAACATATTTGACTGTTCGTCTTATTCAAAAAAATTTAAGTAATCATTAATTCTTTTTTTCAATCATTTGATTCATTGTTAAATATACTTTTAATTTATGTGTATAAATATAGTTTTACATATTTCACAGAAGTTTTTGAATAAAATGAACAGTCAAATATGTTTAAAAAAGTCAACGGCGTCAAATATTTAGGGACGGAGGGAGTATATAACACATATTCTCTCAAACAATGATATTACACTGTTTTTTTACCTATATGTTGGCATCCCCCGACCTCAGAATTGTTGTTATAAGCCAGATCAATCATCTGATTGTGTGAATAACCGGTTATGTTAACAAGTCAATCATTGGATGCCTTTTGTCAAGAAAGTCCAATCGAAATGGACTTACCTATAAGAAATAAAATCCAATTACAACTACAAAAATAGGCATCAGTGTCAGAAGTCAAACTAATATAAAACTTTCCACACCGATGACGCACTCTTAATGTCGCCAACCCTCTTTTGATAAACCAGCGTGCCTTTTATTATCATAAGGAAAAAGTACGAATTACCCCTTCGAACTATCGCGGTCGACCGAACTACCCCCGAACCATAAAACCGGACATTCTTCACCCCTCCCCCCCCAACTATGCAAACCGGACGAATTACCCCCCCTCGACTCAATCCGCGGTGGTTTTGGTCTACGTGGCGTACGCGTGGCAGTCCAGTCAACATTCTATATATAAAAAAGTAGTGGGGTCCACCTATCATGCTCTCTCCTCTCTCTCTCCTCTCTCTCTCACTCTGTCTCTCTCACTCATCCTCCCTCTCATGCGCAGGTCAAGCGGCAGCGGCAGCGTGCACGGCGGGCGGCGGCGCTGGACGGCGCGGACCAGTCGGGCGAGCGAGGGCCTGTGACGGGGGGCGTCGAGGTGTTCGGCAACAACCTCATCCGCCTCCGTTCCCCCGCCGCGTTGGTGCGTGTCACGCTCGCAGACAGGTCCTTCCGCGCTCGCCGCACCTTCCGCGCTCACCACCACACGCCGTCGGTCTTCCTCTCTGCCGCCTCCGCCTCCGGCCTCGTTCCTCTCCGGCGGCGGCTGGGCCTCCGCCTAGTGGGAGCTCCTCCTGCTCCGCAACCACGACGCTGCGAAGAAGCTCGCCGTCGCCAACACCGCACACCTCCCGCCACAGTGCCGTCGCCATCCTCCCATCCCCGCACCGCCGCCCACCATGAGCTCCGGTTGCCTCCTCCGCGGGCGACCAAAGGGAAGAAGAGGGTGGTGGCGGTTGGATTTGGAGGAACCGGCTCGCCTCCGCCCCCAGCCGCGCAAGCGAGCTCCGTCGCTGGCCTTTCGAGTACGTGCACGAGAGAGAGAGCAAGGAGGCTGGGAGAAGTTGGGTTAAACAAAGGGATATATGACAGGTGGGCCCAAGGATTTTTTTTAATTTTTTTTCTGACTAGGCTGCCACGTTGGCGCCACGTGTGATAGCTCAAATCAAAACCGCTCATAACAGTGTTCAGGGGGGTCGTTTGTCCGGTATGTATAGTTTAGGATATAAAATGTCCGGCATTTAAGTTTAGTGGGGTAATTCAGTCGACCACGATAGTTCAGGAGGTAATTCGTACATTTTCCTTATCATAAATTCATAATGTAAGACAGATCAACCCTGCATGCATGGCAAGTTTGATCACTACAATCTAAGAAGAAATAAAAGAAAAGATCAACTGTTCGTACTACATTTTTCATGGAATTTTTTTTTTTGGTACGAAAAGCTTTTTAGTCGCCGTTGTTTGTGTTTTGTCGAGATGGAACCTTTTCAGCCTATACTTTTTTTTACTTTCCGATCGTTGACATTGATCTTAAATAACTTTCAAACCCCCCGTCTCAAACCTTAGTTCTTTTAATCCCCCATCAGAAATGAATTGGAGGGAATTAATGGAACAATGCTTAAAGATTATTTTTAGATCGTAAAAATTCCAAAGTTCCCATCAAATTCCAAGAAATATTCCAGAAATTCCAAGCCGTTTGGGCCCAAATAATCCCCCATTCTCTGGACCATTTCTGGCAGCCCATCATCTTCCTCTCCTTTTGGGCTGCCCCGAGAGCGCTGCTGCCGTCGTCTCTCTTCCTCCGCCGCCACCCGGCTCAAACTCAATCCTCCTCCGCCGTGCGCAACTCCGGAAACGGAATCCTCCCGTCGCCGGCCGGGAGCACATGCATGCTTCTCCCCCCGTTCTCGTCCGTTAATTAGTTCATCCATTAGAGCAATGATATGATCATATGATATCACTTCCACACCCAATGTTGCTCTGTCACTGATGAAGACCAACGGTGCAGTGCATGGATGCGTGTTTTTTTAGATAAAGGATTATCAAACCCGGCCTCTACACCTTTGTGGGGTGTACACACACTACAGGAAATCAGCCCTTTACTTACCAAGGTTCTTGGTGACAAGATGTTGAATATTGGTTGCTGTTGATATATTGTTACCATGAGACCTTGGTGACACCTTGGTGGCTACAATCTGGTCGCTAAAAGTATTTTGGTACCAATGTTGGTCTCCTTGGTGACTAAATGTCACATCAACAGTTACCAACCAATTGTTGGTAACAATATGTACAACTATTAGTTACAAAGCAAATGTTGGTACCAATATATATTTAGTAACCAAGCCAATACTTGGTAACAAATAACATATAGGCACCATGGCCTCCTTAGTCACTGCACACTTGTAGCAACCATGAAAAATTAACCTTGGTGACTAGATACTAGGAAAAAAATGTTTCTAATATTCAAAATATTTCTGAACAATACCATATGCATCCACAACATTGACTACAGAAGTAGTTAGATCTAGCAAAATACAATTACAATAATCCATATGTCAAATAAGATAATCCAGGGAAAAAATCCATATGTCAAATACAATTACATTTAAATCAACAAATATATCCAAAGGCAAAGGCTATGGTTGTGATTCAAGGCAGCAGCCTATTTAGATGTGAATCTTTTGACATTTTAATACATTCATGGCATTTACAGTAATTAATAAGCCATTGTTTGTTCAATGTAAGGCTTCAACTTGACATGGTATTTGATATCGCAGTGTCGCCATGTTGTCAGGTCCATTTTTCCTATAGTAGTGGAATCAGGCAATATGTTGAAGGGCACTACCAAGTGATAACCTAAAAGAGAAATTCCTGATTTAGATTAATCACCAGAAAAGAAATGGCCACAATATTGGATAAAAAAATGAGCATCACTCTATCAGAAGCACTAGATAAAAACATCTATGATTATGTTTCAGATCTTGGCGCATAAATCATGGAAAAGAAAATGATGGATACTTGAACATATGTCCATCTTACATATACATAGATGATCTGCTTGTGTTGCCTAGATAAGCTTGCAAATTCAGAAGTATATAAAAAAAGAAGTATTGAAGCTATGGTTACAGTGGAGTGTAGGGAAACAAAGCATGACTTAAAAATTAGTTTGTTCACAAGGATCAAGGATGAATTACACCTTGAATTGTTATTAACATTGAAACTACAACATGTTGAATGGAGTAACTTCAAGAAATATTTAGACTACAAGATTTTCATGGAACAAAAAGATCTGTGTTTCCAGATGAAGTTTATGAGGCATGAATTAGAGATGACCATTAATTAGTTTCAAACACTTACAGTGGAGTTTTAAGAAAGGGACATAACAGAAGCAAAAGATCTTCAGGTGCATGATCTCCTTGAGATTCCATCCGAAACCAGTGAACCTATCAAATAAATTTAACAAAAGTTAATTGGCATTTTCGTGTATTATAACACTATGATCTGCTTTTCTATTAGAAGAAGAATAAAATGTTGCATACCAGATCCATCATTTGAGGTTGTAGCTGTGTAAGCCGGCACTGATGTACCATTAGCATCCATACAAGGAGTTGGGATACCAGCAAGTTTAGACACAACACTGTGCAACCAATCAAGTTGTTTTTGTTGAGATTCAAGCTGGTTTTGTTGTACTGCAAGTTGGTTTTGCTGTACTGCAATAGTTTGTTTTGTAGAAGCCAATTCTTCTTCCATTTGTTGATAGGTGTTTGCTGAAGTTGATGAAGCTCTTCTATTAGGTTTCGGACCATGACCTCTCCCTCTAATATACCCATATGCCTTCCCGAGCACCTTCTCACATATTTGCGGCTCTGTCAAAGGTATTTCATCCTGTTGCATGGATTCTTCTTGCATCCTTACCATTTGATCCTTTAACCAACAAAAAATAAACACATGGTATATTAGATGATAAAAGTGATCCTTAATGGAAGTAAAGAGCCACTTACATGCTTTTCTCTAGCATCACTTGAAGCCCATCCTTTATCATTACTATAACATTCTTTGTACAGTGTTATATCACCACATCCCTGTCAAAGTATAATAGTAAAATAAGTCACCGTGTAAAAGTATAATAGTAAAATAACTCACTGTGTAAAAGAATAAAACAATATAACAAATACTTTTGGCTTACAAGTTCATGTTGGAGTGCTACAAATGATTTTGTTCCCTTCCGATGCATGTATGGCAAATTTGAACGGTTGTCCTTTCGTATTGTTGATCGTTTCTGCATATTTAGAAGTAGAAAAAGGATGACAACATATATATCTTACAAGTATTTAGTTATTTACAACATATTCTAGCACAACATGTATAAAAATAATAGTCTATTGGTAATACTATCATCTTCCTGTACTTCAACAAGCTAGCACAAAGAGATTTACAAACACTAACTATAATTCAGAGTTATACCTGAAACTCTTCTGTCTCAAAATGATCACACAACCAGAACCAGTCAACAAGACGGTCTTCAAGTGCTTTGTGAGGATTAATTCGTGCGTTCTCTCCACCTCCATGCTTCACATAGTGCTCATAGCATCTATGGCGGAAACTTTTGTAACTAGAAGAAAACATCAACTCCACACAACCTTTTACATTTTCTTCATTGAGATCAAGATCGAATTTAAGCTACAAAATAAATTATGCCTCAGTTTTCAATTATTTTAAGTAAATACATCTAATACTAAACAAATTATAAACTAATGAACAAATGTTTAGTATACCTTTAGTAGTGTATGTAGTGCTTCCTTGTCAACTTCAGTCATATTTTGCCAACCAATACGCTGGATAGGTGCATGGTAGAGAGTAATAATTCCAATTTCCCTAGAAAGCAACTCATTGTTTTCACCAACAGGCCTTCTCTCAACTGAAATATTTAACTTGATTGGTTTGCCTCCTGTTTTTTTATTAGTCGATCCAAGCCTTTCCCTTTATTGCTTCCCCGAACTTTCCTCACAGATGTTGCCGATGAAGTTCCAGCAAATCTTTTAGAACACTGATCTTGAGCATGTGCTAAGTTGCGAAGCTGTCGAGTTTTTTGCCCTGGTGCCATCTACAATATTAAAATAAATGCAGATCAGCACACTTGGTGAAATTACAAATTAGAGATGAACAATAAATACACATTTATATTGCTCAATGTCTAATAACTTTAGAAACATGCAGAAAAACATCAATTATATGTCTATAAAATAGTTACCTATCTAAAAGAATCTCTACTCAGCTTCCTCCTCATACTCATTTCGAGAAATAGGCTGTTCTTTCAAAGCTGCTAGCTCTTTTGGATCAGTCACTACTTCTGGCCTAACATCATCTCGATGCAACATGATAGCTTCAAAAGTTTCATCCAGTAGAACATCACCCCCCTCCTCCTCTTGAAATGCAATATCATCACTAATATTAATATCAATGTCACTTTCATTTGTCGAGCTCCAAATCTCTTGGTCAAATAGATGGCGATGGCTGACTTTTTGGACTACATGCCAATTACCTTTTAGTTTTGTATCAGCTACATAAAAGACCTGATTCACTTGACTAGCTAGCACAAAAGAGTCATCTATATACCATTTCTTTCCCAAGTTAATGCTAACAAAGTCATTGTCAATCCTCACGGGCTTGTTTCTCTCAAGGTCATACCATTCACACTTGAATAAAACAACCTGTCGCTCATTGGGATAACTCAAGACATATACATCTGTAAGAATACCATAATATGTTATCAATTTTCCCTTATGTGGCCCCTCAACACATACTCCACTGTTCTGAGTTTTTCGACCCTCTTCATGCTTCTTTGTCAAAAATCTGATTCCACCAACGATGCAACCAGAATATATGTCTACTTTTTTATGGGGACCAATAGCTAATGCATACAAACAATCAGATACTTGAGATGATCCTTGGTTTCGTAAATCTATCACCTATTTGCAACAAACAGCAGAAGTTAGCTAGTGAAAAGGCTTACTCTTATATATGTAATAAACTATATGGACTTACTTTTTGGCGAAACCAATTGGCAAACTCTTTACACTGCCTATTTGGAACATTTCTTGTACCTTCTGCTACTAAGGCATCCTCATGTTCACTAAAATATTTGAGAAGAATAAGCTTCTAATAAGTTTGTTCTAATAATTAAATAATTCTAACCAAAATTAGATGTTGACTTACTATATATACTGTTGCAGTTCTTCACAGTTATTGAGCACATACCAACACAAGGAGTCATATTGATCCTGTGTTAAGATCACAGAATCTTTATGGCCAAATGCCCTGAATCTAGTAGAAAATACTGAGTAGAGCCCAAGAGGTGGCCTCTCTCCATCATAGTTGCGCTCTGCTCTGTTGAACCTTGTCTCAATTCCATGGAGATACATCGAGCAAAAAGTTGAACACTCTTTCATTATATATGATTCTGCAATAGAACCCTCTGGACGAGCCCTATTGCTCATCATTCCTTTCAAAGAACCAAGGAACCTAAACAAGCCATATTTTAGTCTTAGTACACTATAGTATAAAACCTAGATTGTTATGCGTACAAATGGGAGAAGTTAATACAGAATAATATACCTTTCAACAAAGAACATCCATCTATATTGTACAGGACCTCCAAGCCTTGCTTGTTCAGGTAGATGGACAGCCAAGTGCACGATGACATCAAAGAATGCAGGTGGAAGAATCATTTCTAGTTTGCACAGTACAATGACTATTTGTTTCTCCAACTTCTCTAGCACATCAAGCTTTAATGTCTTTGAGCATAGTTGGCGAAAAAAACTACCCAGCTGCAATAGTACTTGACAGAAATCTTCATGTAAAAACCCACGCATTCCAATTGGAAGTATTCTTTGGAGAAGTATGTGAAGGTCATGGCTCTTTAGCCCGGCTATCTTGCCCTCTTTATAGTTCACACCATTAGATATATTTGCAGCAAAACCATCAGGAAAGCAAACTGATTCTATGAATTTAAGGAACTCATGCTTCTCATCTCGGGATAGTGTGTAACATGCATGAGGCTTAACTATACTACTACCCCTATGTTGCAAGTGCAACTCTTTTCGGATATTCATATCTTCTAAGTCCATGCGGGCCTTAAGTGTATCTTTTGTCTTGCCATCTATGTTTAATAAAGTTCCTAATAAACTGTCGCAAATGTTCTTTTCAATATGCATGACATCAAGATTATGGGGTAGTTTAAGATCCTTCCAATACGGTAGTTCAAACAAAATGCTTTGCTTGGTGAAATTCTTCCCAGGGATTTCCATACCCTTCTGTGAAGCTTTCCTTTTCTTGTTTCCAGGATGTTTTCCATACTTGAAGCCCTGTAGATGGTCTAAATTTTGCAGCAATGTAAATATTTGACTTCCTGACATTAGCTTTGGTTTTAGGGCTTCCTCATTCTTACCATTAAAATCCTTGCTCTTTCGCCACCTATGATGAATAGGCAGGTACCTCCTATGACCCAAGAAACCAATTTTGCTTCTAAGTGACTGTGAATATGTCTCATCCAAGCAAATTGGGCATGCTTTATAACCCATAGTAGCATATCCGAATAGTGTGCCTAATGCTGGAAGGTCATTAATTGTCCATAGCACTACTGCACGCATACTAAAAGTGTCTCCTTTAGAAGCATCATAAGTAACCACTCCAATGTTAAACAATAGCTTCAATTCTTCAACTAGTGGCCTCAAGTAAACATCAATATCTCTTCCAGGTGTTTTCTTCCCAGGTATCAATAAAGGCATCAACATGAATGGTTCCTTCATACTTTTCCATGGCGGTAAGTTATACACAACTATAATAACAGGCCATACACTATAAGAGCTACTCATAGTTCCAAATGGGTTGAAGCCATCTGTAGCAAGTCCTAAGCGCAAATGGCGAGGTTCTTGTGCAAGCCATGGGTACCTTTTATCCAAGTCTTTCCAAGCTTCACCATCAGATGGATGCCTCAACACATTTTCTTCAACTACGCGCTTATCACTATGATATCGCAAATGAAGCTATTTCCTTATTCATGAATAATTGTTGTAATCTTGGTATCAAAGGAAAGTACCGCAGAACCTTTCGGGGTACTCGCTTGATCTTCCCTTTATGTTCCTTCCACCTTGATTCCTTGCAAACTGGACACTCATCATTTTCTTCCAATTCATTCCTGAACAACGCACAATCATTAACACATGCATGTATACTTTCATAACCTAGTCCTAGGTCTCTCAGCATCTTTTTTGCTTCATAATATGTGGCTGGAAGTGAATCTCCTGATGGCAAAGCCTCCTTCATTAGTTTGAGCAACATCTCGAATGATTTATTGCTCCAATGATTCAAATCTTTTAGGTGGACAAGCTTCAACAGAAATGATAATCTAGAGTGACTTTTGCAGCCTGGGTATAGCTCGCGTTGTGCACTTGTTAACAGACGGTCAAATCTGTTTGCTTCTTCATTAGGTTCAGCACCAATATTTCCACTACCTGCTTGGTCACCAATACTTCCACTACCTGCTTGGTCTTGCTGTTGAATCCCAGCTGTACCTCTATGGATGTCTCCTAACAGATCTTGAATCATGTTCAGACCATCAAAATCCTCATCATCTTCATCATTGATAGGCTCATCAACTGGATCAATATCTAGGTCCACTTGTTCACCATGCAAAACCCAATGCTTGTATGAAACTTG
Organism: Oryza longistaminata; assembly: GCA_009805545.1. Taxonomy (NCBI): domain Eukaryota; kingdom Viridiplantae; phylum Streptophyta; class Magnoliopsida; order Poales; family Poaceae; genus Oryza; species Oryza longistaminata. The sequence goes on along the minus strand of CM020184.1, from coordinate 15,512,421 downwards.
TATGCCATATAATACTAGATGAGTTCGGACTTCATTGATAGGTTTTTGGCTTATATTCATACACCTTTCGCAAGGACAAAGCAGTGTATCCCTGTCTCTATTTTGCTGACAGGCAAATTCGATAAATGCATTCACACCGGCTATATAACCTTGTGAGAACCTATCAGGCAAATTCATCCAACTCTTATCCATATCCTAAAGTCCTGCACAAGCACCCTAGCTATCATTAATTTGTGGACTGAAATATAATATCATATATATGTCACTAATTAATATATATATTTGTAAGTAGACCAAGCAATTTTCTTATGTTATACATAGCTGAACTAACACAAGTATTAAATATTACAAGACCATATATAGGTCTATATTGGTCTGTAGTATATTCTCTTATTCTAGTGTCATCTACTAGGAAAACATTTCTCACAACCAAATCAAAACAGGGCATGGAAGCAGTGAATGGCTTTAATTAAATTCGGACTAGAAATTTGTCACCACTAATTATTACTGTCAGGCGTATGGTGAGTAGTGGGCCAATAATCAGTAACCACTCATCACACAACAAATTCAATCATATCACACCCAAACCAAAAATTGGGGCAAGTGAGCACCTAAACTGAGGCATTTGCCAAACTACTGTAGTTCCAGGCTCTCATTAGACATAGCAGCACCAATTTCTTCAACATGATTACAACAAAATCAATCCACAAAACCATAGTACTTAGGAAATCAAACGTGCAAGAGTAAAACAACCATTCAAATATCAGTTCAAAGCATTTCTATGGTGCTCAAAATCAGTTCAGTTAATAATAAAATTAATGTATGTAATTTGAATCACAAACCTAGAAAAGGGATCGTGAACCCGTCGATGTAGCTGTGAAATAGGATGCTTCTCCTTGCCTGAGCTTGCTGCAGCCGCTGCAGATGGATCTCCGAACTAGCCGCAACCACCACCAATGGATCTCACTGGACTCACGATGCTGGTCCTGATGCAGCCGGATGGGCCACAGGAGCCGTCTCCTACACCTCGCGGGGCCGCCGGAACCGCCGCCTCCACCTCGCGCGCGCACTGCAGCCGCCGCCTCCACCTCGCGCGGCCGCCGCAGCCGCCTCCTCCACCTCGGGTTTTTTTGTGCTTGCTAGGTTTAGGTCTGAAGAGAAAAGGCCTTAGCCTCGGTGACAAAAGGCCCTAGAAGGCCCATGGTTATCACGTTTATCAATTTTGTGAAGGACAAGTTGGTGTGAATTCCTGTAGATCTTTTAGTCACCAGGGAATTAGATACTGGTAACTATTGATACACATCTGGCTACCAAATTCGTTGGTAACAAAATATACGGTAACTAAAGATTACTTTTCTTGTAGTGACAGCCAAAAATCCGAACACGAGTACATAAGACTCTCCCTAATAAAAGGGTACAAAATACATCAACTGACCTCTCCCATTACATAAGAGATGACAACACAAAGGTTTTAAGAACAACAAATGAAGAAAAGACTAGGCTTCCAATCTTCTTCTAAGGTTCCAGCCATACACGGAGAAGAATTCCACCACACGCTTCTCCAGCACTTTGCAATAGTTCTTAACTATTTCTTCATCGGTTCCCTTAAGAAGCAAAGACCAAGTCCTTGCCCAATGTGTTCCCATGAAAATGACCTGCAAGAAAGATGTAGGATTGGAGCCATTAAAGACCACATCATTCCTATATAACCAAATTGCCCAAAAAAATGCAGCTATGCCCACAAACAATATTCTCTTGAGCCTAGATTCAACACAATTCAGCCAATTCCCTAACATTTGAGACATGCTACACGGTTGCCTAATCCCAAATGTAAAAAGAAGCGCACTCCAAATATACCTAGCCATTGAGCAATCAAAGAAAAGGTGTTGTATTGTTTCCTTAGAGTTACAAAAACAGCAACTTAGGCTACCCTTCCACCTTCTCTTTGCTAGATTATCCTTAGTGAGAATTACCCCTTCCTTGAGGTACCACAAGAAAATTTTGATTTGAAGTGGAATTTTGCGCTTCCAAATGAAATTCTTCCTAGGAACCAGCCCTTCATACATGAGCAACTTGTACATAGATTTTACTGTGAAAATGCCTTCTTTATTGTTTTTCCAAAAGAAGCGATCTTTCTGATCTGTCAATACAGTGTTAACAACTTTCGACACTAGCTCATACCAGGCTTCCAAGTTTCTTCCCACTATTGATCATCTGAAAGACACATTTAACGGTATTCCACTCATTACCTTGGCCACCACCTCATTTTTATTTCTAACTAGATTGTAGAGGTTAGGATACTCCTTCTCAAAGGATTGAACTCCTATCCAACAATCCTCCCAAAATCTTACTTGTGAGCCATCTTGTAATAAGAAGGAACCAAAACTTTGAAAAGACTCTTTGGCTAACATGAGACTAGCCAAAGAATGTGAGTCCCCTGGGATGCGTGTTGGTTCTCAAGGTAAGAGAGTAAGGAAAACGGAGGAAAGAAGAAGGGTTTTCTTCACTGTGGATCCTTTGAAATTTTTGAAATGGTGGTCAACTCAGATTCTGGGAGGAGCACTGCTGGGTTGGGGATTCTTCTTTCGACAGGATCAGGATGTATCTTGGCTTATATGAGATTGCTAGAAGGAAGAATGTGAGGATGTATGATGCCATGGGTAGAGTGCCGCCGCTAAATATGTCCTTTAGAAGGGCACTAGTGGGTAGGTTCGATTCAGGGGCAAGAGCGTCAAGACACAACCTCATAAATGGGGACGATAAGTTTGTGTGGAAAGCATATGGAAGGATGGCATTTTCGCCGTTAATTCGATGTATAAGGCTCTCATGTATGAGAGCAGCCACAATCTTAAAATATTCACCATATACATTGTGGCAATAGGCTGTAAGGTAATAAAAGCAAAGAGTGACTCTAAGCTTATGGCTCAAACATAGGCAATAAAATAATACGGTGATACAGTTAAATTGGCTGAAAATAAAGCAAAGCTAGGAGAGAGAAGCAATCAGTGAGCCCTACCTTAATGCTTGCACAGTTGCACTGGCTATAAGCATTGTGAAATGTTGAGACCATTTCTCCAAGCAAGTGGGTCCCAGCCTAATGGCACCTTAGTTTTATACACATTGAGGATGCCCTGATAAGGTATCGCTGAGAGCAGTGAGATGATGGGGGCATGAGATTTGGAGGAGTTTGCCTCCCTAGTTGTCGAGGCGGATAACGTTGTACTCACTCCGGTTTTATAATTCCTGACATTTCCGATAAGGTTAATGTTAAACTTCTATAACTTCAACTATCAATAATTTTAAAATATTTAGTTTAAAGTCACTATAACAACATATATAAAATTTTCTTATAAAGTACTATAATAAAATAAAAATGTATTTATTTTTAATATATATTATAATAGGAAAACATAGCTATACATATATTTTATAGATTGGGAAACAGTATTATTTTTTTACACACAAACCAAGAAATACTAAGAATAGATTATTGTGTTTGATTATCCTATGGCTTGGATTTGGTTACGTGCATCAAGTCATATAGAAGCTGCAAATTAACTTCCTATTATCTTGCCTTTAAGAAACATGTAGAAGCAAATACTACAAGCTCATCATAAGGGCAGTCCCAACACATGGTGTCCATAAGTAGTGTCTATGATGCCATGTCAATAAGACATCATAATAGAAACTACCCTCTACAACCCATGGTTTCTTAAAGTGGGCCATTAATAAATACACCATCTCTCTTCTCTATCGATCATATTTATTATTCGTCTATTATGAAGACACTATTCTCTCCCAATGTAAAACTTGATAGTGTCTAGTGCATAGGTTCTCGTGTTGAAGCTGTGTCTTGCATCAGACCCAGATTCTTCCTCTCTTCACTCTCTCTCTTAATTAATATAGTGCCACATAAACTAAAAGTCCTACATGGCAATGTAGTTAATGCTATAGACACCATCCTAGATGGAGGGTTGGGACTGCCCTAAGCCAACAAGCCACCATCAAACTAATTAATTGTTCTGGAGATGATCGTATCAAGATCAGCATACGTGTTGCTTTAATTGCCAACAGATAGATTAATTGCCAACGCAACGCAAGCTCGAGCAAAGGGAGAAGTGATCGCTTTGGCTTTCGACCATAATCTTTACGACAAACGCCTCCATTAATTCCATACGTACAAACAGTTTAGTGACACTTGGAAAAGCAAAGCATATGCTAAAGCATATATATATAGATGCTGTGATCGAATTGATAAACAGGAAAGCAATGGTCCGAGATGCATGGCACAAAAGCATGCAAGAACCGTCGTAACATGTACGCGTGGACTGTAAGCCATCCAAAGTGATCTCTGGAATCAGCAGAGTCTACGGACCTCTTCTCAACTTCATCTAGGTACATATACTTTGCCTGTGTTTAGTTTCTGAAATTGGGGAAAAGTTTAGGAAAAGTTGGTAGTTTGGAAAAAAAAGTTAGGAGTTTATGTGTGTAGGAATGTTTTGGATATGATGTGATATGATGGAAAGTTAGGAGTTGGGGGAAGTTTGGTGTGAACTAAACACACCCTTTGGTAGGATGGGCCTAGGCTTTTGGGTTTACATATTCAAGATGTTTTTTTAATAATGGATATTAAATTCGGCATTTGCATTGCTTCAATTGAAGCTACAGTCACTTATTACACATTCAATATGTAAAAGGATAAAAAATTGTTTCGACAGTTGTATGGTGTTGTACGAGATTTCCAGAGTAGGTCATCAGCGTTCAGCGGAGGGAGGAGAAAGCCAGGCCCAAATTAAAAGATGGGTTTTTATTTGCTTATTGGTTATGTCATCTGTTTCATTTTTTTTTATGTATTGCATATTGTGTATACTACCTATTTATTTAAAAAAACTTAGGTATATATAATATGTCTGAATACCCTGAATTCTGAATTTAACTAGGGGCACCCACCTTAACATAACATAATTTTAGTGATTTTACAATTCCTAATTAGTCTATATAGAGTAAATTATTTTATATATCACACATTTTAAAGTCAATTTTGGTGTAACACTATATTATCTTCGATGCCACTTATAATTGGTTAATTACACTTCGCGGCAGGCAGTAGAAATCTCTTAACTTTCCTTCTGTTTTAAGGTAAATTAACATGTTTTTGCTACAAAGATTTATGTGTTCCAAATAAGACCTTAATTAATATTTACATCGGAAGTACTAGCGACATGTGTCGACAAAATAATGATATGCTTTACATCTCGAATGGATGTCTGTTAGGATACGCATCAAGTCTCAAAATCTTGTATATATGAAAACACTAAAATTTTATATGTGAAATTTGATGAAAACTGTCTTCGTTTAGTTAATTATATTTTTAACATATTTATGAATATATCATTAGAAAAAACAAAAATCGAACATAGGCATTGAAGACTATGTCAGTGTCAGTGTAAATTAAGGAGTATGTCATGCATACTGAAGTTTGACACTCTTAAATTTAAAACTAGAGGTTAAATTAACGTGAATTATTGCAGGATTTTATAGAAGCGACACTTCAATGAAATGCGAGGTGATAAAAAAAATGATAGAGTGGTATAATATATTGATAAAACATGTGTGCAAATTGAAAAAAAAAATGTTTGCCTTAATCGTGATATACTGTGAGAAAAATTTGTTGAGACATAATTAGTGAGAACATTGAGAGACTAAAATGGCATCAATAGAACTTACCTCGATCTCAGTAATGCTCTCAAATTATGCCTGGACAACTTTAAATATAAACAATCATATTACTATATCTCAACAATCACGATTGGAGACTACAGTTATAAAGTTTATATGGGATGAAAGAAGGGGTAATAAAAGTGTAGTCTGGGAGCAAGAGCCATTGAGGTGGTTTTGTGCTCAAATTGTTGAATTATTCATGAAGTTGTTGGAATTAATAGATGGGCTAAGGCCTATTTGAATATTAATTCTTTGGAAAATCACAAAAGCCCACCTCATGGGATAGCATGCATGTGGAGTTTAGTACCACCTTGCTTATTCTAGGAGAGGGAGACCTCCTTAAAAGGGAGGATGCCCTCCTAGCCACTAGAAGCATGTGTGGTGGAGAGAAGAGGGGAAACACGCGCCTTGCCTCGCCTTGCAGGGCATGGCAGAATTGGCTCCTCACCCTTGCGCAGATGCAGCCTCTTTTTGCAGTTTTGTTTTGCTGTGGGAAATTCGGATTTGTTTTGTGTTTTGTTTTGGAAACATTCCGAAAAATCCGGTGCGTAAAAACGGCGCGGAGTCCGGATAGGTTACGCGCGACTTATCCGGTTCATCAATCTAGGGTTTGCCTCCTACTTTGTACTGCGCCGTCGCTCGTAGACTACTCCATCCCGCTCGCCGGCGTGCACTGGCGATCGGGAGAGCAGGTCCGAAATCAATCTAGGGTTTGCCTCCTGCACCGGGAGAAGGCGGCAATAAGGTTTTTGGGAAGCGCTTCGCGCGACTGCTCCCTGTTCGTCCGCGATGGCTCGCCTTCCTCTCCGCTCGCGTGCTGCGCGCCTTCGTCGACGCCCGCAACCGCGAGTAGTTCCTGCCGAGCAACCGGTCTTTCTGCCACCTCGGTACGTGTTCGACATGTTGCGCATATTTGATCTATTCATGTTTTACTGCTTAGTTTACATGTGTAGATCTAATGATGCGTTCAATCTAGTTTACATCTGCAATGTCATGATTTATTTATGGAATAAATTAAATCATTATGTGCTTATAATTTCAACAGAAGTGAAATGGGAGTAGTAGGCATCTAGTGAGTGATTATTTGATGGTTTTATTTGAGCATTAAGCCAGTATCATTACTTAGTTACACCCTTCGTACTCGTAAAGGAAGTCGTTTAGGACAATGTTTAAGTCAAACCTTGGGAATATAAATCATGAATAACTCTCAAGTTGTTGATTTTAAAAATATAAAAAATTATATGAATAGAGTTGTCTTGAAAAATACTTTCATAAAAGAATACATGTATCACTTTTCAATAAATATTTTTATAGAAATAAGAAGTCAAAGTTGTGTTATGGAGACCATGTCGAAATCCTAAACGACTTCCTTTACGAGTATGGAGGGAGACAACAGTTAATGCGAGGAATGGACCCACATTAGAGCCTCCTTTTTATTGTATCGATGGCTGATATCTAAGGTGCACAATGATATAATGGTTATGACATTCTCGATGATGTGGCTGCATATAACAGCATGGATATGAAACATTTACCGATGAGATACTTATATAGGAAATAGAAAATACTACATCCGTTTCAGGTTATAAGACTTTCTAGCGTTGCCTATATTAATATAGATGTTAATGAATATAGATACACATATATGTTTAAATTCGTTAATATATATATGAATGTGGGTAATGCTAGAAAGTCTTATAATATGAAACGGGGGAGTAGTATATTAGCTCGGTTGAATTCCTTGTTTTTTTTTAAGCTACGTATATATATCCACCCGACTTTTAGTCTCCAATTTAATAAGGGTGCTCTAATTTATGTTTATTCTGATTCAGTATAGATGTTTTGGTTAATTCTTTTAGTGGTATTTAGTCTAATATTTTTAAAGGTGCTCATAGGTAAGAGCATGTAACGTATATATAAACATATGTGTTTGTTCTCTGTGTTTCGAAAAAAATTCAGGTGATCTGGCCAAGAGTTCAACGAGTGATTAAGAGGACTAATACTTGACCACCTTTTGGTATATTAATAATTACTAACAAACGTGATTAAGCCACATTTCGATCAATAGCCTAGGGTGTTCTTGAAGTGCGCAATGACCAGGATGAGGAGAGCAATCCTTAACTGATTCCTTCTAGAAAAGACTCCCCATAGTTTCGACGATCAAACGACACGAGGTGTGGTCCGGGAAGTTTCTTCTGTGCCTTTCTTTTCATTTATATTTTTCTAACTCAATTGCAAAAGGCAACCATTTGGCCATTTAGCTCCAGCCACGGCGTCCTGAAGATCAGACCGCTTTGGTACGTACAACATCTTTTTTCCCTATTTTGTGCATGAAAATTATCGGGTAAAAACTAATAATAATAATTCAGTACGTGTCATGAAAGACTCTGAAATCATAGTATTTTGAGAAGATATTGAAAAGGTTACTGTAAGTAGAGGAGGCGCTGTTATACAACTGTCTGAAAACTCAATTTAGCTTGTTTTTCTTTTTTTTTTCTTTTTCTGAGGAGGCTTCAATTTAGTTTTTCAGATACGAAATTTGCAAACAGTTGAAAGAATAGGAGTATAACAGTACTCAAACTTCAACCTAGAGTTGTTTAGCGTTGTACATTACACTTGTTGTAAATTACATTTATTTCAAATGATATCAAACTAGATATTGAAAATCTATATATTTGTATGCAAACATCTTCCCTACATTGGTAATTTTGGAACTGTTTATAACTTCTAATTAAACATATAATTGTGAAGGTAGCGAAGACACCAACAGTTTGGATATATGGATAATACCGTCAAATGGCCTTTCACTTATACCTGCACAAGAATTCAACGATCACATAATCGGTTCATGATCTGCAATATTTGGACAAGAATAAATGATCTCTATCAACAATGTTCGTGCATCCTTTCTTTCTTGGAAGAAAGGCTTAAGGGGGATTTTACTCTACATATGCATAGGGTAAAGGTGTCAAAAAAAACTACTTTGGCAATCATGGATTGATTCTCTTATGTAACCTCTTGTTTTTTCTTTTCTTTCTGTTGTACGTATCGTTCTGTAATCTGTAAATTGCTAATAGTAGTATACTAGTATAGTGCAGTAGAAATCAAAAAAAAAAATCGGTGTGTTTTTTGTTTAAAAAAAAAAAATCGGTTCATGCTGTGGTAACGGTATCAAATCACATAAATAGTTATGCTTAGCAATTTCGGTTTTGATCGATTGATTGTTGAAATGGTACTACTTATTTGTATATCAGAACTAATTCACTCTGATATCACATCTCTGTTATATATACATATGGAGAAGTATAGTAATTTTGAGGAGATATTGATGCTTCATTTGAGGCTGTTTTTCCCACAGAAAGGTATTCCTGAGTTTATCTGTTCTTTTGTACAAAATGAATTTCCAAGTTATTGTGTCAACACATATATAATTGAAGTGTCAACACATACATAAACGTATATGCGTGCAATCATGCATAGGGCTGGTGGCAAGTCATTATAATTGAAGTGCAAACAAAAATTGAGAATTCAGGAGTACTTCTTCTACAAGTCAATTGTGCAAAAACCTGATGTGAACGTAGGAGTTGTCTGAAACTCTGAATGAATATTGCCCTTTCTGCTCAGCAGAGGCCAAAGGCAAGTGACCGAGACACTGAAGCAAGAATGATACTACGCACTTGTGTAATACATAAAAAAAAATTATACAAATACTTAGAAAATATTCACTCAATTTTTACTCAAAAGGACTTCTGTAAGGACTTCTAATCAGCAAAGTTCTACTCTGAACATTTCTTTAGTCAAACTATGCTTTATATTTTGACTGAAGGAGCAGTAGCCACATAGGAGTTCCTGAAACACACGCTACTTGGGATATATCATCATCCTATACAAAAAATTGAAGAGATTTATTATTCACAATTGATGATGCCATCTTCAGATAGAAACAAGAGTACCCGCACGGGATAACTTGTACCAATATTATCTATCCATTTTTCTACTCACAAATTAAAAAAGCACTGTGTTCAGAAACCACAGGTGTCACTGGCAATCAAACCAAGAACATAGAAAATCAGGCGCCCACATGATTCCCCCAATTGCCAGCGGATGCTGCAGAAGATTCCAAACACATCTGTCTCTACTTTTATCTCCTTTTCCTCTCCACTAGTATTTTATTTTTTTGCAATATTTTTCACACTCCAAAACCCCATCATTTTTCAGCTATAAATGGCCCCCTCCTCCAAGCTTCAATTCCCTTTTCCCCTCTTCCCCAGCTCCTTTGTTAGGTTTTCTTCCAGTGAGCTCTTTTTGCTCATCTTCAGATCTTCACTTCTTTCCTAGTTGTTACTACTGCCTTTGAGTATTGACAGCTTCATCCTGCCAACTCAGCTCAATCTTCCTCTGAAGTTTCAGTCTTTGTTTCTGAATCTCTTCAGTGTTCAGAGGGGAAGTTCTGCCAAAAAATTTCTCTGGCCATCCATTTTCCAAGGGGAGATTCTGCCAAAATTTTCATCTCTGTCCATCAATATTCCTGGGGAGGTTCTGCCAAAATTTTCTCTGAAATCGGTTAATTTATAAGGGGAGGTTCTGCCGAAATTTTCGCTGGTCATCAATCTTCCCTTTGTTGACATACCCTGCATAAGTATATACAACAAACATATAACTTTTTGCAAGGTAAGAAGGAGTTTTTATCTGTTCTTGATGATAGACTCCTAGAGAAGTTGTCCTAGTTGTGTAGATGTTGTTGCTCATCATCCCTGAGCACCTTCTCTCTAGATTTATGACTGGCCCAGCCATAACCCAGCTTGTTCAGTCCTTCTCTGTTGTCTTCCTCTACTGGTTCTATGTCTTCTCAGTAAGCTCCCTGTAGTTGTAGCCTTTTGAAATTACAAGACTTATTTATACAACATAATTATCAAGGCATCCACATATAAACTACAAGGTATATATATATATTTACAAAAAGAAAAGGAATAAGAGGGAGTAAAATTGTTGCCGGTGCGAAAAAAAAAATTGTTGAGAGGTGACCATGTCGAGTGGGACCTCGTCTGGGTCGAGCCAGGGAACCCGGAGCTCCAGGTCGGAAGATGACCTGAACCTCCAAGCCCAGATGGAGAAGAAGAGGAAGAGGAGGAAGGAGTCGAACCGAGAGTCGGCTCGGAGGTCTAGGATGAGGAAGCAACAGCACCTCGACGAACTCACCTCGCAGGTTTATATATATGCTCCGCTTATAATATGTATATATGTGCACAAAAGTCTAAAGTTTGTGATGCATACATAGATCTAGTTTATTGTTTTTGCTGTCATAATTGTTTTACTTTATTTTATCTTTATATGATAGCTTGCACTCATGTGCAGGTAGAAAGCAAAAAACAGATGAAAACAGAAGGGCCACTTGAAATATCTGCCAAAACCAACTCAATAATTGTGCTGCCTTTTTCAAAAGGCCCCATCATCTGTTTCCTACCTAATTCTTTCAATAACACTAGAAAACAATTCATCATCATGATCTTCCTTGTCATAAATTGAGCACTCACCAAACTAGCATCACAACCCTGCATCAAAAAACAGGAACAGAAGTCTAAACACATATCACTAAGAAAATATTATGTGTCACTGAACAGGTGAACCAGCTGAAGAATCAGAACCAGCAGCTGAGCATGGCACTGAGCCTGACCACACAGAACCTTGTGGCAGTGCAGGCACAGAACTCAGTGCTGCAAACCCAGGAGATGGAGCTGCAGAGCAGGCTGTGTGCCCTGACTGACATCCTGATGTGCATGAACAACACCAGTGCTACTCCTACTCCTACAATTCCAGCCACCACTACAAGTGCTTGTGATATTTTTGGTGCCAGCTCATGGAACCAGCCACCCATAGACTTGTACCAGTACCAGTGCTTCTGATCTAGGAATAAGAAGAGGGTTGTTGTGGTAGTGTGGGTAGGACCAGAAGCCATCAAGTAATGTTTCAATCATGTAGGGCCATTGTTGTCACTGTTAATGTATGCAATTCAATCTTAACTGCCTGCTGTAGGGGACAGGGATATTTGCTCTTTCTTGTAGCTGTTGGTGGTAGAGGGATTACCAGATGGCAAAATGGTGCTTTGGCAATGTGTTAGGTGGGGCTGGTTTTGGTTGTTAAGGGTAGGGAGGAGAAAATTGGTAGGTTTTTCTTGAGCATGCAAGAGGGGAGGCAAAGGATTTTGTGTAATGATGCTCTTCAAGGAAAGTATGCATAATTATGATTATAATGTAATATGTGGATTTGGTGGATCTTCATAGGCCAACCGCTTCTCTTTGCTCCATATGTGTGTGTGGCTATCTGAAAATAGATTATATAATTGTCATCTCTATTTATTTTGAGTATTGGTTCAAAACCAATACAATGCCATTTTGACATAGTTTTTTTTTTTTACCTATTATTTGCTTCTTACTCACTCCAGTGTCAAAATTATTGACGTTTTAGCTACGGAAGCAAAGTATGCTAATTCTTGATGTTTTGGTTTTGCTTGTGCATCTTGGACCTGCTTGCCCCTATATACATGCATGCATGCAAATTATGTCCAAAAACGTCGAGAATTTTGAAACTGGAGGGAATATTTCTTTTACAGAAGTGTCAACATACATGACGAAAGCTGCAGTCGTGACCTATGTAAAACCACCTTTTTGTTTTTCCATGTGACCTAGATATTTTGTCAACTTTTCTTCACTTATTTCTCAAGGCCCTCTATATTGAAAGCTTGAGTTTTACCCTTAATTGTGGAGTTCATCTAGCGCTTCAGATTTAGCAGAGCCATGGAAGCATTTATCACCTTTTGAAGGTGTTATGTCCCAGTGGCGGAGCCAGGATTTCAAAATTGGGTATTCCCGTCTAACAAAAAAAAAAAGTTCATAGTAAAATAAATCAATGGTTCACAGTATGTCAATACTGATAATCTAAGAAATAAAACTACAAAATATTATATGGTACCTCTAATTTTCTACCTCAGGCACAACCTCAACTGCAGTAATCTGAATTTGAACTGGACTCTCATTTGCATCTGTAATCGGCTGAATAGAAGGAATAGCAACTTCACTGTCAATTCTAATGGGCTGTGCTGTTGATTCAGAACCAGAACCTGACCCTATCTTCCTAGACTTTGAATGTCTATCCCACAAAGTCTTCAAATCAATCGATTTCTTCTTCATTTTGAGAGCTCTTCAATCTACAGAACTACAGAAGTACAGAACCAAAAAAAACTACTCAAAGACTAAGGTAAAAAGACATGGACACATGATGAGTGGATTTAGGCTGATTGAATCTTGAACTCTTGATGCTCACCTGAAGTTGTGCTTGCCGCCGGGCGCTGTCCCACTGAGCCGCAGCTGCTGGCCGCCGCACCCTTGCCCTCGCGGCCTCGCTCCCGCCGTCGCTGGTCGCCCATCGGTTGCCGCCTCGCGGCCTCGCCGCGCCCCGCCGAACGCCTCACCCGCCCGCCGCTGGTCTAGCTCCCGTCGCCAATCCTGTCGCCGCCCGCCGGACGCCGGTTGCCGCTCCCGTCGGTCGCCGCGCCGCCGCCGAACGCCACCACCTAGGGTTTGGAAATGGGGAATTGGAATTGGGGAGCGGGCGAGCAGCGCGTGACTGCGTGAGGCGTGAGCGCGAGCCGAGCCAGGGACTCTAGAGGAGTGGGACAACTAATACGTATACATGTGTATATACTGAGGTATAGTTGTTTTTTGGTAAAAAATGTTGGGTATTCCTGGGAATACACGGGCATCACTGTAGCTCCGCCCCTGTTATGTCCAAGTCTGAATATTTAGATACAGCGCAAAGGGCATTTTCATTTGTATAACATCAATATGTCTGGAGGACATGTGAAATATTTTCTCCTTATTGATTTGTCTAATGAAAAAAAATCTAGCATTTCAGACAAACCTTGCTTACTGAAGAACCAAAATGAAAATCCAACACAGCACCAACCTTGGGAAGAAAAGATCTAGAAGATGCGTAAGAGGTGAAGAAAAGAAGGTCGATAGCTACTCCCTCCGTCCCAAAAAAAAGACAAACCCTGGTTTCCGTGCCCAATGTTTGACCATCCGTCTTATTTGAAAAAATTATGAAAAAATTAAAAAGACAAGTCACGCACAAAGTATTAATCATGTTTTATCATCTAACAACAATAAAAATACGAATTATAAAAAAAATTCATATAAGACGAACAATCAAAGTTGGACACGCAAACCCAGGGTTTGCCTTTTTTTGGGACGGAGGGAGTATATGTCTTGGTACGTACTGTCAGGGGCGGATCCAACGTGGGTGCAGGGGGGACTCAAGTCCCCCCTACACCCACAAAACCCCTGGATACCCCCCTAAGCCCCCCTTTAATTTTTTCATCATAGTTGATAAGAAAAGAGGTGTTAAAGGTCTTATAGTAGCATTTTAGCATAGTTTAATACTGAGATTATGTGTTTATATCGGTGTATTCGGTATGTTGAGTCCTCCCAACTTTTTATTTCTGGATCCGCCCCTGCGTACTGTAGAACAGTGGGAGCACTTATCAACTTTTTTCCAAAGTGGGATTTCACAATGCACCAATCATCCTTTATTTCGAAAACGAGGAAGACACTGTTGTGCTTTGCCAAAAGCTATGTGCTCCCACATGCTCCAATTCCATATATCAACTTTTGCAATTCTCTGGTTTCAGCAGGAAAAAAAATTCATTTCTCTGCATAAACACCTCTTGGATGCATCCTCTCTTTCAGAATTTTGAGCTAGACAAGGAGAGAAACACAAGATTTCTACCAAAATCCAAAGAGCCTAATCCTGAAGTGCACCTAATTGGATGACAGATATCCTCTACAGTAAAGCTGATTTAATTGAATCGAGCTCTTATATATACAGAGCTAAGCTATCATGCTGAAAGGATGGTGAGGGTGAATTTTCAGAGAAATTGGTACAAGAAGAATAGATAAAGGCATAACTGCCCAATTGTCGCTGTTGGAATATGTTGGCATGTGACTTCACGAAATGGAGACATCAGCATCAGACATGGAAATAGTAACCAACAGGTCATGGCAAATTCCATGGTGCCATTGAGTCTGAACTTACTTCTGCACTAAGTAAAATTTGGTAGGGAGATCCAAATTTGAGAAATTCTGATCAAGAAAGAATGGGCAAAGAAGCAGTACTCCAAAATTCAATAGAAGCTGCAATTTGTGTCTAATTCTGACTATTTCTCATATTTACATTAGATGTATCACAGGTACAAGCTGAAATTGCAGCTGGTAGTGGCCAATCAAAGAACAAACTAATAGATAAGTAACCAAAATTGCTGAGAAGTTTCATCCCAATCGTTTGATCAATCGATCGATCGATCAATCATGCCATCTTATGAGCATCGCAACGCATCGGCGGATGATGTAGAGCCTTGCCTTCTGCTCCTTGAGAGCCCTCTTGAGGCCCTTGAGCT
Source organism: Oryza longistaminata (assembly GCA_009805545.1). NCBI lineage: Eukaryota > Viridiplantae > Streptophyta > Magnoliopsida > Poales > Poaceae > Oryza > Oryza longistaminata. Next base: position 15,497,249 of record CM020184.1, on the reverse strand, counting down.
TCATGTCTTGAGCACCCATCCTCATCTTCATGATCTGGAGAGATGTGATTCACTGAAAGAGATGAGACAGGCTTTGCTTGTTGGATTTGGAAGTACAAACTTTTGTTTGAGTTTGGAGATAGCAATGGTACATGGTTTATATAGGCCGTTTGTCATGTGGGCTGTGTCAGCAGCTGAAGTGTTTTTTACTCTGCTTATGCATATCTGAGTAATTAACTTGTAACTGGTTTCATGCTTTGAATAAACAAAAGATAGTTTATGTGATCTTGAATCAACTTACTTAAATTTCCTGAGGCTTGGTTGACTTGATAATAAAAAAAATTCATTGATCACGTAATGGCATCATTTGCTCTGCACGATGGATTAACATAAATAAATACACAATATGTATGGTTGAGCTATGAAAAGGTTATCCTACTGGTACTGGACGGTGATGCCACATTGTGAGTCACTCTAGGAGTTCGTGTGTTGTGTCTTGTAATTCAATAGTTATTGCGGAATTTCTTGAAGATGACAGCGCAAGATGGTTTTAAGTCAACTTTTAGGTTTGACAAAAAAATATTTTCCCAGTGAAATGCCAAGTATTCTCTCTTTATCATTCAGTATTTCCTTTTTCAGATGAAGGAAGCTTTATTAAAATCAAGATAATTACATCAAGGAGCTACTTCCGGCTTCTGTATAATATCATTCTTTTGCAGACTTTTGTTAGTAAGTCTACTCATTTTTTTGACCACTACTCGTAATCGAAACAATCAAATTTCACCCAATAGAACCGTTATAACCTTCAAGGCAGAGGTGGAATAAACTCGCCCTTGCTCGCTCTAACTCGGTTTAAAATTCCTTCAAGTCTACACATTCTTCTTTAATAATTAAAAGTAGTCAGTTTTGAACAAAAGTTGATTTCACTCTATCTCAGAGATGGCTCTTTCGCCCTTTAAAGTTGTTCCTAGCTGCAAAGGATATGGTAATAAATATTTTTCCAACAAAAGTTCAAAAAAGTGAGGAACCATCTCATATTCTACCCATGAAAAAATAAGCAAATACTGAGCCTTACAAACAACCAGGGACCATTGTCACACAAAACTACTGAATTTCATGGAAAAATCACTAGTTAAATTTTGAAGATGTCACATGATGCCAAATTTTAATATTTCTTACCTTTTGTGTTACAAACTCAAATTTTTTAAAACTTTTCATTGGAAGCAAACTCCAAGTCCCTAACGGTTGATGGTCTTTTCCAGGTGAATATGAATGTTGACCAGACATCAGTAGTAGAGAGAGAGAAATGTGACTAAGGGATAGTGAGAAAAGATCTAAGAAATCCACGTTTTTAGACAAGAAGAAGAAATATCAGAATTTCAATGTCTGCTGGAAAAAGAAATTTAATTATTTGCCTTTTCATTATTCCAGGGTTATATGCATATTGCTTTCCTTTTTCCGCACCAACTGACCTGCATCGTGAATAAATAGCTCACGTATGCAGCCAATATTAAGGTTAATTTTTTATATTATACGAAGGATGTACACACGCACATACCACTATGCATGCACACCCCACACACACCCTCACGGGAGACGCACACCACATCACCACCCATTGGTGAATGCACCCCCTAACACTCTCAAAGAGACGGAGATTAACAACAAATCTCTAGCCTCATTAAATTCCTATCGAAAACACATCATTGTGTGTATAGTATTTAGGTAATAAGATTTAAACCCTAATAAGTAGAGTCATGCATCAATGACTCCATCATAAACTACTGTTGTTTCCCTAATATCAAGAGTTTTTGGTTAATTGATCCCCAAAGAGTGAAAATAAATAAGTTTTTGGTTAATTGTTTCCCTAATAAATAAGTTTTTGGTTAACTGCAGCCTACCATCGAGATTTTTCTTTGTTGGCACAACATTGGCTGTCTGGTCTAGGGATTACTTAAGCATATACCCTTCAAGATAACTAGCACCATGTCAACTACAGAAAAGTTAATGTTTTTAAACAAAATGGCAAGCAGAAATGTCAGCGATTATAAACTATTGCTGATAACATTGTTAAGCATTGTCAACACGATGGTTTAACCAATAGTTCCAAAGTATTAGGTTTGACCATGCACACATACACAAATTCTTCGATGATCTAAGAAAAGAAAAGATAAGAGATTTTTTTATTCATTATCTCTACGCTGGCAGATGCTATCCTGAGTTTGCCTCCATTCATGATGCTCACATGGCAAGACCTTTAGAGAAGGATACTTCGCTACGATAAAACAATAATAGGATCATATCGTGGAGTTACTGCCCTAATAGGATGGTAAAATTTTGTTTTATAAAATTTGTTCATAATTTTCTGCCATCCCACACATTTGTTCACTACCCAAAAGTATACTTTTTCTCAAAGGAAGAGGCAGACTGACCAATCTTTTCTCAGACTATTTGGGTATCACTTTAACTTCCAAAGTCAATGCTTCAGGATAAAGATATATATCATGTCAACATGGAGGTAAGAAGTGAAACTGAAGTGTTCCACATTCAACTAACTGTGCAAATAGATTGTCAGCTAGCTATTCCTTGGTGCATGATGCCAACGAAAACCTTGCCCCAAAAGGCTGGCTCAGCAGACAAACAGAGGTAAGAAAGCACTAAACAAGGCATTGGGAAATAAGCTAATTAACCTCAGCCAATCAGCTTATGTACAATGTACCTGCCAGTCAGACCTATTTTCCTTTTTCATGATTGGATGGTTGTTGCTATGTTAATTACCATTATAGTTTTTTTCTTATCAAGCAATCTTAATCAAACACAATCTAGGAGCCACAAAGCATCGCAGAATAACATGTGGTGCACGAAATTCAGTGCATACATAGGAAATCATAATGCTTAGCCTCTTGAGTATACCTGTCATATTTGACCACTTTATTTGTTCAAATATTTTGACAGAAGTGGAAAGTCCACCATTATAAATCCCTACTGAAAAGTCCGGCATTATATCATTACTGCCGCTAGAGTCCCTTGTGATTTTTTTGTAACAGAAAGGAACATAACTATTTTATGTTAAATTATTTTTTTTCAGCTCTTGCAGTTAACAGACAAAACATGATGTGTGCCTTCTGTTACTGCCCTACATAGGGCCTGATAATATATAGGCTGGTAAACTTTTGGTTTCTAAAATTTGTTCATATTTTTTTCTCTTTGCCATTCCACACATTCTGTCACTACCAAAGGAAGAGGCAGAGTGACCAAATTTTTGGTTTATTAATTTACAAGAACACCTGAGTTTTGGTCAGACTATTGGATACACTTAACTTCTCCCAAAATCAATACTTCAGGATAAAAATATATCATGTCAACGAGGAGGTAAGATGTGAAACTAAAGTGTTCTATATTCAATTAGTTTTGCAAAGTAAACACAATTTATCAGTTATTCCTGGCGCATCATGCAAACTAAAACTCTGCTCCCAAAAGGCAGGCTCAGCAGACAAACGGACACAAGAAGGCACTAAACTAACAAAGCATTTAACAATGGGCTAAACCTCAGGTTATGTACAATGTACCTGCCAGTCAGAGCTCATTTTACCTTAATAATTTTTGGATCAAGCAATCTTAAACACAATCTAGGAGAGCATTGCTTCGCAGAATAACATGCAGTGCACGAAATTAGATGGCGCAAGACACAGACGTACAGAGGGTATCATAATTCTTAACTTCATGAGTATACTTTTCATAATTTGACCACTTTATTTGCTCATAAATTTTGAGAGGAGTAGAGAAGTCCACCATTATAAATCACTACGGAAAAGTCCACCATTATAAATAATTACTGATAAATGCCAGCATTGCCAACTAAATGATTTAGTTTGGAGTTCCAAATTAACATCTGGTAGGCGCAGCACATGTACATACAAAGATTGATCTATTCCCTCTTGCATAAATATATAATATTGCAGCCACAATTAACAATACTCTATTTGCTTTTCTCAAAAAAAACAATACTACTTCATGACTATAGCATTCCGAATCTCTGTCACTTCTGGTAGCCTGAGAGTAGGATAGTAATTTTTTTTATGGATCAAAACTTTGATCACCATATTTGCCAATCCATAACACATCTTGTTACTTTCATGGGTACCATTATTTTCTTCCTAAAGGAAGATACAGAGCAACCAAGCTTCTGCTTTGCTTCACAGAGAGATAACTGAATTTTGGTAGTACTATTGGTGTACGGCAATAGCATCCAAAGTTTTTTTTAATGAAATTAGCATGAAAAGTCAATCCCTTCAGGAGAAAACAAAATAATATGTCAACAAGGAGGGTATGTATGAAGTGAAGCTAAATTGTCCCATTGTCAACTACTTGTGCAAAGTCAGAACAATATGTTAACATTTCAAGTTGATGCCAACTGAACTTTTGCTCCCAAAAGGGAGGCTGGCAGACAAACAAAGACAAGAAAGCACTAAACATAGCATTTGACCTCATGATCTAATTAATGTTCAGCTATGTACAATGTATATATCAGTCAGTGTTCAGTGTTTCAAGTTGAAAGGAACAGCGTTTTGGATGGTTGCTGCTAAGTAACCGTCCTAGTTTTGGATCAAGAAGAATCTAAAACGAAATCCAGGACGAGAACAATGGCGACGTGTTGCTTTGCACAAACACATGGGTTGTACAAATTTTGAGTAGAAAGTCAAATAGTATAACACAGAAACTTCCTTTTCATGAAAAAGTACTCAACGTGTGACAATGTGAGTGCATAGAGCTCATTTTTTCACAAATACAAGTCAGGTTTGGCAACTTTATTTATTCAAAAAGGATTTATCACTGTAATAGATTGGTCCATTATTTCGGTGGCAGAGCGGAAAATTTTAGTAAGATAGGGAGTTAAAATAGGTTATAGCCAACATATAATTAACATGACCATTTCAAAAATAAGTCATCTCTTGTTTAATCCTTTCGCAAAGCAAGGATAAAAGTACGGGTGCGATGTTGGGCCCCCCTCGTATAGAGGTGGGCTTGGTCCACAACAAATTTAAGAAGCTTGTCAAAACCAGCATTCCACAATACATGAGTTCCTTTTTTACCTTCTTTTTATTTGCTCTCTAATTCTTTGATTCCATCAAATTCATTGGTGATGGCTAAACCGGAAAGGTTATTAAAGCTTTTAGCCCACATTCCACACATTCTGTCACTACCAAAGGAAGAGGCAGAGTGACCGAATTTTTGGTTTATTAATTTACAAGAACACCTGAGTTTTGGTCAGACTATTGGATACACTTAACTTCTCCCAAAATCAATACTTCAGGATAAAAATATATCATGTCAACGAGGAGGTAAGATGTGAAACTAAAGTGTTCTATATTCAATTAGTTTTGCAAAGTAAACACAATTTATCAGTTATTCCTGGCGCATCATGCAAACTAAAACTCTGCTCCCAAAAGGCAGGCTCAGCAGACAAACGGAGACAAGAAGGCACTAAACTAACAAAGCATTTAACAATGGGCTAAACCTCAGGTTATGTACAATGTACCTGCCAGTCAGAGCTCATTTTACCTTAATAATTTTTGGATCAAGCAATCTTAAACACAATCTAGGAGAGCATTGCTTCGCAGAATAACATGCAGTGCACGAAATTAGATGGCGCAAGACACAGACGTACAGAGGGTATCATAATTCTTAACTTCATGAGTATACTTTTCATAATTTGACCACTTTATTTGCTCATAAATTTTGAGAGGAGTAGAGAAGTCCACCATTATAAATCACTACGGAAAAGTCCACCATTATAAATAATTACTGATAAATGCCAGCATTGCCAACTAAATGATTTAGTTTGGAGTTCCAAATTAACATCTGGTAGGCGCAGCACATGTACATACAAAGATTGATCTATTCCCTCTTGCATAAATATATAATGTTGCAGCCACAATTAACAATACTCTATTTGCTTTTCTCAAAAAAAACAATACTACTTCATGACTATAGCATTCCGAATCTCTGTCACTTCTGGTAGCCTGAGAGTAGGATAGTAATTTTTTTTATGGATCAAAACTTTGATCACCATATTTGCCAATCCATAACACATCTTGTTACTTTCATGGGTACCATTATTTTCTTCCTAAAGGAAGATACAGAGCAACCAAGCTTCTGCTTTGCTTCACAGAGAGATAACTGAATTTTGGTAGTACTATTGGTGTACGGCAATAGCATCCAAAGTTTTTTTTAATGAAATTAGCATGAAAAGTCAATCCCTTCAGGAGAAAACAAAATAATATGTCAACAAGGAGGGTATGTATGAAGTGAAGCTAAATTGTCCCATTGTCAACTACTTGTGCAAAGTCAGAACAATATGTTAACATTTCAAGTTGATGTCAACTGAACTTTTGCTCCCAAAAGGGAGGCTGGCAGACAAACAAAGACAAGAAAGCACTAAACATAGCATTTGACCTCATGATCTAATTAATGTTCAGCTATGTACAATGTATATATCAGTCAGTGTTCAGTGTTTCAAGTTGAAAGGAACAGCGTTTTGGATGGTTGCTGCTAAGTAACCGTCCTAGTTTTGGATCAAGAAGAATCTAAAACGAAATCCAGGACGAGAACAATGGCGACGTGTTGCTTTGCACAAACACATGGGTTGTACAAATTTTGAGTAGAAAGTCAAATAGTATAACACAGAAACTTCCTTTTCATGAAAAAGTACTCAACGTGTGACAATGTGAGTGCATAGAGCTCATTTTTTCACAAATACAAGTCAGGTTTGGCAACTTTATTTATTCAAAAAGGATTTATCACTGTAATAGATTGGTCCATTATTTCGGTGGCAGAGCGGAAAATTTTAGTAAGATAGGGAGTTAAAATAGGTTATAGCCAACATATAATTAACATGACCATTTCAAAAATAAGTCATCTCTTGTTTAATCCTTTCGCAAAGCAAGGATAAAAGTACGGGTGCGATGTTGGGCCCCCCTCGTATAGAGGTGGGCTTGGTCCACAACAAATTTAAGAAGCTTGTCAAAACCAGCATTCCACAATACATGAGTTCCTTTTTTACCTTCTTTTTATTTGCTCTCTAATTCTTTGATTCCATCAAATTCATTGGTGATGGCTAAACCGGAAAGGTTATTAAAGCTTTTAAGCGCCACATCTATCTATTATATACTAAAAGTCCATTAAACTTTCTACAAACGCTCTCAAGCCGCCATATGGCGCTCCTACAATTGCTCCTAGGCCGCCACGTGGCACAATCTAATCTCACCGTCGATTTCATTTAAATTGGTGGACCCGTTATTTTATACCGTTAAATTAGATCTATGCTCATGTTGATTTTTATTTAAATTGGTTGACCCGTTATTTTGTATCAATAAATTAGATCTATATTAATACTTTCTGCTATATGTACTGTTTGCCGGAAGGAATAAAACATACTACGTACGTACGTACGTACGATAGAGATGAAAACAAAAATAAAAGATAACATGCTTAGTAGATCTGTATTATGCACCTTAACAGTCAAAGGAAAAAAAAACATATATTGAGAACAAAAGCTTACGTTAGAAAGAAAAAAAAATATGCACGTACCTACCGTAAATGATGAAGCCAATAAAGAATATATATGTAATAAAAAAACATATGTGCATGGAACAAAATCGATTGTCTTTAAAATATAAAACTTTACCATATAAAATATATATTACTCCACAAATATGCGCAAATATAAACTAGGTCTATAATATAAATATCAAATATCAAATCAATATAGACAGTTATATTTTAGATTATATATCCAATTCGTGATCCTGTTATATTCCTTTAATTAAATAAAATATTTGTATCTTCTAAAATTTATAGTGCGGTTCTAAATACATCACATCTTGGGCTAATATATAATAATTAATGTTATGATAATTTTTAAATAATTTCATATGATATTTTAGGATGTCAAATATCACTCGATAAATATACTACGTAATTGATAAATACGTTTGGAAGAATAAATACATTCTTTAAATTAGTAAGGTATAACATGTGTTGTTGTCAATAGTAGTGTTACACACAAACCAGGTGCTAAACTATAAGTATTTGTCAAAATATAAACAATAATATAGTGCTCTGGAGATTATCGTGGTGGTATGTCTCTCTGGCTATTTTCTTTAAGTACCTAATGATGGACCTCGCTTCTTTTTGAATAAGAGTATTCTAGCTATACTATAAACTATAAACTATGAGTAGTAATGATTAAAATCTTAAACATATTGTGTCTACTCTATAGCACAAATCTACTCAAAAATTAAAAAACAACTATCTTGATCACCTTTATCTTTTCTTTCCCCGAGGGGCACCAAGCATAAACAACAGAGTTTGCTATGCTATCATAAGTATAACATGGGGCATATATAGGCTGAATTAAGACGGTCCCAATATACCAATGCAAGACTACATAAGGATGTGACAGTAAATTAGATATTAAATTATGCTCCAAGTTCTCGAGGGAGCACAACTATCTCGATGAGAGACCATCATTCAAGGCAGTAGAGTAAGAAAGTCTTGACGATTATGACTGGCTTCACCCACTAAATGGGCATTCATGTTTATCTTTAATGGTTTAAATTTAATGGTGTATCCTATTAATCGGTAGAAGTGGTATTTTTAGAATATTTATATATGGATTTAGAAATAAGTGAGACATATACAGTTTCATCTATTAATAGATACTCAACTTTTAAAATAGTGATAATAAGTTTGTGTGACAATAGAAAAATTTATATGTAATGAGATAAAATGTTTTTCTTAATCTGACATACATTCTTAAGTTTATTAAAGACTACGGTCTACCTCACAACGTACAAATGGTGATATATGACTTCTTTTAACATTATTTCATAAAACAATAAAAGATGCCGCGTGCATCTGCGCGGGTTTTTTTCCTCGTTAGATAAAATATGGTTTCTATTTTTTTCTAACTTTGCCTTAGTTAGAAGTGACAAGTGTTCACAAAACAAATGATTAATAAGTTAAACAAGTATGGATGGATTCACCCAAAAGAAAATGATCCTTGCATTAGGTGGAATCCAAGATTGCGTGGAGACGTGGTAAACTTATCTTTGCTAATCTTCCTAAAAGAATCCTCTTCCGGTCGTCACCTTTCACTAGAAATCAAAGAAGAAAGAACAGTACACAAAAGAAAAAAAGCTCAAGCAACAGTGCGATTTCCGGTCACCGGTATATGACCAATGACATGCAGTAAAAGTGCATGATGAATGCACTTCTTTATTAGTCATCACCACAAATGACACTGTCCTTTAAATATATTAATTGTTCACAATTATTCTACATATTAATATATGGCATCGTTAACTTTGGTCAATCTATGCCAGTTTAACAACCATTTTTCTATTAGAATATAAATGAATAATTTTCTTAAAAAGTGTAATATTATAAAATAAAGAAAAACATATAAGCATGATTTTTATGTTTCCAAACCAAATATATGGAGAGCTATTGTGATGAAAGCTTTGAAGTTTTGAACCGCATAAAGTCAACAGTGATATATATTTAAATACTAAGGGAGAGTGCTCTTATGAAATGACAATCCCCTAGTGGAGTATGAGCAAAAGGACACAACATCATAAGTTCATAACTATCCAATGGATTATGAGCTAATCCCATCAACACCCAAAAACATTTAATCGAAACAAAACAAAAAAGATTAAGTGAAGCAATTGGGAATTGCATCACTATCCACTTGCAAAATGGTCAAACATTTGGCACCCAACAAGGGAATAGAATCACACAACACTAATCTGCTGTTGTGCCAAAACAGTAAGCATAGTGGGCTTCATACTTTAGAGAGCCCACTTGCATTTCTCTGTGCATTAGGTTCTTTGATGAACCTAACCATGTTCTGCAGAGATGCTCAACTTTTCAGTCCTGGTTTTAGCCATCCAATAAAGCATGTTTACCGTTCCCTAAACCGTTTGCTTAGCAATCGTGTCAATGTCCCCAGCCATGAAATTAAGCAACTTTTTTCTATGCATCCAATTTACACAAACCAATGGAATCATTTGACTGCCCTTGGCACCTTTGTGGCTTTGCTGTTAGATGCCCTAAGAACACTAGGGACAGTTAGCAACCAGACACTAGAGAAACTGCTTGCTTGTCCTCTGGATGTGCTGTTTCAAGGGTGCAGCAACATGATCTTATATTCACTCAGTGATCATAAGGAATTTTGCCTCATTAAACAAGAATCAAAATTTTGTCGACAAACTACTTTCAAGCAAAGCAAATTGTTTCTGACCAAAGCGAAAAACAAGCAAAAAAATTGGAAACAACAGTGAAAAAAGGATTTTTTTTTTTCTTTTCCAGTTGATGATTCATCTGAGATTAACTATTTTTATTTATATAATGAGCTAGAGAGGCCTGACTATCTGTTATTATACCCAGAGGTAAAGATAAGAGGGGTATGATGTGACAGAACCCAGCAATAAGGACACAAGAGCAATCAAGGCGCCATGCTCATTTTCTGATGCCAATGCTGCACCAGACACAAGAAGCAGCATGTTGTGTTCAGATTTTCAGAATTCAGAATAGAGCAGCTTGCAAGTTTCAGGCTCAGTGCCTGCATGGACCACATGCATTCTGGTCGATCATTAGATGGTGCAGTGCAACTGTGCAAAGGCAGCATTGCAGCAACAACAAGATGGTGACAAGAACAAGCATATGCATGGACAGTGGCACTCAACTCATGGTGTTGGTCTCTCTTGGCCACGCACACATTGGGAACAGGTTGCCGTTCTTTTTTTTTTTTTAGCCTGTAACCAAGATGACTGTTGAACATATGATACAAGATTTCAGGGTGAGCATTGGAGCATTGTCAAAGGTTTTCTTCCAACTGAAACTTGGTTTATATAATAAGGAAACTAATACAGTGTCAACCATAGATTGAGGTTGATTTACAATGATCGGCACCTCGATTCGGAAGAACTCGTAAGTCAAGTAGTTGGTTGATACTGCTGAATCCAAAGTGGTTTTCAGAACCTCTTCTATTTGGGAGTAGCTTGGAGAGAGTGATGTTACTAGCTTCAGTATCTGCATTTCTTCAGGGACAACAGGAACTATAGTAATCAAGTTCAGTTGCAAGGCAATTCTAGTCTGATTGCTGCAAATTCAGGCCACCTATGTATTTTAACATCTTCCAAACTTCCTCAATACATGAGAAGTTCTGATTAGGTAATCAAATCGTAATACAAAGATATACAACGTGTGCGAATTCCCGAAAAAGTTTTGTTTAGGTAATGGAATGAATATTACAGCTGCACATAAAGCTTGAAACAGTATGATACACTACTCAAAGCTAATGCTTTGGTACAGAAACAGTAGAATGAAGGATAAGTGGCAGTTAGATTCCAGTAATGTGTTATCGATATCAGATCGATTATTACAGTATAAGCTATGCGCTTCGCTACAAAAAACGTCGCAATAAGGAGGATTTTTCTTCTCGAAAAGCCTCTTGTCTCCTCTTTGAAAGAAACAAGAGCTACCCTGTTTCAATTGACATATGATGACTGTTCCTCAATGATGAACTCTAAGACCTCTCACAGAAAATAATAATAATAATAATAATAAAGAAAAGAAAAACAGCTCCGGATATGACTGAATGACACGCTCCTTCCTTCCATAGCAAACAAGGTAATACAAAGTTCCGTACATTTCAGGTTTCTACTTTCTAGCCTATGATTAAAGTTGATTAGGAGTAGTAGTAATCCTGAAGCAACTAATCTGCACTGTTTGACTGCAAAGGATGGCTTATAGGAACCCTGAAAAGGCATGCAGCATTACATTTGCATCTTGTTTTTTTTTCAGAGAGAACATTTATAGATCTTATTAACGTAGCGTAGTCGTTAGATGCAGATTATCTAAAAGAAGTCATTAGATGCAGGTCTAATTCGGCAACATAAGGATTTTCAGACTAAACATGAAAAGGTCTATATATAAATAGTTGAGTCCGTTTATACAACATAGGGTTCATAAAGGTATTCAAACATTCAAAATAGGCCAAAGAACTTAGGCCGAATTTAGGCCTCCTTCAGTCCTTTGGAGTGGATGAATTTATAGGAAATTAATTAATAATTCTAATTTATGTGCAAATCCTCAACTCAGCTTAATTACTGATTATTGTGTGCCTAAATTATTGGCATATCAACCACGATCAAACTTTACATTTTTAAACTTAATTTTCAGAGTTGATTTTAGGGACTCTTTTACCATTATACTGTATTTTGAAACTTAATTTTTTTTTTGCTTTATTTTTTTTTTTACTAGATCAACCGTACCTCAACCGACCGGCCGTACTTTTCATGATTGGTCCAATTTATTTTTTGGTTTTTATCTGTGTTAACCGTTACTAGCCCACCGACAAAGTGCACAAATACAGTTGTAGTGGTTTAGTCCAGTTAATCTTGCAGTCAATAATTTAATCAAGCAGCCTTACATGTCTGCCCATCTTGCAGCCTTCCACATGTACTTACTTCCTATAGAGGTTATTATTTTCTTCTTTACAGATACCAAGGCAGATTACCATGCAGGTCATGCTTGCTTACTGCATGAAAAAAAATAGCATGAAGACGACTCGAATATATTATTTCCAAGTGGAGAAAGAATTCTGCAGAATCCTTCTTGTGAACTCAAGGTTGTTTGAAATTTCAAGTAAATGGACACACATCAAAATAATGATAGGAAAACAGTATACTGTCAGTCTGTATTTACACTCTCCTAGCTTTACAAGAGTAGTGGTTTAC
>CM020184.1:15424145-15484381 GCA_009805545.1 Oryza longistaminata | reverse complement strand
ACCCACCAGAATGGCAGGGTGAAAAAAGATGGAAAATTTTGCAAACAGAAGAGAAATGAGCCCCCTGATCTGATCAAATGATCAGTCACTCCAGCAGAGAAGCATGACGACGCAGCGTCGGATGATGTAGAGCCTGGCCTTCTGCTCCCTCAGGACATTCTGCAGCTTCCCCCTCTTCTTCTTCACCTTCTCCATGGCTGCCAATGCAGTGAAACACTGAAAAATGCAATGCGAATCAAGGTTCAGAGCGTGCGCGCTCTCTCTCTCGCTTGCCTTCAGGCGAATGCCGATATGCGGGTAGAGAATGAGAATGCAGTGATGCAATCTTTGCTTATATAGAGGAGCCAAAGGATATCTCTAGAGCTTGCACCATAACCACCCACCACCTCACATGCAATTTCAGTACTTATTTTCTTTTTTTGCCTTGGAGGAGACACTTCCAAGTCTAAATGCATGCCCCTGATATTCTATTGCTTATGATAATGGTTAAGGAGGGTGAGCACTTACTTAACAATGTGATCATAGATGGACCCTTGATGGGTGCTGAGGCACAGTACCCAGGGGCTGCTCCATGATTGAGGACCATGCGCCGCGCCGCGGACAGGATCAAGTGGCCATACATGCCTGCAAGCAAGAAAGGCAACCATGGTTCCATTGTTTAGTGCCCCCAAGGGAGGCTGTTCATGGTCCTCAAACAGTCAAGCCTACCATAATCTCTGCAATTTTGGGTATCTCAATGCAGAAGCTTAGCCCTTAAAACTGCTAAAAGGGCACTGGAGACACTGTAGCAAGTCTGAAAATATGAAAAAAACCCAGTGAAGGGACTGGATAAGAGATTTCTTTTCTCCTTACCTGCAGATTGCTCATGTGCATTGCTCATACTGACTACAACAACTCTAATCAGATCCATGCTTGCAAGTTCTTTCAGAATATACTAGAGTTTTCCTCGCACTAGAAAGGGACACAGCACAGCACAGACATACCTGGGTTGGAAAGAAATGAGAGAGGTTGTCAAGCAAAATCAATTCAGAGATTCATCAGTCAACATTTACAAGAAGAGAAATTCTTGTTGATAGACCTATCAATCTAGTATCAGCAAAAGGTAAATAATACTTATTCATGGATATGAAAGATCCTACTGTGTTCATTTTTTCTTTTTGCAAGGATAAATACTACTGTTAGTGTCCGTGCTCGCCATCGGTATGGTCTATTCTTGACTTAAGTATACTTCCAAGATTCATTCCATGAAAAACAAACCAGGTTCTTTCCATGACAAACAAACAATGTTTGGATTGACATTAGCTGGCACTGATGAACAGATCAAGGTGGGGGGCTAAACTCCAATCATGAGATAATTCCAAATGGACAACCCTTGAACTGACTGAAGTGACACAACCCAGGCCCCTACACTAGCCCTGCAACTACTTGGATAGGCAATCACAAAAGACAGCAAACTAACAACTTGAACAGTCAATTAACTACAAGCCAGGGCACTAGGCAACGAATCAAAGCACTAAACTACCAGATGACCAATGGTAATCGTGATCCAGAACACAATTTGTAGATCTTTAACATTCAGATGCCATGCTTCATTTCAAACCATCCTTATAGGTCATAACCAGCGTTCAACTATCAGAGGTGGTATAAAATTTCAGGGGTCACTGAAATTCCAGGGGCCCAAAATACCTTAAGTCTTTGTTGTCATTATACATGTAAACGAAACAAACATCTGAGAGAATAAATTTTGATAATTTTCAAGCAGAAGTTGGAAATTTTGAATGCCTAAAACTTTTTGACCTTTATGAAGTTCTATACGGAGGGACTGAAAAGTCAAAGTCATAGGAATTTTTCAAATTCCATTCTGAAATTTCAAACCTTGGTCCGAACTGCTACAGGTAAATAATGTAAATTACATTTTTGTACACGGCACACCTATAAGGTAGCTAGTGTGCTCCTTTTCCTCAGACAACATGGGTACTCTGCATGTGCTCAATAACTCTTAACTATTTGTGTTAAATTTCTACCTAGTAATGAGGAAAGCAGTTAACAGAGGCAACTAAAAATGATAGTGAGGTTATGATCAACTCATTGGTCGAGACCAAAATGTTCGTTAACATGAGACAGCGCCTGTGTGCTACACGACCAGCATTGAGACATCTAATGTCACATGCTTGACTAGCATTCATACAGAAGATTCAATGCTTGGTCAGACAATGTTGCATGTGCTAATTATTATCAATCATATATATTCATAACACATTAAATCAAGGTCAAAACTAAAATCCAGCAGCCTTAATCCAACTTGGCCTCAAAAAAGAAAAAAGCCAACTTAATCCAACTATATGAAAGATACTTCAGAAAGTTTAAAGTTAGCAACAGAAAAGTGATTACTAATTAACTCATGATAGAAAATAACAAAGAGACACACAAATGAAAACATGGGAGCTCTCTACAAGTACAAGTGGCAAGCAGCAGACAGGCCCTATATAACAAAGTGCCCAGTGTTTTGACTGGGAATTAGGGAGACATGGAAATTCAGTAAAGAACAGAGCATCAAACGGCTACATTGTCCACAAGACAAGAACACTCCAACCAAAGCGCGCGCGCACACACAAAAGCAATTTCCTGGTCATCTAGAATAAGTACACTACAAAGTACTTTTCAGTCAAAAACGATATGCTGATTGCACGGATGATCAGTGCACTCGTCCCATCTTTCCTAGCAGCTTCCGAACGTATCAAGAGGACATGAGGAGATCTCTAAGATGCTTGAACACTGGTTTTTAAGAACTTTTGCAACTCTTTAACCACACAATCTACCGACAAGAGGATATACTACAGTACTAAAACACATTGTTAATTCTTACGAGTCCAAGAAGATCTGGGGGATGCAACAAAAGCCATAATTAATTCCTCCAACGAAATCAGATGGGCAAATTACAGTGCAGTGAGATATACCAAGTATCTCCGTGGAGAAGAAAAGCAAGATAAGGGAATAGTTTACGATACCAGCGGCGCATGAGCAGCACTGCCAGTGCCAGATACCAAGAACCTTCATCGGAGCCATGCTGAACCACTGAATCTGCAGATTTTTACACGTATGCATGTAGCAGCAGGATGAGCTGTCCGTTATCTGAAATGATCATATCCATCAATAAAATCAAGCTTTTTGTCGGCGACAAGAACAATAAGCTACATTCAGGTTCAGAGATTTGTCTCCCTAGATTAAAGAAAGCAAAGGAAAACTAAAGTATTAGCACGATTGCATGGGAGCAGAGGTGCTACATGCTTTGCCTCCTCTCTATAAATCATTAGCCTCCTTCCAAGTTCTGTACCACAGCAGCAAGCTCCAAACGTAATCATCAGAGAGCAGAGACACCTACATTCATCACCATTGTAGCTTCTGTTTCATCAAGCAAAACTGAAGCCATGAAGACTGTGAACCAAGGCAAGCAGAGAGGAAGGATGACCAGAGCTCTGAAAGAGCATAGAGCCAGGCTCTACATCATCCGCCGGTGCATCGTCATGCTCCTTTGCTGGCATGAATGAACTCCAGTACTGCATGTTCCTCCATTTGATCCCATCAAGGATCCATGGAGAGGCTACACACATAGCTAGGGAACTATATCAGTTAGAAGTAGAAACCAGGAAGGAACTCCATGTGCTCATGCCAGGTTGAGGTTGCATTGAAGCAAGCTTGGCAAGTCTAGAGTTCCTATCATTTGTTTCTTGAGTTTTTTTTTTTCTTCTTTTTTTCCCTTTTATCCAGTTTTTTGTCCTGCTGCTATCCCTTTGGCAGTGGGATATGGTAGGTCTAGCTTTTTGTACATGCTATGTATCGTAGCAAGCAGTCTACCTAGGAATGATTCAGCATAAGAACAGCAAAGTTGATCGAATTCTATCGAGTGAAACTGAACTTTTTTTTACATTTCTACATCAAATGAGTCTATATCTGTCTTTTCTTGACATGATGACTAAGCAAATAACTTGATTAATGAATCTTTACTGACTATAATGTCTTAAGCAGAAATAATGAAGCCTACTGAAGCCTATTATCTGTTCTTAATTACCCACATGCAACACTGCATCCAGGCAGCAGGGCTCTAGCCTCTAGCTAAGACATAAATTAGCCACCAGATCATATGATATTATCACCCACAGATAGGACAAAATCACTAATTAACCAGCTGCAGTGCAGTCACAGATACAGAGAGAAACAGTGCTCACCAGGAATGCAGGGACCTTGTCTTCTGGGAAGATCTGAGCTCCTCCTGCATTTCTTAAGTTATCAGAACAAAAGAAAACAAACATAGGATGCAGAACCACAGCAAATGCAGATGTGACCAAACAAATGCAGACAAAAGTGGAGCAAGCTGACAAACGCACGAACACACGCACGCACGCACGTACGCACTGAGGCACGTGCAGGACATCTTCTGAGCAATGGCCAGGAGGGAGTCCATTTAGTCTGCTTTTGCACCCAGGTCAAAAGTGAATTCTGGCTACTAGGAATGAGAGCACCGGTGCCCACTATCCTTTGATGGACTGAGAAAAAGCATTGCTGATAGTAGCAAAGATATTCCAGTGGCATTGTTCAGTCAAGATTCAGAAATTCATATTAACTCTGAGTAAACTTCCACTCAGAAAAAAAAAACCTCGAATACGCAGGAGGACTGCGTACCATTGCATTAAGAAGGAGCTTCCACTCAGCACAAAGTAATAGTGTTCTCTTTGTAGATTGCTGGATTCCATACCTCTGCTACAGTGGTCACACAAAACAAATTGACTGTATTTCTCTAATACAAGAGAATCAGGTGCCTGAGACTAACATATGAAGCAAAGAACTAGGTAAGAGCTTTGTGCCTCCTTACTGTATGCACAATATATTACTTTCTCTTGTGTATGGTATACAGATATTTGTAATATGCATCAAGTTCAATGGTGCATAAGACTTCACACATATAGATAGAGCATTAATAGTATGACAAAAAGAAAAAACTAATTCCAATTTTTTCCATCGAAAGGTGCAAAGTACAAAGCATCTGATACAAATCACTGCAAACATTTAAAAAGTGCAGTTTCGAAAAAAGAAGTAAAGTGCCATCACTCAATTTCAAGTCTTGCAACTTGCAAGTTTCCACAGTGGCAATCATCATCAACAGCAAACGGAACCATCAAGTTGTAGGGCAATTAAGAAGTGATTTTCCATATCAATTTTTCTCAAGTTGTACAAGAGGGGGGGGGACATCTCAAGACTGTAGAGTTGGATCTCTCACAAGCTAGAGAAAAAGGACATCTCCCAAAATGAAACCTTCAGACTACAGAGCGGTACATTGCCAAACTATACAGAGCAACTACACCTCAGTTCTAGCTAAATCCTACCAAAATGGCAGAGCCAAAAAAAATTCCATCCAGAATGGAGTCCATTTAGTCTGCTTTTGCACCCAGGTCAAAAGTGAATTCTGGCTACTAGGAATGAGAGCACCGGTGCCCACTGTCCTTTGATGGACTGAGAAAAAGCAATGCTGATAGTAGCAAAGATATTCCAGTGGCATTGTTCAGTCAAGATTCAGAAATTCATATAAACTCTGAGTAAACTTCCACTCAGAAAAAAAAAACTCGAATACGCAGGAGGACTGCGTACCATTGCATTAAGAAAGAGCTTCCACTCAGCACAAAGTAATAGTGTTCTCTTAGTAGATTGCTGGATTCCACACCTCTGCTACAGTGGTCACACAAAACAAATTGACTGTATTTCTCTAAGACAAGAGAATCAGGTGCCTGAGACTAACATATGAAGCAAAGAATTAGGTAAGAGCTTTGTGCCTCCTTACTGTATGCACAGTATATTACTTTCTCTTGTGTATGGTATACAGATATTTGTAATATGCATCAAGTTCACTGCACACATATAGATAGAGCATTAATAGTATGACAAAAAGAAAAAACTAATTCATTTTTTTCCGTCGAAAGGTGCAAAGTACAAAGCATCTGATACAAATCACTGCAAACATTTTAAAAGTGCAGTTTCGAAAAAAGAAGTAAAGTGCCATCACTCAATTTCAAGTCTTGCAACTTGCAAGTTTCCACAGTGGCAATCATCGTCAACAGCAAACGGAACCATCAAGTTGTAGGGCAATTAAGAAGTGATTTTCCATATCAATTTTTCTCAAGTTGTACAAGAGGGGGAACATCTCAAGACTGTAGAGTTGGATCTCTCATCCTTGCCTGCAAAAGCAGGCAAGCTAGAGAAAAGGGGCATCTCCCAAAATAACCTACAGACTACGGAGCGGTACATTGCCAAACTATACAGAGCAACTACACCTCAGTTCTAGCTAAATCCTACCAAAATGGCAGAGCCAAAAAAAATTCCATCCAGAATGGAATGGAAAACAAGGTCCGCAATGGACATCGATCAATCGCTCCAGCGGAGCAACATGATGACGCAGCGGCGGAAGATGTAGAACCTAGCTCTCTTCTCCCTGAAAGCTCTGTTGAGCCTCCCCATCTGCCCCCTTCGGCCTTCAATCTTCATAGTCTGATGAGAATGCTTGGTGCAGGGCAAAGGAGGGAAGAGATGGAGATAGACAAGTTGTAGAATGTAATGGCTAGTGTGTGGTATGAGAGGGAAGCTGGAGTGGGGGGCCTTTATATAGTGGCACAGGAGGGGATATGCCATATCAAAAGAACATCATACCCCCACATGCAGGCAGTTTGTTATGCACTAGGAGGCACACTTCTGACCCTAAACTTATCATAATCACTATTCTATATTTCTATCTGTATAGAGCTTAGGAGCTAGCAAAAACTTAAAATATGCATGGCCACTAACAAGAGAATTACCGTGGTAAAACCAGACAAGATAAAGTGGTCAGGCAGGTGCAGATTGTTTACTAACCCCAAAAATGGGACTCCAAAATGTCCTAGCTCCTTAGCAGGAAGCTTCCAGGAAGGTCACCTTGATGCATAGAATAAAACTGATCTAAGTGTATCACCAACAGATGTTAAGACCTGGTTAACTCTCATTGCAAAATGTTGCACCATCAGCCAAGCTGGGGTGAAAACTTCAGATTTCTATGAGACTTGTCTGATTTCACTTTCCATGAACTGGCATGGGGCTATAAGTAATTAAGATTATCCTTGACAAACACTAAGAACGAAGTATTGCAGCTGTGACTTAGAAATTATTATCTACAAGATCATAAAAACAAATCTTGGACTTCTAGGAGACCTGTATGCTAAAATTCCCAACTCCTTTTACATTCAATGCACTGAGATGGAGGTAACTCCAACGTTATACTTTCATCAGTAATGAATCTCAGGTAATGGTGATTCAGTCGGCAACTTAGGAACAGAATAGTGCTATAACCTATAAGGAACTTTTGATGGTAGATTGAACATATATACCCTGGAATCTGGATATTTTTTCAGTAGGAGAGCCCTTGAAAGGTGTTCTCTATCTACTCAGGACAATATCCTTAAAAACAGGCCGTTCAGTTGCATGCAACTTAACAACTGCATAAATTTGAAAAGAACATATAACTTGATAGCTTCTGTCTTTTGTTCTTACTATGTAACTTTTTTTCCCATTGAAGCATTAGAATACAGATTTGAACTATCAATGTCCCCAGACTCCCAGACTGTTCTTTGCAGTACAAAACTTGCCTTCTGGTAAGGTGACAAGTTCCCAAATGTCAATATCACTAATTGCCTTTATTTCTTCTTTTCCTGACAGAATGTTTTAACCTATGTGTTTCATAAATTCCAGTGCCTAAAATTTATTTGCTTAGATTTTCATAAACTTGGAGTATATAGTGATTCCAGCTGAAAATGGCTTGCCTTAGCTTGTTTACCATCGGAAATATCTTGTATAGCTCGTGTGGTTACACAAGCATCATCAGTGAAGTCACTACAAGACATTGTTAAGTCCAAAAGAGTGCAAGAGGAAACCATAAAAATTTCAGGATTGAACACTAATCATGCACTGGGGAATCAAATCAGAAGAAAATCTCCATATGCACTGAATCTGTCTCTACTACTGAAGTCATACGCTAGGAAAAAATGCTGAGGATGACAAGGTAGATTGAACGGGCACCAGAAAGAAACTTCCTATTTTGAAGGGTAATGCAGCATGATCTCAGTCTTTAGTTTCAATCAGTGAAAGGGAGTGGAACCTTTTGTTATCAGCAAAATTAATTCAAGTCTTTGATGTTCTTTTCTCTTTTATTGCGGAGATTTTTTGCATACTAATTTATTAAGTTTGAATCCATGTTTCTAGCTGAAGTAACATAGGCCCCCATGCTCGTTTTCTACTAGCAGCTAAAAGGTGTGCCTTCTACTGGACAATAATGTGATCGAGCCTTCTTTTAGCAAACATAACAAAGAAAGATAAAGTCCTGACATTATTCACCACCTTCTAGATATTCAATATTTTCAGGTATAGCTATATTTGGAAGTACACCTTAGTTCAGAAAATTGTAACCTTTCTTAAGGGAAAAATTAAAGTCATGCATAGACTAGAAAACGATTAGCACAAGATGCATCATTCATAAACTCAACAGAATAAAATCTATTCTGGACTACAGTCCGAACATATCAAGTCCTATCAATCGGAGCAATGCACAAATATAGTGAAACTTTCTAATGCAAACATACAGCATCTTAGGGGAAAACCTTATAGCTAATGAAAGTTTTAGCCGTCCATATAATAATGCAGTAAATGTTTTTTTTCGGACAATCCACACCAGACAGCGCGAAGATTCATTGAATAGAGCAGGAAAAAATTACAAGGCTAGAACCCTAGGAGGCCATAGCCTGGAAAGAAGAAAAATATCCACCAGCGACGCACCGACAGCACCTACACACAGGCCAGGAGAAGGCGCACCTGACCGGCCGCCGCTAGGCCAACAAAGGAACTACAACCAAGATCGCCCAAAACCCAACCCTAACATCCGAACACCGAACACCACTCTAGCCACCTCTTTGGGATTGAGGAGAGAGGGTGAGAGAGATGGAACCACTCTCCCCCCTAGGCCCTCCAACGTGGCCAACTTGTGTAAGCTAGGACGCCAACACAAGAGGACATGACATCTAGAGTAACTGAATTAGTGATTATTTTGGGGTTGTTCAGATTGATGCCATTTCAAACCATACCATTTTTTTGATAAAGTTGCCAAATATGTGCATCCATTTAGTTTTTTACCAAACTCTAGTAAATACATAAGAAATGCTGCCAAAACTTGCCAGTGTTGCCAAAATTTGGTAAGGTTTATTTTGGCTATAATCTAAACAAGCCCTTTGTAAGTTGTTGCTGTACGGATGGTGAACGACAAACAATATTATTTAGAGATAATTCCTTCCAGTAAGAAAAATAAATAGGAAAAATAGACGAGACAATAATTTGCACAAATCAAGAACATAACACACACTGTTCTTATTGAACTCGTCAATCAAGTCCCTGATACTATTCCTTAAGAATATAGTGCCCTTGTTATTAGTAGGAAGCCCGACAAAATGTTAAGTGGAGGTTTCAAATGATTCCCTCTCAAAATGATAATTGTACGTTTGTAGAGCACATACCTGCCATTGGAGCTAGAGGAACAGCCCATCGACAAGAGCAGGCAAGTTGCATTACTATCACCTTAGAAAGACCATTGAGTCCATTCAATCCTAGTTGTGTATAATATCCCTGTACTCTTGACTAGCAGTACTGTCTTGGTAAAACCAACTTTTCAATATCTTCAATGCTACAACAGAACATCATTGCCAGGATGCATGCATGAGAATCAGAAATGAGTGAGAACCAAGACAGTCCATGTTTACTATGAAAAAGTTCCGAGTATCAATACTCAACATCCAAAGTTGTTCTGAATATGATACATTAATCGGAGAACGATGAGACAAAGATGGTAACTTGTGTATCTTGGAGAACCTCTAAAAGAGCTACAGCATGGACCATGCTACATACAATTTGCATAGCAAAAACATGTTATGTTATAACATCAGATCCATTTGGCAATAGAAAATGTGGAAGCCTAGATGCACCGAGATAATTTGAAAGTTGTACCTTTAGAACTAAGAATAGTACGGTCATACTCGAAGGGATCAGTACATTTTTAAGACAGGAGACCATATCCTTCGGTTTTCGAGGAGTTAAATTACCGTAAACTCACTTACATAGCCTTCATGTGAAGTACTTGCAAGCTGCACTACTCCAAGGATAAAAGAAAAAAAATTAAGCGAAACAATAAAGTCCTCTTATTCCTACACAGTACACAAGAAGAAGCACCAAATCCTTAAAGCTGCTCAAAACTGTCGAAATATGCATAAGATCCTACCAACCCTTCATACAGATTGTAAAGGTGAGTAAACCTCCCCAGAGAGATCTCAAAAGTAGCTCAGAGAGGAAAATAAAGCAGAACAAACATATAATTTAGCTATCCAAGAACAGCCTTGTCTGGTATAAATGAACTCTTGTGGAGCAACTCTGTAGGAATCATCAAACAATTCTGCACACTGCAACTTGCATGTTATTATAAGGCTTTTTTTTATGGCAGGAAAGGGTTTAAACAAGTCCACCTATAATCCAATCCAAATTGCCTGAACTAAAAGCAGCTTTTTTGTGATATCATGAATGCTCACATGGTCTGATGCACGGTATATGCTTATGGTTAACTTCAGCGAAGTATAAGTTTCAGAGTCCATGGCAAATTCTCAACTCTCAGCATGAGAGAGAATAAGACATATAAAGAATGCGAGCTTTGTCTCCTAAGTTGCATTCAACTTATTCAACTTGGTTATAATGCATATCTGCATGTGAATGAGCTCACCGCGTGTCCTATAAAAGGCTCCTACCTCTTCACATGATAACCAGATCTACATAAACTCAAGCAGCAAACTCTTACATTGCTTCGCCTTCTACTTCTCCAATCAAAATAAGTCAGTAAGTCACTATCAGCCTTGTGCACATGAAAGCAGAGAGGAAGAACATAAGAAGTGGAAGATTCATTAGAACTCAGAAAGAGTGTCAAACTCGGCTGTACATCATCCGATGGTGTCTAGTCAGGCTCCTCTGTTGGCATGATTGACTTCAAATCTTCAACGCATTTGTCATCAACATTTCTTCAACCCAAGGTCTTTTTCCTTAGCCTATATAAAATATTTCAGCGAAGTCATTATGTCAAGGAGTCAATCGAGGTGTTACAACTTATTGAAGCAAGAGCTGATTGAGAGATCTAGCTGCAATTACATAACTGGGATTTTTGTTGGAATTATGAAAGCAACTTCTTCTCCAGTTTGTTAGTTGAGAAAATTTTGTAATTCTTATCCTTTTCTTGCCTGGTTAACATGACATTTTGCTTTTGTATTAGATCACATTGGATGTACATTCTTTCTGCTAATTAAAACTTAGTTTCTTATTAGATCGCATCAGTTGTACATTGTTTACAAGGGAATAATGTTTCTTGTAGCAAATAATGAAAAGGCGGGCTCTAAAGGTTCTGAATTATCCGGCTGTTGTATATAATTAAAGCAATTGCTTTCCACTTGATCAGTTAATGAGGAAACATCAAACCTGCTTCAGAATGCGTATTATAAGAACTATTATTCACTTTCATCTCCTTTCATCATCATGCATCAGCTCCACAGATCAATGAGAATATCAGAAAGTGACAATAACAGATCTTCTATTGCCATTTTCAGAGAAATGCTATTGTAACTGAAATTTTTTTAAAAAAATCACTTTTACTAACCTTTGTTTACACAAACATACAGCAACAGTTAACACATAATAACTTCTGCAGTATAAGCTACATGAAGTATATCATATAAGGTAGCAAGTGTGCATATTATATTACCTGACATAATGAAGCCTTCAATATCTTCATAGATGGACAGGGTTATGCAACATAAAAGCATAAAGCAACAAGTTTCTTATGGCACCTCTAGCCTTGTCCAATTAAGAGAGAGTTGCTACCTATCCATCAAGGAATTCAGCATCATAACAGATCTCAAACAAACATTATAATCTAAAAGGACTCATACATGCCCATAACGGGAAGAAAATCTTTTACTGAAACAGAGCTTTAATAGAATCCACCTTCTATTGTTAAGGAACTGAACCGGTTTCATTTTACTTGTACTCAGATATAGATTCATGTTTTCAAATATATGTCAAATTACTAAATTGACATTCACCAGATGTGTTGACTTTTGCACCCTCTGTACCAAACAGAGCTTGCATAACAGAATGCACATTCTATTTAAGAATCGAACTGTTTGCATTTTACTTATACTCAGATATACATATTACTTCTATTCAAATATATGCCAAACTACTATATTGGCATGAAACAGTAATACTTAATGAGTAGACTTGTGCACTGCTTTTACCAAACAGAGCTTGAATAACAGAATGCACCTTCTATTAAGGAACTGAACTACTTGCATTTTACTTATACTCAGATATACATATTACTTCTATTCAAATATATGCCAAACTACTATATTGGCATGAAACAGTAATACTTAATGAGTAGACTTGTGCACTGCTTTTACCAAACAGAGCTTGAATAACAGAATGCACCTTCTATTAAGGAACTGAACTACTTGCATTTTACTTATACTCAGATATACATATTACTTCTATTCAAATATATGCCAAACTACTATATTGGCATGAAACAGTAATACTTAATGAGTAGACTTGTGCACTGCTTTTACCAAACAGAGCTTGAATAACAGAATGCACCTTCTATTAAGGAACTGAACTACTTGCATTTTACTTATACTCAGATATAGATCTTGTTTGTATTCAAATACATGTAAATTACTTCATTGGCATGGAATAGTAATATTTAATGAATTGACTTTTGCACTGTTTTGCCAGACAGTCCGAATGCACCTTCTATCATTGAGGAACTGAACCACTTGCATTTTACTTCTAATCAGACATAGATCTTACTTGTAGTCACATATATGTAAAATTAATTCATTGACATGAAACGCTAATATTTAATTAATTGACTTTTCCATTCAACAATTGGCCCTTTTGACTTCATGTTCTTTGCAGACCAGTGCTTCATTTTACTTATACTCAGATATACATATTACTTCTATTCAAATATATGCCAAACTACTATATTGGCATGAAACAGTAATACTTAATGAGTAGACTTGTGCACTGCTTTTACCAAACAGAGCTTGAATAACGGAATGCACCTTCTATTAAGGAACTGAACTACTTGCATTTTACTTATACTTAGATATAGATCTTGTTTGTATTCAAATACATGTCAATTACTTCATTGGCATGAAACAGTAATATTTAATGAATTGACTTTTGCACCGTTTTACCAGACAGAGTCAGAATGCACCTTCTATCATTGAGGAACTAAACCACTTGCATTTTACTTCTACTCAGACATAGATCTTACTTGTATTCACATATATGTAAAATTACTTCATTGACATGAAACGCTAACGTTTAATTGATTGACTTTTCCATTCAACAATTGGCCCTTTTGACTTCATGTTCTTTGCAGACCAGTGCTTCTTTATGATAAGATCTAAGGACCACCAACAAAGAGTCAAACATTACAATTTACTTGAATGCTGCAGTCAAGGAGACAAAGGGTGTAACAAACCAGGTATTCTGGCTTTGCTTAGTGGTTAGGTAGCAATCTATTGAACATCCAATGATGCCTGATATTCACTTTAAAAAATGTCTCATCTAGGAACATGCAGTCAACAATTACTTCAAAAGTCAAACTTGAGAACTGTTTTCTGGTATGAATGAAACTGCTGAAGAATACTGAGTGTAGCTTGAAAGATAACACCAAGTACCATAGGACCTGCAAGGCTGCGACACTCTCCTAAAATAAGTTCTTTTTTTTTGCTGGGGATCCTCAAAAATTGTTTGACATCAGCGCTCTCCACAAATACTGAAGAACTGATATGTTAAAACTAGGACAGAAGAAACATTATGTATATCATATCAAGAGCCAACAACCACATTTGATTCCATTGAACAAACAAAAAAAAACGATGATTAATTGCAAATCACGGCATGCGCTTGTCAGATCTTTCAAGGTGTATAACATCTAGTGATTTGCAGTCTTCATCATAATCCATAAGCTATGCAATTTAAAATGTGTAACTCACAAAATATAGGAGACATTCCTAATTGAGTCCAGTGGATAGGGAGAAGGAATTTGGTAGGTTGAGATCAAACAGAGGGGAGGAAGAACCAGTATAACGAGATGAAGAGGAATTTGGTGCTGAAATGTGTTTTCTCATTGAACAAATGAAGCCTTATACTTCCAACAGTTAGCCAGTCCTACATATTACAGAACTCAATACTACTCACACTTTGTTAGGAACCTTGTAGTCCTCTAGTGTACTACACTATGGTCCCAAAAAAAATTGAAATGATGTATATTGGCCAGGAAATCAACAATGTGCTATATGTACCATGTAAGTAAAGGCACAAAGAAGGGACAGAAATTTGCCTTATTATAAATCTAATCCTTATAATTACACTTAACAAATAGAGAAGGAACAGACAATGTCAGATTATTCTATTAGGTTACTTCAAGTACGGAACCAAATATGTTGCAATCATTTTATCATTGGTCAATGCAGCATCTAACCAAGTTAGGTTTATCATCTGATGTATTGAAAAAAATTGTATGTGGATAAGAAGGATAAAATAGCACAAGATATATGGCAATAATAAGCTGATTAGAGTCTTTTTGGTTCATTTTGGTAGGGAACCAAACATTCTTCATCTCCAATTTACCAAACTTTGGTAATGCCAAAACCTGCCCATGTTTTGGCATTACAAAATGT
Organism: Oryza longistaminata; assembly: GCA_009805545.1. Taxonomy (NCBI): domain Eukaryota; kingdom Viridiplantae; phylum Streptophyta; class Magnoliopsida; order Poales; family Poaceae; genus Oryza; species Oryza longistaminata. The sequence continues at coordinate 15,469,535 of CM020184.1, read as the reverse complement.
AGAAGAAGTAGAATAGATGCCTCTCACAAAGTGTGGAGGTGAAATCTCATATATATATATAGCTGAGTTACAGGTAGTGCTACAAAAGACCAAGAGTTACACTTAATGCTAGTGCTGAGTTTACACTAAATGCTATAAGTTACATAAGCCCAAAAGTCTAGAAGAGAAACAGTCTAAGGATTAATAAATAATCCTAATACAAAATTATGGTAAGGTAGAAAATCAAACCAGCCTTTAAGTACATAAGATCTAACAAGGTCAGACTATATTAGATGGATAAGTATCTATATTTCATTATGCTTATCACATACTCCCTCCGTCCCAAAATAAGTGTAGTTTTGCACTGTTCATGTCCAACGTTTGACCGTTTATCTTATTTGAAAAATTTTTATGACTAATACTTTTATTGTTATTAGATGATAAAACATGAATAGTACTTTATGCTTGACTACTTTTTTAAATTTTTTCATAAATTTTTCAAATAAGACGAACGGTCAAACGTTGGACACGGATACCCACGGCTGCACTTATTTTGGGACGGAGGTAGTACATCACACCACCAATTAAAATCACTGTGACTAATATCCCATCATATAATGCACTTATCCACATGTTATTCCGCAAGCAAGTGAAGAACAGCAATTGTACAACTTGATCATAACTTACAACAGCAATGACCTCAATGGTCCATATCATATCTACTGCTATTTCTTTCAAGTGTCCACAGCTTGTATAATCATGAAAAGAATAATAGAACAAACTAACGCCTTACATTAGGAGATTATCCAGACCAGGAATATCAAATGGTAGCTTTATAATGCCGAGGGCAATAGACAGGAGGAGCAGCCACAGAGGAAAGATCTTCATGCACAGCAGCAACAGGGACTTTTGTGCTGAAAAGAATAGCATTAAGAAAAAATTCAGCCTACTTTTTGTACCATGACTAAAAATGGTGTAAAACAAAGAACATCACTTATAAGCTGTAAACAAATCTCATCGAAACGTATTTCGTATTTTATTTGTCAGTAGCACACAAGAAATTGTGCTTCCTGGTTGTATATGATGGCCTGTATTGAAGTGGCTAGTATCATGCAGACAGTACAGCAGTTAGATAGTAAAAGTTCCACTAATAACTGATACGCAAATAGCAACGTAGAGTCTTAATCAAAATGGCAACACTTATAGCCAGCACATCTTTTATAAGGAAAAAAAATAAAAGCGATTACACCTTCCACATACCATCGAATGGTCACAATGTATTGTCTAGTGACTAGTGAATAGTGATAATTATTGTACCCAGGCACTCAGAATATGTTATTACATCAGATTAATCCAAGTTACAGATTCACATAAACAGTGTAGCATATTAATTGTCAAGTATTGAGTAGATTACCCAACTTCCTTTAACAGATTAAGCCTTTTGGGTGGAATTGTTTGGCACGTATATGTTAACAAATAAATAATTCTTGCAAGCTCTACTACCTTGGCAGGCGCGGTCCTCCGTGGTGTCGACGACCCACTCGGCGGCCTCCCGGAGGCGGCGCTCGGCGTGGCCCTCCGGCTGCCCGATCGGCGTGGACGCGATGAGCTCCATGAACGCGGACTGCCTCTCCCCGCGGCGGGAGGACGCCGAAGGGTCGTCGTCGCCGAGGCCGATGGCGCGGCCGCACCTCCGCGACGGACGGCTGGGTGGGCGGGGCCGACTTGAGGAGGGGCTGGGTCGGCTGCGGGCCAGGCGCGCGACGGCGGATGCGGCGGACGGGCTCCCCCGCGGCGGGCACCGGAGGCGGAGGAGGCCACGACGACGGCCGCGAGGCGCGGGGCGCGGGGCGCGGGACGCGGCGACGGCGAGGTGGCGGCGGCAGCAGCAGGAGGCGGCGGCGGCCATGGCGGACTACGGGGAGAGTGTGTGTGTGTGGAGTGGAAAGTGTGTAAATGGATAAAGTTTAGAGAAAGATCTTTTTTTTTCCCTTCTTTTTTCCCTACTGCGACACCTGTCACTATCACGTAATATCTCTCCACTCCACCCACATCACGAATCTGGAAAATGCTTCCCATCTAAAGAAAAAATCGAACGTCAAAAATCTAAAGGAGCAATTAGCACACATGTATGGCAAGGCAGTTAGTTAGGTGCACTCACAAGTCAAGGGAGAGTGCATGCGAGTATGTTGCCAAATTTAAATGATTTTTTTCTCTTAAATTATTTATCCGAATTTTAAACTAATTATATCGTTGGATACGTTACAATTAAATCTTTGTAACAAGATATCACACGACTATATGTCGACGACTTTTTTTTTTACTTTTTAAATGTTGCACACATTAATTGTTAATGTAATATTCCAACAAGTATTTATTGATGTTTCACTAGTGCATTTACAATGTTGCACATTGTCTTTTTATATGTTTCAACCGTTAAAATCGAATGTTTCACGCGTGAGAAACAAATGTCTCAAATTTTAATTCGCCTTTGTTGCACATTTAAAGTTTTGTGTTGCAACGGATTATTGAATGTTGCACATCCTATTATCTAGGTGTTTCAATAAGTTTTTTCAAATGTTTCACTAGTTTATTTGCAAATATTGCAATAGTGTTCTTTTGATGTTTCAGTAAATAGGTGTGATGTTTCAGTACTTATAACTCAATTGTTTCATTTATAGTATAAAAATGTTTCATATGTTTTTTTCAACGTAATATACTCATGTGAGATCTTGTTATAAAGATTTAATTACAACGAATATAACGATATAATTAGATCATAGATCGGATAGATAGGTTAGGAGATAAATCATTTCAAAAATTGCTAAAGGGTGTACATGTATACAACAGGAAAGAGATGGTGCATAACGCATGGTTTGCATGAATCGTGTTATCTACTCAGAATTGCAGCAGGTAGGACGTCCGATCTTTTGAGTTTTATCGGACGTCCGATCCGTAGCCTTCTCCCACAAATTTCAAAGCACATTTGACACGTTTGGTTCAGTCCGACTAAGAGCAAGTTTAGTATAGCCCACTAATAGCTCCAATTCATTTATAGCCAATTCATATAATAGTTGCTTACTATACTATTAATATATGGTCTCACATGTCATACACACATTGCGTCTTGGAGTCCGTGCTGCAGGTGGCTACAAATATGTAGCCCGCTGCTCTTCTCTCTCATCTTTTATCTCATTAAAATATATTTGCAGCTGGCTAATAGTCTGCTATTGTACCTGCTCTAAGAGCAAGGTTAAGGTGTTCACAACACGTCGGCTCAGTCATTTCCCAAGGAATGTTCAATAGGAACACGTCATGTTAGGCTCACCCACCTAAAGTTCTCGCTGCTAAACTTGGTCACATGTTCCTCAATCCAACCTAGGGGTAGCGCCATGCGAAACGAGGACTGTAGGCCTGTTGTGGACGCTTGTGACCTCACCGTGTTGCATTATGGACTATGTATCCTCTGAAAGTCCTCGGCCTACTTGGCAGCCTAAGCCTAGCAAATGCTTGGACGCATTGCTATTGCCCTAATAGCGTTGCTGGCTGCCAGCGGTAGTATACGACTAAGTCATGATAATATAGCAGTTAGATTATATAACGAGTTGGCCATAGGATATCTCTATAGAAGCTTAAATGTATTTAAATATTTGTATGGATGCATTGATTTAACTTCTTTGGTCAAATCTACGCTCCATCCTTTCAACCACCTATGTTGAAGAACAAAATGATGGCGTTTGTGCACATGGGATCTAGGAGGAGCGACCCAAGACCCACAAGCTGCGTCAATTAGTGCTAACACTGGCGGCAAGATGATGATAGTGTCCTCTTTCACATGCTACTGCCTGACGCTCCTGCAAGCGCCTCCTCCACTCTCTCTCCTCATTTCTCTCTCGTCCACATAAGAGTATGTTGATGTGTATTTGTAATCGTTGTTGGTATTTCTTACAATCATAGATAAATCCGCAAGCGCACGGATGTCATTGTAGCATTTCACTCATGAGTATTCCCAAGGATATCATATTTATATTTCCGCAGGGAAGGCGGTGGTATGAAAACATACTTATGCCTCCTTAATCAATCTATAGTATCATCCACTAGTAATTATTGTATTTTAAAACTCATGCAAGCATGCTACAAATTCTATGGTAGGAAGAGAATATACTATGGTTACACAGTGCTAACTTACGACAAAGGCAAACTTATATATTATGGTTACAAAGTGCTAACTTACGACAAAGGCAAACTTATCTGCAACTCATGACAATCAGTTTTGCATGGGTGAGTATGGAAAGTATGATAAATGTCTCCTTTCGAAAAAAAAAGTATGATAATGTCAAACTTAGCAGGTAAACCAGACAAATTGGAATTCGCTTGTACTCATTTTTAAATTGGCAAATGGGAGCTATGTGGATGTTGTCTCATCCTCTATTTATCCTCTATTGTTGTAACTTGTAAACAGGGAGATACAATTATATGTTCTTAAGTTTGAGACTTATCTGAACCTAATAAACTCATGACTTCCCTGTCATATGAAGCTTCACAGTATGAATTGTATAAAAAGAAACCCATCTTTCAATCACGTTTAAAAAAAAGAGAGAAAAAATATACTTACACAATAATGGAACGTAGGGAATCAAGAGAACAAGATAGACATGGATTATTTATTTATTTCCCACGAATCTTATGCACAACTCCATTTGAGTCCCAACGTTTCACCTACAACCAATTATAAGCTGCAACATTTATTAGAAAAAAATGATGGCTATTTTATATATGTGTTTTAGTGACATAAAAACTAATACTTACAAATAAAAAATGATGAAAAACCATCAAAATCAACTCTAAAGTTATTTTTTAAAATTTAAATCCCGGCTGCGGCTGATAAGGTACACTAGTGAAAGATTAAAAGAATGCTAATTTTGATAGAACATGCATACATTAAGAATCTCGAGAATCCTTCCGTCCGGGCACCCGGTCAAACCAAAATAAATCGAGCGCTCTATGATCCACCGTGCATGTGCACACCTTTTTCTCGCGCAAGTCAGAGCATGCATATAAGTACTGCATGCAACTCTCGTACCCATTCTTTTTTCACGTGGAATACTAACCATTTCATTATCAAATTTTAAACATTTTTTAAACCATTTATCCTATCTACGATCCATCATTATATTCGTTGTAATTAAACCTTTACAACAATATAATACATGGAAAGATTCCGATGAAAAAAAAATGTTCCACATGGTTTTATTTGAATGTTTCATCTAGTATTTTATGATGTTTCACTAGTTCATTTACAAATGTTGCATATGGTATTGTTAGAATGTTTTGGTAAGTATTTTTACGATGTTTCAGCAGTCATAACTTAATATTTCATATTTGATATTGTTGATATTTTTCTTAATGACATTTACTAGAAATATAATTCCCAGTAATGGTGCAGAAATACTTATAGTATATTATGGTTATAGAGTTCATCCGCAAGCGCACGGATATACCATTGTAGCATTTCACCCGAGAGTATTCCAAGGGTATCGTATTTGTTTAATCCCGTGGAAAGATTATAATAGAGAGAACCGTACTAATAATTTATATATTACTTGTAATAACCATAGTCTAAGCAGGTATTAATATAATTCATGGGGTAGAGTGACACTAAACAGAAGCATTTATACTCTTACTCATAATTATGTAAGCTAAGTTGAAAGAATATAGAAAGATCTATTCCTATACTTCTAGTATACATATTATATATACATCCTAGTTATAATATTATTTAGCTAATACCCTCTTTCCGATGCCCTCTTGGTACTTCGAAAAGCCACCCCTGATTGCCGAGTTCCTTACAACAATCCGTCATGACCATCCAACTGGAGCTAAATACGGAGGAGTACCCTCCCCAGGAAATTAACTTAGGATTATATACACGCGCGGAGGAATACACGTACTAAGCTGTCACCATCAGCGGCCCGCCTCGCTTCGCATATAACCCCAAATAATAATATCCAGTAATTAATCTAAACACCACACTTAAATTACCAAATACTACTCCAATATCATCGTCATGATACAGTCATCGTAAATACCCACACCATTGCATCTCCCAGATAAGCTCGCATCATAATGAATATAACTTGGGTATGTAATAAATCTGGTATTCATATACTCGAAAAGTAATACAATACCAAAGTAGTATAAAAAAGAATATTCTAAATAAAGTACAAGTCTTACGAAAGAAGAAAAAGCTACTAGAGCCATACCTGAATTCTTCTGAAGACTCCGAGGACTGAAGATTCTATTCTATTTCTATTCCACTATACTCTAGAAACTATATTAAACTTGATAGATGAAATGAACTTCTTGCTTGTGGTATGTCTTGAAATGGAGAGAGTGAGCTCCTTATATAGACTCCCAATGACGGTTGTGACGGAATGGTCAGAAATACCCTCCAACCGTCATTGGGAGCTAATCCACACCGTCTAGCCGCAACCCTGCATCCAACGGCGCCAGGATGAGTTCGGCCGAACCAGGGACCGACCCATTTTCAGTTAGCGGCCTCCTCTTCTGTTGCTCATTTCAGACTTGTGAATTTTGGCCCAATTGGTCGTGTCATTTTTGCATTCTTGACCCATTCATTGATGAGTCTGATTCTCGAAATCGTCTGATTGAATGATCACTTGTTTTGATGTCGATTCTTCTCCACTTTGTGTTCATTCTCTGCAAGAGGTTAGTAATCCTAGTGCTAGTGGAATATTTATTATTTTGACATAAATATGCATTGCAAGCATAACTAGTTCTCCTTTATTTAGGTAGTGTTGACGGGCGAAGCTGATCGCTAACGACCGTCAACAGATATAAATGTGTTTTTAACAATATCCATGTAAGTATATCGTTTATTTTGTACGAGTCTTTATATGAGTTCATTGGTTGGGACTTGATGTTTCGTGCAGAGGTTGATGGTGTTGCAGTCATTATATTTTGAATGTTGCATTTCTCTGGAACATTTTCTGTAGCGAATTGAAACAATTTTTTATAAGTGGTGAAACATCATTATTTTTTTATCAAAATATAGTCATGTGAGATCTTGTTTGTAAAGATTTGAATTACAAGAAATACAACAGTGCAATCATATTATAGATTGGATTAATAATTTAAGAGAAAAAACATTTAAAGTGTGTTAAGAAAAGCAAGATTTGTATGGAGAGATGAGAGATAGGGAATTATGGAATATTGCATATAGCTGATATGAGGCAAGGAAGTAGATGACATACATGCTGCATGCAACCAATATGTAGGGAGCAGCACACGCATGAGGTGCAGGAGGGGGACCCGATTTTTCTCCTGAAAATCGGGCATCCGATTCTTAGTTACCTTCTAAGAATACCCTTAGTTTAGCCACACCAAAAACTAATCTAATGTATACTAAGGAAGTACTAAATGCACACAATTCTTCCCAACTATAGAGTACCATTATTATTACATTTACTAAACACCATAAAAGAACAATACAACTATTTTTACACCAAAATTTCCCCATTCGTCCCTATGGCCCCACCTGTCATCCACATAAAAGCCCACCTTTCTTCTTATGGGCCTTGGGGCCCATATAAATCAGACCCCACCCCTTCGCCGTCATTTCTCTCTCTCACCTCACGAAACCTAACAAGAAGAAGAAGTGGAGAAATTCCGGCAAGGAGGGGAGGGAGGGAGAAGTCGTTGGCGCGGGGGAGATTGATTTCGCGGGAGGGAGGGGAGCTCGAGAGGCGGTGATTCGGGGAGTCGGCAGGGTGCCGCCGGGTGCGGCTGCGGCGGCGGCGGCGGGGGCGGCCGGCGGGCGGCCGAGAGGCAGCTGGTGGTGGCCGTGGAGGGGACGGCGGCGCTGGGGCCGTACTGGCCCGTCACCGTGGCGGACTACGTCGAGAAGATCGTGCGGTAATTCTGCGCCCGTGCTTTCCTCCCCCTCCGCGCTACCCTGCTTTCTTGTTACTAGTTGACTGTACGACCGTCGCGGATTACTAGTGCATCTTGGATTCTTGATGCGGAAGAATTGGACCCTTTGTTGATTGTTTAGCTGTTATCAAACCCTTCCGTCCCAAAATAAATAAATTAATATGCGGATGAGACACGTTCTAGCACTAGTACTAGAACCAGATTCATAGTAGGTTTGTTTATTTTGGGACGAAGGGAGTACATGGAAAGCGAAGCAGTAGCTAGTTAGTTCTTGATAGTGGAAGTTAGCAGCTATCCGTATATGTGTTTGATATACACAGCTTTTCAGTTATATTAGTTGGATATATCGTTCACCCTCCCAGCATTAGTAGGAGACTTGGAGATTTATTGTTTGCTCTCACCTTCTTACTTGCAAAGATTAAATGGTAGTTAGCTTCAATTCTGTTTCACAATGCTTATGAAAAGGTAAGAATGCAAGCGCATCATCGATGCGTGGAAATTCGTGGTTTCTTGATGATCTGGTTGGTTGTTGGCTATATGGTGTTGTGGCTTGAGATACATCTTTTTTTTTTGCTTCTGATTCGAGGAGACTTCGTATCACTGCACATGTGCAGATCTATGGCAGAATGTAGCATAATTCATCTTCTACTTTGGGTGTTATGCCTTTTCTAGTTCCTCCTTGCTCATTCAGAAGTATTTGTCTTCAGTCTAGCATATTTTAGTGTTTTTTTTTTCATGAATGATTCCCAGGAAAACCAATTTCAGTTTTTGGCTGGTGATTTTACGACTCTTCTGTACAACCAGTAATGTAATGATGGGATGTCTGTTTGGTTATGGTTATGGCTTTTCTGAAGTCCTTGTTTTCACTCTTGTTAATTAGTTGATGTTCTGGTTTCGCATGGGTGTAATTGGAATATTCATCACATGAGTCAAATTTCTTATGTTCAAGCCTTTCAAATAAAAAAAATAATGAAAGTGGGAGCTGTTTGTATTGTTGGTCAATAATCAGTTTGCTCTGAATTATTAGGGTTTGTTTGCAGTTGCTATCCTCCTATGCTTATTTTTTAGCTTCTACGGAAACAGTTAAGAAAAACTTCGTAGTCTGTTTGAGAAATCAAATTAATGTTAGACGAATTTTGTTAGTCAATTTAAACTGTTATTTCTCTGACAAGTGTTCTGTTTTTAGAACTGAAATAATATCTCTATTTGCTACTTGATTAAAAGAGCAGCAGTTAGCCAAACATCAAAATTTCTATAAGCTACTGTACGGAACAGGATTATCATAGTCCACCTCAACGCAAAATCCAAATGGAGCTTTTGACGTTATGTGGTGATCAACCACAGCTTCACTCTCATATACTTACTATCATGAAACTTTTAAGCTCATCTCTTGCTAGAATATTTTGTCAATTTCTGTAGCACTTAGTAACCTTTGCATTTTTAGTACTACTATTCATGAAGCATTTCAATTTATGCAGGAGTTTTTGTGCACATGAAATGGCAGGACAGGTAATTCGCTCTCAGTATTTATTGTCAGAATTACTACTTGATCCATGTTTCCTTGACTTGTATCAAAACTCAAAAGTGTAAATTATTATCGTTTTATGCAGAAGCTCGCAGGGACACCCCCTGAACTTGCATTAGTCGTCTTCCATACCCATGGTCCTTATAGCGGTAAACTTTGATATCCTCCATGCCCTAAGCTTTTTATTATGATCCATTGCAATTATTTGTATTTAGTTCTATATCAACAAAACATGTAAGCTATGATAATTCGCCTTTGATTCCTTGCAGCTTTTTGTGTGCAACGGAGTGGATGGACAAAAGATATGAATGTGTTTCTTTCATGGTTATCTGGAATATCATTTAGTGGTGGAGGCTTTAGTGAAGCTGCTATTTCTGAAGGTCTTGCTGAAGCATTGATGGTATTGACATATTGGCATCGTTAAGTTCTTTTCACTTTTTGCACATAATGACTTCCTCTGGTGTTTCCTGTACTTTTTTTTTTGTTCAAAATGCATAAATTAGAAACTGTGGCTTACTACTTCCAAAATTTCAGTACTGCATATGGTTGCCTACTTTTGAGTTCCCGTGCAAGGTTTTAGCATTTTGTTTGGCTTGTGCAATCATGCTTCATTTGGCATATGAAATGATGTTTCTTTTTTGCCAAATGGCACATCTTTCATGTTAACATCAACAGCAGCAACCTTTAGTTCCAAGCAAGTTGGGGTAGGCTAGAGATGAAACTGATGTGCAGCCACAAAAAACCTAAGGGAAGTATAGTACTAGTAATAACAATATAGTTAAAGAAGACGTGAATTAGGTCATGATTCTGGGCATGTGGACCGCCAATTTCCATGCAACTCTATCCAAAACCATAATTCATCTCCACAGGAACGACTGGGATTTTTATGATGGCTTACCAATGTTATCGCAACATTCTTCCTTTACTCAGCCTTAGGACCAGCTATATGCTGAAGCAAAGGCAGAGTTCGGTATCTTATTAACAGAGATATTTTGATTTCTTAGATGAAGGGAAATACCTCTTTTCATCTCTCACTGCACCTGAATTTGGGTCCAGTTTTGTCTAAATTAGTTGATCTACAATTTTGTTTCTCATAGTAAGCCTTGTAAACTATTAGTTGAGCCTGGACATTATGTAGAACCATGATACTTAACAATACACGTTCGACCCAACCTTTTGGTCTATTACTTTATTTTCCAAGAATTATAGCCTGTTGTCTTGGTATTGTTATTTCCAGTATTCTCTAGAATCTGTCCTTTAATGCCCTTCTGCACAACATATGATTCATGTGAGAAAATTCTAAGGTGGTTTGCACATCTGACTTATCAGCTATTGTCTCATAAAAAATGTCTTGATCTGGATATCAGCTACAGATAGCCTTACCTTAGTAAATAGAGTGTACAACTGTAATCACCACTTCATTAGGTTAATTTTTGTAAGGAAGATTTTCATTAGATCAACCCTATTAGGAAACTGGATGTCTGGACCAGTACCCAGAATAAGCAGAGTGAAACTAGTATGATCAGAAGTTTAAATTCTATGAATGTACCTATATTAGTATGTTAATTTTCCTATGGTACTGAGTCTTCAAAAATCAAAATTTCAGCCTTCATCCCTACTACTATAAAGAGGGAGTCGTCCTCCTCCACCTCCACATAAAAGCCTCTTTCCTCTCATAAAAACTGTCCACCCTAAAAAAAACTGTTTACTAATAAAGCCAACCACTGTATAAACACCGAACAGCTCACTGGGCCCAAATCCTCCCACTAAACTTAATAAAAAAACCATTGCAATGCATGACAGCATGATCCTATAACTAGTTGAAAAATACTTGGTCTTTGAATTTGATATCATTTTATTTCTTGAGTTCTCTGTGATATTAAAGTATTTATTGCCTTTATGATTTTATTTCCTGTGTGCAACTAGATACTCCAAGGCAGTTCTAGTAACAGTCAGAATCATCAAAGCCATGAAGTACAAAAACATTGCATACTTGTTGCAGCAAGTAATCCTTATCCACTGCCTACGCCTGTCTACCGCCCCCTTGTTCAAAGTAGCGATCACAAGGAGAACAATGATGGAGCAAAAGAATCTTGTCTTGCTGATGCTGAGACTGTTGCAAAATCATTTGCTCAGGTCCTACACAAATACTGATATCTAGCATATTGCTGATTACCTGTGTTTCAATGAAGTGGTCAGCAGTCATTGTTGGTTCTAATTAATTTTACTTATATTGATGTAGTGCTCCGTGTCATTGTCGGTGGTATCTCCTAAACAGCTTCCAACTCTGAAAGCAATATACAATGCGGTAATTTCGTTATTTTGTTTTGCTGAATTCTGTAAGCCACATGCCATCTTTAATAATCTTCTCCTGGTACTTTACTTGTTCATTGATGGTATGATAGTTGCATCTTGATTTACAGAGGGTTGAAAAACTCACTTAAGAATATATCTTTTAAAATAAATTATAAGCATGAACTTGCAGAACTGGCCGCTCCACTATTACATATGTTCTTGTACTTGTACGTAGTACTAAACTTCATATTTTCATTATCATTGAAATAAAAAGAGTAAATTTTATAAAACACCACCTATTATGGTCCAAGTTGCACAAAACCACAGGGATTTTGGCACATGACACATAACCCCATGTATTATGGCCCTAAAGTTTCACAAGACCACACCGTTAACCAATTTTACATACTCCTATATCAAAGTTTCAAAAGTTTTAGTTACATGCATGTAACATTTATATGATGGATAAAAAACTTGTAAATTTGAGATGTGATTTTATAAATGATCAATAGTGTGGTTGTGTGAAACTTTATAGCCATAATACCTGGTGGTTAAGTGTCACGTGCCAAAACCCATGTGGTTTTGTGCAACTTAGATCACAACACCTAAAGGTTAAGTGAAATTTACTCAAATAAAATGAACTCAGTTTAGATTGCACTATCATTGTATCTTATTTGTGGATAAGAAAAATATCCATTTATTTCATTTTTTTTAATTAGTTAGTATGCTGCCTGAACTTGTTAGCTAGTCTTTGTATGGTTTACAGACTATAAATCTATGAATTGGCATCCTTATCTATCATTAGTTTAATACAAGCATTTTTTTAACTTCCATGATATAAATTTGATCTTCTGCAAGACCTTCGACAGTTTGTACTGATGAATAATTTGCACCAGGTGCTGATGTTGTCCATGTTTTGTTGCAGGCAAAGAGGAATCCTCGAGCGGCTGACCCATCAGTGGATCATGCAAAAAATCCACATTTTCTTGTTTTGTTGTCTGACAATTTTTTGGAGGCTCGAACTGCTCTAAGTCGCCCTTTACCTGGCAACTTGGTCACAAATCACCCCATTACAAAAATGGATACAACTGCAACATCTGTGCCAGTACCAACTTCAAATGGCAACCCCTCAGGTTGAACAAATGCTAACATTTGGCTTAGTCTTGCCATGGTATTTAGCCTTTAGTTCTGTTCCTCTTTTGGACGAAAGGTTGTGACGTTGTTACGATGTTTGTGAATATGTAGGTGCTTACACATAGTCTAGTGTGAGTCTGCTTTAACAAATGCTTGACACAGCTTTGTTAAGGAAAAAAATGTTAGGCTAAAGTGAAATAAACCATTGCCATAATTACTCCATGGGCTGAAGCAACATAGCTTAACAATTATCGCTGCATATATTGGTACGCCTGACTATTTTAATAGCAGGAAGGATTCTGGCAATGCCCTTATGCCATCCATTTTTGGCCCGAAAAAAGCATATCATCGAGTTTTCAAAGCCTTAGAGGAATAAAATGTATTGTGAGCTCTCCTCTATTATGAACATGATGTGCTTGTGCATCTGACATTACATGGGACTACAATATGATTTCCTATAGTGTATCTCCAATTTGTCAAGTACAGATGCTTTGAGCTGGAGATGAAGAAAAATGGATGTACTGAATACACAAACGTGAAAACTTGCCTCCTAAAAGCTTGTACCATTGTGTTCTATTTGTCCCCTTCCCATCTGGGTGGTTTTTCAGTTGTAGTGCCAAGAAAACATAGATTATTCTATAATGATCGTGTCTTCATGGTTATCATTGGCATGGGGTCATAACTAATTGTTTGAATTTTTTGGACTCGGGTGATAATGCTTTCAATGGCATGGTGTCTTTGGGTTGATGAATTCTATATGGATAACAAGTTTTGTTTTTCAGCATCTTAATCAAAATTAACACTGAGGATACAAATATATCGCAATACCTGTTTTTATACACAGCAATGTGGTTTTAAAGGTATTCGTGGATATACATAATTTGTTGTTTTTGTGAGTGTTGATGAAGCCCCTTCATTGTTTGTTTCATAAATAAAATTTTACAGTTTAATGTTATGAAATGCCAAATTCTTATTGTTTGTATTGTACATTGCTACGTACTAATATATGCCAGATTGCCCATCTACCTAATTAAAGTGGAACATATTTCAAATCTAGCCAATTGCTGGTTTTATTTGCATGATCCAGTTGTGATAAATCTGGAATTGCCTTATATAGAAATTTGTTTTTGGCTTCTGGTTATATCCGTGTCATTACTATCTTCCATACTGAACATCTAAGTATTTTTCAGTTAATGGACCTATGCTTACCCGCCAACCAAATGGTGTTGTGGGTATCCCTACTGCAAATATTAAAACGGTAAGCTTTGAACAACATACTCTGTGACTTACCATTTTGCTGTATGTTTTCTCATTGTGAAAACAATCATCACTTTCAGGAGCCAACAACTTTACCGCCCATGGTTTCTGCACCTGCCTTCTCGCATGTAACACCTGTTGCAAATGGTGTTTCACAAGGATTATCAACAGTACAAAGTCCCTCACCGTCCCTTATTTCACAGGAAACTAATCTTGCAAATGATAGTGTGCAAGAACATAAGCCTTTAATAAACCCTATCCAACAGTCAATTCGACCTGGTGGTCCAGCAAATGTCAGCATCCTCAACAATCTATCACAGCATCGGTCAGTGGCAACCATTATATCAGGTGGAATGCCTGGCATCCCTATGTCTGGAACAGGACAGTCAATTGGTAGTCAACAAGTCGTACAAAACACTGCTTTTGGATCAAACACATCCATAACAGGCAATTCAAATATTGCTGTGTCATCTTCTTTGGGTAACATCCAAAGCAATATCGGTATATCAGGGCCTCCTGTGACACAGGGAGGTTCAATGGGTAGTACGCAATTGGGACAAGGTGGAATCAATACAAACCAAAATATGATAAGTAGCCTTGGGACAACAACTGTCTCTTCTGCACCTGCAATGATGCCAACACCAGGGATGGCTCAACAGGCAGGTGTAAATTCTCTTGGTGTGACCAACAGTTCTGCCATGAACATGCCTATAGTGCAGCATCCTAATGCGCAGCAGCAGCAACAGCAACAGCAGCAGCAGCAGCAGCAGCAGCAGCCACCGCCGAAGTACGTCAAAATTTGGGAGGTAAAAGATTCTGTCTTTGTCTAGCATCCATGTAACAATTGGCTCTACCCTCCAACCCTCTAGTAGCTTAGTGGTTGTTTGCTAGATATAAAAGGAAATATTCCGTATGACACACATATAATTTAATGTTTTTCTAATTCTGACCATGAACTGCAATAATATACCCAACTATTGAAATCGTTTGCCTCAAAAATAAAAAAAGAAACTATTTAAACCCTTCTGCTAATCAACCAGATGAGATAGGGCTGTGAATGGTCAGAGTTAGTCTCTTTATTTTTTGGCCTTTTAACAGTTCCCAACCTGCTTTTTCCTTGAGAAAGCCTTCCTGAGATAAAAAGACAACAATTTGAAGGTTGACCTCTGGGAATTCAGCCTGGTACTGTCCTTTGTGGCAGTGTTTTTGACTTCAAGTGCTGAGTCATGTCCTATTAACCAAAGAAGAAAGTAGTGGACCCACCATTGAAGATGCTGATTATTTTTTCATCTGAGTAAAGCCTATTTTACCATCCTCAACTGTGTTAGTCTAGAAATCAACCTCAGCAGAGGTTCCCTTCCTACCATGAACCATGCTGGTGGTGGAAGGGGTGCGACTATTCTGCAATACCCTATAGACACATGCCACGTGTCTCTAGGGGCAGGTCATTTGTGGCATCAAGGTGACACATAAATCGCCTTGATCTGTTGGTATTAGCAAAGGTGTTGAAGGGTCAAGTTAGTAAGAAACTAACATTAGTCTTTAATCTATTCTCCCCTGTCCTTGAGTTATGGTGCAGCTGCTTCGATGGTATTGTCTCTCCGTGTGCAAGGACACCTCAATTAAGTGCATAAGAACCTGTATGGCTGTATCCATACCACATTCATTTCATGTATGAGGAATACTTCACTAAAAGAGCTAACATACAAGCACATGATTATATCTAAATTAGTTTGAAGTCAACTGCTTATTTTTCCGTGTCATTTTTGGTTGTTTATATATTAGTAATGTAAATTTTATGTTCTATTTATCGTGTTTCAAGTTGCCTATGTTGATGATACTGGTATCATCAGTCAATATATGATTTGTTTGTTGTGGATGCATAATATGTAATGTTTCTATTTTTATTTCAGGGAACTTTATCTGGGCAAAGGCAAGGACAACCTGTATTTATCTGTAAACTTGAAGTAAGTTTCTGTTTGTTGGATGAATTGTCTGTGACTCCGACTATTATCACCCCCCTAACTCTGCCCACACAGATGACCTTTGCTCATTATTATGCCCATTTGAAGCTGACTGTCTCAGAAAGAAAAAAAGATCACAAGAATCCCTGAATTGTATATATTATTTGTACGATCATGATTGTTCAAATCTTCTGTTGTCACTGAAATGAAATTATGTATTTCATAGTTTCAGTGTGCACCTTTATAGCTGGAATCTAGTGGCTATCCTTTTGTTGTAACTACTTGTCCTACATTTTTTTTTGTTTCAACGCATTTATCTGCACAAAGCATATACTTTAGTTAAATTTCTGACTTTTAGCATGTCTCACAGGGTTACAGGAGTGGAACAGCATCTGAAACGTAAGTTTTCGAATTGTTGCAATGTTCTTGCATTCTTTTTTTCTTTTTTGTAGTTCTGTTTTGTGTCTATTAATGGTTGTATTCGAACTGACAAATCACCCAATGTTGGTATGCCCTATTTTAGTATTGTTTTGTAGAAGAACTGGAGCAATGGCTCAATATTGGTAGCTGCTTGGTATTCACAAGTTTCTGTTCCATGCAACAACTAGTTAAGCCATTGCTTGTTTTTAAAAAATAAACTGTACTGTACAAAAGGTCTACGGTACAAGACTACCAAAATGGAAGCAACTCAAGTTATAATGTTGGAAGTTTTTAGATATAATCAATGAATGCTGTGGATTTGCTTTATACTCCCTCCGTCTCATATTATAAGGGATTTTGGGTGGATGTGACACATCCTATGTCCAGGTTCGTAGTACTAAGGATATGTCACATCCACCCAAAATCCCTTATAATATAGGACTGAGGGAGTAGTACAGTGCCTTAATCTTGTTAAGTGAATGGAACCTCCAAACCGATCTTGCAAAATTCCTAATAGGATATTTTGCCTAATATAGAAATGTCTTGTTCCCTTGCACTGAACATGTACCTTCTATAATGTCGTTCCCTTGCACTGAACATGTACCTTCTATGTCCAGACTTGCAGCAGACTGGCCTGAAACAATGCAGATTGTGCGCCTTATAGCTCAGGAGCATATGAACAATAAGTTTGTCTCAGCCACTCCATTTCCATGTTAAAAATGATCCATTCTACATTCTCATAATTTGAATCATTCTCTCTTTCGTTTTTGTTTATTTGTTTATTCTGCAGACAATATGTTGGAAAAGCAGACTTTCTAGTATTTCGGACATTAAATCAGCATGGCTTCCTTGGGCAACTGCAGGAAAAGAAGCTGGTCAGTGCATAATTTAACCTGTTTAATGTTTATTATTATTTCATGCCACAATTATTTGGTCCCACATCTATTGCATGCCACTCATATGGGTCCTTCAACTAGTCAAATTAGTCCCCAAGCTTTGTTAATTGGCTCATTGTAATCCCTGTGCCTATGTGTCACCGCATGTTGTCTCATCTCACTCAAGTCAGCGACTAGGTACCTAGGGTCTCCAGCCAACCTAGAGTATGGGACAACCGAATTCCGTTTGCTAAATTATGTAATATAATTGAAGACAGAAGTAGGCTGCTATTATGCTTGAGGGCATATCAATCATTTTATATAGTCTTGGGTGGCCTCAGGTTCCCAGCAGATCAAGGCAGTGTTTGATGGTTGAGGGATACATGAACTATTAAGCCTTCCGTTTAATCAATCATCACTTCTTAAATTTCTGTTAATGTTTCGAGTGGACTTCTGTTTCAGTGCGCAGTGATTCAACTGCCTTCGCAAACTTTGTTGTTGTCAGTGTCAGACAAAGCTGGGCGTCTCATTGGCATGCTGTTCCCTGGGGTACGTTGATTGCAGTTGTGGCTATCTCTATCTGCCTTGCTGTTTACCATTTTTCCGCTGTAGCTGAAGTAATTCCTTCCCCCCCAGGATATGGTGGTGTTTAAACCGCAGGTACCAACCCAGCAGCCACCAATGCAGCAACAACAGTTACAACAGCAGCAGAACCAGCTACAACAGCAGAATCAGCTCCACCAGCAGCACCAGCTGCAACCACAGAACCAGCTGCAACAGCAACACCAGCTGCAACAACAGTTACAACAGCAGCAACTACAACAACACATGCAACTGCAGACACAAGGCCTTCCGCTTCAGCAGCAGCAATCGCAAGGCCATCCGCTTCAGCAGCAGCAGATGCAGCAAATGCAGCAACAGCAGCAGCAGCACCAGATGCAGCAGATGCAACAGCAGCAGCAGCAGCCCCAACAGCTTCAGCAGCAGCAGCAACCGCAGATGGTCGGCACAGGGATGGGGCAGCAGCAACCGCAGATGGTTGGCTCGGGGATGGGGCAGCAGCAACCGCAGATGGTCGGTGCAGGGATGGGGCAGCAATACATGCAGGGACATGGTAGGACGGTGCAGCAGATGATGCAAGGGAAGATGGCGCCACAGGGTCCAGGAAGCATGCCGGGTGCAGGGAGCATGCCTGGGGGTGGCTACCTATCTTGAAGCACCTGATAGCCTGAATGCCAGAAGAATAAGTGGGCAATTTAACCCAGCGGGTTAAGCGACACTTGGCATCGCTAGTTGTCGCGGGTTAAGCGACAATTGGCGTTGCCAGTTGTTGAAAGCGGTAGCCCTTTTGGCTGCACAAGCTATAGCTCATGGGTTACTTGCCCAGCATCCTAGGTAATTTTCCCACCTTAGTGTGGGATACATAGTGGGTGTTCTCAGTAGTTTGGTTTGGCTGTGATGTTTTACCTGTAGATAGCGTCTTGGAGCAATGGAGCCTACACGGCCTCATGTTGTTTTGTGTAGCTTCTTTTGATGTCACTGCCTTATGCCTAGCTTGTAGCTGCTGGAATTTATCATTTCTTTGGTTGGCACAGAAGCAGATCAAATTTAAAGGATTAATTAACTAATAGTTACTCTGTTTATTAAGGATTGATTGACCAATTTCACTTGGGACCCTCCCTAATAGGACTGTCTTAGGATTTCAACTATGTAGTTGATGCATCAAGAGTATGGGATGGCAGAGTGGCAGTGAGCAGATCAACTGATTAAAATTACTCGCAATTTTTTATGTCATCAAATTCAAACCAATTTACCCTAAATTAAAATGCTGGCCTATGATGGAATCCAAACATATTGGGATTATACAGGCAAGATCTTTTTCACACAGAAAAGGATACGTTCAAGAGGAATTAAATTATCTGACCACGGTGCTAAACAACAAACAGAATAAACTTTTATGTAATATTGCCAACCATATCATTACAGTTTGGTCTTGATACTGCTCTACAGTTATGAGTAACATCAATTACAATAAATAGAATCGAGAAGAGTTCTGAATGAAACAATGACCGCCCCAGCCTTCAATTTTCTTCCCTCCAAAACACATGTTAGCTTTCAATTCTTCAGACATCTTTTTTTTTTCCAAAAACAAAGCAAACTATTGGAATGGCCAGAACCAGTACAAGTGCATTTTACTCTACAGGTAGGCCAATGATTTGTATGCGTCAATTTTTCTTTGGATCCGAGCTTCCGTTCAGGTAGCCTTCAAGAATTGTGTTGCAGGCATTCATGGCTCGCGCATCCAGTAGACTGTGGTTCCAGAGTTTGACCATAAAAAACCTCCAACACCTGTTCATCCAGCGATAAAAAATTGCAAATGAAACAAACAGCTGAAGAGAGGTGTCTGCATCTGTAGGCAACAAGCTACACACGCAAGGCAAGGCATTGATCAATATATTCTTATAATCAGCCACTTACCATAGTAGAGCTGGATTTTGTACAAGTTCTTTTCCGTGAAACTGCGAGAATGCTTCGCATGCCCAAGGAATATGGCCATCGGCTAGTACCCTGCAATTTTCCACTTTTCAGTAAGACGGTTGAAATATGCAGTAGATAATGAATAAAATGATTGCACATATGTAAAAGGAATCAAGTGCCCTTGCAGTTCTGATGTCACTGCTTAACTCTTGGTATGGAAAAAAGAAGAAAAAAAAGTACAAAAATCCTTTGGGCATATAGTTGGTAGAGATAGAGGTGGGATTCAATGTAGATGAGGGATGCTAGCCCACGACAATGTATGGTTGATTACGTACGCCACAGGCAACAACAGCATGGTGATATATGTGCGCTTAGGATGCCCAGATGCGACTGGGAGTAGTGTTGGTGGCATCGGCAAAGGTGCGAGAAACGGAGGTGCTGACAATCATGGCAGCTTACTAAAGGTTAGCAGCAAGGAGGAAGAAGGCATTACTAGTATTAGTTTTTCCGTCCTAAGAAAATAACAATCAGAGCCATAACACCTGGCACATTACAAGTTGTAATTCATGGCATCTTAACCCATGCATTCTTAAAAAAAAACATGCAACATCTTCATGGAAGAAATCCTTCATGATAGTTTCAGACATGATATGCAAATGAATATAAATGTCTGTTCACCAAGCTGTATACCACAATAATAGATAATGGATATAGCAGGGGATGCCTGACCTTTGTTTCCGAACAAATGAATTCCACATATGCATAATAAGTTTCTCGTCTTTTGTAACATCAACAAAATCATCAAGCATCTGCATTTACTCAGGAAAGTTAAGGTATCAAGAATTTGGACACATTCATGTATGAGAACAGAGCAAGCATAGTAAACTTACCCTTCTATCTTCAAAATCAGCAATGTCATCATCAACTTCATCTTCACTATCACGATCCGAGAAAACTTGCTCCAATGCCATTGGCTACAACAGTGTAACTATGTAGTCAAGCTAGATTTCAATTTTATTTGAGCTAGACTTCAAATGGATGCAAAAAAAAAAAAAAGAAAGATCATGTCTTCATAATTAAAAAAAATGACAAAAGGGGAAGAGGGGCTCAAGTTTGGCCATCCAACCATAGATTCTCCACATAAGATTAGCTAGATATGCATGCATTTCCAAAGTGGCTGGTTTTGAAATCTGTTACTGCAAAGTTTGATTATATATATATGCCAGTGAATGTGAAATATGCCATTGTGAATAATTTGACCAAATGACCCCTGTTTCTTGTTCCTCCATTATCCTTAATTCATTGTTTTCCTGTCGCCATAGGGACCCCCACAACTAAAATTTGCCTCATGCACTAGATCAACATGGTGGCTATAACCAAGGCTGAGCTACCCGCATGGACTCATGATGAGCATCCATGTTACAGCCATACCACAGGATTGAGCTTTTCTAAAGCATAACGTTGCTGGGGTTACTTGGGCTAAGATGCTGCCGTGCTCACCCCTTGGGATAGCAGTGGTTCAAACCAGTGATTGCTGTGTCAACGGCAGCGTGTGATATCTGTGTTGGCATGATCCTCAAACATGGGAAGTCTCGGGTGAAACCTCACCAAAATGGAGTGAAACGTGAATCAGGTGTTCAGCCAGACTTGGGGAAGATGGTCATGCCAGCCCTATGCCAAGTGACATGACTGGGAGGGAGGGAAAGATCCCACTGAGTACAGCAGTGGCAGTTAGCCATGGGAGGGTGATACAAGTTGGCAATGCTATATTTCAAAGGGAAAACATTTCCCAGACCATGGATTCTTTTTCTGGCAGCCAGGTCCCTGATGCCTTAGTCATCGGCAAGCTTGACTTGGCACTTCGTCAGTTCTGATCCTCTCCTACAGTTCTTCCTTTTTCTCTATTTCTATTTTGTTGACCCAGTAACTAGTCCACAAACCCTGGTTATTCTTGATTACGTAACTTACTACTCCCTCCATTCCCAACTGATCATCTATAACTTTTTTAAGGTTATTCCCAGATGATCATCATATTAGTATTCATTCACTAAGTCTGTTCGTTATTCTGTGCATGGGAGTAAATGGACATTGGTGCATGCGTCCATGCACACAATCCTTTACAACCAACATGCAATGTTTTGATTTGTTAGTGGCTAGGAAGTATTGGGGATGGTGCATGCAAGTTTGTTACCGAATTAAATGTAATATGAGAGAATTATTAGCTTTCCTTGGTCTTGGTGCACTCGTATAATATGATGATCAATTGGGAATGGAGGTAGTAGTAAGAAATCGATTAGTTTTTTAGATGAGAAATGCAGAAGAGTAGGGAGGACATTTTCTGATGTTTCTCTCGTGACCATCCAGAGTGACATAGCAGGAAACTTTTGATTGACGTATAGAAAATTTCACCATCTATATAACCCTTTATCAACTCCAACTGTTACTCATCTGTTTGTTTTTCTGCAATATCTTTCCAGATAATCAAATTTTACTTCAAGAGGGAATCTAGAAGTAAAGGAAACAGAGCAACAGAGCATTACTTCCCAGCATTCTTTTTAAGGAGAGGAGACAAACCTCAAGTACTCAGACACTTTATAATTTAGACCTCTTCTAAAGAAGTATAGAAATCAAATACTAAGATTAAAGGCGCAACAGTTATCCATTTGTAGTCCGTATAAAATATGAAAATATCTAACTTCAGCAGCACCAGGCACCTAAATAAAGTGTGTGTAGTTACAAAATCTCAGGTGTGTGCAGGAAGTCCCTCAAAAAAGTATAGAAACAATAAAATGAACATCAATATCCCAATTGCCAATAGGTATATGTATGTAAGTGTAAAGGCAAGTAAAGATCATACAGTGAAGTCAACCAATGTAGCAACACTGATTCTGCTACAAATATATGCAGACAGAAGATAGATGAAGAGAGATGAAAGGTATTGATTCACTCACTTGAGCCCTGTGAGAATGAAAGAACTGGCGTTTTTGTAGGAGCTGCCGACTGCGAAATAATATAAGAAAATAAAATAAAAGAATAATAAGTTAGTTCTAATAGAAGTCTCAAGAAACATTTATGTTAGTATGACTAACACAGTATCAAGAGAATCAAAAGAAAGGATTACTTTCTGGGATCAGCTCGTTCAACAGACAGCTTTCTTGTCTTCCCAAACTGTAACACTGTTGGTGCTGAAAGATTGCTACCGTGTAATGAATTAGCAGGATCAACAGAAGCGTGTGCTACAGAACTACCTGAAATTTAAGACAATCAACAGAGTTGAAAAAGAAGATCGGGAGCTGGATCTGGAACATGGAATAATAAAAATCAGAAACAATGAAAGTTTTCTCAGTCACAAAAAATTGTGGAAAATCCCAAGAATCCCAAAAGGTAGCCAAAATCCACCCCGGTACCAGCCAGTTTCTAGAATAAAGTAAGGTCCAATTTTGTGCCATATGGAATGATAAGCGCAAATCAAGAAACAACCAGACTAATAGACGTGGCAAGAACTCAGCCGTCCATCCCAAGAGCTATTTTGAACTTGACTAATCCTAGCATGCAGTGCATCACTACTCAGAAAGGCTTATCTGCAGAATATGATAATTTCCGATGAAGCTAAAAAGGAAGATAGCACATATATGTTAAAAGGATGTGCAGCCTGTCGATCTGTTTAATAAGCTATAGGAGCAAATGAAGGGAGAGAGCAAACAGATGTCCACTTAGGCTGTGTTCGGCAACCCCTCTTCCCAACCCATCTCCCTCGTTTTTCGCGCGCACGCTTTTCAAACTGCTAAACGGTGCGTTTTTTGCAAAAAGTTTTTATAGAAAGTTGCTTAAAAAAATCAAATTAATCCATTTTTTGAAAAAAATTAGCTAATACTTAATTAATCACGCGCTAATGGACCACTCCGTTTTCCGTGCGGGCACTTCGTGTTGGGAACCAGGGGTTCCGAACACACCCTTATAGACGGGAAAAAACTGGGGCCTTTACTATTTCACCATTCATATGTAATGTTGTGTGGCAGTATGAAACCATAAAGTGAGAAAGTACCATTTTCCCTCTGCACGTAATCGTCTTCAGATCCTGCCTGGGCATCTTCAGGTGATCCTGAATCCACAATATGTGGATGTACATGCCTAATTTTATCACTTGAGATTTCCACCCTTTTACGCTTCTTAAATCTTGAGCTGATGGAAAACAGTGAGGAAAATCATACAGAGAATGAAGCATTGTCAAAATAATATAGAGAAAGCATACCGGTACGAAAATGTTTGATGTCTTGGATCAACTCCCTCGGCCAGATGCTGAAAATAACTGGTATTATGAGTTATCTAGACAATTAAAATGGAATGTTTTGATGTTTCATACCACTAATTTACCTCTGTTCTCCAAGAATCAGTCTTCAGACTAACATTAACAGCCTGGCACTCTTCAGATATCTGTGCAAACATAAAAAGAAAGGTTAAATGACCTATAAGAAGGAGCAATAAGATCTTGCAATGGAGATTCCAGAAGTTTACCAACCCAAAACTCATAGTGGAAAAGGTCATGCGATGCGTTTAGGTGACATCCTAGACCCTAGTATAACAAAATCACGACATTAGATATGACCTGATAATAAGTGAAATGCAAGTCTGCAGAAAGAGGATAAAAAAGCACATGGACATAATTTACTCACTGGGTTTGGAATAAGCAACGATGCAATGATGACAAATGAAATAACAAAATAATACTAGGTGTTACTCCCTCAGTCCCAAAATATAGCTACTTCTAGCGTTCAAATTTTGTCTCAAAATATAGCTACTTCACCTACTTCATAATCTCAACCAATCACAACCATCTCTCATTTAACTTCTCCACCTACTTCCTCATCTCAACCAATCACAACAATCCCTTATTTAATTTCACCTATCCTTAATCCCCGTGAAAAACTCCAGAAGTGCTTGATGTTGGGAGTACCATAAATATATCAGGTGAGATGAACCTTGGGACCAACTGTTAGCAGTAGTTAGTGACATCTGAATCAACTCAGGCAGAAGAAAATTTGTGCCAAGACTTTTACCTTAAAGCTGCCACATGGTACCAAGCAAAATGGGCAAGAAAAATCTTCAGTGACTGGTAAGAAGTCATCAAAGAACAAATATCAGAAAAGTCAACACAAAGAGCAAAGAATCAAGAACCCAATAAGAGTATTATCTCCACTAACAAATGCCACTCATTACCCTTAATTCAAAACCGAACAGAATGTTTGCAAGGTATCTAACTCAGCTTTGCCATGGCTAGCAGTCAAAATGATGGGCCAACCAAGGTAATAAATAGCGTTCATAGCGGCCACAATAGTGGTAGCGGCCCCCTACCGCTACCACTACGAGTAGTGTACTGGACATAGCAGGCTGGAACATAAAGGCCGCTATTTGACTTAGCGGACACAATAGCAGGCTGCTATTCAACGTAGTGGACCGCAATAGCATGAGACCATCTATGTAACCCTAGCTCACTTTTGACTCCCTACCCTGTCAAAACATGAGACTAGTGGAGATAATGATTGACAGGTTCATCAATTGTTTTGTGGCTTGTTTATAACACATACATGCATATTACACCGTCATATATTTTGGCTCGTCTAGAACAAAAGAATTCCAAAGGAAACAGTCCAATCCAACAGGAATCGGGAAAAGTTCTGATTCCCAACAGGGCCAAACATTCTTTGCTCTCCCCTTACATCCTGGGAAATATTTCACATGTTTCATAATGTTTCTATTAAAAAACGTCCATGACTTCTGCCCCAAAAGAAAACCCATTGAATTCCGTATTCATCAATACATTATTCTATTGTTCGAACTTATACAAAGGCTTCTTTTTTTGTTTTGTCTTCTGTACGTGTAACACATTATTTATTTTGTCTCAAAGCATGTTACAGCATCAAAACCATTATAATTACTTAATAAGGTAAGCATATTTTCAGCTCTTAGAGCTTGTTTTTGGCAAAACTGGCTCCTGTCCATTGCGCTAAGCACATGCTGAGACAAATTGTGAAATCAAGAATTTCCTGGTGAACATTCCAGAACTTTGGTCGTTGTACATCAGACGAATTAGACATTACTAATTGCAAAGCTAGAAACAAATAGTAACAGATGGGTGCAAAAAGCAACAAAATAGAATGAAAGGAAATTCAACTACGAGAGAGAGAGAGAGAGGAAAGAGAAAAAAATGCGCCGGGAGGGGGGGTTACCTTCGGTTTTTTGCATAGTATTATTGTAGTATTTGTAGTTAAAAAGCACATTGCCAGATCTCAACCTGTGAAAACAGAACAGAAAATATTAATCAAATGCAAACACATTTAATAATACTTCATTAAAGTAATCCAAACCCCCGAACAGGCTTGGCTAGGCTGACTTCAACAGGCTCCAATATTCAATAGCCACAAGGCCAGGTTCCCAGCGCTAGACAAGTATATGTGCAATATTATTTTGGAAAAATCCCATCATATTCCCCTCAGCTATAGTAAAAGCCCAGCTTTCTGTCCAGATGCATTTGTTGGTCAAACATACCAGAGACATTCAAGGTGACCAGCATATCTTTTTCTACTGAATTTTAAAGAGAAAATAGAAGCCTCATTGTAACATAAACATTATGTGGAGAATCATGTATGCAAGGTCGTGTCAAGTGATCGGTTCTATGAATTGCATTGGCGAATTTGAGTTCTATGAAATGCCATCTCAAAAGCCTTTTTTTGCCTTTTCTTTTGCCATCACAGTCAGTTGACCTCCGTTAACCCCTATGGAAAAAGTCTATTTTACCCTTAGAAGTGCACTATCAGCCTAAGGAGCATTTCATATATTCTAGGGGTAAAAATAGACTTTTCGCATGGGGTAAACAAAGGTCAGCTGACAGTGATAGAAAAAAAGGAAAGAAAAACACTTGCACGATGGAATTTTGTAGAACTCACATTCGTTGATGCCAATTTGTTGAAGCGATCACTTGTCAATGGCAAAACATACAATTTCTCTCATGTAAACTAGAAGATGGAAACAAATAAAGCACACAGGAAGATTGAGGCACCCAAAGTCCCAAACACAATAAACTGCAGGAATTGAACTATCAACTAATGATTGCTACCTTATAATATGTGTCAATGACGAAGGTGGCACATCATTATACGAATAAACACTATAAGGAGACTCGGACATGTCTTTTGCACC
Source organism: Oryza longistaminata (assembly GCA_009805545.1). Lineage (NCBI taxonomy): Eukaryota > Viridiplantae > Streptophyta > Magnoliopsida > Poales > Poaceae > Oryza > Oryza longistaminata. Next base: position 15,442,458 of record CM020184.1, on the reverse strand, counting down.
AGCCTCTTGAGCAGATATGCTAACTTGCAGTTGAAATGAATCCTGCAATAGTAAAACTCAACAATATCAGAAAAGCGGTGGTGTATAAACTCGCTCGTCTGACCCATATAATTTTTTTGAAGGAAATGATTTTATTAATAAACAATACAGGAAGAGACATGAAGGGCCTTACAGTAGCATCAACCTTCTGAGAGCAAAATGTCAAGCAACTGTCATCCTCCAGAAATTTTGGCTGCATGCGTAACAAAAGGAATATGATGTGCAGAACAATTTCTGTAATAGCTGAAGTATAGAACCCAAATTGCACTGGTTATTTCATGCTAACTTAATGGTTTAATTTGGGATTTTACCAACTGTACTTTTGGAATATGATGTGCAATAATATACAGATTAAGGTGTTCTATTTTCCCAAAAGCAAGTTTCATATGATGCAAGTGGTGGTGGTTCATGCATACTTTTCTTAAATACTCCCTCCGTCCCATAATATAAGGGATTTTGAGTTTTTGCTTGTAATGTTTGACCACTCGTCTTATTCAAAATTTTTTGAAATTATTATTTATTTTATTTGTGACTTATTTTATTATCTACAGTACTTTAAGCACAACTTTTCGTTTTTTATATTTGCAAAAAAATTTTGAATAAGACGAGCGGTCAAACGTTGTAAGCAAAAACTCAAAATCCCTTGTATTGTGGGACGGAGGGAGTACTATTGATAAGTTATGGTACATACTTTAAGAACAGCTGAACTTAATACTAGGAAAAGTCTATTGGCCATACCTCTAAGAAGCTTGGGGTCATCTCAACCGTGGAAGACATTTCCACAGTATGTCCCAAACTTAAGCTCACGCAATTTCCCAAAGATGAAGCAAGAAGATCGATTGGTATTTTACCCCAGAAACACTTCCCTTCAAGCTCTGTCAAAATGCATCACATGGTTCATAGTTAGTCCATTTAACAAGAGAATAATTGTATAAAACTATATTTGCATGTTTGATTTTTGAGTGTCATCTTTTGCCTCTACACTGAATTTTAAAGGTACATATTTAAAACTATATATATGTTTGCTATAAGCAGTAGCTGTAACTGTGAGGATCCTTTCAAAGGGTGAAAGCATGAAATCTAAATTAATCACAATAGACAGCCTATAAAGTATTAATATGTCTAACCCTGTCCGAAAAGGCAAAACTAGTAACATAATGTTTCACGACAGTTTGTTTATTTGACCACAATACACATTCAATTTTCATTCAAAAAAGCAGCAATGCATTTAGTAGGAGAGTTTGTTAGTTCTGGGTTTTTAAGTAAAAATAAGCTAGACCGTAAGATCCCCACAAGTCCACATGAACAAGGCTTCTCATGTCGCATATAGTTGTTTAACACTTCAAAGTGTAGGCCGTTTCAAATTGGGTTGGTTAATAAATAATTTGAGGCAGGCATGAGCTGGATTCAGAATGTTGTGACAGTTTGCTCCATATCCATAGAAAGTGCAGATATATGAGCATTTAACACTAAGGAAGAGGGTGTGCTCATTCCAGTCAACGGTTGAACCTGAGTGAAAAAACAAAATCTTCCAACATAAAGAAGCAATATATTCTAGCCAACCATTTGCTAGTTCCAAACAGTGTGGTACACCCGTGTGGTGTGGCTAGGGTCTGTTTGTTTCCCCTATCAAACTTTACGACACTTTTTAACAACTGGGTAACTCACTGCATGGGAGTACTGTAGGCAACTAAACATGCCCTTAATGTGTCCATTCAATTAATCTAGCTACCCACAAGTTCATTCTTATTCTAGCATTTTTTTTGTGCCTGCCACCAAGTTGTCAGCCATAAACTTACTTTGGAGAGTAGAGCCTTCCACATGGTTCCCAGAACAGTTATTGTCATCAAAAGTTTGCTCAGCTCGTCCTTCCAAAAGAAAGAAATAAATAAAATTTTATGGCAGCAAAGAAATGTAAAGAGCAAATGGTTGCAAAGAGTGCACCCTGTACCACAGCTGATAAGGATAATATTAAGGCTGCAAGCTCGGGAGGTTGCTAAGTTCTTCACATCAGGAATGACGAATGTTGCTTCAGTGTAGTCTTTATTTCCAAATTCATGAAAAGAAGTCAACAAACAAGCACGACTGAATCGATATATCGGAGAATGCTGCACATCATGATCATTTGGTAAACACAAGCTTAAAATCTCATGTTACAAGAAATCAAATGATGGTAGACTTACCCCTTCAAGTGAAACATTATTAGTAGGTCTAGCTAACAGAACATAAAAAGGAAAGATATTTTGTGCCCGCAGTTCTTTATTTGTGCCTCCAGAAAGTGATATGGTTATCAGGCTCCTATATTCATAAGCAGAAACTGGTCAGTACTTTCATGATGCAACAATTCCAATGCATTATTAGTTTACAACAAAGGTTGCCCCTGAATTGAGCCAACATAACTTCTTGTGCAACCATCTACTTCAAGACCCCAACTGTAGTTGAAGCCCGAAATTAAAAATATATTGTTTTTTGGATTATTTCTCCAGCTTGTGTCTGAGCTATTTGGTTGAAATTTGTGAAATTGTGACCTTCAGTTTTAATCTTCAATACATGTGTCGTGCTTTTGTGTAAATTTATGGTAATTGCTTGTCTTAGCTACGGGTATCCCAGCAGGCCAGCAGTAAATTTTCCAGCAGTCCCAGTGTTCTCATGGCTCAGTTCAAAGGGCCTAAACGTAGGTGCATATTATACTCTCACCACTACAGAACTTCCTGGCTTACATCTGACATGAATACGATATAGCAAGATTTTCAAAAAAAAACTAAAACAATTATTTTGGACATTGAACTTTGAAGTCAGTTTTATCTTACTATCTTCGCATTGGAGATTATTAGCAGTAGTTACTGAAGGATTAAAATATTAGCGTAAGTTTCCAAGGCAACCAGATTTGCGGGTCGATGCCACGACCCCCAACCACAATACATAGTCCTGATTTCTGGTCATGGTTGCCAAGGGTCGCTGTCCAGATCAAGGCTAGAGTCGCAACCTGGATCAACTTTGCTGCTCCCAGTCGTGACCTGGGTTGCCATTTATGGTGGCTCTCCCCTACTCTCACCACCAAGCAGCTTTCTTCAGCTTCTCTCTCATCACTGCGCTCTGCCACAACCTCTTGCTTTTCTTGTGCGTATGGTCTATTCCTTGCTCTTTTTGTTGGGGTGAAGAAAGACTTCCAAGGAGAAGAAAGGGAAAAGAGACCGAAAGGTACAGAATGGGTCCTACTCAACAGCCAGTGGCTCTTTGTTGAAGAAAAGGAAAGAGAGACCAAGAGTGAATGTATCTGCAATTCTTATCCGATAGTTTTAATTGAGGAAATTTATAGATAGTTTTATCAATGGAATTTATCCAATTCTATAAATACTTTTATCAATGGAATTTATCCAATATATTGTCTCAGCACCCGGCAGGCATTATGTTGCTTATTACTTTTATCGTTTCGAGGATAGGAGAGGTGAACAGCTGGATGTTAGAATCTTTCGTGCAGAGTGTGTATGGGCTGAGCAGATTGGCAGCCACAACATCCAAATTTTCTTGTCTTTTACTCATCCATTTATTTTGTCTATCGTATATGCTTATAATATAAATTATCATATCTACTTTCCATAAAAAATGGTTATTAATTACTCCCATCAGTTGCAAAATTCTTGACGTTTGGACATGATCTCACATACCAGGGTGTCTATTCCCTGTTTTACCCATATTAAATATGGTCCTGTGCTAAAGTTAATCAATAATTTGATGTAGCCCAGTGATTTGAATCCAGCACCGGATTTTGTGTTTTGATGTGATGCATGCAAACAAGCCAAGATGGCCAGATAGAACCCAACACATCAACAATTAGCATCCTTTGGTTCCAAGCCTAAAACGACAAGAATTTTTGAAACCAGAGGGAGTAGGTTATCGGCCCAGATATGACGGTCTCGTGTGGTTGTTTCTGGTACTTTGCATGGATTTGTGTCAACTAGTATATACTCGTTATGCTAACCTAGCATGGCAATAGAAAATGCACTCATATATCTAATTAGGTGTTATACATGGTAAGCACTAAGAAGATTACATAATAATGTTTACAGCTTCTTGTTATACATTATGTCGAACCCATTTTGGCCATGCTTATTGAGACATTGAATAAGGCAATAAGCACAATATTTGGTTGCGAGTCAAAGCATACCTCTTCTTCCGTCTTGCGTGAATCTTGTAAAGAAGGCATCTTTGAAGGAAAGCAGGCTGCAAAAATTCAGCGAGTTCATAATTGGTATTATCCCAGAGCACTTCCATGTTAAAGGTTGCATGCGCATATAATGATGCAAACTGCATTAAAAAGATGGGCCTCATAATTTTAGGAAGAAGCATTTACATTTTTAATGGATCGGCGCTGAATAATATTATACAACTCGACCGGCTTGCAGTACAACGCAAAGCTTTCTTCAGCGGCAAGCTGCTCATCGGGAGAGAGCCGAGCCCTTGGCTGGTGGCGGCACATCTGGTATCTGCGGACCGGGTAGGGAAAAAACCAAAATCAGCATCCAATTATTATCCCTGCATACAAGCACCACCATGGACTAGCAGTGGCGGATCTAACATGGGACCCCTTCTCGGGAACCATCAAACTGTCACTAGTATTAAGGTCATGGGGCAAATTTCTACTAGAACAGAAGCTAGGGTTAACGCAAATTCGAGAGAGAGAGAGAGAGAAAAATGCGTAACGAATGCGGCGGAAGCGGCAGGACGAGCGATGGATGGGGATCGGCGGTGGGGGCGGGGGGGTGTGCTCACCAGGATGGATGCGGCGGAAGCAGCAGGAGGAACGACGGCTAGCCCTGCTCCTGCTCCTGCTCCTGCTCGCGGGAGGGATGGGGATCGGCGGAGGCGGAAGCGGAAGCGGTGGGCAAGGGCAAACTCAGCATAGCTCGCGCACGACGACACCACGGAGGCGGCGTCGAAATGGCGAGGGTAAGTTAGTAATTTCGCCTACCACCCCACCCTAATTGGAAATATATGATAAATAGAAATAATATGTACCACTTCTAATCTCATTTTCGATTGGTTTAGTTCCCAAAAATTTTTCCAAAAAAAATCACATTGAATCTTTAGACACATGCATAGAACATTAAATATAGATTTTCTTTCCTAGATTATTAGAGCCTAGATTATTGGGTTTGCAAGTTTAAAGAGGGAGTGGGGTGGCATGGTGGGCAATTTTTTCACCCAATAATGTGGAAAAAGCTCACCTAAATGAGCTTATCAGATTATAATAAGCTGAGCTTCAGATTATAATAAGCTACTTCAATAAGTTGTTTGTTTCTTTCAGCTTACTCCCAGTAATCTGGATTATAATAATCCCAAGCTGAAAGAAACAGGGCCATAATATATACCACTTCTAATCTCATTTTCGATTGGTTTAGTTCCCAAAAATTTTTCCAAAAAAAATCACATCGAATATTTAGACACATGCATGGAGCATTAAATATAGATTAAAAAAACTAATTGCACAGTTAAAGTGGAAATCACGAGACGAATCTTTTAAGTCTAATTAGTCATAAATGCTACGAGACGAATCATTTTTTAGCCTAATTCATTCCTCTTCCTCCTCGTCAAGCATCGTCGTGGCCCTTCACGAACCAGTGAGCCCACAATGACCAACATGCTTAGTGGTGTGCTCACGAATGGGGTTGGCCACACCACGACGCTACCGTGCAAGCCTACATCGACGAGCATCCTCCATCGCTTCCTCTATCCTGAGCCCCTGGGCTTCCTCAATTTTTCCGTTCTCCTTTCCTCCTGACTCATGCTCAAATGCCAGTTGCTCGACTGGCGATTGTTCGCCTGTCGTCGGTTGCAATTGTGCCACATGGCCCAAGCTGTGTGCTATTCCTGAGCCATGTCGTGCTAGCTCGCTACAAGCATTTATCGTATTGGCACGTCGGGCCGGGTAGCATCCCAAGCACGGCATGGCTAGACGGGTCATGCCAGCATGACCCTCAGCCAAACGGACCGTGTTGTTCCTGGGCTGTGAGCTTCACATGCGTGACCCGGCGGATACAGAAGGACCCAACCTATTGACAACCTATAGAAGGATTTGGCAAACTCATATCCATTCTTATGTTTCTACGAATGAAATCAATTAACATGCCTCTATCGTACCTTCTTAATTTGATTAGTTTCAAATTAAAGGGGATCTAATTTTTTAAAAGATGTTCCCTTCCATAATAGCGATTACACTCCAGGCAACACTAAAAAAAATAACACATATTTTTCCCAAAATAACATGCAAGCACAATATAATCTACAAACACATATCCATTTTCTTCTTGTTTTTATTAGATCAATTTCAAGTAGTGTTATCTGAGACAAAATTTATTTCAATATGCAGAATGAGGATAAACCTGATTTCATGGGGATATACACATTTGTGTTGCTTATCTCAATGGTGAAACAACTCAACATAAGCATATATTGTATATGATTTATTCAAATTATGGATTATTTATCATGAATTGTTATATTTTTTTGAAGTTATTTCAGTAGTTTCGACCCCTTCAAAACACAAACAAGCCTCAGCTAGCCAGGGCAGCCGCTCGGGCTCGTTGGCGAAAGCTCCATTAAAATTTAATGTTAATGAGTAAATTGTGATGAAATTTCTATAGCAAATACTAGTTATATTGAAGTTTGCCCAAGTTTAAAAATCTTTCTAGCTCTGCCATTGGATAAGGTTGCATGTTGTCTTCCTCTGGTCCCCTTTCTATCTCGGTGATCAGTGCTTCTATCCTACCTAGATAGTACCTCCGTTTTTTAATGTATGACGCCGTTGACTTTTTTTTATCAACGTTTGACCATTCGTCTTATTCAAACATTTAGTGCAAATATAAAATATTTAAATCATGCTTAAAAAACATTTGATGATAAATCAAGTCGCAATAAAATTAATAATAACTAAATATTCTTTTTAATAAGAAGAATGGTCAAACGTATATCAAAAAGTCTACGGTGTCATACATTAAAAAAACGGAGGGAGTACATAAGTATTTAGATAATTAAGCTGAAAATGAGTGCTACCATACAGGCCCCGTTGGTCCTGTGTTTCCTTACCTGCTACTACAAGCTTGTGCTCATATTCCAGCAAAGTAGCAACTGTGGTTGTGTTCTTCCTCACTGCCAATCTGCCATTGACATCTCTCTTTTTCCTGGTTAGTTGATCTTGGCCATTGGTTCCGTGGACCGCTTCTGTGAACCCGGTTTACCGTGGACCGTCCTTGATGACGCAATAAATCTCTTTTCTTTTTCAAAAATAATTCTTTATTGCGTCATAATTCAATTAAAATCCATATAAATGATTTAATGCGGTTTAATCTTTAGAAATTCATAACTAATTCATTGTAACTCGGTTTAATGTGGTTCAAGTTGCAAAAGTTGTATAAAATAAAGATCTATATATTAAAATTATCCATAAAATGTGTTAAATTTATTTAATCCTTTTTAAATAGGCTTTAATTAGATTAAACCTTGTAAAATTGGTAATTAATTCATATGAAGTCGGAATGAGGCCGTTCAAGTCTTATAATTCATCTAAAATCATGATCTACATGTTTGTTTACTATGTTTGTTTACTTTATATGTATTGTTTATTTGGTTTTTATTAGTCTTTTTCCTCGTTTTGCGTGTTAGCTTGCAGATTGCGCGGCTAGCATTGTTAGATTTTTTTCTCATACAATATTTTAAATATTTTCATATTTTATTATTGACAACATAATTTTAAATTCTTGGTTGAACTAACAAATATGTGATATTTTTATTGTATTGTATATATGTGATAGTTATTTATAAATTATATTTCTATATGGACTCAAGAATCATCTTTTAACATTCCTTATTTTTAAATTTTGAATTTTCTTTGTTCATAAATTATATTCCTATATGGATTCTAGACTACTCATCCAATATTCATTTTTCTTAACTCTGAATTTTAGTTATTTATAAATTGTATTTCTATATGAACTCTAAACTCTTCTTTCAATATTTTTATTTTTTTTATCTTGAATTTCAATTATTAGTAAACCGTATTCCTATATTGACTCTAGACTTCTTTTTTCAATATTTCTTTTTTCTAATTTTAGTTATTTCTAAATTGTATTCCTATCTGGACGCTAGACTTTTTTTACTTAGTATTCCTTATTTGTTAATTTCGAATTTCAGTTATTTATAAATTGTATTCAAATATAGACTATGACTCTTCTCCCAATCTTACTTTTTTTAATTTTGAATTTAGTTAATTCTAAAATTGTATTTCTATATGGACTCTAACTTCTAATTTTAGTTTTCCTATTTTTAATTCCGAATTTTAATTAATTCTAAATTGTATGCTTGTATGGACTCTAGTCTATTCTTTCAATATTCCTTATTTTTAATACCGAATTTCAGCTATTTTTAAATTGTATTCCTATATACTCTACTTTTTCTTTTTCTCCGATTAATATGGGAATTTCTAGACCGTGAGAGCAAACATGGTGGCTCCTTTTTTCTATTACTTTCCATCTGGGCTCTTTTTTCATATATTAGAATTTTTAATATTTCTCTCTAATTCATGTGGAAATTTTTAGTCTATGAAAGTGGTGGCTCCTTTTTTTATTTCTATTTCTTTATTAAGATAATAGATTGAGTTTGCCTTCTTGTTTTGATATCGTTTTAGAGCATCAGTTAGTTGCTATTTTCCTGAAATACTTGCTTTTATCTCACAATTTTTTCATCGCTAAAAGTCGGATCCCTTTTGATGTCTTTTTGGCTGGTAGAGAGTTTCATAAATAGTACTCAATCTTTTTTTCCTTTCTTTTTGTTGCGGTGGATTGTGGAGAGATGATTTCTGGCGTACTATTTATACTAGTAAGAGTGCACGTGCAAGGCACGTTCCCGCACTATATGTCATAGTAAACATATAAACACAATCAAATTTATATGGTTTTCCGACGACGTGTAACACACAGGACATATAAATACAAAATTTAAAACACACAGGACATATAAATACAAAATTTAATATTAACATGCCACATATCTCTCCCTTTACACTAACTATTAAAATGAAGGACATCTAATGATACCAAATATACAAATTTTTTCATAGCTTGATAAATGTTTGGAAACCTCGAGCAACAGATCTGTCTATTTTACATTCAAACAACTCCATCTAATGATACCAAATATGTAATTTTTTTCATATTGCGCCATGCCGCCGCCGCTCGTGGGCCATGCCGGTTGTGGGTCCGCTGCCCCTTTTATAAATCAACCGTTATCTATTGTACCAGTATAATTCTTACCTCTTTGTTTGTTTGATGTTAAATTGTGTATATCCTCATACCAACATACCCCAATATCTATATTATCAAGTCTATGGGTATCCCATCGACAGTGTGTCTCTCTTATTATAAGATGGCTGATGAAGAAGACATCGGCAGTGGTGCAAAGGTCGTGGCACCTTTGTGCGTGCAACATGCGTGGACCCGACCCCAGGTGCCGTCGTGCCGGGTGAGACCGACCAAACTACAGGGAAGCTGCTAGCTAAAAGTGTGGATAGGATATAGCCATTCATGTTTAGTTGGATATGGTGATTAATTTTTTTTATTTGTATGGATAGAATGATTCAGTTTATTTTTTGGAAGAGTATAACATGGATGGGATAAGCCAACATTTTTAGAGGGCCTATTTGTGATATAATTTTTTTATCAAAATATAATCGATCTTGTTTTAAATATTTAATTGTAATAAATATAATGATGTAATCGGATCACGAATTAGATAAACGGATTAGGAGAAAAAAATCATTTGAAGCTTGCTAACAGAAAATTAAACCAACCACCGCCTATCAAAATAGACCACATCACCCCAAACCAAAACATGCATGGCTTCATACGGCTAAATTGGTAGGATTCACTCAACCAGCATATTGAGAGAATATTTTCCATCCACCATATCTCTCAACCATACACAACAAAAAAAAAATCGAGCAACATCTTCCATCCAGATAGGGGTGAAACGGTACATAAACTTTTCAGATTCCGAACCTATTTTCGAAAATGGAATTTGTCAGCAGAATTTTTCGGAAACGGAAACGAATTCGGAAATATTTTCTCGGAAACAAAATCGAAAATGATAAGCGCAGTTTCCGTCGGAACTCGGAATCGGTCAAAAACTTTCCAGAAATTTTCTCGGAATTTGTAGAAATTTTGTGACTAAAATACCCTGGATTATTTCTTTAAGCACTGAATAGTGCATACCATGGTTTTTGGCTGTTATTTTTTAAAAAATAATTGTTATTCAAATTTGAAGTTACATAAGAATATTTTTTTCATGCATTGGGATTTATCAACAGCGTTACTCTCTTAAACATAGATAATTTATTCCGTAGATTGCGTTTTGTGATGTACTGTTGAGACTTAACAATTGGACCTATATGATTGTGTTTTATGATGAACTAGCGTGGCGGCCCGCGCAGATTGCGCCGCTAGCATTGTTAGATTTTTTTCTTATACAATAGTTTAAATATTTTCACATTTTATTATTAAAATATATTAAAATAACAACATAATTTTAAATTCTTGGTTGAACTAACAAATGTGTGATATTTTTATTGTATTGCATATACGTGATAGTTATTTATAAATTATATTTCTATATGGACTCAAGAATCATCTTTTAATATTCCTTATTTTTTAATTCCGAATTTCAGTTATTTCCTAATTGTATTTCTATATGGACTCTAGTCTCCTCTTCTAATATTCCTTATTTTTTAATTCCGAATTTCAACTTATTGGTAAACCTTATTCCTATATGACTCTAGACTTCTTTTTTCATATTTCTTTTTTTAATTTAGTTTTTCTAAATTTTAAAATCCTTATATGGACGCAGAATTTTTTTCCCCCGTTCCTTATTTGTTAATCTCGAATTTCGTTATTTATAAATTTGTCTTCACTATACTGACTATGACTCATCTCCCAATCTACTTTTTAAAAAAATTAAATTTTAGTTATTCTAAATTGTATTTCTATACAGACTCTAAAAACTTATAATTTTTAGTTTTTCCTATTTTTTAATTCTGAGTTTAATTAATTCTAAAATTGTATGCTTGTATGGACTCTAGTAATACTATTTTCAATATTCCTTATTTTTAATACCGGAATTTCAGCTATTTTTAAGTTGTAAATTCCTATATGGACTCTTACTTTCGGAATGTTTCCTTTGTTCATAAATTCTATTCCTATATGGATTCAGACTACTCTTCGCAATTTCCATTTTTCTTAACTCTAATTTTTATTTAATTTATAAATTTATTTCTATATGCACTCTAACTCTTCTTTCAATATTTTTTATTTTTTTTTATTTTGAATTTCAGTTGTTTGGTAAAACTATATTCCTATATTGACTCTAGACTTCTTTTTTCAATATTTCTTTTTTCTAATTTTAGTATTTCTAAATTGTATTCCTATCTGGAGCTAGACTTTTTTTTACTTAGTATTCCTATTTGTTAATTTCGAATTTCAAGTTATTTATAAATTGTATTCAAATATAGACTATGATTCCTTCTCCCAAATCTTACTTTTTAATTTTGATTTTGTTAATTCTAAATTGTATTTCTGATATGGACTCTAACTTCTAACATTTTAGTTTCCTATTTCTGAATTCCCGAATTTTAATTAATTCTAAATTGTATGCTGTAGGACTCTAAGTCCATATTCTTTTCAATATTCCTTATTTTTAATACCGGAATTTCAGCTATTTTTTAATTGTATTCCTATATACTCTACTTTTTCTTTTTCTCCGATTAATATGGGAATTTCTAGACGTGAGAAGCAAACATGGTGCTCCTTTTTTTCTATTACTTTTCCATCTGGGCTCTTTTTTTCATATATTAGAATTTTTAATATTTCTCTCTAATTCATGTTGGAAATTTTTAGTCCTATGAAAGTGGTGGCTCCTTTTTTTTATTTCTATTTCTATTAAGATATGATTGAGTTGCCTTCTTGTTTTGATATCGTTTTAGAGCATGCAGTTAGTTGCTATTTTCCTGAAATACTGCTTTATCCACATTTTTTCAATCGCTAAAAACGTCGGATCCCTTTGATGTCTTTTTGGGCTGGTAGAGAGTTTCAAATAGTACTCTCAATCTTTTTTTCTTATCTTTTGTTGCGGTGGATTGTGGAGAGATGATTTCTGGCGTACTATTTATACTAGTAAGAGTGCACGTGGCAAGGCACGTTCCCGCACTAATATGTCAATAGTAAACATTATAAACCATCAAATTTATATGGTTTCGACGACGTGTAACACACGGACCATTAAAAAAATTTAAAACACACAGGACAATATAAATACAAAATTTAATATTAACATGCCACATTCTCTCCCTTTACACTAACTATTAAAATGAAGGACATCTAATGATACCAAATATACAATTTTTCATAGCTTGATAAATGTTTGGAAACTCGAGCAACAGATCCTGTTATTTTAGCATTCAAACACTCCATCTAATGATACCAAATTGTATTTTTTCATGCTTGATAATGTTTTGGAAACCTCGAGCAACAGATCTGTGCTTTATTTTGCTTCAAACCACATACACTATGTAATAAAGTGTCTAAGTAGAAAAAGAAAAAGGAAGAGTTCACATTATTCCTAGCAGTATAGCTTCCTTGGTCACTGGTTATGCATGTGCACGATATATGCCTACATGTGTGATGTGATTCTATACTTATTAGCAGAGTTGTATTGTATAAAAACCAAATAATATCAGTTATGCTGTACAACTCCTTACAATCGCCAATTTGGTATAACTTGGTTTTGAAATCGCATTTAAATAGTAGGAGTTACACCTATTGAGTTCCCAAACAGTTAAAAACAGCATACCTAGTTAAAGTGTGTACATCTCTGTAAACTAAATGACATCTTTAAAATAAAATTATGTTACCTTAGCCAAGTGCACATGGATGGATCAATATTAAGTTGACAAATATATTTGCCCTCAATATCCTAGGGCACAAATCTATTTCCAGTATAAAAATAACTTGCTTTATCTCAGATAACATAGACCGCAATTTGTTTGTTCGTTTTTGGATTTTCTGCATGGTCCTTTTGCACTGACTGTCAAGATTGTAAGAACAAAAATGTGGCTTGCAATTGAGGGCAATACGTTGTCATCTGTGACTACAGAGATGGATTAATTATCCGTGTCACAGAAACAGTAACCACAATAGGCAGATATGAACAGAAGCATATATCATTGGAGAGCCTCCCTGATCCTTATCTGCTTGAAGGCTGCAAAATACCTTTACTGGGCAGGAAGAGGCAATCCGTAAAGTAAAGGAAGCCATATATCAAGCCCTTCTTTTATCCTGAGGTTAAATCAAATGCAAGGCACAGATTTCAGAGCAATGGAGACGCTTTCTCTTTTATTTTTGCGAATGAGTGACGAAGACCAATTTCCGAACGCAGTTACGGCTACCTGCATCCATTACTGTCTTCTGTGAAGGTATATATAATAAAGAGAGGCCGTAAGAAATTGACTATATACAGCTTAGCAGGAAACATGGTAGATGCATATACACCTTCAAAGAGTAAAAGCTGCATATAGTTCTGTATATTCAATCTAGTTTTTGGGGCAAACTTTCAGCATACTACAATCTATATAGAATTTAGGCTATAACGAATTGAAAGCTGCATAGAATCCACACAATATCCCTTTCATAGAGGACACTACAGTATATTCAATCCTAGTTTTTTTGGGGCATACCTTACGATCGCGGTGATAACTAATTCTCATGTCACCCGCAAATAGTAGAAAATTCTAGACAACTGTGCAACAATCTGGCTGTAGAAAAGCCCATGTACTAATCTGTTGCATTGCCACATGTGCGTGGAATTACCCAAAAGAAGATGTCCATGAATAAGTTACTTGCGGTAGGGTTTCATCATCGAGGCAGGTTGCGGACGGGGACAGATGAAGCCTGAGGAGGTAGCACCTCAGTAATAACTCAGAAAAAAAAAAAGCAGGATCATATCTTGGCGTGAGATAGCATCTAACGTGTTAACAATCTAGTGACTTTGAACAAATTCAAGGTTAGAAGTACCTGATAGAATCTCACCATTGATAATTAAGAATCTCGAGAAATCCTTGGTTCGGTTAAACTCTATTAAATAAATGCTGAGAAAGTTTAATTAAACTCAAATATAAATCTGGGGAGGTGCCCTTAGGTCAATTCCCATTCATTTTTCATCACATAAATTTCCATCTGTCGCCCTATTATGCAAAAGGAGACCACATTATTGTTCACCACTCCTTCCTCCCTTGCCATGGACCATCAAGCCCACAACGTCAGAATCGCGGTCATCTACGTCGTCCAAATATAAGAGTAAATTAATTATGCAAAAACAAACATGACCTTTTTATCATTTGTACTTATCAATCATCTCGTGTGCTTTTTGGATAAGTCGTTAAATACCAAACTTCAGCCACCTCACCAATACGCGGTGCAACGCACGGGAATTTCCTCGTTACTTCTTACCACTATAAAATTTGGTCGCGTATTAAATTACCTGAACCAAATTAACCTGCTCTTCAGTTCAGAACAATTTGATTGTTCATAATATTTGCCTTGCAGCTTCTATTACTTGCACCCATTGCACACATATTTTGCTAGATACCATGCCTATGCGAATACGCTAGTGTATCAATCAAGGGACACACTCATTAAAATATCGGTAGGCCTTGATCACAAGCTAGTCTACGAAACCTGAATTAGTTTCATCGATTTCTATACACTTAAAAATATATCAAATTAATAACAACATTATTGGGGGTTTTTCAAAAGCTTGCGTACATTACCTGAAGGCTGAACGCACTCTGAGTATCTTTTTTTGCACATTTGAAGGCAGAACTCTATGACTTAATCTATGCATGTTTCCTCCTGTGTGGTGCCCTGATGTAATGCTTATATGCCTAGTTACTGAATGGAATGGACAGTGCAATGCCTTAGAATGTATTCAGCAACCATGTAGCAGGACATAGATTTCCGGGAAAAAATTTTCCCCATCATAGTTTGGGGTTAAACACCGACGAAAAATGAAAAAATGAGTAATTATATCTTAAATATTATAGAAAAAATATATAAAAGATGTTTTCAATCATGGAGGTATTAATTCGTAAAAAAGGAATATGAGAACTATGAGTATATAATTCGTAAAAAGGAATATGACAGAAACTGAAGGAAGTAGTAAGGTAGGAGAAAAATGATTAACAATGAGAATCATTGTTCAGTCAATCCAATATGCCCCGTGATAAACTCACATCAAAAAATATTAAGCAGTTTGAAATTTCTTTCAGTTTTTTTTTTCTGCACATTTATATCACTATTGTATTCATTGGCTGTCCCAAGCATAATGAACATATATGTAATTTGGAAACCTGCACAACATACGAAACTACCATGAGAGATGGCAAACTTTAATCAATATTCCATTGAGACAGCACCCATATTTGAAAGCAAGACAAGCTCAGTGGCTCTGAACATTATCACAAAGAGTAATAATTAATTTGTAAGGGCAGCTTACATAATAGATTGATATTTCATATAGTTGGTAAGCTAGAAGGTGAAACAATCATATGAGGCTTCATGTTTCAAGTAGGCACAAAATCAAGGTGGGTAACCTGGGCTAAGGTTCAAAAACCACATTTATCACACTGCTTTTCGTTGATCTAACCGCTGCAGTATTCTGTGACCAGATCATTCCTTGTTACATAGAAAGAAGGAAAGACAAAAGAGGAAAGGGCTTTGGGCAATGTGTATGAGAAATTTTTGGACAAGTCCAATGCCATCCTTCCTCATTCTATACCTGTGCATCAATTGTAATCCCCACTGCAAGATTGTTTGCGCGTGTGTTTCTAAACTGATTAAACTGAACATCCATCTGAGAGACTGTTCGTTTAAAAATGTAAGCTAACATACCATAGCTTTTTTAAATGAATAGGCATTTCCTGCCAAAAACTTGCTGTCAACAAGCCTGAATCACTGAGAAATGGGTGAACATTTATCTTTTAAATGCTGAATTTCTTTAACAAACATAAATATAAATGGCCGTCAGAAAAATAAAAGAAAGAGGAACCAGAATCTGTTTTTGGCGCTAGTTAATTGGAAGATCTAAACTCAAATAAATACGTATCGAATATCAATTAAGTATTCCATCGAGCATCTTCCATGCCAACATGCATTTTGTGGGAACAAACCCACAAAGGAACAGAGCAAGTGTGAAGTTTAAAAGCGAGGAAACCTAGTATTGTGCCGAACCTGATCTGTACTCTGTAGCGTTGTGGGTAGAGCATAATGTTTGAACGTGTCGCACCCGGCAGTCCGTCTCTCTCGTTGAGCGTCTCAAGGAAGCGGTGGAAAGTCCGGTTCCGGCGCGGCAGTGGACCTAGGCGCCGGCGGCGGCGGGTGGGGTTGAGGTCGGAACCGGCCGCGGCGGCTCCGGGCGGGGAAGAAGCAGCGGGTCCGGCAGCGGGGATGCGGCGACAGTCCTACGTGGGGAAGAAGCATGCGACTCCGGCGACGGGAAGAATCAGCGCGACGGCGGCGGGGATGCGGCGGCGGTCCACCGGAAGAAGCACCGGCTCCGGCGGCGGCAAGTCCACGCGGGGAGGATCTCCAGCGAGGATCGCGGCGGCGCGGCGGCCAGAACATCGGGGAGAGGAGTCGAGGGAGGCGAGGGACAGGAGAACTGGTATGAGCGAATATTCGCGCGTGGGGCGATGTCTTTCGCAGGTGGGGGACTGGAGGAGCGAAGTATTCGGCGTATTCGGTGTGGATGGATGGATCGTGGTGGTGGTGAAATCACGCGTGGATCGTTGTGTGGTGAAATCACGCGCGCAAGATGGACGGTACAGATTGAACCAGTGATTTTCACCAGTAGGATTGGAGGGGGGCAACTGCTGGCTTTTTATATTAGTATAGTATTACCATGGCAATGTAATTTGTGTCTTCAGATGCATGAATCTGAACGATGATGGTTTTTTTAGTCTGTCTTTTATTATGTCTCACACGGTTTCAAACTTGTGCCGATCGTGTCTAAAGAAAAGTACGAATTCTCCCGAAACTATCAACGGTCCACTAAAATTATCCCCTGAACAAAAACACGCCATTCTTCACCCCCAACTATGCAAACGCGGACGAATTACCCCCTCGACCCACTCCCGCGGTGGTTTAGCCTAACGTGACAGTCCAGTCAGCATTCTAATTTTAAGGCCCCCTTTGATTCAAAAGAATTCATAGGAATTTTAGAGGATTTATTCTAATGGGAATTTTTCCTATATAGCACTTTGAATCAAAGATGAATGGATCCTATAAAATCCCTATAAATTTCCTATGGAATACCTCTTCCATGCAAGTTTTGGAGGAAAATTTAACATGAGTAGACTCTTTGTAACTTTCCTTTGAGTCTATCCTCTCATCCAATCCTGTGTGTTTCCTGCGGTTCAATCAAACCGGTCATTCCTGGTGTTTTTCCTGCGTTTTTACAATCCTATGTTTTACACTTACAATCTACCAAATTCCGTTTTTTTCTATTCTAGCGTTTTCTTAATCTCGATTCAAAGAGCCCTTCCAAAATTTATGGACCACCTTTCTCCCACTCTTCCTCTCTCTTCTCTCTCACTCTTCCTCCCTCTCATGGCGCAGGCCGGGGGACCGAGCAAGACCACAACGTCACGCGACCCCTCCACACACCACACACACGCGGCCCGGCCCCGCGCCGCCGCGGCGCACTACACAAGAGCCGGCAACACAGACACGCGGACACACGACACGTCCGACCGCCACGGGCAGGACAGGCACGCCGGCACACGACCGCGACACCACAACCACAAACACCGCGGCGCACCGCCCGGCGTGCCAGCCGCGGTGAACCACCGCGGAGTAGTCGGCGCGTTCAGGGTGTTGTAGTCGAACGCCTCAGGGTGTCGAGCGCCGCGAGATGGACGCCTCTGCGTAGGCCATCTCCGGCCAGTCGGCGCGTAGCCTGCGCACGCCGCGAGGAGCGGCCGGCGCGTGCCGCACGCGAGCGGTCGATCGCCGAGCTTGAAACGTGCCGCGCGTTGCGCTCTTCCTCGCCTCGTCCAGGCTCATCGCATGGCGCCCCGGGTCCTGTCTTCCCCTGAAGGCGGCCTGCTCCGCCACTTGCGCCTGCGCCGGGCGACTCGCGGCGATCCCGACCTGGTGCTTGTCGCCTGGGAAGGCAC
>CM020184.1:15378643-15407337 GCA_009805545.1 Oryza longistaminata | reverse complement strand
TTTTCTTAAAAAAAAAAAAAAAGAACTGACAAGCATGCATATACCCGTTATAAATTGATATGTGTATTTATGATTACAACATTGACTCACGGTTCCACACGTACGCTAACATGAGACTAATTAGTTGGATTTCCATGGAAGATTAGGAGTCAACGAGGCTTCCATTCTTCTTCTTCTGCGTGTACAGTAATATATACATCAAGAAAACTTAATTAGCATGAAGACCGTCCAGGATGTCTGTGCTAGCTATTCTTCCCCTTTATATTTTATAGAAGTTAGCATGAGTAACTATAAAAAATGTCAATCGCGCGTATGTATAAAAGAATTTCCTTCAGATTAGAAATGAATCCGAAGATCAACTGTGCACATCCGTACGTGAGATGCCATCATTCTTACGAGTAACAAATTACTCCCTCCAGGTTCGAAAAAAAAATCATTTTAGACAGACAGACGGTATAAAAAATTTTTGATCACTATTATTTTCTATTTCACTATTTATAGAAACTAGAAAGGTAGCCCGCGCATTCGCGCGGGCATGTAAGATATGCTTTTGTAAGGTGTAATATCGACTGGTGACACACCACGCTTGAAAAAGTACAATTTCTTATAAATTTTCTTCATCTACATTGCTCAGATATTTTTTTACAAGATATCATTAAGGTTTGGACTATATAATATTTAATTCACTACTATAAGCTGCAATTATCAGTAATTCTTCATTTTCTAGAAAAAAAGCGTCAATAAATACATAGGAGATATACATATTGTACAGCTCGCTTCCCTATTATATATGTGATGTTTAGTGTTTTTTCTAAAAACATACCTAGTCAACATGAGTCCTAAACTTAAAGTTAATAGTAGCATATAGATAACTTTTTAACCAACTATATGTTTTATATATGTAATAATTCGTTGAAAAACTCATAATGACATGATATAAGATAGATGGATGGTCATTAACATCTAAGCACTTAAACATGGTTATGGCGATGGAACATATAATGGTTGTTCCAATTTGTGAAAAGTAATAACTATTTTTTACAAATTTATTATATTCTGCCCAATTGATTTAATTCAATCCCTATTGGCATTTTTCTATTTTTTCTAATTTACTTTATACAACTCTTATTTTATGTTCAAAATGCATAATGGATCATGAATTGTTGTTTTAATTATTTAATAGAGCAACAATTAGATTAGAAATTAGATGTATAGCTTAAAAGATGGGTTTTTCAATATTATTCATAGTTTGTTTTTAAATTTGATAGCTAAAAGGTAAGAATGGGGAGGAGTGGAGTGCGAAGAGCCTGGGCCAATGGGGAAGGGGGCGTTCGGTGTGGTGTGCATGTTATGGGGAGGGCGAGGTATTGGGAACATTATTTTTCCTGATTTTTCCTAAATAATTTAAGTAAAACCGATGATCATATGATTATCCTTGCATGTAGATTTGAATTAGTGTTATATATTTGTCAAGCGATATTTGACACCAAGTTGATCCTTTTTTATCATGAAATTATTTAAAAAAATTTCATGTCATTAATTATTATAGGATGGCTAAATTATTTAAAAATAATTATGACATTAAGTATCATATGTCGGCACCATGTATTTAGCACTACAATATAACTTTTATATGTGATTAATATTTTATTTAAATAAAGGAATACAATAAATTATAAGTTAGATATATATTTCATAAATAATTTAAAAGATGAACATTTAAATGTTTTTCATAATTTTTTTTATAATTGTTTGAATGTACGCAAAAGTGTAAGAATATAAACCAAAATCAAACATATTTATTTCAAAAGTTTGAATATTGTGAATATGTGTCTTTAACTTTAGTTATAAATAATATAACAAAAATAAGTCAATCAAAAATTCACTATATGCTTTGGATGATATTGTTCTCTATTTTTTAATAATAAATTATGATTTCTAAGTAATGTAGCATGAGAATAGGAGGACAATAGAAGTATGATGTGTTTGAGGGTGTGGGCAGTGGGGTGGACGAATGAGTAAGCGCCCACGTACAGGGCCGTGGTGGAGGTTGGGATATGGGTTCTATTTTTTAAAAGAAAACGATGGATCTAATGGTCATAAATATGTCTTGAGAAACTAATAATAGTTAGTCCATAGGTAGGGTTTTATTTTGTCCATGCTACATGTAAACTCAGCTATTATCATCCTTACTTGTTTTAATTATCCTTAAAGTGGGATGCATTTTTAATAAATGGATCTGCATCTATACCACTAAAATAAGCCCAATATATTATTAATACATAAAACATTTATATCTACTACAAACATAAATGTTTATGTCAACCCTTGTTTCTAAATCTATGAATAAATATTCTATAATTATTGTTCCTAATGGTTAATAAGATAACACTGATAAAATCAAATATGAATGCCCCCTTTAACGGGTAATAAAGCCGACTATAGTCGCCGAGGCTTTATTTAATTTCTCCACTGCCTTTGAACATAGGTCTCGAGTCAACGTAGTCGTCCCCCTCAAGGTCAACATGGAGTATGATGTTAATCCCTAGTTCACTATAAACACCTTCATAGATCGATGATCGCATCAGTAAATAGAAAGTTAAGCATTATTGTAAATGGTGGCCCTCTGCTCGGGTAGCCTCAACTCAGCCATATGTGACCCTTGCTATACTCATGGCAACATAGCATGCTTGGTGCCCTTCAAGGAAAAAAAGAGAGAGAATGTACATGATGAAAGTATTTTTCCAATAACAAATAGTTTTTTTTAAGTTTTGTGTGTTAATCAGTACTGCTTATTTTTTATGGTATATATACAACTATCTCTTTTTTGAAATGAGCGAGTTTGATCATTTAAAAATGGCTAAATGGATATCCGACCATGACAATCTTCGGAGGACCATATCATTGTTTATAATTTGATAAAGATCTATAGTTTCGCGCCTACTTTGTTTTTTTCATGTATTGTTCATAATTGCATGATACATCTTTACTACTCCTAAGAATATGTTTATTTTTTCCAAAATTATTTAAAGTAACTAATTCATTGGAGTGCATTTATAATCACTTCAGTGGGGGTATATGGCATTCATCATCAATTATGTCCGACGTATTAGAATTTCTAAACTATAAGAAAATATACGATAAATAGTTTAATGCATAGGATTGTTGATTTGTTACTAAAACTATTTGGCAAAGAAAAAACATATATGACCATAATTCACGTGATGGGTTAAGGGATTGTATTATAGCAAGATCATTCCCTGGACATTCCAACCAAATAGTTCTGAAAAATTATAAAAAAATGAGAAAAGCCTCACATATATTAAAATTAAATCAGATCTAAATTGAAAAACCACAATGTTGTTTCACTCTCCCTGCATGTAGATATGAATTAGTGTTATATATTTATCGAGCAATATTTGACACCAAGTTGATCCTTTTTATCATGTGAAATTATTTAAAAAAATTATCATGACATTGATTATTATATGTTGGCTAAATTATTTTAAAATAATTATGACATTAAGTATTATATGTCGGCACTATGTATTCAGCACTATAATATAACTATTATATGTGATCAATATTTTATTTAATTAAAGGAATACAACATATTATAAGTTAGATATATATTTCATAAATAATTTAAAGGATGAACATTTAAAGACAGTTGATTTGATACATTATATTAATCTAGCTTAAACCGTGCATATACGTGAATATATGTGGAGTAATAAATTTTATTTCATATATAGAAAATCCTACTTTAAAACCGTCGTTCTATCAGCGTACAGCGTAGTATGTTTTTTCTACTTTATAGCTGTGCGTACTAATGTTTGTTTGGTTTTTTTAAGTGAACAGTACATAAGGGTATATCAGATTGTAATGTACGTCATTTTTTCTCGTGAATAAGCAGTGATTTTTTTAAATAGATAACGGGCCTACCGGGACATTAAGATGAAGAAGGGATTTTTTAAATAGATCTAATCTAATGGTCTAAAATAACGGGCTTACCAATTTAAGTGAAAATCGACGGTTAGATTAGAAAGCGCCACGTGGCGGTTTAGAAGCGTTTGTAGGAGCGTCACGTGGTGGCTTAGGAGCGTTTATAGGAAGTTTGATGGACTTTTAATATATAATAATAGATAGATAGATACTAGATACTCCGTAGATCTCAACAGTACCTTGGTTCTGAGTATTCTTAAAACACTGTGGAGTAGTTTTAGTGTGCACCTTGATCTTCTTTTTTTTCATTACCGGCAAAAGTTCAAGAAGGGAAAATGAATGGAAGAACTCTTCTTGTTCCATATTTCCATCGTGACTGGAGTAGAATTTTGTTTGGAAACTGATCGCGATTATTTCTTTCTTGGAAACTGTTCTGACAGTGTATGTATTTCTTCTTATTCAGGACGCTGTCTTTTTGGGAGGAGGTATCTTTTTGGCTGATGTTATCTCTGGTACTTTAGTTTAATTCAGCGCACTGTAACCTCTAAGGGTGTGTTTAGTTGAGGAAATGAAATTTTTTGGGTGTCACATCGGACGTTTGACCGGATGTCCGAAGGGGTTTCCGGACACGAATGAAAAAACTAATTTCATAACTCGCCTGGAAACCGCGAGACGAATCTTTTGAGCCTAATTAACCCGTCATTAGCACATGCGGGTTACTGTAGCACTTATAGCTAATTATGGACTAATTAGACTCAAAAGATTCGTTTTTTCATTTATCTACATCTAATGCTTCATGCATGTGTCTAAAGATTCGATGTGATGTTTTTGGGAAAAAAATTTGGGGAACTAAACGGGGCCTAAGTATGCTTCCATTTGAGTGCAAGAATGTAAAGGTGGAATCTTAAGGCTGCGTTCTTTTCAGCCTAGTAGGATTAGATTCTCCTCGTTTTCTGTTAGCACGCTTTTCAAACTACTAAATGGTGCATTTTTCTGCAAAAAGTTTCTATACGAAAGTTGCTTAAAAAATCATATTAGTCCATTTTTGAAAAAAAATTAGCAGATACTTAATTAATCATGTGCTAATGAATCACTCCGTTTTCCGTGAACACTGTTGAGGGTGGGGAGAATAAACAAACCTCGGTTAGAACGAAAATCAGTAGATAGTAGGATGTGATGTAATGTGCTTCGCTTGGAGGATTATATGAAGGGGCGCAGATCAGTGGATCATCACTTGGCTGCAGGTAGTTTCTTTGCTTCCACTTCAGTAGCACACTGGCCAACCAGCAACTAGTTTCCCAATAGCAACAAGCAAGAGGAGTGACTTGCCACCTAAAAGAAGTCAGATAAAACTCCCAAGCTAACCTCATCTGTATGTAGGAGTGGAGCTGAAGCAGGGATGCTTTCTGACCACTCTTGCGGCCCAATCGTTTGGCTGGAATCGATATATTTGCAAATAAAAAATAATTTGTGAATAAATGCGTGTTCTTAACGATCTAAAAGCAAAGACTGAAAGATAAACTTCAATGAAAAACCCCCAAATCAGCTTCAAATTTAAGGTTAAAAATTTAAATTTTAGCTAATAAGTACCAGCACAAGCGAAAAGATGAACCGTTGGTTGGCATGCAATGCAGGCAGGGACCGCAGGGTAAGCATGCTATTCATAATTCCAATGCCGGATCAAAAACAACTCACTAGCGGGATCTTCGGATTTCATTGAAACTGTTGAAATCCAGACAAATCTTATCAAAATTGTTAAAATTCAGTTTTGAACATGACCAGAAAGTCAAGTGGTCTATAGTTTCAATCTGATCCGAAAAGTCTGGATTTTACGAGATCTGGTCCGGTTTCCACCGGATTGTAAACCCTATTAACAACAGCATGAAGAAGAACATAACAGAAATTCTGGTGTCATGGGGGTGGTTGGGACTTGGGAGAAATCATCGTTTTTTTCAGTTGGGGCATGCAGTTCTTGGAGTGGACAAGACAGGGACCTTGCAACAAACAGCCCTCGTTGTTAAGGCGACTGGGGACATAATTCTCAGATGGAAAACCATAAATGTCTATCGGTAGGAAAGTAACAAAAAAAAAAAAACAGAAGTAAATCAAATCACACAAAGCAAAACCTAGTCCTTCTAATATCTTGTACTTCCTCTTTTTCAGACTATAAGTCGTTTTTAATTTGGTTAAAATCATAAGCTGCAGTTAGGAGTCCGATCGTCTCAAGTTAGCATGCAAGTTTTTTTAAACAGATTTCTTATATGATTCCTTCTGTATTACCAAAAGTTAACGATCTTAAAAACCGACTCAAATACATATATGTATTTCTAAAACCAAACGAACTTAAAAATCGACTCATACATGGATGTCGTATCAAAATACCGGCAAAAACATCTTCAATTTTTATAATAGTAGAGAAGAGATATAGATTAAAACCAAAACATAAAATTAAAACCGACTCAAACACGGATGCCGAACTGCGAAAACATCTTCCATTTTTATAACCGACTCAAACACGGATGACGAACCGCGGAAACATATTCAATTTTTATAATAGTAGAGATGGAATGAAGCATTCCAGCCTTCGCTCAAGAGCTATAGCCAATTATTACAAGGTTCACACAAAAGTAAACTCACATAGTGAGTATGTAGGCAAAGTAACAAAACAAAACGTAAAATCAAACTAATTAAAATCAAACAAGGTAAAGATCCCACAACTACTGAATTCTATTGGTGAATCTCCATCCGAAGTTGGCAAAGAGCTGCATGATCGTCCTGCAAATAAGATTTTGAAGGTGATATATCAAAAACCATTTCATTTTTACTAAGCCAGAGAGCCCAATATACAGCGGAAGCTCCAACAAGAATAATTTCCTTGATCTTTTTATTACCACCCACAAGCCAATTCCCAAACATATGAGATATACTATGTGGATTGTATAATCCAAACACGAATTGTATAGATCTCCAAAGAAATCCAGCAAAATGGCAATCCAGGAAAAGTTGGTAAATCGATTCATTTTTCATAAAAAAAACATCTGAAACTGTCATTCCAATTCCTCCTAGCCAAATTGTTTTTTTTTTTTGTTAAAACAATCCCCTTGACGAGATACCACATAAAAATCTTATTCTTAGGAGGCATGTTAAGTTTCCAACTAAACTTATTTCTCTCGATATACCCATTATTAATTAGAGCCAAATATATAGATCGGGCTGAAAATCTACCACTTTGATCAAGATTCCATGTAAATATATCATCCTCCTCTGTTAAGTTAAGATGCACAATTGAAGCACACAAATTGTGCCATCTAATCAAGTTCTGACCAACTAATTCTCTCGGAACAATACTCATAACACTTGTAACTTAGCAGTTTTTCCTTCTAACTATGGAATATAATGATGGGTATTTGTCCTTTAAAGATGAATTACTTAACTAATTATCCTCCGAGAATCTAACTTGTTCACCATTATTGATAAACCAGAAACCCATATTTAGAAAAGAACTTTTAACCTTCATCAATCCTGACAAAAAATGGGAATTCCCTTGTTTCCGCTCAACTTGAGTTATATATTTAGTATCAAGATATTTCATTTTCAAAAGATCTTGCCACACACCGTGTTCATTTATTAATTTAAACAGCCACTTACTTAGTAAATACTTGTTTTGGATTTCTAAATTATGAACACCAAGTCCCCCTTGATCTTTAGGCTGACAAATAACATCCCATCATGTCAACCTATATTCTTTTTATGTTCATCACCTTGCCAAAAGAAACGAGATCCATAATAATCAATTTTTCGAAGAACTCTTTTAGGAATATCAAAAAATAAAATCATAAACATAACTAAACTTGATAACACTGAGTTAATCAAAACCAATCACCTACCTACAGACATATGTTTACCCTTCCAACTACTAAGTTTTTTCTCAATTCTTTGTTCAATTGTTAACCAATCTTTATTACGAAGCTTTCTAAAATGCATAGGAATACTAAGATATCTAACATGAAAATCTCCTAGTTTGCACCCAAAAATATTTCAATATTGCTCATGACATTCCTTTGCTTTGCTTGGCCAAAGCAAAATAATTCACTCTTGTGAAAATTTATCTTCAGGCCAGATAATTCTTCAAAAGCAATTAAAATCAATTTCATATTTTTAGCTTTCTGTAAATCATGCTCTAAAACAATGATAGTATTATCAACATATTGTAAGATAGATAAACCATCATCAACTAGATGTGGGACCACTGCAGAAATTTAACCATAATCTTTTGCTCTCTTTATTAATATAGCTAACATCAACAACAATATTAAAAAGAATTGGAGATAACGGGTCCCGTTGCCTTAAACCCTTATATGTTTAAATTTTTGATCCCACTTGGTCATTCACTTTAATGCCAACATGTCCACCTTGGATAAAAGACGCAATCCAATCACACCATTTTTGTGAGAAACCCTTCATTCTCAAAGTTTGTTGAACAAATGACCATTTTACTTTATCATAAGCTTTCTCAAAATCAATCTTAAAAAGTACACCACTCTTTTTTTCGGTGCAATTCATGTATTGTTTCATGAAGAATAATAACACCCTCCATAATATATATTACTCCCAGGTACAAATATGCA
Organism: Oryza longistaminata; assembly: GCA_009805545.1. Lineage (NCBI taxonomy): Eukaryota > Viridiplantae > Streptophyta > Magnoliopsida > Poales > Poaceae > Oryza > Oryza longistaminata. The sequence continues at coordinate 15,398,764 of CM020184.1, read as the reverse complement.
TATATTGTTGAATTTTCAAAGCCTCTTTGCACTTAGGGCAGTAAAATTATAGTGCCAAAGTTAAGAGACTAAAGATATAAATTACCGCTATGAAAATCATTAAATAAATCAATCAAATCGGGCTTAATAACATTCCAGAAAACCTAATAAAACTCAGCTCGGAATCCATCCGGACCCGGAGCTTTATTATGTTTCATTTGAAAAATCGCATCTTTAATTTCCTCCTTGGGAAACTCTTGTACTAAAGCATTATTTTCTAATTGAGAAACCTGAGAATATCACTTATTTGGCTTTCATCTAACGTTAAAGAAGAAGCTTCAAGAGGGCCAAAAAAGACCTTTATAATAAGAGGTGATATGTGCCTTTAAATTCGTATCACCATTAATTACCCGATCACCATCCTGTAGCTGATAAATCATTTTTTTCCCTATGCTTACCATTTGCTACCAAATGAAAATATTTAGTATTCGAGTCCCCTTCCAAAATATCCCTTCCAAAATATATTTAGTCTTAATTCGCTGATACCATTTAATTTCCTCTTTCACTTAGCAAATAGGTAACCTATTCCTCAAATAAAGTATAGAATCAAGCTCCTTTTAAGTTAACAAAGTTGGTTCTGCTTTTTTATTAAGAAAATCAAGTTTTTCTAACAAGATTTTCTTCTCTTTCTAATAAAGGCCACTTGTCTATTTGGCCCAACCACTTAAAAATTGTCTTAATTTATGAATCTTAGCATGCCAACACTCTAAAGCAGTATTACCATCAGCAACACTTAACCAAATTTGCTTAACCATATTTACAAAACCATCTCTTAACAGCCAACCTAACTCAAATAAAATTACACAACGCTAATATTTTTAGTTTTATTTTATCTGATTTTTCAACATTATTGCTGACATTCTTATACAAATATATTTTAATTACTGGTCAAGTGTGGTTGATAGTAACATTTATCTCTTCATTTCGTACAATTATACATTATTTTAATTATGTTTTATTCATGAAATATCTTTCAAAACAAATGTTCCATGAAGTTGGTATACACTATATCATTACAATAAAAATGATCAAGATAAAATTGCGTAGCTGGTATGTTAATGTATCACTATAACATATTTGCAGTAAGAGGAACCAGAATACCAAATCATTGAACCAGTGCAAAATACTAAATTACTGAACTAGTGCAAAATACCATATTACTGAACGAGTGCAACATTTGTAAGGTGATACATTGATTATGGCAATAACTTGGCCAAAGAGTTATACTACGTAATGCAATTAACTATACCATACTACAGAGGAAAGAAACAATCAACAATACCACAACTTAACTTTGTTTTTAGAAACTTTACAACCTCCATCAACAACACCATAAATCACTTTAATTCTTCAGAGAACTTCATTAGGATCTTTGCATAATGACATATGCCTCTCTAGGTGAATTTCCAAATTATTTATTTTAACTTCAGTTTCATTTTTCAGTAACTCATGCACCTAAACTTCAAGCAAAGATTCCTGTCCGGAACGAGATACCTGTTATAATCCAGAAGAAAATGCACTCTCCAGCTGTCCTATTATAGAAGCAACAAACCCATCCTACTTCTGCTGCTTTGGGGCTTCGATTTGATTTCAGATTCTTTCTTCCAATCCAGTAACTCTTATACCTGAACTTCAAGCTGATGAAGCAAAGATGCTTGCCCTGAACTAGAGGCAACTGTACTCTCTGGCTACCCTGTAACAAAAAGCAACAGGCCTAGGCCTTTCTATCTATCTCGTAACATAAGCAATAAGTTTCTCCCCCTTCTGGTTTGAAACATTCATTTTAATTTCATCAAATATTTTTTTGAGTTTTCTCTAAACTTTTCATATTCTTCAACAACTGGGAAGCATTATAAACTGAGGTATCATTTGAAACATTCATTTTAATTTCATCAAATATTTTTTTGAGTTTTCTCTAAACTTTTCATATTCTTCAACAACTGGGAAGCATTATAAACTGAGGTATCAGAATGAATGTACATGTGGTTGTTTTGATTGTAGGTAGCTCGCTTAACTGTATCACTTAAATCTTGATCTAAAGCATGCTTTTCAAATTCACGGGCTGACAATACCTGCAATAGAATTCATAAACTCACGGGTTGCCTTTGGAATTCACATTAATAGGTAGAAGGAGAAGATAATGGCTTATACTAGGCAAAATGCAAATTAATAGTTTTAATTGAAAAAAACAACAATACCTTCTAATAGAACTCACAGTTCTGAGAACAGTTGCAAAAATAAGCCATTTTATGAATTTGACCAGTGAGCAACACCTGCAACAACAAAAAAACAAACCATAATTAGTGAATACAATGGATTCGGATTTCATACAAGTAAATAAAGTGATAATAAGTCATACTGGGCCATCTCTCTTTTTCTTACAGGCAATTTCTACTCCTTCGAGCTATCCAGTCTCAAGCATATCTTTCACATTTTTAATCTGTCCCTCCATAGAACTCATCCCCTCCTCCTCCTTTGTAATTCCAGCAATAAGCCTCTCTTTCTCACTTACAGTAGTCAGCTTCCCTTTCTCAGTTGTGACAGCAGGCATACCCTCCTCAGCAGCACTCGCATCCTCAGTTTCAGCAGCCATCAGCTTCTCTTTCACAGCTGTGACAGCAAGCAGACCCTCGTCAGCAGCATTCGCATCCTCAGTTTCAACAGCCATCAGCTTCTCTTTCACAGCTGTGACAGCAGGCAGACCCTCATCAGCAGCATTCACATCCTCAGTTTCAGCAGCCACCAGCTTCTCTTTCACAGCTGTGACAGTAGGCAGACCCTCGTCAGCAGCATTCGCATCCTCAGTTTCAGCGGCCATCAGCTTCTCTTTCACAGCTGTGACAGCAGGTAGACCCTCGTCAGCAGCACTCACATCCTCAGTTTCAGGGGCCATCAGCTTCTCTTTCACAGTTCTGACAGCAGGTAGACCCTTGTTGATGCGAAAAGCACACACTGGCCTGAAAGATCTGCTTAACTTCAGTGCAGGTCTAAAATCTTGCTTTTAGGTTCATGAGCGTGCCAGTTGATTTGATCCTGCAATCAACAAGAAAGAAAGACAAGAAAACCGCGGTTAAATCCATAAACGATAGCCAATCGGCTAGTTGCCGATGACATATCATTTATCTTCGAGCCGATGTCATATTTGAGATCGATCAGCAGTTATAGGGAAATAAGATAAGACTAAATCTGCTCGATCGGCTGTAGATATTAACGATATATTATCCTTCAGTCGATGTATATTTAAACCAAGTGATTGGGATAGATCGGTCGCCATGCCGAGACAGTATAAATCACTTAGATCGGGATAGATCGGTCGCCATGCCGAGACAGTATAAATCACTTAGATCGAGGTATACATTAACACAAAGATTATAAACGTTTACAGCATAGCCGATCAGATAGGTCTAGCATGTATCGGCTAATACTCCGATACCACTCTATATTAAGATATTAAAATAGGTAGAATATATCAAACAAGAAGCCTAATATACTTTAATGTAATAAGATCTTAATACAGAGGGCGGATTTAGCATATCGATCAAGCATATAAGATGTAAAGTAGCTAAATCAGGTAAGATCGGCTGAAACCCCGATATTATCTCTCTCGATAATCATAAAACAAGCCAGATATCATAATTATAAATATTACTTAATAGATCGAACTTAACCGATGCAACATTAAGCATAAAGACAAGTATAAGATCTAGGCAAGATGATGAAAACCTATAAGAGATGGTAGATACACGATATAATCTAGATTAATAACAAAACATAACTCTACCGATTGCTTCTTAACAATAAGAACTGGCCAGCCGATAACAAGTTATATAGCGTAACTAACATAGATTGCAACGTGTATATGATAACTCGACGAATTACATAAACAGGATTAGAGTGTCATAAAGATGGAAGCACTAATCCCGAGAACGCAAGCCGCCATGACAAGTTTACCTCTAGTTGAAGATCGAATCGATGCAGCTCAACCCGAAAGCAAGAACTCGTCGAAATAGAACGAAAATAAAAAGGGTGGCGATGCGCCGAGATTGTATTGAACTGGTGTTAATTGATTACATGGGTTCGGGTCATATTTATACCCGAAATACAAAATATGTCCTTGCCGGACACGACTCTTATCTCTAACAAACTTTAAGATACCATAAGTCTTTGCGGTAGACTTTTGCCCAAACATATCTCTAAGGAAATTACACGAAATACCCTAATTAATAAATACAATTGCCTATCTGAGAGCTTTATCTCCATCGTGGCAATCCTTGTGAAGCACTTTGATCGATTCTAGTAACAGCCTTGAAGCAATCGCTATCGGAATCGGCTGCATCACCTCTATCGACTGTCCTCTGTCCGATCCATCTCAGCCGATGCAAACTCCAGCCGATGCCATCGCAGCCGATGCATACTCTGTTCTTCGAATCCATCTCTTTGTCGAATCTGCCTTGATTCCAATGTCGAACCTGGTTCATATTTTACCAAATTTGGTCGTTAACAACCCTCCTCAGCAACACTCGCATCCTCAGTTTCAGCAGCCATCGGCTTCTGTTTCTCAGGTGTGACAGTAGGCAGACCCTCCTTAGTAGTCATCGCCATTCCATACTCCTTCACAGTCATCTCTACATCACGACAGCAATTTAGTGGTGTTTCAGTACTCTCTAAGTGTTGTGGAAATATATATAAATAGAGATGGTTTTTTACATGGAAAACCCTTATGGGAGTATACTATAGGCGTCGACCGACAATGACCACTGTATATTGAGAATTGGATTAAAAATGCAAGAAAACAATGGGTTGTCGCACCCTTCCGGTGCGGCTTACCAGAGATATATAAATTGGATAAAACCTAGTAGTACTAATAGGAAAAGACCCGAAATCTACTAGCAAACTAATCTAACCACTAGGAAACAAATTCAAATATATTGCATGCTGAAATTTAGATCACGTATTTAACACTAAGCATATAAAAGAATATGGTAGAAACTGACATGATCAGTAACTTTGACATTGTACCCTCAGAGCTATAGCTGGCATGCGCATTTCACATATAAGAAAAGAGAGTTTTTTACTGTACAGCAGGCCAAAGTATTGGAAGAGCATATGAGTACACGATTACACAAAGTATTGAAAACTCTGGTAAAATATGCTCGGACAGGAAGATAATGAGTTATTGAGTTGAGAAAACACATACACTTTAGCTCGTGATACATAAGCCAATATGAATCTACATTTACTGGCCTGAATACGAAGAAGCCTCTCTACAGTATCAAAGAGAGGAAATGCTAGATTGCTGAAAGCTTTCTGCGAGTCAAGGTTCACAAAATTCACAAGATGCAACAATCGATATACGATTATATGTCAAAAGGAATGGAAAGAGAAAGGATCAGAATTGAAATTAAATCACGGCAAAAAAAAGTTTCCAGTACAGCCCGGTCCAACGAATTCATGCCTGTCTCTGTATGCCGCGCCACCACCGGCCGGGAGGAGGGGCAGAAACCACGGTGATGTGTCGGGGGTGAGATGCCTTGCTTCGAGCCACTGATTCCGCCGTACCTGATGAGATAGAAATCATCCCATTCCAAAATTACCCCTAATCTGTATTAAGAGATTACTAATCTATCCTTTAATATAAACGGTCGAGATTAATTCTATTTGTAGTAGAATACTGAGTATATTGCACGGGAGCACTTCTCTAGAGAGAGTGTCAGGGATATCAGAGCCTGAGACGCGATTGACTGTAAAAGAGTATGTCATAGAAAGACTATTTTGGAGGAAGAAGCCAGCTGATGATGATGATGATGATCATCATGTGCAAATGCAACAGCAGAACAAGGTCGATGCAGCCGCCGGGGACGGTGGACGAGGTGGTGGCAACGACTGCAACGAGCTGATCCTGCAGGGCCTAAGGATTCTCCAAGGTCTGGCGCGCGGATGCACACAACTGCGTGGAGATCTGCAGCGATGTCGGCCTCGTCGCCAAGATCACGACGCCGCTCTACTCCACCACGCTGGTCGGAGACATCGGCAGCAGCGAGCCATGGGCCGACATAGCAAACGCCTCCTCGTCCATGCCGCTGCTCCCGGCAGTACAATTAGCCTGCGCCATGACATCTCCTCTAACAGACAGGCGATGAGCAACCTGGAAAGCATTCTTCATCCAACAAGTGAAGCATCAACTGAAGCTATCTGCCAAGAGCTACAGATGCGAGCCATGATGATTCTCACCCAGCTAGTGTTGCATTCGTCTCCTGTGTGCAACGTCATCAACGAAGAAACAAGAGTAATAAGCCTCGCCAAGAAGCAGCTGGAGATCTTCCTTCCTCACGGAGGGGAAGTAACTGCTGATAGCAAGAGGACTCTAAAGGCTACAGCTGGGGAGACACTGGTGTCAATCTTGTCTAACTGTGAAGCTATCTCTATGTTCATAATAAAAGAACACAATGATGTAATCGATGGAGGAGACTACCCATCGGACGTCTGATAAAAAACAAAATATCGGACGCCTCTTACAGCCCTTAGTAGCAGCGCACTGCGCACCTAGCACTACATGCAAAGCGCAAGTGCATGCAGCCATTGCATGTGCTGGCCTGTGTATGCAGCATGTACGGCTACTAGTACTGTATTATAATGTATACATATATTTTTTATTCTTTGAACTCTTTTCTCTTAAAATATATATTTGATTTGTGATTTGATTACATCATTGGATTTGTTATAATAAAATCTTTATAACAAAATCTCACATGGCTATATTTTGATAAAAAAAAAACTACTGAAACATCGTGAAATGCTTATTGCAACAACAGGTAGTACCATATGCGACATTTCAGAAACCCATTGCAACAAAAGAAACTTTACAGTGCAACATAGTCCAATTCTAATTGAAACATTCGTTTCTCATTGAGTGAAACACTAAATTTTAACAGTTGAAACATATATTTTTTTTCGTCAGAATATAATCATGCAAGATCTTATTGTAAAGATTTAACAACAAATACACCACAATAATCGGATCATGAATCGCATAATTAGTTTGAAAGAAAAATGGTTTTAAAGATCATGTCTCAATTTGCATGTTCCTATATGCTTGCATGCAAGTTGTGCATGCATGCAGCTGAGGAAAAGTAACAGGGAAAGAGAAATCATGAAAAACACCGGAAAAGGTAAATCAACTTTAGACTAGTATAGAGCAGGAAGCTGGCGTCTGATGTTTGTCTTCCCGTCGGACGCGCGACACGAAGCATTTTCCGTAATGGGTCGTCTCACTGGGATGCTTGATGCCAAGTGCAACATCAGGTACAGAATATTGTCAGCTAACATCTTGGAGAACCTTTGTACCCACTTCAATGAACACGTCAAGGAAACGTTGCTGCAAAAGGTGCGAAAAACCTAACTCTCTATCTATAGATTTTTTTCACAATATTTCAAGGTGCGAAAGAATTAATACCTACCTCGTGCCTGTGATTTTTTGTTTACTTAATAATTCTAAATTTGCATCACCGTTGCAGGTCCTCAATGACATACTGAAACCACCCACAACGGAAGCATCAGAAAGCACCACTTCTGCACCGGGAGGCAACCAGAAAAACAATTCACAGAGGAACGACGTGGAAAATCAAATGCAAAGTTCAAAGGAGAATGCCCAGAAGACCCATCTCAAGGTATCTCAAGGCAAAAAGGAAGATCAAAAAGCAAATGTTAGTTCCAAAAAACAAGATCAGCAAACAAATGATAGTTCCAAAGAAGAAGATCAACAAGCAAATGAGGACGAAGCCGATATGAAGGAACTGCTAGAAGCTCAGCTATCCCTGACCTTGGTGTTACGTGAACAATTGTTCCGCGCAGAAAGCTCTACTCCTGTGATCCAAGAGAATGACCCAGATGACGAATTCGTGAAGAAGCTCAGGACTATTGTAGACGACAACTGTCAGGCGACGCCTGTTTCTCTGAGGATCATCAAGCTCTGCAGCCAGATTGTTGCATCGATTATGCGGCGCAGCGGCTGCGCTAGCGATGAGAGGAAGGGATTCGTGGAGTCAGTGTCCAAGGCTTCGAAAGCCATGGCTAACCTTGAAAGCTGCATGCTTTTCGCTGGGGCTGACAGTGATCTGAAGAAGACGGCCAGGCCTCTCCTCTCTGTTCTTGAGACAGAACTGAAAAGGCTTGCTGCCTAAGAACTTGATTATTATTGTGACGTGATCGTTGCTTCTACTTGTTGCTTTTGTTCTACGTCAAGTATGTCAAGTTAAAATAAGATGTACTTTGGCCGTGTTTAGTTTTCAACTTTTTTTTCCAAACTCTCAATTTTCTTTAAACTTTTATTTTTTTTCAGGAACTAAACACACCCTTTCGCCGTGTTTAGTTCCAAAGTTTTTCTTCAAACTTCCAACTTTTCCATCACATCAAAACTTTCCTACACACAAAAAATTTCAACTTTTCCGTCACATCGTTCCAATTTCAACCAAACTTCCAATTTTGGTGTGAACTAAATACAACCTGAACATAATGTAATTTTTATGCTGCTTTTGTGAGTGCCTGTAATAGTGAACATAGAATTGTATGGTGTGAATGCTGTTTTCGTCAATATGATATTATTATGCTCACTTGGCGTTTGTATACTCTGCTATGCACACAGATCTATATGTTTTGTTACCCTTCTTTTTTTTCAATAACTAGATGTCTAGAACAATATCCGTCGACTTAAATGTTTTTTTCTTGGAATAGAAGAACATGTTGTAAATTGTAACTCGAAATAAAGAATTGTAGTTTGGTGAACCGTGACTGGCATAAAACTTGAGTAGCCATCGTTGTACATAGGAACATGTTGGATGGATGCTAAGGAATGGATTTTTTTTTCAATGAAGCTTAGAACGTGTGAAGTTTTATTGAATATAGTAGGTTTTTTAACGAAGGCACTTAGAACATGCGAAGTTTTATTGAATATAGTAGAAAAATATACAAAATTATAATCCTGATGAAAGGTTATAGTCGGGAAAAGGAAAAAAAACACTACCACCACCGACTAATGTCGCCTTGGATTGATTGGCTTACAAGTTACCAATGTGTGTATGAGCAGTGACAATCACGAAGAAAATCTAGGAATCACCAGAGCGAAAACCAGAAATTGCAAGGTTAGAAGAAAGAGGAATTTTACAGTACTTAAGAAAGTACATCAAGTTACCTAAATTTTCAATTAAAATTTTTAATACTTAAATGTACCAAAGTTTACACTAAAAAATATTTGTACCTCCTATGCCTTCTCAAGGATAGTAAAATTACCCTAGAAGAAAATTTAATATTGGCTTAGTATCTCACCTCACATGAGCACACTTAAGATGGGGAGATAGGGATTTCACTTGGCACGTAGCATGTACAGACGTACAGTCAAGGTTCAAGAAGCGGGTGGCGGGATGCGGTGGCCTTGCACTGAGACGTCGCGTTACTTTGCGTGGCTCTTACCCATTGGTTTTAAATCTCCAAATACAGTTATTTGAGGAGGGTCTAAGCTATTTGTTAGAGTAGAGTCTTATAATTTAGCAGTCTTTATGACCTCATTTAGCCTACTATTTATTTATATGTGCAAATTTAGTTGTTTGAGAAGCCAGATTACTAAATGTGCTAGCCAGTGATTTAAAACCGTACTCTCAACCAGCGATAGCTGTTTGAGCTATCACTGGCTGAAAGATCGAAGACAACTGGAAAGGCGATAGCAAATGGCTCGTATACAGGAAGAAATGGAGAAGAAGCACCGCGGGAGGAGAAAATGGACATTGTGCCACTTTCAAGAGTGGGTTTCACTATAATGCCACTCCGCAAAGTTGCTTCGCTAAAATGCCATCGCCAACGAGTGCCACGCACAAAATCGCTTGTGTTGTGACCAATGTGCCCCTGGCTCAGAATTTAGGTCAGTGAGACAAAGGTGATCGAGATGCAGTCACTCCTCCCCTCTCATCATCGGCTCTAGCTCACGGCGGCGCCCTAGATCGATCCCGTCACCATCGCCATTCCACCCGCCGCCGCCGCCGCCGTAGTCCCCTTCCCCCTCTTGCCCTCACCCCTTCTCGCTGACGCCAAGGGCAGCCTCCGGATGCCGTCGTCCCTGACATGAGATAGGAACACAGTGGAATCGATGGATTGTACCTGGCATGAGCTAGTCGTGGGGGTAAGAATTTGCTTGCCTCTGTGCTTTGATTTGTCAGTTTGATTTGTCATTTATTTTGATTGCCGACTATTGCGAATCCGTTAGAGATTGCGATAACAATCGTTACTAATGCTTTTCTTCAGGCTCGAGGAGGAGCCTGTGCTTAGTTTAGCTGTGGTCGAACCCGAAATCGACCATGCTGTCGAATCCGTTTATATTGTTGCACCGGATGGGATAGTGGAGCCAGTGCCAGTGCTAGTTCTAGTTCCAGCTGGTGGTTTTGCCCCAGCTAATTCCAATATCGATTGGGATAGCCTAGAGATTCTTGCTCAAAATGATGATGAAGGGAGGCTAGATATCATTGGGGATGATAAATTCTATGAGCTATTGGGTTTGAGGGCTGAAGATGAGGCTGCAGATGAGGCTAGACAAGCTGCTTCAAGGTGGAGCTCCTGATGTCGATGGTGTTGCTGGCGGTGGTATTGGTGGTGGTGCAGCTGCTGCTGCTCCTGTTGCTAATGAGGATGATATAACTGGGGCAGCAATTTCCTGTGTCCATGATCAAGTACCAAGGGAGAGGGTCATGGCCTAGGATCCTAATAATCCTTGCATGAAGGCTGGCACAGTGTACCCTAACATGAAGGGATTTAGATTGGCCATGAGACAGTTTGCTATAAATGTTGAGTTTGAGTAAGTTGGTGAAAACTGACCCTGAAAGATACATAGGTGGTTGCAAATTTGAAGGTTGCCCTTGGCATATTGTTGAGCATAAACAACCTAACCAGAAGGCAGTGATGTTATTTAATTTCAGTGATTTATGTTTGATTTTGGCATAATGGTTGCAGAATTGATGGACTGTTGCATTTAATTTGCAAGTGACAGTGTTAATAGACTTGCATACATGCACTTCTAGCAGCAGGAGAAGGACTACCACACCAACAGCTAAATGGGTGGCAAGTAAGGCAATTCCTATTCTTAGAAAGAATCCATGTATGGGCCCTAAAGCCTTGCAGACCCAACTAATGGAAGATCACAAGTGCACAATTAACTATGACATTATATGTAGAGGTAGAGAAAAGGCTATGGTTGAGCTCTATGGGACATGGGAAGAAAGTTTTCACATGCTTTATAGATGGAGGGCAAAGGTTCTAAGAACTTCACCAGGGAGTATGATAGAGATAGACACTGTAGAGGTTGGTGAGAAAGTATATTTTCATAGGTTTTTCTGTGCTTTGAGACCCTGCATAGATGGTTTCCTAGAGGGATGTAGGCCATACATTAGTATAGATTCCACTGCTTTGGATGGAAGATGGAATGGCCACTTGGCTGCTACCACTTCTGTTGATGGGCATCACTGGATGTATCCACTAGCTTTTGGGTTCATTAATGCTGAAACTAAGGATAATTGGGAGTGGTTCATGAGACAACTTCATAAGGCTATAGGACATGTGAATCCACTAGCTAGTTGTACTGATGCATGTAAAGGCTTAGAAAATGTTGTACATACTGTGTTTGAGCATGCTGAGTAGAGGGAATGCTTCTGGCATTTGATGAAGAACTTTGTGAAGAGATTTGGTGGTGATGTGCACCCACACATGTACCCAGCAGCAAGGGCATGTAAAGAGATTTGGCAAAGACACATGAAAGAAGTAATTGAAGCTTGCAGTGATGTTCTTCCTTGGCTTGAAACTTATCATCCATTGAAGTGGATGAGGAGTTTCAATCCAGCAATAAAATGTGACTATATTACTAACAATCTAGCACAGAGTTTCAACGATTGGATCAAGGATTATAAGGCTTTGCCAATTTGTGACCTTGCAGACAAGTACAGAATGTTGGTTATGGTATTGTGGAACAAGAGGAGAAGAATTGCATGCAAGATGACTGAGAACATCTTGCCTTCTATAACATAGCAGCTTAAGGCAAGAACTAGGGGTTTGGGTCACCTCTCAGTAATGAAATCTGACAGCTTTTGTGTAGAGATTGTTGACAACAGCAACACCCATGGGAAACATGTTGTGAAGGCTTACAATCAGTACTGCTCATGTGAGGAGTGGCAGCACATTGGAAAGCCCTGTCAGCATGCATTGGCTTTGATCACCTCTCAACAAAATAGCGATATCAGCATTGAGGACTTTGTGAATCCCTATTTTTCAGTTGAGCAGTTCAAGAAGGCTTATAGGAGGATTATAGAGCCATTGGGTGACAAGTCATACTGGCCACAGGTTGAATTGCCATGGGTGTTGGTTGCACCTTTTGCCTAAGCAGACAAATGGAAGATACAGAAAGCTTAGGATCAAAAGTTGCCTTGAAGGTGGTGGCAAGTCTAAAGTCAAAACTACTCCAACTGACAATGACCCAGGGAAGAGGGTGCTGGTAAGGGGCAAGAGAAGATGCAAGGGATGTGGGGAATTTGGTCATGTTCAAACAAGCTACAAGTGTTCCCTTAATGGAACCAAAAAAAGGCTAGTGTACTAACACCAATTTTTTTGTCTGGAATACAGTTTGATAACTTTAATGCATTATTTTGTATTGTAATTTGCAGGAAGAGGAAGCCAAGGAGGAACACTACCAAATATTGGAACACTTCTGGCATTCCTAGTCCCAAAAGACCAGCTGTGCAGACAATACTTGAAGAAAGCCCAGGAAGAATTACAAGGTAATCATCTAAAATACATTCACAATACTTTAGATTTTGTCCTATTTTGGTCTATTCACTCATTTGTTGAAATAGCATGGCTTACAGCCGGCTAGAAACATTGATGAAGGGAGGAGCTCAAAACATTCCAGCTTCTAGTTCACAGCTAGCTGACATTCCAGCTTCAAGCTCTCAGTCTGCTGGTGACATTGGGGCTTCAAGCTATCAGCCTGCTGCTGACATTAGGACTTCAAGCTCTCACCCTGCTGACATTAGGGCTTCAAGCTCTCAACCTGCTGCTGACTTTGGGGCTTCAAGCTCTCAGCCTGCTGCTGAAAGCTCCCAGGCTACAAGCAATGCAGGACCAAGCTGGCAGCCCAGAAGGTCTCCTAGAAAGAAGCTCACACCAAAGAAGAAACTTAAAACCTGAACTTAGTTTTAGTCTGGTGTAATTAGCCAAAAAACTTCATCTATTAGGCCATTTTGCTCCATGAGGAGTCCAATGTAATATATTGCAATGTGTGAACCTAAATTGTGATGTGGACAAATGCTTATGCCTTGTTTTGTATGAAACTATGGATGGTTGATTATGTGTTGCACTGCTATTGTCTGAAATTATGGATGCCTTGTCTGAAATTATATACTGCACTGCTATCGTCTGAAATTATGGATGCTTATGCCTTGTCTGAAATTATGTGCTGCACTGCTATTCCTACAAACGAACTTCTTGCATCTAAAACTGTTTCCTGGAGATATGTCACTTGTACATAAAACATGGCAAAATTGACTCATCACAAATGGACATGCCCAAATCTTTTAAATTGCACAACAATCGAAAACAACATAATACCATTCCAGATATTTCAGCAAGCAAGCAGGAAAAGCAAAGCTTACATTCCTGGTACTAATTCTAGGGAGGTCTACTTCACTTCAAAATCATCACAAACACGCCAATAAAACAAAGAACTAGCAGGCCTATGTTGATCATCACTAATACTTGAATCCAATTTGTCAGCTTATCCATCTTTCCATCATCAACCGACCTCAGCTTCATCTCTACAGGAGCAGCAACCATTTGCTCCAATGCAACATCACTGGGAGCTTCATCAACCGCATGTAGACTCATTCCTTCAACCATCTTCTTGTAACTTTCGATCCACTTAAAAAACTTGCAAGAATTTGGCACCCAGTAACAAATGCAAATTAGTAACAAAGACCAAAAGACACCAAATGCAACAAATGGAATACTCAACTCTTGTTCGTTTTCCTCAGATTTGAAGAAAACCTTTCCACCATGCCTCATCGATTTGCACTTTACTACTGCAGCGCCACACCTAGGGCAATGAACGAGAGGGAGGCCGCTAAATCCTACAGGCAGCCGAGCAGGATATGAGCTACCTTGCGACATTCCCAAATCGTCGCTTCCAGCCGCAAGTCTTCGCTGCATGATGGCGATGGTTTCCGGCGGCTGCTCTCGGTGTCGGCCATGAGGACGATAGGGAGGAGGAGGGTGTCGGCAACGCAGATCTACCACCGGCGCCGGAGAAGTGCAGAATGGTCATCACCGCCGCCGGAGAAGCGCAGAATGGTCACCGCCGCCGCTGCCGCCTGCAGCCAACTGCTTCTCGATCCCCTTTGTCTCACTGACCTAAATTCTATGCCAGTGGCACATTGGTCACAACACAGGAGTTTTTGTGAGTTAATCCGATGAAGATGGAGAAAAAGTGAAGCAGTGTGTTGGCACTCGTTGGCGATGGCATTTTAGCGAAGCAACTTTGCGGAGTGGCATTACAGTGAAACCCACTCTTGAAAGTGGCACAATGTCCATTTTCTCCTGTGGGAGGGCATCTACATTGAGTGCGTTATTATTGCCATCATTTATGAGTTCGTCCCAGATCTTTCTTAGCATATAGATATCCATATAGATATTGGAAGAACCAAGTCGATGTCATTGATGGAGGATGCAAAAAGCTGATCGTGCATGGCCTCAGGATCGTCGAGAGGCTGGCATGCGGCACACACAACCTCGAAAGCATTCTCGATCTGGCCGGAAGCCAACAACTACTGCAGATGGCAGCCATCGAGATCTTGACTGAATTAGTTCTGGATCCGTCTATCAACATCAGCATGGAAACCAGAGAAAAACTCGTCAGGAAGTAGCCGCTGATCTTCCTCGCTGGTGAGGAAGACCACCAATTACATGAAGAGCATAGTGCCCATCAAGAACAACACCAGGACCACTAAATCTACGGTAGGGGAAACACTGTCCATCCTGTCCAAGAGTGAAGCTATCTCTATGTTCATCTTCACTGAACATGATGGCATTGTTGATCGTCTCACTGGGATGCCTAATTAATGCCAAGTACAGCATCAGGTACATGATAATATCAGCTCGGATCTTGGAGAATCTTTGTACCCACTGCAAGGGAATGCGTCAATCAACCTTTGCTCCTTCAAAAGGTGGGTAGAACGTACTCCTTCCGTACCCAAATATAAGCATTTCTAGTTATTCATCTAGACACTTCTCTATTGATTTCTAACGTCTCAAGCAGCATTGTACGACACTATCTTCTGCTTTTGTAGTTTTGTGATTTTATTATTCAAACCTTGTGACTTGCAATCTTGCATCACCGTTGCAGGTGCTCACTGAAATACTAACTACTAAAACAAAACCCAAAGCACTAGTATCTGACCAGGAAAGAACCATTTATGTATCGGAAGAGCATGAAGGGAGGAAACATGGAATTTCTTTACTGGGAGACGACGAGGAGATGCAAGTCCAAAGCACAACAACAAGATGGCCCATGATAATGCATGCGTTGAACAGGCAAATGAGGATGAATCCGAGATGAAGGAACTGCAAGAAGCCCTGCCATCCCTGACCTTGGTTTTGCTTGGCCAATTCAATGGCGCAGAAAGCTCTGCTCCTATGATCCCAGAGAATGGCCTAGATGGTGCATTGCTGGAGAGGCTCAAGGATATCATAGACAACTACTGTCAATGTTAGTTGACGCCTCTCTCTCTCTCTCTCTCTCAGTATTGTCAAGCTCTGCGGACAGATTGCTAAATTAGTCATGCGCGACAATAGCTGCACCAATGATCAGAAAAAGGAATTCGTGAAGTCACTTGTCGAAACTAGATTTCGGCAATACTAAAAGGGGTCGCGGAAAAGCTATGAAAATGGATGGGTTATGAGACAAAGGATTTATACAGGTTCAGGCCTTCTCGATGAGAAGTAATACCCTACTCCTGTCCGGGAAAATATTCCGCCGATCGTGGTATTGATCTGACGATCTGAGGTGTGATTATCTATGTTCATGCCCCTCCAAGGGCTCCCTACCTGCTTTATATGGGTTGGGGGCAGGGTTACAAAGGTGAAACCTATCCGGACATGGCATCAGTTTCCTAATCTATTACATAATACATGGATGTGGCCCACCTCCTAACTCTAGTAGAATATGGAGAACATGTGGGTACCCGGTACCCATAATCTCCACATCACTGTCCAAGGCTTCCGAAACCATGGCTAACCTTAACCTGCATGCTTTTTGCTGGAAACGATTGTGAAATGGAGAAGATTGTAAGGCCTCTCCTCTCTGATCTTGAGGAAGAACCGAAGGATTTGGTTGCCTAGAACTTTGTCATCATCCCCTGTTTTTCTTTCTTCTTGTTTATGTTCTAAACTGTAATGGAGTGTTAAGTAATCTATACTCATTTATGGAGCAAACTGTAATGCACAACCTGTGCAAGCGCAACATGCCATGGTTTCAGTGCAGATGAATGCACAGCGACAGGGCCAGATGATCTCTGGTTTGTCTATGAAAATATGCAGGAATCAAAACTACCTTAAAAGTCAATTTAAGAGACACAAGATAAGTTGGAGGTATTCATTCAAAACAAGTGACAACGTCGTATTATTTCGGGGTGGATTGTTTACGAAAAAAACAATGTTATATTAAAGTAACTTGTAAACAACTCTCATTTTGTGAGATAATGGTTACTTGACAGAACAACCATCATTTGGATACTTAAAGAGCACATATTGACATCTTCAAATAAACTATCATGCAACACCAAATTTTCTTAGGACATTATCAGAAAGATCACTGTGCAAAGTTAGCTACTTTTAGAATCAAATTGGCTTATCATTCAACACCAAATATTTCAAGTATCTCCAAATTTTTTGAGGACATTATTAAAAAGATCACTGTGCAAAGTTAGCTACTTTTAAAACTACTTTTAGAACTGACTCTCAAATTGGCTTATCATTCAACACCAAATTTTTCAAGGATTTCAAAAATATTATTGTAAAAAAAATTTTAAGGACCTCAAAAATATCATTGTACAATGTCGGCTTATCTTTCAACACCAAAATTTTGAAGGATCTCAAAAATATCATTGGGCCCTAATTTACAATTTCATTACATTTTTTAATTTGATTTAATTTGATGATATCTCTTGTTCAGTTGATTTCCAACCAATGCCGGTTTGATTGAGAAAGGTGTTTTGGACACATATCAACCCAACGTTTGCTTGTCTTTGTATTGCCCATCCCAAACTTTATATATGCAAAAGTCACTTGTTTATTATGTACTATCCTAAGATGCTCAAGCTGTAAGCATAAAACCCTACAAAGTAGGGCTATCACATATACAAAAATAAGTATTATACTATATTATGTACTAATCCTAATATGTATAAGCTGTACGTATAAAACCCTACCAATATGGGCTATTACTGGGTGACCAATACCATTACACATATTCACAGCTACATCATTTCATTTGGAAAAGATATGGGTATGTAAAAATTTCATTTGGAGAGGATATGGGTAAATACAAATTATCTATTTGATTGTTAGGTGTGAGAGGTAATACTCACGATTATCCGTAATTCAAACCTAAAATTTTTAAACTTGTGTTTACATATAAAATATTATCGAATTTAATCGAATTTTATAGTGATGATTTATTATATAAAGAAACAACTTTATGCAACTGTTGAGTAATTTATACATGTGGGGCACAGTCATGGGATAATACCAATTTTTTACACAAATTGATATAAGGGTTAACTAATTTTGAAATGGGTATCGGAAAAATGAGATATATGTGTTATCCATATCATCCTAGGTATGGTTAACTAATTTGAAATGGGTATCAGAAAAATTAGGTATCGAAGATGGCAGGACTAGTACATAGCAGTCTATCATCATCAAATCATTAGGATGGTAGTTCATACAGAAGTTGTCATTTTAGACGGGCCCAGATGGACAACACTACAACACAAAAGAGAATAGCAAAAAGTGATGGATTCAGAGTACAAGGTAATAGTGGAAAGCAGCTAAACAATTAAGCGCCGCTAAGCACCTAAGCAACTAACTTATTACACATGCACGGCTTGGGAGCTAGGCTCGAAGTCCCTAGAGGTTTTCATAATCTACTTACTCTTCTTCTTCTTCCTCGAATCCTGATATAATATATAGAGAGTATGTGAGTACAAAAGTACTTAGCAAGCCGTGAAAAAGATGGCATGTGTAGCTTAACAAAGGAGGTTTTATTTACGAAAATAACCTTTCTTTAAATGATTTCTTTTGCAAAACATTAGTGTGTCAAAGTTTTAGTTAATGGAAAGAGACTCACGCCTTAATCCATTTTACGAGTTGCTTTGCAACAACTTGTCCAAATGATTAGTGAATCTATAAAGTTCTATAGTTATTTTATCATCTTTTCCTCTATTAGTTTTTTTTTACTCTATCAAACCCTTTTAAGTCATCTCCACTCTACATCAAAAATTTTTGCTCATTACATCTTAACCATGCCAGCTCAATTACACATCTTAACCGAACATCTTAGGTCCTACAAACACTATGGTGCCATAAGACACCTCAGGTCACATAGACTTGTTTCCATCCACCCAAGTATTCCATCTACCACACAAGCTAACTCTCTGAATGATTTCCATCCCACAAAACATTGCCAACCACAAGTATGCTATGAGAACAGCCTCACATTTTCCCTTGACCGTGGGCACGACTGTTCGAACAGTTTAAACTCTACAGAGACGGTATGTGTTACCCACACAACATGAAACTAACACCGATTACCCGTCAGCACTAGAAGTTTCCTGACAGGGCCTTTCCAAAGCCAATTGGTGTGGTTACTGGGTAGGTCGTCGATTGCACACGTAAACCAAGGTTGAACAGTTTAACATATAACCTAAAGCTGTGTTCTTTGGAACACTTTCTCAACTTCACTCCCTCATTTTTTGTGCACATTGCTTCCCAAACTGCTAAAAGTGTGTTTTTTTGCAAAATATTTCTATAAAATAATTCTTTAAAAATCATATTAATTCACTTTTCAAGTTTTTTTAGCTAATAGTTAATTAATCATGCACTAATTGACTGCTCCGTTTTCCAACCTTAGCCAATGAACATAGCCTAAACATGCATACTTGACAGGCAATATGGTCAGAGGTGGCTTTCCTTGGTTCTGCATGGTGGTTCTTCTCCCTCATACGCGATGCTTGGATGTTCCATGGGCACGGGAACTACGTACACAAGGAGAAAATCAACACAAATGGACATAATACATGTTTGGTAAGGCAAATGGTTCACTGAACTTGTTCAGAGTTTCATATCTGATCGATTCTACTCCCTCCGTCCCAAAATAAGTGCAGTTTTGCACTATTCATGTTCAACGTTTGACTGTCCGTCTTATTTGAAAATTTTTTATGATTAGTATTTTTATTACTATTAGATGATAAAACATAAATAGTACTTTATGTGTGACTAAATGTTTTTAATTTTTTCACAATTTTTTTAAATAAGACGGACGGTCAAACGTTGAACGTGAATAGTGCAAAACTGCACTTATTTTGTGACGGAGGTAGTACTAGATATTGACCTACAGATCATTTTTATTATTAGAGTAAATTCCTTGTATACCCTTAAAAACTCAACCAATCCCTTTCATACTAATGAAATATACCCGATCCCTTCAACCTAATCCCTTTCATGCCCCTGCCATTACATTTTCCTTCATTTCACTGTTAAGTTTAGTTGCAAATGTCTTTTATGCCCTTGATAATTTAACTTTGAAAACTTTGTTCGAGTGCACAATATGTGCATTTTTTAAAACTAATGAGACTAAATAATTAGTGCAGAAAATTTTGGCATAAATTTTGGAAATTAAAAATGTAATAAATTGAAATTTTAGTAGGACAATGATTTTTTTTTTATCGAGAGTACTCATAAAAAAATATCGTGAGAATTAGTAGTCATGTCTTTGTATGAATG
>CM020184.1:15349171-15377062 GCA_009805545.1 Oryza longistaminata | reverse complement strand
CCATCGTCGAGCCCGGCCTCCGCATCGTCGGCTGCTGCAACGAGCTCAACGCCGGCTACGCCGCCGACGGCTACGCGCGGACCCGTGGCGTGGGCGCCTGCGTCATCACCTTCACCGTCCGCGGCCTGCTGCTGCGCGGCCGCCGTCGCCGCAGCCATCGGTTCTGGAATCAGGAGACGGGCGATGAAGCAGGCGCCGCCTTCAGGAATCAGGAGCGCGCGGGCGCGGCTCCGTCGTTGCCGTCGGCGCGTCGTCGCCGCCGAGCGACGGCTCGCTTGCTCCGTCGGACATGAGGAGAAAAGTGTGAGAGTAAAATGAGGAAAGGAGAGAAGGAGGGGAGAGAGAGGGTGATGACATGGCATCCTGACATGTGGGTCCCACGTGGGTTCCACGCTGAATCAGCTGCCACATCTGACAAAACCAGAGTAAAAAACCACCTAAGGACCTTAAGTGAACGGTATTATAAGTTGAGGGATGTCATATATCTGGTTTTGCGGTTGGAGGATGATTTTGTAATTCGATGACAGGTTGAGGGACCTTCGGTGTACCAAGCCAACTAAGCTTGAGCCCAGCCCGAGCTTTTTTTCCACCCCCAGTGGTCGTCCTCGTAGAAACAATTTTAATCCCTCAAGGCAATGTCTACTCATTTATTTAAACATCATCTAAATTGTTATAGAAAATCTTAAAAAAATTGACAATGTTTCTACAATATACTTATACAACTTTACATCTAAAATTAACTCGGACATAAAAACTAAAGACCCATTGAAAAAAAAGAAGACAGATTCAGTGTATGAATGAATCAATTCGTCGTTATATCCGAAGGAAAGTGTACTACTCTTCAATGTCATTATAGTGCCTCGATAGTCGTCATTGTACTACGTCTATGGTTTATAGCCGAGTGTTAATTAGTTGCAATGGGTTACAAAATATCATATCACAAAAAAACGAAGATAACAGAATGATTTTACAAAATATTGTGCATTTGTGCTGAACAACAAAGATGCAATCTCCTAAACATTTAACATGAGCCTACAGTTATCTCTTTATGTTTATATGATTAGTATGTACCAATCATTTTAGAAATTAGAACAACAAGTCTTGCCAACCATAGTGATTGTGCAGCTTAACGGGTTGCCTGTCATCTCTCCTGTTAATTGTCATTGGGATTCTATTTGGGGTTTGTTTATAGTTTTTACGCCCGCTGCCTTCCCTCTTTATTATCGTTGAGATTTTACAAATCGAACGTGATTATCGCTGGGGTTTATTTTTTTACTTTCTAGAAGTCCCGCCAACCACTGTGATTATGATGTTTTAATGGTCTGTCCGTCGTCCCTTCTCTGAATCATAAACACATTGTTTTTAATATATATAATCAATTAATTGTATGTTCAGCACTGACAAAAAAATGATCCAGTGACTTGCCTTACTACTGTACTTCTTTAATTGGTTTGTTGATTTTCTGTGTGCACGTATGCTGCATGCATGAGACTACATGAGTCAGGATAACACATAGCAGCTAGCACCTACTGAATTACAATCCAAGTCTAGTACGGATTGTTTCACTCGGGAGGCAGGGATTCCGATTCCTCTTTTTTTTTTCTTTTCTAGCCAAAATTGACCGGTCGATTTCCTATTAGATTTTTTCTCCATCTCTAAATACTTTAATGTATCGTATGACTTATGATATCAATCTACACCGTTGTAATTTTGACCAATCATGATCTAGCGGTTTATATTTTTCTTCTTTTCTTCGATTAATGTGGAAATTTCTAGCCCCCACAGTGAACGTGGTGTCTCCTTTCAAGGCTGTTTTAACAATATAATAGATAGATAGATAGATAGATAGATAGATTGTAGCATACGATGCGAGCTGTAGCCAACACAACCGATCAAGGCCATTGATTCTAATGCTTAGGGATTCAAGCAATTTCAACCAATTATTAGTTAGAGAATCTGAGCAATTCAAAATTCAAATTTTCTCGTAAGGTGAGTTGAAAAAACAACTTTTCCCTAGTACTTAATACCAAATAATTATTGCTAGGGGTAGCATGACACGTGCGCCAATGAGATGGAGTATTCCCTTCGTCCCATAAAAAACCAATCTAGTACTGAATCTAGATATATATATCTCTATCTAGATTTATTATATCATAACGTGTTATATCTAGTTCTAGATTCCTTTTTCTGAAAGAGGATAGTTAGCTGGAGATCGGCTTGGTTGCCGACGCGCAAAAATGGCATCTCTCCGGTGCCTGTGCGACAAAGAAATGCATACGTGCAGCCAAAGGCTCGTCCGTACACCCCATAGATGCTGCTGCCTCCCTCGTCGTCTTCCTCAATTTCCACTTCTATATATACAGTGCTCCTAGATAGATACGACGCGCAGACATCTGACACCGCCCGCGCCTCCGTCTCTCGAGTTCTGCATTCTGCAATGAGGTGGTGGCTGCGGCGGCGGCCGTGGAGCGCGGCGACGCGGGCCGCCGACGGCGACGGCCACGACCACCACCTCGACGTCGAGCAGCACCAGCACGTGGACGACGTCGAGACCGGGTCGGCGTCGTCGGAGCACCACTGGGGGGCGCCGGGGCTGCAACATGGCATACATATCGAAAACAGAAGCAATGAAACGGATCGATGAAGCTTTGGCGCTCTCGTTCATCCTGTTTGGTCACGTGGGCTGTGGGAACGGGTGAGGCTAGAACATGATAACCACGAGCCAAGTCTCCCATTTTCGTCTTCCAACTATATGTCGCATGGCCGTATTTGCCATACGTGACGAATGCTCCTTCTTCAGTTAGACCGAGAAAAATTAAGCTAGATTCCATAACTAGCATCGATCGCTTATGTGAGTGTGTCAGCTGCCTTGCACGAGCTGAGCTCGCACGCATCGCGGAGGATTCAGTCAAAAATGTGATCACTCGATCGCGCACGCATGCATTTCAGAAAGCACGGATGCGCCTAGCTCGCAAGCAACAGCGCCGTGCAGTAGCCTTACACCATGTAATTACACTTGGAATCTAGTTCTAAAAAAAAAAGTTGGAATCGTGTTTGGAACGATCACTCTGAAGTTTGATCCACTGCGATCCCCCCGGAAAAAATATCTCCATCATTTGCTTTGTCAACGAGTTACTTGAAATGTTGAGTACACTGCGCGGTGCAACGTACGTAACGCAAAATTACAATCCCAATTAAGCAGACGCAGTCCCCATATATTGCATGGTCAAAACCAAATGAAGTCCAAGTCTCCCCTAGAATTCGGGCCAATCTTAAGTTACCGGATGTATGTCTTTCGGTAGAAACTCAGCAAATTAATTACGATCAATATTTAGCACGTTTCAAGAGGAAAATGGTTACAGATAAGTAGGTGTGTGGTACGTAGATACGTGTACGCTAAAACTGGAAGTTTGACTTAAAATTGGAAGTTTTAAAATAAAAAGTTGGAAGTTTATGTGTGTATGAAAATTTTAATGTGATGGAAAGTTAAAAGTTTGAAAAAAAAAAAGTTAGGAACTAAACTCGGCCATAACCGAATGTCAAATTTTGCATCAAACCACGCTTCTGTAGCAGAGACGCCACGTGCAGCACGGCCAAGCGTTCCATTCCTCCCGTTTCCACCCACGCGCGAACGCCACAATTTCCCCCGTTTTCCTGGGCGTTTTTCCACCAGCACCACCACCGCCGCGAGACGACACGAGAGGAGGGCGCGGCGACGACGCGAGCTTCCCCGCGCGCGCACACAACCGCGACGTTTCCCGACCCCTCACTCCACCCCCCCACCGCACCACGCGTGCACTCCAACACTAATACAACACTCTTCTTCTCACTTAACCCGCTCTCTCTTATAATCACCAACCTGGAGCGAGCTGAACTGACCGAAAAGCCAATCGGTAGCCAGACAGCCATCCGCGAAGCTACCAAAACCGAGCCAAAATTTGATCGATCGGCCGGCCGATCTCTTTGGTTGAGACGTGCAAGGCTCGTGCTTTCGCCGAGAGGGATTAATTAGACGCGCCTCCAGCATCTCCGGCCTCCATAGAGATCCCAGCTTATATAATTAAAGCGCTGTCAAGAGTCGTTTTGGTTGTTAGGCTTAACTACTGCCGGCTAGCTAGGAGCCTAGGAGAGGAGATCCGAGGGAGCAAACATGGCTGCTGCTACTTCGACCATGTCCCTGCTTCCTCCCATCACCCAGCAGCAGCGGTGGCACGCCGCCGACTCCCTCGTCGTCCTCGCCTCCCGCCGCCACGACTCTCGCCGCCGCCGCCGCTGCCGCTACGTCGTGCCGGTACGTACATGCACCATCCTCTTTCTTCTCCGGTGAATCGATGGTCGGAGAAGAAGAATCCGAATGAAATGTAAATTAAATATGTATGTGGATGCGGTGGTGCAGAGGGCGAGGCTGTTCGGGCCGGCGATCTTCGAGGCGTCGAAGCTGAAGGTGCTGTTCGTTGGGGTGGACGAGGAGAAGCAGCAGCACCCGGGGAAGCTGCCGCGGACGTACACGCTGACGCACAGCGACGTGACGGCGAGGCTGACGCTGGCGGTGTCGCACACCATCAACCGGGCGCAGCTGCAGGGGTGGTACAACAAGCTGCAGCGGGACGAGGTGGTGGCGGAGTGGAAGAAGGTGCAGGGCCACATGTCGCTGCACGTCCACTGCCACATCTCCGGCGGCCACGTCCTCCTCGACCTCATCGCCGGCCTCCGCTACTACATCTTCCGCAAGGAGCTCCCCGTGGTACGTACGTGTCCCCTTTCCTCGTCGCTCGCTTTACTGATTCTCTCTTCTTCTTTCAGACTTGGAGACCACAAGCTTTTTTCCTTTTTTTTTTCCTTCCTTTGCTCTTTTCATTTTTGCAATCAACACGTACTCTGCGTCAATGTCCCTGAGATAATTGATGTCCCTGAGATAATTGATGGGATCCAATAATTCTTGTCTGCTAAAGCAGGCAAATCACTTGACTTTCTAGATCTGATTTTAGACATTGTTATTAGTGGCACCAAAAACTGATCTCCAACTAGTAGGGGAAACACTTTTAATATCTTATATGCACATCCATCCATTTGTTACATATGAACTGAATGGTTATAAAAAAAATCTAAATATTTGATAATGTAGATTCACATGTAACATATAAGTTTAAATTCGACTTTTATAAGATGTAACAAAAATAACCAATCAAATTCTAATTAGTTTACTATATTTACTGTTAAATTTGTTACTTTTGTTATAACCTACGAATTTAAACTTGTATGTTTGTGGAGTACATATCAATCTATTTTGTCAACCTTTTAAAAATAGGAAAAAAATATTACATACTAGTGAAATTAATCCACTGTACTGTGTTCAAAGTTGCATGCCCACTTGACACGTGCCAAACACGACTTGGCAGTTCAGATGTGAGAATAAAAATCGAAATTTTTGAACAGCATCCTGAAATTGATTAAATTCGAGCTTAATCGTTTGCTTTGGTTGACCGTTGACTCGGCACGTGTTCGGCCAGGTTCTGAAGGCGTTCGTCCACGGCGACGGCAACCTGTTCAGCCGGCACCCGGAGCTGGAGGAGGCCACGGTGTGGGTCTACTTCCACTCCAACCTCCCCCGCTTCAACCGCGTCGAGTGCTGGGGCCCGCTCCGCGATGCCGGAGCGCCGCCCGAGGAAGACGACGCCGCCACCGCCGGCGCTGTCGCCGCCGCGGCCGAGGAGGCGGCGGAGCAGATGCCCGCGGGCGAGTGGCCGCGGCGGTGCCCGGGGCAGTGCGACTGCTGCTTCCCGCCGTACAGCCTCATCCCCTGGCCGCACCAGCACGACGTCGCCGCCGCCGCCGACGGCCCAGCCGCAGCAGTGACGGCGGCGACGACGACGCGCCGGCGCCGCCGCGATTCGTAGATTAGCGAATTCGTTTGGTTGCCAAGGTACACCTACACGCATGCAATGTCGCCAAATGACGCTGCGCGCTTTGCGTTAAATTCTTTAATTATTCGTAGTGGCATTTAGCTCAGCTCAGCTCTGCAATTAGCACATATTTGATTAGCTTTAGGGAATGAGTGTGGTGAGCTTGTAAATAGAAGAACACTAGTAGATGGCAAGCAAACATGGATGCAAAATCATCTGGGGGAAAAATGGAAACGATCGATGATGCAGTAGATGTTACTGCAAAAATGGTAATTATTAGATGAAGTCGACACGCAAAGACAGATCTCGTTTCATTTGTACATTCTACAGTCTACGTCGATCAGGACATGACTGGATTTGTATAGCAAATTAGTACTAGCAGCTAATAAGTGTGGATTAATTATGAAACACGATTGATTAATTATGCGTTTGGCGAGTCGTGCGATTCTTTTTTTCCTGAAAAAAACCGAACGAACCATGATGTTCATGTCGCGATCAGAATTCAGAACATGTCAAGATAGCTCTCGAATCTTGCCAGACTCTGCAGGAGACGTACATGAGGAGAACTGAACTGAAGAAGTCGTTGCAAGGTTGGTAATCTGGTACGGGTAAAAAATACGTGTGCTCTGAAGCAAATGCGTCAACGGTAGCTTTCAGGCTTGCGTGCCGGCTTAATTTTGATGAAGCTGATCGATCGATCACCGCATGAGATTGATGGATTGAATGAAATGGTTTGAGAGATAACTTTCGGTTTTAATTGCGTCATTGCTGGAATCTGCAACTTTGTCTGCAACCGTGATGTGGTGTATGATTTCTATGGTGTGCTTGATGATGCGTGTAACTCTTGCGGTCTTGCCTCTTTCTAGTACTGCTATAAAACGACTCTTACGCTCTCTGTTTTTTTCCAATCTTTTTTTCTGAAAGTAACCTATGGTGTCTCTCTGTGGTTTCACATTTAACTAGCTTTGTTATACACCAAAAATATCGATTGACCGAGATAGATATGCTTGGTACTTCTTTATAAAGTGTTTTTGAATTTAAATTAGTTTCATGCTTAAGAATCATTTTAGGTGAACTTTTACTTGTCCTCTCAGGAATCACTAAAAAAGAACCCGGGCAATGACAAATAACTAAGAACAACTCTAAAAACTAACTCGAAAATTAAAACCTAAAATCCAAAGTGGGTTATAACACCATATGGAGTCCTCAAGTTTGATGCTTATCACATACAGCTGATTATCATTAAACTCCTAACTTCTTTTTAACCAAAAGTTTATGATTTGATCAACTATGCGGATGCATGATCCAAACGAAGATATGCTCGTCACGGCCTAGATAGGGCTCAAATTGCAGCCCATCCCGTGTAGGAATAAGTCGACTGTACATCCCTCATCTTTCCATCGAGTTTAAATTACATCCATAAACCGCAATACCAGAAATCTTGATCCATCAACCTGCAAAACCGGTCTAAACTAGGTCATTCGGCTATATGGATGACGGTTTTACTGACGTGGTAAGTTAACCCAGTACATTCGTGTTGACCAGCGTTTATGTGGCAAAAAAAAAAAAAAACAAAAAAAAAAAAAGGAACCCACGTATCATCGTCCATCTCTTCCTCCTCTATCTTCTCCCTTTTCTCCATCTCTCCGTCTTGTTCCTGTCGAGGTCGACCCATCATTCACACACGCCATTATTTGTTGGTGAAAATTGAAAAAGAAAAGAAGCAGAAAAAAAAAAGGCCGACATATTACCAGTAATTAAGAGCATGCATGGTGTCACACACTAAAAAAATGCTACTCCTGTACACTGTGGTAGTGCCACACAGTCGCTGAACTCCGATCAGTTCACGCAAAGTCGCCATAGGTTTGCACGGCGACAGCGCCGGCGGCGTGTGTCACGGCTGCGACGAAGGCGGCTTCGGCGAGTGCGACGGTGGTGGCGTCACGGCCTACCTCGCCCACAAATGGGCCGAAATTCGCGGCCTATTCCAAACGAGGCCGTAGACAAGGCAGGCCCAAATAGCCCAGCACCGACTGCTTCGGCTGCTTTTCCCCTCCTTCCCGTTCCAGGCTTCCCCTCCTCCCTTCTCACCACGCCACTCCCCTCCTACCCCACTCTCGTCTCGGAGAAGGCAACGTCGCCCTCGCCGCCGCGGCGGCCGGATCCGGCGGATGGCGAACTCGAAGCGGCTCCCGTACTCCACTGCCGGCGGCGGCGGGGGAGGAGGAGGAGGAGGAGGAGGAGGGGGGAGGCGCGGCGGCGCCTCCGGCTCCGGCGTGGTGGCGCCGCTGGTGGTCCTCGTGTTCCTCTTCGTGCTCGCGCCGTCGATCTTCTTCGTCGCGCGCAATGGGGGCCACGTCCACGTCGCCTCAGGTTCCGGTTTGCATCCCTCCTCTTCTCCCCCCTGATGCGCGTCTCTGTCGGTTGGTAATCGCATCCTCCGTCGCAAATGTAGCATCTAGATTTTTTTTTTTGTGGGGTGGGGACTGGGGAGTGATGTGTTCAGGTTTGGTAAATTTCCCAGCGTTGGTCTCATGGATATTGCCGGAATGGAATCCGAGTAGATTTTAGTGGTACTGTTGTTAAATGCAATTGATGAGTTGTATTTACAGGGTATGGTATGATTTTGGATGAGAACTCTGTATATAGATAATTGGATCATGATGCTTTGTTTTGGAAACGCAAATAATCAATCTCACTTTGGAGAAATCATGAGTTTACAGCAGACAATTGAAGTTGTGATTCAAGTGATTTTGGAAATCATTTTCCCCTCTCTTGTAGTGTCACTTGTGCCATTGCGAGGTTAGAATGTTAGATGTGTGACATTGTGCGGAAAGCCCCAGCTATTAAGAAGCTAGGGCGCACAAGTGAATTGTGGGTGTAATTCTAGTGCCAAAAGCCCATAAACAAGAAAACTGCATTTATAAGAACTGTAGGAACATTGTCAATGTTTTGTAGTATTTGAATACTGCTATACTGATTTGAAATATGTAAATGATGTTGTATTCTGTTTACCTGCAGATCCCAAGGATAGGGAAGGTAATCAGGTATTTATCTTTTCTGGGAGCTAGTCAATTGGTTTACTAGCCTAAATTTTGAGGATCCATCTCACTTTAAAGCTTGCTTGCAGGAAACAGATTGGCAAAAACAACTGGCAACAAACAACCTGAAATCTATTTTGTCCAAGGAGGTCAGAATTGTCTTGCGACTTAGTAATATAATTTCTTATCTTTATTTTTTGGTTTCATGGAAATGTACAAGGGTACATAACAACATGCTCATCTTTGCTATGCTACTAATTTCGAAATGTCATGATCTCTGATTTGTCCTTGCAACTGATTGCCCTTTCTCTAAATACCATGCTACTCTCTATTGTTCCAAGTAGATTTGCATGCTGTGTCCTCTATCTGCTCTGTGATTCTGTTGCGAACATTTTGATTTTTCAATTACCATCTACTGTTATTTGCATAGGAAACTGTCATCTTGTTCAGAAGTATCCTCGATTTTTCTGTGCTTTTAGTCTTATGCATACCTTTTGGTCTCCAGATGATCGATGCTTTAGCTTCTAGTCAACAAGAAGCAGGCACTTTGAGTGTTGATTTTTTCAGAAAACGTGCATCTCCCTCTTGGAAAACTGATGATCTAGTCAATGACCTGAGCAATGCTAGTTTGGATGTTGATGACAAGGTTAAATCTGAAAACAGTTCTGCAGAACATGAGTTATCACTGACAGATAAAACACCCAAGGATGATACTGGTATAAAAATAACCATGACTTTTTTTGAAAAGCATATTTCACACAATCCGATTAGGTACTCAAGAAAATATACTTCTTTTCTGTGCAGCTGAACATCAAGTCGACGCAGCTGCAAAAAATGCTCGAAGGGTAAGCATGCTGGTCTTCTTGTATGTACATTGATACATTGTTGTTTGTTTCTATCGATATCCATTTCTTATGACCTAATACTTCCCTTGATATGTTTTGGTCGCTAAAGAAACTAAGGGAGAAAAGGCGTGAAAAGAGGGCAATGGATTTGGTAAGGAAAGATGATGAAGCACGTGTTAAGCTGGAGAATGCTGCTATTGAACGATCAAAGGCTGTAGATTCTGCTGTCCTTGGGAAATACAGCATTTGGAGAAAGGAGAATGAGAATGAGAACTCAGATTCAACAGTTAGATTGATGAGAGACCAGATTATCATGGCACGTGTTTATTCTGTGCTTGCTAAATCAAAGAACAAGAATGATCTTTATCAAGAGCTGCAAACCAGGATCAAGGAAAGCCAGAGGGCTGTTGGAGAGGCTACTGCTGATTCTGACCTTCATCATAGGTGTTATATCTGTGATCTGATATCTTATCTATTTTCACTTCATATCTGATATCTTATCTTGTTCTCCATCGTGACAAATAATGTACTTTGCAGTGCACCTGAGAAAGTCAGAGTAATGGGTCAACTTCTATCCAAGGCTAGAGAAGATGTGTATGATTGCAAGGCGGTTACTCAGAGACTTAGAGCTATGCTTCAGTCAGCAGATGAACAAGTCAGGAGCTTGAAGAAGCAGAGTACATTTCTTAGCCAGTTGGCTGCGAAGACAATTCCAAACAGCATTCATTGTTTGTCTTGTCTGCAACCGTGATGTGGGGCGTCTTTTTTCTATGGTGTGCTTGATGATGCGTGTAACTCTTGCTTCTTTCTACTGCTATAAAACGACTCTTATGCTCTCTGTTTTTTCCCCTTTTGTTTTTTCTGAAAGTAACCTATGCTATCTCTCTAGTTGAAACTTAACTGGCTTGATATGGACCAACATATTGAGTGGCCGAGATGGATCTGCTTGGTACTCCTTTAGATTTAAAGCGTTTTTTGAATTCAAAGTTTGATTTTTGTAATTTGGGGTAGATTTTTTTGATTGCCTGAAAATCATGAAAAGAGATCCAGGCAATAAAAGTAATGAAAACCAGCCCTAAAACTAATCGGAGAACCACTCACTACATGTACTCATCTCGTCCGATCCATTACTCCCTATATTTTTAAATATGTAATAATGCTATTAATTTTTAGACATGATGTTGAGCAATTCATTTTATTTAAAGATTTATTGCAATAATTGTTAAAGTACCTTTAATGATAAAACATATCAAATACAAAATAAATGTTACTTCCTTTGTTTCATGCTATAAGACGTTTTGGCCTCTCGACCCCACGTCTAGATTAACTAACATCTATATGCATGCTATAAGACGTTTTGGCCTCTCGACCCCACGTCTAGATTAACTAACATCTATATGAATTTAGACACATATATGATGCACATATATGGATCCATGCATAAATCTATTCGAAACCCAAAATGTCTTATAATATGAAACAAAAGAAGTACTTGCATAGTATTCTAAATAAGACAAAATGTGAAACATTATATCCAAAAATTAAAAGGTCAAGGCGTCATATATTTCAAAATGGAGGTCCTATACTATTAAATTCCTAAACTCTAAGGTTACCAAAGATTTTATGAACTGATTGACAAAATAAAGGATTTATTTGGCAGAACTCTAGCTTCCAAATTTACGTTGGATTTGAAGTATGTATGTTAAATTATATTGGTTTCAAATATTATATTTAGTCCCACAGGTCTATCCAAAGTTGGATAAGATACTTTTCCTTGATGATGACATAGTCGTGCAGAAAGATTTGACAGGATTATGGGACGTTGATCTTAATGGGAAGGTCAATGGTGCAGTGGAGACCTGTGGAGAGAGTTTCCATCGTTTTGACAAGTATCTTAACTTTTCCAATCCACATATTGCTCGGAACTTTGATCCAAATGCATGTGGCTGGGCTTATGGAATGAACATCTTTGATCTGAAGGAGTGGAAGAAGAAAGATATCACTGGGATCTACCACAAGTGGCAAAGCATGGTGAGACTACTACTTTCATTATTGGATCACATTGATTTAGAGAAGAAACTGTAATGCAACATGATTTAGTCTAACATTATTCTTGCTATTTTTCTTCTAACAGAATGAAGACCGGGTTCTTTGGAAGCTTGGGACACTTCCACCTGGCCTCTTAACCTTCTACAAGTTGACGCATCCCCTTGACAAGTCGTGGCATGTCCTTGGATTAGGATACAACCCAAGCATTGATCGCTCAGAGATAGATAATGCTGCTGTTGTTCATTACAACGGTAACATGAAGCCATGGCTGGAGTTAGCAATGACCAAGTACAGACCATATTGGACAAGGTATATAAAGTATGATCACCCTTACATCCGTGGATGCAACTTGGCGGAGTAGATATGATGTAAAAAGCTGACGGAGAAGATCACCCAGCCTGATCAGAGGTGCTTCTATTAAGTGGAGTAAATACACGGCCGGTGTCAGTTGTTCTGAAAAAAATAAAATGCTTAACGGTAGCTTTCAGGCTTGCCTGCCGGCTTAATTTTGATGAACCTGTCACTGGAACTTTCTCTCTCCAGCTGATCGATCGATCACCGCATGAGTTGATGGATCGAATGGATGGTTGAGAGATAATTTTCGGTTTTAATTGCGTCATTGCTGGAATCTGCAACTTTGTCTGCAATAGGGATGGCAATCGGGCGCGACGGGCACGGGTAGTGCCTACCCATACCCATGCCCGTGAGATTATTTGTGCCCGTGGATATACCCATTACTACATGACGGGTAAGGATGGTTGCCCATGCCCATTGCCCGCGGGCGCCTTATACCTGCGGGCATGCCCGTTTACCCGCCACAACAAAAACAGTGGAACAAAAAGTCTACAAACTACTAAGTTCAAATCGAACTTAAAACATCAAATATTCTCCGCCTCGGTGTCGTGTCTCACCATAGCGGCGATAGAGTAAGAGGAGAGAAATAATAAGGGAAATAAAAGGGAAACTGTAGAAAACAAAGAACGTGGCTTATGTATTCTAGTGGATTTTGCTCCTAGCCTACATGTAAGTTAGATTTCGCGGGTAAACGGGCAAAGCGGGCATGGGTAGTGATTACCCATACCCATGCCCATTTACCCATCGGGCATAGCTTTTGACCCAATAAGATACCCATGGGTATAAAATGGAGAACAAACCCAACCCTAATAGGGTTTTTACCCGCGGGTAAACGGGCAAACGGGCACAATTGCCATCCCTAGCCTCGGTGCCACGCTGGCAAGGGATGTGTAGGACCACGGCGCCAACATCGCTGGTGAAAAAAGAAAAAAAAGAACATTCCTGTAATTTTCGAATGTTTTGTTTGAAAAATAAGTTTTCGAATCAACCAAAATATAAAAAATCCGGTAGGCAAAAGTCACCGTGGAAAATATTAGACATGTCCTGGTTAATCCGTTTTCTCCTAGAGTACTTTAGGATGGATGGGAGGTTTTTCCCTACGTGCCATTAAAAAAGATGGTGTCTGCCTCTGTGCCACTAAAAAGTTCGAGCCTCCCTCTATACCATCGTCGAACTTTATGGCGCCCTCCACACCATTCCGTCGCTGTTCCGTTTGGATTTAACCGTTTGACAGCTCTGACATGTGGGCCCTGGCAGGAAAAATGTCCATCTTGCCCTTTCAGTCTGCTTCTTTCCCGTGCGCCACGGAGAGAGAGAGAGAGGGGGCGAAGGATACCCTGGAGCTGGGACCGCGTCCGACGACGCCGCCACTCACGAGCTCGAGTCCTTCTCCGGCGATGCCAACCACTGCCCAGCACCGACGTCGGTAGCTTGCTCATGTCGAGCTCCGGCACAAGCTTCTGAAATGTCACCAGGTCTTGCAGCTCGTCTCCGGTGAGGCGGCGGACGTCGGCGTCGGATTCCGCGGCGACGAACTTGACCCCGTCCGCTGCGGAGCAGGCGATGGCGACGTCGCCGGTGTCCTCGAGGTAGACGAGCTTGCCGGCGAGCGGCGCGAAGGTAGCCAGCGTGGCGCCCAGGGAGGACCGGAGGGACCGGACAACGCTGTCGAACGGCGGCAAGCCAGCGACCTCGTAGAACAGGACGTGTTGCAGCACCGGGGAAAGGGAGCCACAGTGCTTCCATCGCCGTGAGCTTGATCGGCTCCGGCGGCAGCGCGGCCATCGCCGGCACAGCGACATAGCTGACATCGACGATGCTCACTGCAGACATGAGGCTTTGGACTCTGCACTATGCAGGCGTTGGTTTATTGCTCTTCCGTTGTTGTCTGCACTACGTGCGCTCGTCTAGGAGGAGTGGTCCAGGAGGCTCACCAAGCTGTAGGAAGGGATCGCCGAAGCTGGGAAAGCAGCGGCTTCGGTTGGAACGGCACGACGGCGATACGGAGCTCCGGGAGAACGGCGACAGCTCAAACGTCTACAAGATCTAGCATGCATGTGTGTCCACGAGGTTAGTGAGGCCATAGGGATGGTGTGTGCGCGAGGAATTGGACAATGGCTCACCGGAGGAGGCGGAATCGACGTTTGACGCCGGCGGCCGGAGTTGGAGAAGATGATGCCGTTCTCCATCCATGGTGCATCAATCTTGGGTGAGGGATATTACTCGGAATGGAATCCGAGTAGATGTCAGTGGTTTAGGTACTATTGTTAAATTCAATTGATGAGTTGTATTAGTAGGCTTGGTTATGATTTTGGATAGAAAACGTAGATAATTGGATCATGATGCTCTGTTTTGGAAACAAAAAATTAATCCATCGCACTTTGGAGGAATCATGAGTTTACAGCAGACAGTTGAAGTTGTGATTCAAGTGATTTTGGAAACCATTTTCCTATCTATTGTAGTGTCACTTGTGCCTTTGCTAGGTTAGATGTGTGACATTGTGGGGAAAGCCCTAGCTATTAAGAATCTAGGGTGCACAAGTGAATTGTGGATGTAATTGTAGTGCCAAAAGCCTATAAACAAGAAAACTACATTTATTAGAACTGTAGGAACATTGTCAATGTTTTGTAGTATTTGAATACTGTTATACTGATTTGAAATAGATAAGTGATGTTGTAGTTTGTTTACCTGCAGATCCCATGGATATGGAAGGTACTCAGGTATTTTTCCATTCTGGGAGCTAGTTAATTGCTTAGCCTAAATTTTGAGGATCCATCTCACATTAAAGCTTTCTTGCAGGAAACAGAATGGCAAAAACAGCTGCCAACGAACAACCTGAAATCTATTTTGTCCAAGGAGGTCAGAATTGTCTCGCGACTTAGTAATATAATTTCTTATCTTTCTTTTTTGGTTTCATGGAAATGTACAAGGGTACATAACAACGTGCTCATCTTTGCTATGCTACTAATTTCGCAACGTCATCCTCTCTGATTTGTCCTTGCAACTGATTGCCTTTTCTCTAAATACCATACTACTCTCTGTTGTTCCAAGTAGATTTGCATGCTGTGTCCCCTATCTGCTCTGTAATTCTGTTGCGGACATTTTGATTTTTCAATTACCATCTACTGTTATTTGCATAAGAAACTGTCTTCTTGTTCAGAAGTATCCTCAATTTTTCTGTTCTTTTAGTCTTATACATGCCTTCTGGTCTCCAGATGTTTGATGCTTTAGCTTCTAGTCAACAAGAAGCAGGTGCTTTGAGTGTTGATTTTTTCATAAAACGTGCATCTCCCTCTTGGAAAACTGATGCTCTAGTCAATGACCTGAGCAATGCGAGTTTGGATATTGATGACAAGGTTAAATCTGCAAACAGCTCTACAGATAAAACACTCAAGGATGATACTGGTACAAAAATAACCATGCTTTTTTTTTTAAAAAAAAAGCACATTTTAAATTTTTACATCGTCTGATTAGGTACGCAAGAAAATAAACTTCTTGTCTGTGCAGATGAACATCAAGTTGACACGGCTGCAAAAAATGTTCGAAGGGTAAGAATGCTGATCTTCTTGTATGTACATTGATGCATTGTTATTTGTTTCTATCGTATGCATTATGACATCTTTCATCCCTTGATACTGTTTGGTCACTAAAGAAACTAAGGGAGAAAAGGCGTGAAAAGAGGGCAATGGATTTGGTAAGGAAAGATGATGAAGCACGTGTTAAGCTGGAGAATGCTGCTATTGATCGATCAAAGGCTGTAGATTCTGCTGTCCTTGGGAAATACAGCATTTGGAGAAAGGAGAATGAGAATGAGAACTCAGATTTGACAGTTAGATTGATGAGAGACCAGATTATTATGGCACGTGTTTATTCTGTGCTTGCTAAATCAAAGAACAAGAATGATCTTTATCAAGAGCTGCAAACCAGGATCAAGGAAAGCCAGCGGGCTGTTGGAGAGGCTACTGCTGATTCTGACCTTCATCATAGGTTTGTGCCTATTTTCACGTCATATTTTTATATCTCATCTTGTTCTCTATCATGACAAATAATGTACTTTGCAGTGCACCTGAGAAAGTCAGAGTAATGGGTCAACTTCTATCCAAGGCTAGAGAAGATGTGTATGATTGCAAGGCGGTTACT
Organism: Oryza longistaminata; assembly: GCA_009805545.1. Classification (NCBI taxonomy): domain Eukaryota; kingdom Viridiplantae; phylum Streptophyta; class Magnoliopsida; order Poales; family Poaceae; genus Oryza; species Oryza longistaminata. Next base: position 15,360,730 of record CM020184.1, on the reverse strand, counting down.
CAGAGACTTAGAGCTATGCTTCAGTCAGCAGATGAACAAGTCAGGAGCTTGAAGAAGCAGAGTACATTTCTTAGCCAGTTGGCTGCGAAGACAATTCCAAACAGCATTCATTGTTTGTCGATGCGCTTAACAATAGATTACTATCTCCTCCCGTTGGAGAAAAGGAAGTTCCCGAGGAGCGAGAACTTGGAAAATCCAGAGCTCTACCATTATGCACGTTTTAGGCTTACAGTAGTTCTTTCGTTCAATTGATGATGTGCTGTTTTGTTTGACCATCGATATTATAAGGAGAAACCTGTTGATTGTGTGTTTAGGGTGGGTGTTGCCATCGAAATTGTCAGGAGTATTGTTGGCAACTGATATTGCCATATGTGCAAGGGTGTGTTCGGACCTCTAGGTTCCCAACCCAAATCCCTCTAGGTTCCCAACCCAAATCCCTCGTTTTCCGCGTGCACGTTTTTCAAACTGCTAAACGGTGCGTTTTTTATAAAAAGTTTCTATATGAAAGTTGCTTAAAAAAATCAAATTAATTCATTTTTTTTAAAAAAATTAGCTAATACTTAATTAATCATGTGCTAATAGAACGCTCTGTTTTCCGTGCGGAGGCACTATGTTCCCATCATCCACATGCGAACACAGCCTAAGTGTGGAACTGTGGATCAATGAAATTCTATCACGGAATGGGATGGGATGGGATTAGATGATATCTGACGACACGAAGCAATGTACTGTTCCCTCCGTTTCTGGTTACAAGACGTTATAACTTTGGTCAAAGTTTAAGTTTAACCAAGTTAAGTAGTACTTTTCATCTTGGGTCATAGATTAAGGCTAAGTAATTTTACTTGTCATCCATTTAAACATGCTTCTAGCCATTCCTCGTAAACACGTGATTCGTTAATATTTACATTTCTCGATTCTCATGTAGCCAATCTTGTGTGGAAGAATAGAGTCATGCATTAAATCCGAGAAAGTCGTTAAAATGATAAGTTGTTAGATTGAAATATGCCTATCAAAAATAAATTTTTCAGATTTAAAAATATGACTATTAAAAGTAGAGTAGATGGAGGGAGTAATATTTTCAACCAAGACAAATCTATTATATTATTAAAATAGCTTTGAAAGGAGGCATCACGTTTGCTGTGGGGGCTAGAAATTCCCACATTAATCGGAGAAAAAGAGAAAAATCTACACCGTTAGATCACAATAGCTTCAGATTTTAATGGTCAAGATTGATCGGATATGTACGTATAAGAAAAGGAAAAATAAAATAGACTAATCTTACTCGGACTGACAAAGAAAGAAGTCTTGCATAGACTTCTGTTCGGACTAGAAGTGTTTTCTAAAACGGATTGCATGGCCTGATCATGTCGGGCAATAGAAAAATCTCTCTGCGGGTTCTTCAAACCTAAAGTATCGTAACCCCAAGTACCTCTCCATGCTGAACCACTTGAGATTTTATCTCCCACAGGTCTATCCAAAGTTGGATAAGATACTTTTCCTTGATGATGACATAGTCGTGCAGAAAGATTTGACGGGATTATGGGATGTTGATCTTAATGGGAAGGTCAACGGTGCAGTGGAGACCTGTGGGGAGAGTTTTCATCGTTTTGACAAGTATCTTAACTTTTCAAATCCACATATCGCTCGGAACTTCGATCCAAATGCATGTGGCTGGGCATATGGAATGAACATCTTTGATCTGAAGGAGTGGAAGAAGAAAGATATCACTGGGATCTACCACAGGTGGCAAAACATGGTGAGATTACTACTTCCATGATTGGATCTCATTGATTTAGAGATGTCATGCAAAACGATTTACTCTAACATCAATGTTGCTTTTTTTTTTCTTCTAACAGAACGAAGACCGGGTTCTTTGGAAGCTTGGGACACTTCCACCCGGCCTCTTGACCTTCTACAAGTTGACGCATCCCCTTGACAAGTCGTGGCATGTCCTCGGATTAGGATACAACCCAAGCATTGACCGCTCAGAGATAGATAATGCAGCCGTTGTTCATTACAACGGTAACATGAAGCCATGGCTGGAGTTGGCAATGACCAAGTACAGACCATATTGGACAAGGTATATAAAGTATGATCACCCTTACATCCGTGGATGCAACTTGGCCAAGTAGATGTGATGTAAAGCTGACGGATATCACCCAGCCTGATCAGAAGTGCCCCTTCTCCCTGCGAAACATGCTTCGCTCGATCAAAATATAGTAGCTAGAGCTGGAGCTATTGATTGCCCTTCTCCCTGTCTTTTTTTTTTTTTAAAAAAAAGCTAGATGTTCTCACGAACGTGTGTTTTAGGCTTACAGTAGTTCTTTCGTTCAATTGATGATGTGCTGTTTTGTTTGACCATCGATATTATAAGGAGAAACCTGTTGATTGTGTGTTTAGGGTGGGTGTTGCCATCGAAATTGTCAGGAGTATTGTTGGCAACTGATATTGCCATATGTGCAAGGGTGTGTTCGGACCTCTAGGTTCCCAACCCAAATCCCTCTAGGTTCCCAACCCAAATCCCTCTATAAATATTACTATATTTGATATATAAAATTAGTCAAACTTAAAATAGTTTGATTTTGACTAAAGTTAAAACAGTCAAATAACGTGAAAAAGAGGGAGTATTCTACTGTTCGGTGATCGTATTTGCACACGAAGCTGCAAGTATGTAAAATGCAGAATCTGAATTTAACTATCGGCAACACGTGACACTACGGGGATCACCGCCGTCGAAATTGGGGCGAGGAGTCCAGGAGGAGGTAGTGGCGGCGGCGACTGCGACGGCGACGTCGGGTCTCCTCTCCGGCTCCCTGCCGCCGCCTCGGGTGCGAGACGAGACGAGCCTTCGATTAGAAGCTTCTCCCCCGCGGCCCGCGCGGCGGATCCTTCCTTCTCCTTCAATGGCGGCAGCAGCTGACCCCAGCGCGCGGCGTGCGGTGCGACCCGCCGCCCCCGTCGCTCCGGTGGACGGCGAACCTGCGCCGGAAGCTGGTAAGCATGCCCGGCCTGCCTCGCATCCCCATTCAATCACTCGATCGGTCGAGCGGGGGAGCGGGGACTCCCGCTGACGCGATCGTCGTCTCGCTGCTAGATGGAATCTCGTCACGCCGCCTGGAGGTACGGGCTTCGATCCAGCACTTTTCTCCCACCGCCTGCACCATCGCGGAAGTGTGTCGCCATGGAAATTTTTCTCGAACAAAATAGCAGGGGATCGCCGGATCAACTGATCACGAGATGGAGATGGTGAGCACACTGGTCATGATTCGATTCCTCATGCTTGATTGATAATGATACCTTAAACCTAGCTTTGATCTTTACCAGTTCGTAGACCTGACTGTTTGCATCATTCTTATTTTTGGACAATTAACAGAAAAGGTAACCCAAAAACAGTACTATCTTCCTGATTAAGGATAAGGAGGTAATTATGCACATTTTGTCTCTTTTTGTTGTGCTGTTCTCTCTGGCCTGCATTAGATTATGACGGGCAAGCTGACTGACTTCACAAGTGCATATGTATATAAATGCAGGTTGCACCATAAGAAAACCTGAACCTCTGTTTCTTTCGGAGAACAACATCGTCAGCTTGAAGCAATTTGTTGCTTGTCTGTACGACTGTAATTATCAATCACAAGCCTTCCATGAGGCTAATTGACCATTGGATGTCACATCTTTGTGCTATATAACAAATGGAAGCGGCACACGTCACAAGCTGATTAGGTATGTTCTTCCCTTTGTTTACTGGGTGAGCCTGCATTTCATCATCTCACTTGATGAGTTGATGAGCTCAGAAAAAAAAAAATGGCCGACTTTCTCAAGATTGTTTGTTGGATAATCGAATTAAGCCATTTGTTAACAGAATATAAGAATGCAGTTTGAATTGATCTCTCATACTGCAGGGCTGCTGCCCTGTTCCAAAAAATAAAAAAAGAGCTTAAGTCTATCTCTGACCTGGTCGCTAGGATTGTGCCATGTAAGTCTAGTATGCTGATGAGCAAGAATGTGATTACCTCACCTTATGTTGTAAAGGCTGGAGTCTGGAGCCCTCAAAAATAGCTCTTTATGAACATATAAGAAATATCAACTGGAACTTGTAGGGTTGCCTCTGGAAATACCTTTTGTAGTTTTGTGACAGGTCTGGTTCTATGTTGGACTAGTAGCTAGCACTGTGATTTACTGATTTTGCTCTTGGTGAGGTAAAAGTTTAAAACTGGTATACCCTACCATGCAGAAATCATCTTCATACTTTTCAATAGGAAAGGGATACATCTCTTTGCCTTTTAGAGATGAACACAGAAGAAATCCAAACAATATAGTACTGAATCTGTCTTCCTATTGGAATGCTGAATTGGTCCCTGACTTTATCTATCATTCTTTTTGAAAAGACTCATAAGAATTTGCGATCCTCAGTCGTCTTGTCTATTTCAAAATCTCTCTGAATCCGTTGTCATAGACCAATGCCTGTTTATTAGTTCTTCCATAGCTACAGTACATTCAACCTAACCTTTATATATCTTTTCATGTCAGAGACTGACCATATACATATCCTTTGAAATCTTCAGTCTTCAATCTGTGTATAGAATATACATTTCTATGAAATTAAATTCCATTCCGTGCACAGCTGCCATTGGTTTTTTAATTTGTCCTTAATAAAATGGCCCTTCTAGAGACCACATCACATTTGCACAGCAGGGAGGGAGTGAAATCTCCAAAGTGAGCCAAGCACGAGGAGGACAATTTTGTACGCGAGCGAAGCAGACAAGAACTCAAACAAGCAATCAAAGGTAGCATTTCTTCTCAAGCTTCCTTCACCTTTGGTTCGTCTTCCAAATCCACATCCTGATCGATCGATCGAATTTATCTTCTTCCATCGTACTTATTTCAGACTATTCTTCATCCGCATACTGTCAGCTTGGCCCGCAGGATCCATCGATTGCTGTGAAGAAATGATCAACCGGTGCTTCTGCTGCGTCACCGGCGGCGACTCTGATCCGGAGCCGGCTGCCACCAGTAGTCGTCGGAGGTACGTATTACTGCAGTACCATGCATGTAGAAGCCATCAGAATTAGTTCTTGATACTTTGATAGCATCGATCGGTTGAGGTGATCATTCGGTGTGATGTGTTGTTTGCCATCGGAGAGAGAGTTCTTGATAGCACCGATCGATCGGCTGAGGTGATCATTTGGTGTGACTTGTTAATTAATTTGGGATGGTAGGACGAATCCGGCGAGGGCGTCCAAGAACCGGACGAGCGTGGATTACCCATGGGAGACGTACACGCTCAAGGAGCTCCTGCAAGCGACCGGCAACTTCAGCGAGAGCAACAAGCTCGGCGAGGGCGGCTTCGGCACCGTCTACTGGGGACGCACCTCCAAAGGCGTCGAGGTGGGTTGGATCATCGCCGCCGTCGCCGGCAGGTCGATGGCCGCGGTGTTTTTTTTTTTTCTTTTTTAACGACTCGCGCTAGACGGTGCGAAGTTCTATTGATAGAGCAGGAAAGACGGCCACGGTGTGTGTTCATGGATTGAGTCGAATTGATCAATGGTTCTATCTTGTTTAGATTGCGGTGAAGCGGCTGAAGGCGATGACGGCCAAGGCGGAGATGGAGTTCGCCGTGGAGGTGGAGATCCTCGGCCGCGTCCGCCACAGGAACCTGCTCAGTCTCCGCGGCTTCTACGCCGGCGGCGACGAGCGCCTCATCGTCTACGACTACATGCCCAACCACAGCCTCCTCACCCACCTGCACCCTCACCGCGGCACCCCCTCCTCCCAGCAGCACGTCCCCCTCGAATGGCCCCGCCGCGTCGCCATCGCCGTCGGCGCCGCCGAAGGCCTCTCGTGAGTCGTCCACGGCCGGCGCGCCATGATCGAGCATCACCGAGGTTGATTGATTAACCTACGTACTATCCATTGGCATTGCAGGTACTTGCACCATGAGGCGAGCCCGCACATCATCCACCGCGACATCAAGGCGAGCAACGTGCTGCTCGACGCGGAGTTCGTGCCCAAGGTGGCCGACTTCGGGTTCGCGAAGCTGATCCCGGACGGCGTGTCGCACCTGACGACGCGGGTGAAGGGGACGCTCGGGTACCTGGCGCCGGAGTACGCCATGTGGGGGAAGGTCTCCGAGAGCTGCGACGTCTACAGCTTCGGCGTCCTCCTGCTGGAGCTCGTCAGCGCGCGCCGCCCGCTGGAGAAGCTCCCCGGCGGCGTCAAGCGCGAGATCGTGCAGTGGGCGGCGCCGCTGGTGGAGCGCCGCAGGTGGGAGCGCCTCGCCGACCCGAGGCTCGCCGGGCGCTTCGACGCCGCGCAGCTCCGCGCCGGGGTGGAGACGGCCATGCTGTGCACTCAGAGCAGCGCCGAGAGCCGCCCGGCGATGGCCGAGGTGGTCGACATGCTCAGGTTCAGCGGCGGCGAGAGGCGCACCAAGGAGATCGTACCGGTGGCGACGGCGGTGGCCGGCAGCAGCGACGAGATCACGACGACGACCGACCAGGACGACGTCACCGCCGGCAGCAGCGAGCCGCTGGACAGGCGGAACTGGAAGCTGACGAAGCTGAGGTGATCCGATCGATTGATCGATACACGGTTGCACCATGACGATGCATGAGCAAACATATTATTGCATGCGATTAAGACTTACAAATTGTTGGTATAGCTAGCATTTTGTTTGTGTTAATTTATACTTGATTAGTGTAGTAAGTAATTGATTAATGGTGGAGTCGGGTGGGAGAAATCAAGAGAGTTTTTATTAATGTTCTAGGCCTGCAAAGTTTTGTTTGATTGCAAGGGGTTGATATGTTTTTCGGTATTTCTCTTGATTTTCATTAATTGTACGACTGATGCAGCCTGGGCTAGCGTTGTCTGTCACTCCTCTAGTCCGAATACTTATTTCCGGTTTTAATCGGGCTAGATGCACTTTGACTGTTATTTTTTTTCCACCAACAACAAATTAAATGTGTTGAAATGTATGGTGTTATATTAAAGCACTTTCGGTTATTAAATCTGATTATATACAACTGTAGTATCGAATAATATTTTTAAATATTATTGGTCAAATTCTTAACAACTCAAAGTTAAAACTGATAATTATTTTAAAATTGAGGGAGTATTAATTTGTTATGTAATTGTTCAGCTAAGATGTTTATTAATCGTCTGTCCCGTTTAACTTACAAAATTTTTTTTAGAGAAAATAGACCATTTACTTGAAAATGTTCGATTCTGTTAAATTAAAATTAAACGATTAAAAAACATCCGGATTTTATACCAATTTCTGAACCTTTTGTGTATCTAATCCCTATCTTAGGATTCACCTATGATGCACAAAGTGACAATTGAATATTACAAGCGAAATAAAGTTCAACAATTACTACAAGGAGGTAATTAGTCCTTGAGCAAAAAAAAAAAAAAAAAAAAGTGTACAGTGGGAAAGGGGCTTGCTACGGTTCCATCCTCCAGACGCAACTCATCTACCAATAATCCTGCTACGGTTTCCGTCCTTCGAAATATTTTTTTTTCTTCACAGGAGTTGTTGGTTGTAAGGTTGAGTTTAAATGCAACCCAATTGATTGGGCTATTACCCTTGTTTTCCGTAACCACGTTTCTACGAAACGGCCATATATGGGTGTATGCTGGACGTCTTTCGTTCTCACCAAAGAAATCATTGGTTATCGCAATTACTTTATCCTTAATTTCTTATCATTAACTGTAATACGAGTGATTGTGACTACTTGTAAGATGGCAACTATTCGCTAGCTGAATACTAAGACCAGCTCACTCCTCTCCGCTTATATATTTATTATATTTTTTTTCATTTGGCCTTCTTTTCTAAGTATAGAAGATTTCTAATATCATTAAAGTGCAAAGATGTTCTAGATAAAAATATTTATTAGTTTAGTCAGTTGCTTCTCATATATTTATTATAGAGAAATCACTTATTTATTAAACATATTTATAATGAATATTTATTTTTAAAAATCAAATGTTATAATCAATATTTTTAATTATTATAGAATAAGCTTTACATCTCCTTTACGTGTTAGATTTTGCTATTTTTTTTTTTCCATATATATATTCTATAATATAAGGCTTAGTATCGAGACTATCCTAAGAAAGTGAGTATCTATGCATCGTACATGAATAGTACTATGAATTATCATGTCCTATGATTTATCCTATCTGCAAGATCGGATAGGGTAGTGTAATATAGCTTCACTTAATGGGATCCTGCATGTAGTGCATGGGTCGTATATTATCATAGCACACAATCTTAATTCTTTGGCGTTATGCAGTGGCGATTTGACTTTATGTTAAGTCACATGGCAAATCTCGATAGCACTTCTACATGCTCTCGACATGATAATACGCGACGCATGTACGAAGACTGAAGTAGACCAAAGGCCTTAACTGGGCTGGGACTCGAGGAAAAATTGTGAGAGATAACTACCTCACACACAGACGCCATCGGCAGAGCTGATAATGAGAGTAAAGGGAAGTCATTATATTGTAGGCGATGTGGTGCTTATGCCGTGGGACAGACCTGCTCGTGTCTGACCCTTCAATACTCACTAAGTTGTTATTTTTCACTTTCTGCTTGAGAACCTAGAAGGCTACTTTTCACATGCGCAGAATCTAGTGTTATTCTCTCGTGTCACATTAGCTTAGCGTCAAAGCACAGTTTAAGCATTATAGAAATATGGTCGAGCGTGAATAGACACCAAATCGAGCTATTGTCTTGTGGCACGCACATATAAACTTCCAAGACCACAAGATTAATCAATCTTTCATGGCATCTTAAGCGAAGGAATTATGGCATTTTAGATATAGTATTTATAGTCATCATATAATATCTTACTAGTCTATCCTGGGTACTTACACTATAATGAGTCGATGTGAGCATGCTACTACAAGTGTTGCTACTGCCAGCAATAGGCTTATCCTCTGTTGTAAAGGATAGTCAACTATGCTCAAATGGCGTACACCTTCTCAGGGCAATTACACGCTGCATTATACAAAAAAACTTCACTATGGTGTCACATAGTAGCCAATTTGAATGTAAATTAATCTTGACTTGTAGCTAGAAGTTTTTTTTTTTTTCTTTTTAGAGATTCTCGAAGATACTATTAATCAGTCCTCTGTACCAATATAGTCTATGCTGAGTTAGGACTTAAAAAGAGCACAGACGTAATACTCTTGTCTGTAAAAGATCTAGGAGATTTAAGTATAAAGTTGTAATTCTATAACTGACAATAATAATATTACTTTGACAGTTTGTCCTCCTATAAAAACACACACTCTAATAGGACCGTGCAGCATTGGGAACCTGTGTTACTGAGAGAGATCGATCGATCGAGACGAGTCCACGGCAAATGTGTGTGACAGGTTTCCAGTCGTGATCACCGAAGTGGGGCCCACATCGCAAGTTATAATAATGGGCCGGCGCCCTCACTCGATCTAACCGATAATATGATCATCTCATCTCTCGATCGCTTTTTACGTGCTATACTTTCGGTGTCAACGATTGGGAGATATCGATTCCTCCGTCGCGTCTCTGTCAATCGTAGTACTACTGTGTACTAGTAGTAGCTCTTATAGCAACTAGCCGTAATTGATTTTTTTTTGTTGATGGTGTGCAAATACTAACTATCTGTCTCGTCTCGATCTTGATTTGTTTCTGCTCTTCTCTGTGGCTTGACTTGCTTTCTCGGAAGTAGGCAGGATACGGCCGGCTGCTGGAGTGGCCAGCGATTGATTCGTTAATGCACCGTTCTTTTCTACTACCTCCATCCGTTAAATATATAATATGTCATAAAATCTATAAATCATATATTAATATCTATAGTATCATTTGTGATTATCTGATTCTATATTCTTATATTTTGAGATGAAGTGAGTAGCTTAAGTATATGATATGATTTTGATTATTTTTTTTAGCTTTTAAGATTTGTAGTATAGAAAATTTATTATTAGAGCTAGCATAGTCAGACTTTTTTTATAAAAAAAATTCTATGCAGTACATATTAATAAATAATTATTCTTTTAATATTATAATTTTAATTAATGTTTTTAGTTTACATCCTGATTTATATTCATTTAATTATCTTAAACACCAACCTAAATGGCCAAAACGCTGAGCTCTAGGTTAATTAGCCTGATGACTGAGTTATAATGGATGAGACCAAGAGAAATCTCCTGCCGATTGACGCAACTGCAGTGGAAAGCTAGTAGTAGTTTGTTGCCTGCATCTGCGTGTTCCTTGTGAGGATATGTGTTGTCTTGTAAAGTTTCTGTCAGCATGAAGCGTCATGTCAGGGATGGATTGTGTCTCCCAGGCGGCCCCGGCCCAGCTCAGCTAACAAGGGGTTTCGCAACAGACGAGTACTAATTAATCTGATCCACGCATGAGCACGGTAAACCATAGATACTTCGTCTAATGGTTTCTCGACAACTAGCGGATTTTTTTCCCCGCTTTGTTTTTAAAACTTCATAAATTCAGTGTTATTTTTTTTTTGTTTGGGAAAAAAAATGATTTCAGCCTAATTTAAGACTTATGTTTTCACATAAAAATAATCGCTAAATATCGACTGTCGATGCGTTGCCAAATGATAAAACATGTTTTATTTTTACTACAAAAAATTCCAGTTTGTATCGTGTAAACTGAAAAATAATTCCAGATCGACTTATAATATCACCTTAATCTGTAGCCGGCGTCTTACGTGACTATAGGACATATATATTATAGCACGACGATATTCTTTCAAAAACAAGATGGTACTTGTGATTTGCTATCTCGTTAGGAGTATATAATGTGAACTTAGAAAAACTAACCACCAGTGCACCTTTATGACGCTAGTCATTACATTATTAAGACGCTCATAAGAGTGTCACATATAATAGTCTGTTTTCATATGATTATTCATTGCACTAACGCTTATATTCTCGGAGAAATGTAACGTTCATGACGCTGAAAGCTATGCTAGCGTATATTGCACACATTGAACAATCTTTTAAAAACCATTTATCTTTTTTGTTAATACATTAGGTGTTCTTTTGTGTGTAGAAACTAAAGGGATACACTAACGGTGAATAACAAATGATCATTTCATCACCACTATTGAATATCATAGTGGAATAAAGAAAATAGATTTTGTACATACTGGAAGATGAACGGCTTGATATAAATTAAAGGTTATGTGATTGAGTGCCGAAATCACAGTATACTCAGCAAATACAGCTTATTATATTCTTGTACAAAACAAATGACAATTAATTAAGAGTATCACGAGGTACGGAGTATGTAGAGTATATGAGGTAATGTCTGGTTCTGCTATCTACAAAATCTAAAGATTTGTATCTATGGACATATAAATGTGCTCGCACTAATATTGTCTGGATAAGTCTAGTTGCTTTTACTTTCCGCTATCTGTTCCTATGTACTTGAATTTAAAATTTTAAAACCACCAAATTCAGATTCGTATATGTTACTGAGCAGCTGGTAGCCGTTATTTTTTTCCTTCCCAGAATTCTGTTTCCCGTTTATGAATGGAATGGAATGGGATG
>CM020184.1:15307100-15349146 GCA_009805545.1 Oryza longistaminata | reverse complement strand
AGTTGAGGGACCTTTGGTGTACTTTTCCCATACTAAAAAGCCACGCAAGGATATGGATAAAAGCATAAGAGCACGTGTAGTGTTTATACTGCAATTTTGGACCTACCACTGAATGTTATTAGCCCATGGGCTTTTTCACATCCGACATACTACGGCCCATTAACACTTTAGCACCCGTATATAAACGCGCCTCACTGTTGCAAAAGCCCACAAAGATCTGATCATTTTGCACTTAACCAAAGGAACAGGTAATAAGCTTTATTATTTATATCATCATATATACTACTCCTCCTATACTGGTACTACTATATCGATCGAGTGCATGCTACTACACATACGCAAGCGTGTTAAAGATAGAGCTCGTCAGCAACAATACAGTGATACACTGCACATGTACCGGTTCTCAGTACTTAATTAGTCCAAAAAGGCTTGAAAAAGAGCACAACTAAACCTTTTGTAGCTAGGAGATAATTAAAATGTTATACTATACCCAAACAACAATAATAGGAGGCAGGCAGCGAGAGATCGACCGATCGATTGAGACGACGTCACGGCAAATGTGTGCGACAGGTTCCAGTCGTGATCACCGAAGTGGGGCCCACATAGTAAGTTATAATAATTAAGATATGAGACTAAACCGGCCGGCCGACTCACTCGATCAACCGATAATATGATCATCTCTCTCTCGATCGCTTTTTACGTGCTATACTTTCGGTGTCAACGATTGGGAGATATCGATTCCTCCGTCGCGTCTCTGTCAATCGTAGTACTACTGTGTGCTCCCGCTATCCCAGAAAAAAGGTAAACCATAGGTTTCCGTGTCCAACTTTGACTATCCATCTTATATGAAATTTTTTTATAATTCGTATTTTCATTGTTGTTAAATGATAAAACATGATTAATATTTTATGCGTGACTTGTCTTTTTAATTTTTTTCATAATTTTTTTAAATAAGACGGATGGTCAAACGTTGGGCACGGAAACCAGGGTTTATTTTTTTTAAGGACGGAAGGAGTAACTAGTACTAGCTCTTATAGCAACTAGCCGTAATTGATTTTTTTGTTGATGGTGTGCAAATACTATCTGTCTCGTCTCGATCTTGATTTGTTTCTGCTCTCTCTGTGGCTTGACTTGCTTTCTCGGAAGTAGGCAGGATACGGCCGGCTGCTGGAGTGGCCAGCGATTGATTCGTTAATGCACCCGTTCTTTTCTACTACCTCAATAGTAAAATATAATACATCCGTTTCAAAATATAAAAATACTATGAATGATATATTTTCATATTCGTAATATTAGTGATTATCTGATTCTATATTCTTATATTTTGAGATGAAGTGAGTAGTTAAGATATTGTAGTAGATTTTATCTCGATTTCGTTAGCGCGTTTTTAAGCTAGCAAGCAGCATTTTTTATAAAAAAAATTCTATGCAGTATTATATTAAATAAATTTATTTTTAAGTTTATAATAATTAAATCTTAATTAATGGTTTTTAGTTTTACATGCCTGATTTTATATTCATCTTAATTTATCTTAAACACCACCTAAATGGCCAAAACGCTGAGCTCTAGGTTAATTAGCCTGATGACTGAGTTATAATGGATGAGACCAAGAGAAATCTCTCTGCCGATTGACGCAACTGCAGTGGAAAGCTAGTAGTTTGTTGCCTGCATCTGCGTGTTCCTTGTGCAGGATATGTGTTGTCTTGTAAAGTTTCTGTCATGCATGAAGCGTCATGTCAGGGATGGATTGTGTCTCCCAGGCCGGCCCCGGCCCAGCTCAGCTAACAAGGGGTTTCGCAACAGACGAGTACTAATTAATCTGATCCACGCATGAGCACGGTAAACCATAGATATTTCGTCTAATTGGTTTCTCGACCAACTAGCGGATTTTTTTCCCCGCTTTGTTTTTAAAACTTCAAAATTATGTTGATATTCAGCTCTAATTAGCTTATGTTTTCACAAATATCAAAACGTCTGGTGCAAGTATATGTTTATCTTCTTCTCCAGTTAATTTGGTTAATGTTTTCGCCACCTCTTATTTTCTACTTCTCTTAGTAGCACATAAATAGAGAGATTTTTTTCTTCAAAACAAGATTGATTGTATTGAATATGATTAAAAACAACCTAATATTACATTATAGACAAAAGTATATATAGTATGCATGCACTAGCTTATATTCTCCGAGAGTACTCGTGAACTATGCTAGCTATATGCACACACAGCAAGAGGAACACTCGAATAACTAATGATCATTCATACCACTTCAGTGGAAACAAGAAAGTGCATACGGAAAAGGGCTAACAAATTAAAGGAGAGAGACGCACGTAACCAACAAACAGTGTTATTTCTTGTACAAGCAAAAATAACGGTACGAGAAGTAGTATATTTCTTGTACATGGCATGCAGGCGTACGTGTGCACGTACGTCTTCCCAATCTCAGTTCGTTGTTCGAGCAGCTGGTAGCTTTTTCCTTCCCAGCTTTCCGATGAATGGAATGGAATGGGAATGGAATTGTGTGTGGCGACAACGTTGTTGTTCGATGCAGAGAGATCCCCTCCTCTCCTCCTCCGTGGAGACATGGCCATGTTATTGTTATGGAACCCTACCCATGTACTACTAGCAGCATTAGTACTGTTTCCGCTTTATAAAAAGGACACACGCTGCTAGTGCCAAAAAATCAATTCCCTGCCTAACACTATACGCGCAGTGCACCTACGCTAAAACCACTGTTCACGTGCAATGCCAAGCGGCATCGCATCGCTTTTTCCCGCGCGCGGCGCCGCACGTACGTACGGCACGTGAAAAACAGCGGCACGCAGCAGCAGTCGTCGTCGTTACAGTTGCAGGAGTAGTAGTACGTGTCCGCGTCGCGGTGGCGTGTCGTGGTGGACGTCGCGCGGGACGGCGGCGTCCGTTGCTTTCACCGTAAATCCGGCACACGTCCCGACGGCTGGTTGGTGTTGCTGCACTGCAGCCGCGCGGCGCGCACGCGCACGCCGCACGTACGTACGCACGCATGTTGGGCCCGTGAGAGCGAGCGAGCGAAGCCGAGAGGGCGAGAGAGATCAGCCGCGACGAGGGCGACGGCGCGCGCTGCGTCTCCGTGTCCGCGGGGCGCGCGCATCCCGGCATGGCCGCGGACGACGGGACGTGGGGGGGGGGCGAGGGAGAGGAGGGCCCACAGACAGGAAGAGACCGGGGGGACGTGGCACAGGGGGGGGGAGGCAAGGGAAGCGCGGTCAACTCGGCTCGCGCGGCGTACGTGGAGTAACAGCGGGCAGGCGCAGCAGCGGGCGCACGGCTCGAGGAGCACACACAGCAGCAGCAGCAGCGGCAGGCAGGCTTCGCTTCATTATTGGGGCCCGGACTTTCTCGGCAGGCAGGCACTGCAGCGGCGCCCTTCGGATCCTGTTCCCAACTTTTTCTGCGTCGATCTCTTCCCCCCTCCTCCTCCTCCTTCAATGCACTGCCGCTGCATGCCTTTGCCTTTGCCCCTGCTGGTCCCGGAAAAGAACAACTCTCTCTCTCTGTAAAAAAAAAAAAAAAAACCCACACACTCTTGTTGCACCACTACGTACATGACGCTCTCCACAGTGCTTGCCTCCCGTTACGGTAACACGGTAGTAGTAACACGCTGCCTTGCCACAATTCTTCGCACTCCATTGTGGTAACATTTTTTTTTGTGTATGGGTGTAAAAGCCCTGAGCAGTCTGGGGGCTCTGCATGCACTGCACCGGCCTTCGCCTACTCCGGTCTCTGACTCGAGAATGAAGTTTGGTCTGGTTCTGGCTCAGATCGGAGACGATAGAGTAGGAAATAAATAATGGAGTTCCCCTCTCTGACGACGGACGTAACGTACTACGTGCATGCTCAGGCCGGCGAAACATTCAATGCCACCATCGATCAAACGATCAACGCTTGTCGTTTCGATGAGTGTGTGTGCAGTGTACGTCGTGCCGATCCTGTTCTCGATCGGGATCCCCATTAAACGATCCCATGGGCGATAGGCGCTACAGTGATCCGGGGTCCAGCACAGTGTTCAGAAAACCGGTCAGGATCGGCACGCGCAGTGAATGGCTCAGTGGCCCCCCTCTTTATACGCTACTGCTACTCCAAGCATTTTGCTAAAATGGCAGGGGGGCTTGAATCTCCTCCCATCTCCCTCCATCCTGCTGCTGCATGCCAACATCCGGGCCAGTCTCGGATCTCTACAGAAACAACCGCAGCTTTGGTGGGGAATGAGGGTGAAATTCGACCATCCTGCATGTGTGCTAGATCTCACAAGGTTAGCTGCCAAGTGTTCTCAAAGTGCCGTTGTCAAATGTCAAACTACAAGAAACTCAATTAGCCCTGACAACTGATTGATTAGTACTATATGAGATATTTTCGGTTGCTAATCGTGAGTGTTAAGTGGTTGATTAGTTGATGAGGTTCTTTCGGTTGCTTATCATGATTGGTTTGATTGTAGATTTTCAACTACTGCATCCGTCCCAAAATATAAAGATTTTTCTCTCTTATACTATTGCATGGATAAATAACTCTTATATTAGATATACGTGTAATATAATCAAATTCATATTATCGATTTAATGGGATTAAGTTAGAAACACATTCGTAAATCGAATGACTTAGTAAGATGGCTCACTGTAAAAAAGCCAAAATGGTTTTATTCATACCTAGCTTCCTGAGTTGATATGATTATCCAAATTAGTGAACCAACAAATCTAGCTATAGGAAAAAAATATTATGTTGAACAGAAAAGCATATCTTACTACTGATATAGAAATAGAACAATATGACATTAGTATTAGATTTAGAAAATAAATAAATAAATACCCCCATGAAAAGTGTGCGAAGGGATACGTGATGAAGCTTTATAAGGGCGAGTAC
This sequence comes from Oryza longistaminata, assembly GCA_009805545.1. Taxonomy (NCBI): domain Eukaryota; kingdom Viridiplantae; phylum Streptophyta; class Magnoliopsida; order Poales; family Poaceae; genus Oryza; species Oryza longistaminata. Next base: position 15,344,255 of record CM020184.1, on the reverse strand, counting down.
AATAACAAGAAATCACCGTCTAATAGTAAGCTTACGTTGGATTCTATACCTAGTTGGTGGAGAGAGAGAGAGAAAGCACTATGGAGAGAAACGTCGTCGATTAATTTCGTCGACAGCAGTGCACGGGCGCCAATACTCCTATCGTTGGCTTAGTGCCTTCCTATCGACGGTTCTGTCGACTGAAAAAGAAATTAGTGTGAATGGGTTTGCCTGATTGGCTTGGATGAAAGAGAAAAGCAGGAAAAATGTGAGAGAAAAAATAATTAAGCGATGATGATATAAATGATGTGGTAGATGTGAAGAGACAACAATTGTACTTATCATCTGTTAAGTTGTTTCTAAATGACATGTACATAGATTATAGTAAGCAACCGGCTTCTCTATTGCGCTTGCCCTAAGACATGTAGGATTCCATTAATATTTCGTGCACCGTAGAAGCTTTTATTGTTTTGTATCGTGAAGGTCACTATTGGTGATAGGTCATAATCCAAATGACTTGGATCTATCTTTTAAGGTATTCAACCAAACTGTGAGACAAAGATAACCACTTTCTTCAATTAACAAGCATCCTATCGTCGTGGAAATAAACCTAACATGTACTTAAATTTAGATTTTATGGAGCATAAGAGATCAATGCAGATAAAATTTAGTGGCACCGATTTAAAAATAACGATCAATAATAGAAACTACATTTTAACTTATCATATATATATTACTGCGTGATAAGAATTCTATGAGATACTCACGGTGGTTTTTTCACCGTAGAGTAGCCCCAACGAGGATGGTCCATGTAGCGTGTACCCAGCGTGTGTACCCCCATGGGAAAATGACAGAGTGCCACTCCGGCGTGTAGTTTGCGGTCACACACTCACCAACTGCTGTCACTCGCATGTCCAGTACAGTACACTGCTAGCTAGTTGCCCTTAATTATCTCCCTGTCACGGGGGCATGCAATCAATCAGCTGCTTAATTAAAGGCAGATGATCGAACACACAGCTGAGAGACCCTTTATTTTTGGGCCCCCCTTTCCGTTAAAGAAAAAAAAAAGCAGCAGAAAACTGCCTTGTCAACGATCCACACAGACAGACAGACACACACACACAGCATAGAACCTGTCTTAACAGTATCTATATATGCTAAAAAATCTGGTTGATTTGTCCCACTGAAACGTGCATATATACGATAGATACGATACCTCCCGGTCTATTCCTTTCTCCCCTGCAAACCGGGGTTTGGACTGGACCACTCGATCGCCACTGCACTGTCAATCGACCCATCACACCACTGTTTCCTGCTAATTAATCCAATCGACCCCAACACGACATGGATTTCAGCTACGTCACCCCGTAATATATCATCCCCACCGGATCACGTACTCCCGCATCGGCGTACGTGGTATCTCACCGATTAACCGAGACGTGATGTGATGTTTTGCACGGTGGATGACGGTGAAACCGAGCGGTTTTGGGTGGGGGGAAAAACTCAGAAAACCCGCGCGAAACAGGGGGAGATGGGGGGAGCCGCGCGCGGATGACCGTGGAGTAAAGAAAAGAGCAAGCTCCCGTGTTCTCCGGTGTTTGACTGCTACTCAGGCCGGCGCGCGCCGCTCCGTGCCGCGTCGTCGCACACGAACGATATCCGGCGGTGTCGGTGACAACGATTCGAGATGAATTGACATGTTGAGACTGAACCGGACACACTGTCAACTAAACAAATCTTCTTCCTCTTCCTTTCCAGGATCTTTTCTGCGATCGAAGACGCGTATACGTATGGGCGTGGCTAGCTTGGCTGGCTTTGAATATTACAACGCATTGACTATGGCGTTGGAAGGGAGGCATGGAATAACTGAATTCTGGAGCACGCCAACATATGCTCTCTCGCTGCATGCATACGGCGCGGGCAATTAACTCCACCCCGGGGTCGCATGCTGCATGCAGCTAGTAGCAGTGCAGTACAGTACAGTACATTCCAACCAGCTAACCGTATTCAGAACGAGAGAGAGAGAGGGGTGTGTGGGGGAAGAGGCAGCCGGCAACTGTACCCTGCCTTTTCCCCTCGACTCTTTCTCTCGCAGCAGCAGCAGCAGCAGCAGCAGCTGCAGCCGCTGCCGCGTTGCCGTGTGCGCGTGTTGGTGGCTGGCTACCTCTCCAACTCACGCGCGCACACACACACACATCTCTTTTCCTCTCGGTGCGATACGAAGCGAGAGCGAGAGCGAGAGAGAGAGAGAAGGCAAAGGCAATAAATGGAAGCTTAGGTGAGCGCAGGCTCCATGGCGGCGTGGCAGGGCCTCTCTGTCGCCTCACCGTCTTAACTCGCGGCAGCGCAGCGAGCTGAGCTGATCCGGCCGCCGCGGATTAACTCCTCCTGGCCGCGCGTGCTAGCTACTAGCTAGTGGTCTACACGATCGAGAGAGAGGGTTTCGGTTTCTTGATCGGTTCTTGATCTGCTGCTGCTTCGTGGTCGTGGTGTTCTTCTTCTTCTTCTTCTTCTTCCCTAGACGGGGGTACGTACGGCCGCCTATGGATTTGGGCGCATGGCGGGGTTCCCTCTAGGCGGAGGAAGCCACAGCCGAGACAACCCGGCGCCGCCCGTCCCGCCGGTGCACCCCGCCGACGCCGCCTCGTTCCTGTACGCCACGAGGGGCGGGAGCTTCCAGCTATACCCGACGCCCGGGCCCTACGGCGCGTTCCCCGCCGGCACGCCGTTCTTCCACGGCCACCCGCGGCCGTGACCGGCGCCCACTCCGGTCGTCGCCATGCTGTAACGCCACTACAATCTCTCACTCGCTGCAAACTGTCAATTGCTTTGGTCGATCTCGATCTCTTGAGAATTCTTAGCTTCTGATCTCCCTTTGATATCTCGTTGCATAAATTGATGTGTTTTCTTCTAGAGCCTAGCTTAGCTTAAATTAGGCAGGCGAACCCTTTAGACTCTTGTTTGCTTCTCTTCTTGGGAGCCATTTGATATGAGCAATTAATACACTCGTTTCCTAGCAAGAATGATTGGAAGCTTCCAAACAGTTAGGAGCTTGGGGGAAAGCACCCTCTCTCTTTAGCTTAAGCTTAGCTTGATGATTTCCACCGTGCACTGTTCATCTTCTTCCTTCATTCCTGCTGCTTGATTGAATTGATACTAGTAATTCTTGGTATTGGTGTACTATACTCCATGTAGAATAAGGCTAATAAGGTTTCTTTGCTTTTACTACTCCATGTTGTACTCCATGTAGTATGTGAGTACTAACACCATGAAGTATATGTGAGATGTGAGTACTACTACTAGCTTCCATAAGGTTGACACCTTCGCTTTACTATAGCATGCACCTTTGCTCTCTTGAAAAGCTGAGCCCTAGAAACCTAGTTGGCTTTAATTGGTAGCTCGTGGATCCTAGATATCGCATCGTCTTAACTTAATTGGGGTGTTTGCGTTTGTTTATGCCTGTGATTATATTACTACTAGCTAGTTGTAGATGAGAGAGAGGGGGACAGAGAGATTCAGTCATCGTATGCTCATGGGAGAGAGAGACAAAGTGAGTGAGTGAGTGAGAGAGGAGACAAACGAAAGGAGCAAATGATCATCTATCTGGTCGGGAGCCGTGACCGACCGAGCCATGCGCCGATCCCTTGCTTGATTTCGTGATGGGTTTTTTATTGTTTCCGAGTTTTACAATTGCAAGGGGGGGTGAGATGATGACTCGCACATTCTCGTGTTCTTCATCCGATCGATCTCTGACATATGAACATTGTCTCGTTGATCCCATCACATCAGGCCGCGAATATATATTTGTTTGGCCTTTTGTCCATCATCCTAGGTTGCTAGTGTACATTGCCTGGGTTTGGTAACTATTGTTGCACAGGGAATTAACCTATTCAGGCATGACTTTTCTTACACTACTTTAGCAAGGAATGTACTGCTCTTCTGTTTTTAACAAGAAATAATATTCAATTTCATGCTTCATCTCACAATGCCGATAATTAATGTCTACTTTCAAAAAACAATATATATAGTTGAGGTGGTAAAATATTACCCAGTTATTCTATTGATTGTGGTCGAATAAATCACATAATATAACATGTATAAATTTTTAATGTGCTTCCAGCTTGTTTGTTTTTGTACATGTGATGTTATTGGTTTTTCCTGAAGTATATGTAGGAATCCATAACAAAGCTTTGCAAAATTTTAGAAATATCACATGGTAAATATATATGACATGTTTAGGTAATACTATGTAAACTTTTCTGCTACCGCCTATTAATCATCTTCATTTATGTTTTCTTTTTGCAATCAGTGGTGGTGACATGATATTTAATAGTAATGTGTTTGATTCTGTATTGTTAGCTAGTACTGAATGGTTACTTATAGCTTGTCATACTGAATATATATCATCACTTTGCAAAGCACATTGTACATGTATTTATGTGGCAATTAAAGATACACAAGGAGTTAAGCTCATTCACTGAAACACTAGTAAAAATAAAAACTTACTACTACTGGTGCTCGTCTAGATTCATAGTCAGTTTTTTTTTTTTTTTTTGGACGGAGGATGTAAGGTGTAGACTTCATTTCGGCTCACATTAAGTCTCCTGTACGTTATTAGAGTAATCTGGTTAGTGGTGTATATATATACATATATATGTTCGATTCATGTGTAGTATGTCTACAAAACACATGATCAGAGTAATCTGATTAGTAGTAGTAGTTCTCCTTCTTCGCGTTTATGCTGTAATTCGTCCAAAAATTAATGGCCCATATATCTAGAATATATAATACCTATTTGCCAGCTATATATGCAATTTTGAAGCTCATTTGTCAAAAAAATATTTGTCAAATACAATATGCTGAACTATGTTGATTTTTTATGTCTTCTACAGTTACCGGTTGCTTACACCAGTACTAGTATATGTTTCCATTGCATCATTTTACGGCGGTGTATCTGTTAGCCCATTTGAGATTCTTGCGTGCTCCACAAAGAAAGCAACCTGGGCTGTCATTCTAATCCGCTTCTAGCTTTATGCTACTGTGTCAATGAGAAGATTCTGCCAAACAGAAAATATTGCATGCATTTTCATAGTATATTATTCGTTCTTGACGCTTATAAAATTAAGGTTGTTAATCAATATCTCTATTTGTCGTTGAATGCATGTGCATCCTGGTAAGTGCCTCTTCGAACACTGGGAATTTTATGCTAGTATAATTTACACATTGCTAGTTTTATATAGGACTATTTGAGTTCAGTGTGAGGGATACTCCTTAGACATGATTATTGAAGGAAATTACAATTAATTCTCAGACAGTTATAAATTCTTGCTTTGTCATTGTCAACTGGTTCTGCTTTCACCTTGGAAACTTTTTACACCTAGACAATTAAAAGTAATTACTGCCACTGTGCCACACGTTTGTTTTTCCTACGTGATAATAATGTCTAAATTTGTTACTCCGTTCCAAAATATAGCAACTTAAGATGAAGTTAGACCTATCATATTACTACTACTATGAATTACTACGAATCATGACATAGTATTATGATTGATTTAATCAATCGCATCCTAGATTAGTACTATATTTTTTAAACGGAAGTAGTACTAACAAGCTAACTTTGACCCTGGTAGATTACTATAGTTGTGTGCTGGTCGTATAATTTCCTACTCCTACATTGTTTGTTCATTTCAACTTATTAATCACGTGCTAATTAATCACTTCGTTTTACGTATTTGGAGGAAGAGTTTCTTGAAGGGCTTCTTTTATGCGGTTAATAAGCTCAAGACGTGTGACCGATGTAGCGTGAGACTGAATTTCTTTTCTTGTTTCCATTCTTTTCAGCTAGTTTATCGGATTTTTGCCATGGAATATCCGCTCCACTCATCCAAAAAAACTTTTTTTTTAAAAAAAACTTTTCTACCACATTATATTGTTCATACCACATGTTCTAAGCTACAAGATTTATCTAAGTAGATCATCCGTGGTAATAATCCAATAAGCCGGAGTATATCTGTTTTAAAATTAAGTTCTAAATTTCAAAATTAGTTGCGACGTAAACAATCTACCACCACCACCAATAACCAGGATCCTGAATTCCTGATCCCTCTTATAAACGTGAAAGTGGGCAAGGAGAGCATCTCGTACTCCCCTATAGCTAGCTATAGCTATCGTAAGACAAATCTTTGCTTTGGGCAAATATATCCTCGGTTATGATTAATAACTAAAAATATGCTCTGGATGATCTCTTGGCACCAGAGACCGGCTGCATCTTGATCTCACAATTAATTCCTCAGTCTCTTTCGGAACAAATTCGCGTCTCAGTTCATTTAACACTCACCGATCACGGCTCGCTCCCGATCCCAATGGACCACTGCTTGCGGCCGGCTGCAGAGATTAGATTGATCGTAACATGCAAAACTTGTGAGAAGGCACCAACCACAATGTGTGTGTGCCCATAATTAGGGCATGCCAAGTCTACCACTGTACAATGTGTACACCAACTCTAGCTAGCTGCCTCTAGGTTGATCTCTTGACCAGCCAGTCGAATATGAATGGATAGGAGAGGATACACTCAGCGTTCACCAAACTGTTTTGGGTGGGTTACCGTCTCCCTACGGTTATCATGGTTACCACGAAAACCGTGCGGTTACCGTGAGTTATACTATGGTTTTTAGAAACTGAGAAGGTTACCGTGGTTAACCACATGGTTTTGTATACCCTGGATACACTATGCCTAAAAAGTGTTACTGATAGAGTAATTACCAGTTCATAATGGTTGATCCCACTCAGTTTTTATCTTTTTCGCAATTGTTTTTGACTCTTGGAAATATTTACACGTGGTTGACTACTATGCAAGAGTAGCTCGATAGTCTACTAGCTTATGAGAATCTAGACTGTTTGGAAGAGTTGGAGATTTAGAATATAGCTTACAGAAGCTCCCCAAACAAGGTTTAAACTGCAGCTGCCACTCATTTAATTCATACTTCTCTAGTCGTTTGTTGTGTGCCACTATAAGATGAGCTAGGATTATTTTGAATAGGAACTTCGAATGATTAGAACTTCTACAAATTCGAAAGGTGTCCTAAGGCCTGCCCATAAAACATGGGTTTGTTTCAATATTCTTGAGGAAATTGAATTGTCCCTATAAATTCCATGTGATTAGGACATTGCATTCCATGTTAATTAATCCTATATGTTGGACTACCTAGGACAAAAGGTTTTCTTCCCTATTTGAGAGGCATATAGCTCCTAGTCGCTTGGGAAATATCTCTCTTTAAAGAGAAGTACCAAAACTAATTTCAGAAGTAACTAGGATTAAAATTTCACTCCGCAGTATCTATACCTGAGTTTTCATGATCCAAGAGGCGTAGTTTTTTTTATTGTTAATTAGGAGATACTCCCTTTATTCCATAAAAAAACAAATCTAGTATTAGATGTGATACATAACCTATGTCCAGATTCATTACACTAGAATATATCACATCCAGTACTAGATTCATTTTTATTGTGACGGAGGAAGTATATTCTACGAGATATCTAACTTTTCAAGGGTCAGAAAAATTTTGTTTAAGTTATTTCAATCAATTTATTTTTTTTTACCTCTAAAGCTGTGGTGAGATATAGAACAGTTGGGAACTTGGAATCCTTGGTATTCCTGGATGAGAAGTTAGCCGCGAGCCAATGAATCTGAAGCGAAAGAAAACAAGGAAATGTGACGATTGCGTGGTGATGGATGCAAGCACCTGCAGCTATCTTGGTGACTGAAAGTGGGGCCTGGGACAAAGTGGTCAGTGTGAGAGGACAAAAGAACAGTATCTGCTTGTCACCTTTTTATTTGCTCTAGTGGTCTCTCAATGGAAGGATGGGATGAAAACTCTTTGCAAATGATTACACTCATGGTTGATACACTGCTGAGGGAATAGGAAAAATATGAGACATGACAGATTCTAAAGCAAATGTGCATGGTAGTCCTGCTTGCACTCTCATCAGTCATCACCTTCTTTTCCTTGGCCATAGAAGCAGCTGATAGCTACCAGTGGTGCCTCCTTTTGTTTTCTTTCTTCTCACATGGAGTAGTAACAACACCGGCGTTACTCTCTCCGTCTCAAAATAAGTTCACTTCTGTACATGAATCTGAACATAGCCGAGACGGTAATAAGCTTAATAGTCATACACACGCTAGTACCCTTGTTCCAAGATAGAAAATCATTGTCAACACATGGAGGATAGCACATGAAAAAGCAGTGTACTACCCTCCTTTTCTGCCTTAGCCATAGTGTTCACTACTGTTCCCCACCCATCTCTCTCTCTCTCCCCTCTGTACCGTTAATGTTCTTGCTCTCATGATAACTGTGAAATGAAAATCACAAGGAAAAAAGGGAGGAGAGAGAGAGAGAGAGAGAAAGAAAAAACTTGTCTCATGGATGGATGGTGCAGGCTAAGAGTTGTAGGGCTCTTCATGGGGAATCCTTAGAGTGGGGAAGACGAGAGAGAGGAGGCAATGGTCCCATGAAGTACGTGCATCGAGTTGTTGGCGTTGGCGCGCGCGCGCGAGGTAGAGATGAGCGGGTCACGTGCTGCTCATCCACTGCAAAAAATGCCAAATTCTTCAGAACCGTTAGCCCTGATCTTGATCCAGCTTGTGGGAATCACTGTGCATGAGCTATCTCACTTGCCCAAGATAATCACAGTCTCACACAGCTTCTAAAACAGCATGGACTCTGACACAAAGAAAGTTAGTATTAACTGAAGGCGAAATAGACGCAACGCAATAGATTCGATTACCCAAGACACGGAACCAATCGTACCTAACTTGAACCGACTTATAGAATCAGTATCGGGAGTGGGTATATAAAGAATCGAGAATACAGAAAACATTGTAGTCTAACATTAACGACCTTGTTCGAGCTAAGCCGAGCCATGTACGTAGTGTATTGTACTAGGAGTTTAGGAGCTTAACAGTTGACACTGCATGTCTGAACTTTTCTGAACTGTTGCAAATAGTACTTGCGCCACACAGTTTCAAAACAATGTTCATGTTTCAACTCGATCCTACCAGATCTCTTTGCAAGCAGTAGTACAGAAGTTTGGTGAGAGTCCACATGGCTAACACCGTCTAGCCCTAGCTAACTACGGACGTATAGATTCAGAGACATGGGGAAAAAAAATTCAGACAGCTTGCTGCTATACCTAGCCTGGTCCAGCGACGGCAAACGGCCCAATTAAGCTCTGCAAGAAGCGAGATTGATGGATGAACAATAATTAATGGCTGCTTCTTGTGCCTGCCATGCCTCACACGTCACGGATCAGACGAACATCAACATGGACACTACTAGTAGCTGGTGGTAATTCCTTTGGATGGAAGGAAAAGATGCTAATGATCAGATGAACTCTCATGATCCTCCAATACAGAAAGGGCCCAGCCAATGCATGCACACATGATGAATTCTTGCAGCATTTAGAATGTCTGATCATGACATAAACCACAGCAATTGCACACATTTGTACTGCAATCCAGCAGAACTGTTCATCCTGCTAGATACAAAAAAAAAAAAAAAGAGTGGCAATTGGGGGGCCAATCATCTTTATGCAGCAGCAGGAGCAATTCCTTTTCTCTGTGTATGAGCTAGATAGAGCATCTATCCACTTTCTGAACACTCTTTTCCCCTGGCTGTGCATGAGAGGAAGAAAGAAAAGAGAGAAATCAAAAGGTTGGTTTGGCTTAGCTAGGTCTTAGGGATCCTTTACTTTGTTCTTTGCTTCCACACAAAAAGCTCCATTGGTTAGCTTGGTCTCTCTCACCCTGTGCAAACTTTTCTTCCCATTTATATGCGACCCAGAGATTGCTAGCCCACCTCGCTCCATGTCTCGGCCAAGATCGCCCGTATCTTTAGGGCTCGAGGGCTCCATTGCTGGCCACTTCATCCAGTGCAGCAAAAGCCATGGCTAAACTTAGCTTCTTCTCTCTCGATCTTTACCCATGTCTCGCTGTTGCCTTTGTTTTGACAGAAAGTAGAGCAAAGCTGATGTCTCCCTGATGATTTGATCTGAAGAAGAAGCTCTGAATGATACGGATTTACTATATACACGTACCAAACGCCTAGTACGCGATATCATGCATGCATGATGCAAACAACAACTAGGTAGCTTTCCCCATGCAGCTCAGCTCAGTTAGCTCGAGCTCGCCTTCCCGGGAATCCATGGCCGCTTTTGCATGCTACCGGAGACAAGCCCTCGTTTTTAAGTCCACGTCACCTTTGCTTTTGCTTCTGCAGGTTGTTGCCTTGTGAACTCCAAAGAAGAAGAAGGGGAAAAAAAGTTGATCTGTCCATGAAGAGACCTTGCCTGTTGTTGGACTAGCACAGTAACACATCTGAAACTCTGAATTCTGAATCCTGTGAACTCTGAATTTCACTTGTCGATATTATCTCACAGAACAAAATTTGCAAGGATTATTTAGCTGTTCTGTTCAGGCATAGGGGAGTATACATGTACAGTTAAAGAGTTGACCTGAATTAAGGGGGGAAATGACTAGGTGATGGACCTGTCCTGGCTATTGTTTCTGTCAGTTGTTAGCTAGGATGGAGCCGGCAAGCTCCTGCATTGAGTTAACTTTCGATCACATCGATCCCTTTCCTCAGGCCAAATCGTACAAGAAGAATTTATTCGATGGGCCTTTTGCTCTGTACATATAGCTGGAATATAATCCTCCTTACCCTTTAATCCCATGCAACTACTCTTTCTACGTTGCCACTTCTTCCATCTGAATCAAACCTATATCTGATAGCAATAGCATGTTCTTTCTTTCTTTCTTTCTTCCTATCTTCAGAGTTCAGGCTGTTGTACTTAATTTGTGGGTTAATTCAGCTCTTGGATAATTACAGGATTACGAAATGATCCACACATTGACCATGTTCTCCAAGCTAGATAGGAAAGAATCATGGCACCATGTTCTGATGGCCTGAGTTGTGACATCAGGGATGATCATGATGTGGAGCAGATACGCCTGGAGAGTAAGTGCCAAACAGCCTTGGTACAAAAGCTTGGAGCTAAAGGAAAGCGAAGAGAAGGGGATAAATATACTACTCATGGTGTCGCCCTATGATCGATTATTCCAAGCTTTTGCCTCTCCCTCCCCTTGCATATGATTGCATCATCTGACTGACTCACTGAGACACTGACCTAACCCAAGCTTGCTTATGCCCTGTAGCTCTCTCACCTCTCCTTCAGTTGCAAGCATGTGCATGCAATCGAGGGGAAAAAAATGAACAGTAGTAGTATCAGCAATAGCAAAGGATCCTGGTAGTGTAGTGTAGTGACTTTCACAGTTCGATCATGACCACATTGATCATGATCATGCTAGTGATCAAGCTAAGAAAGGTGGCTTTCTCATATGGACAAAGCTTCAGTTGGTTGGGGTGTGTAACGACATGAGAGAAAGCAGAGGCTGAGGATGCAGAGAAGCAAGAGACATGGTCCGGTATAAATTGCAGGTTGAAACAAGATGGGCTCGACGGCCCATCTGATTTTACAAAGGCCATTTGTCTTGGAGGGACGTTATTGGACTGCACATTCCGGCCCATTGTCAGAGGACACAATTTCAGCTTGTTGGGTTCAGAATTGATGTGTTCGGTCCATTATAGGAAGGCCCAAGTCTACACCCAGGAAATAACTTGGTAGGCCTCCTGCGTAGCAAAACTAATATTGGCTTTGTGAATTTTTTTACTTCTGACGCTTTGATGGAAACAGCATTTTGTGACTTTTTCAAAGGGTACAAAGATACTAACAGAGCTGGCTAGACAACTCTATTCGATTTAAGATGCATTTGATTCAAGGAGATCCATTAATTTAGCACGGATGGATTGATAAGGTAGAGAAATTGCATTTAGCACAAATGGAAATAAGAGTACTGAGCTAGCTAGCTAGCTAGGTAGAAAAGCTAAGATAGTTCATTCATGAGAATAAGCTAACAAAATTTATTGACATGCATATTCTTCACCCAAGAAGATCTATGCAACATTTTTTCTTTTACCGGCCGGGTGAAGGCTGCGCCCAGGATAGAAGCACAGCACGGCAGGTTTCTTGAATCTTGACCTTCCTCTCTACCGACTCCAATAATCGTCGTGCATGAATTCAACCGGTTATGCCTGGAAATCTGGAATCGATACATCGGCCCATTACTGGAGCACACAATGCCTCGAATAATCAGAAGAGCGATTGATTATGTTCGTCACAAAAACATTCGGTTGAATTGTTTTCATTTTTAAATTTTTTTTAAAAAATATTTACAGAAATAATCTATCGTTGGAAAAATTTACAAAAATAGACCCTGCCACCCTAGTGGAGGACGGCAAGCTGACGTGGTAGACGGTGGCTTGACGGGCAGTGACGGCCGATTGAAAAAGTTGATTTTTTTGCACTAACACCCTTGCCGCCCACTGCTAGGGCGGCAAGGGGCCTCCACGCAAAAAGCCAGCTCGGGAAGGGCCATTATCAACAGAGCTGGAAAGATTCCAGCTGGGCAAGTTGCATTTCGCCTGTAATGGCGGCAAGGACCAAAGCGCAAAATGTGCACACGGCGCCGTCGAGCCGTCGTCTGCCACGTCAGCTTGCCGCCCTCCACTAGGCCAGCATGGTCTATTTTTGTAAATTTTTGCGACGATAGATTATTTCTGTAAATATTTTTTAAAAAAAATTTAAAAATGAAAACAATTCAACCGAATGTTTTTGTGACGAACATAATCAATCGCTCTTCTGATTATTCGAGGCATTGTGTGCTCCAGTAATGGGCCGATGTATCGATTCCAGATTTCCAGGCATAACCGGTTGAATTCATGCACGACGATTATTGGAGTCGGTAGAGAGGAAGGTCAAGATTCAAGAAACCTGCCGTGCTGTGCTTCTATCCTGGGCGCAGCCTTCACCCGGCCGGTAAAAGAAAAAATGTTGCATAGATCTTCTTGGGTGAAGAATATGCATGTCAATAAATTTTGTTAGCTTATTCTCATGAATGAACTATCTTAGCTTTTCTACCTAGCTAGCTAGCTAGCTCAGTACTCTTATTTCCATTTGTGCTAAATGCAATTTCTCTACCTTATCAATCCATCCGTGCTAAATTAATGGATCTCCTTGAATCAAATGCATCTTAAATCGAATAGAGTTGTCTAGCCAGCTCTGTTAGTATCTTTGCCCCAGCTTGCGCCGGAGTCGCCGATGGCCACCTCCTCCTCACGGCTTAGGCGCTCAGCCTCGTTCCTGTTTGGATGGGAAAGGTGGACAAAGGGTATCCCGTCCCGACGGTATAATGGTATATAGCATTTCCGAAAAAAAAAATAAGTCTAAAGTTTAGTCCCTCCCACCCAAACACCCCTAAACTCCGTAACGACGAGTTTCAATTGAGAAGATTGCCACTCTTTCCCTGTGAGGATGTGTGGCCTTTCGATAGGAAAAGAGATGGCCGCCCAGTGCGCAGTAGTAGACTCTGATCTAAAGTGCTTTAAAAAAAACTCTAATCTGAAGCAATGCAAGATATTATTATAATTATTATGACGGTAGGGTAGATATGCTTCAGATTTTCCGGAGATTAGGGGTGACAATTTCCCTCGTGAGACGCAAAGCGACCGTATTTGCTGTCGGCCGGTCGTCTGCCCTGTAGGAGTATTCTGAATCTGCAAGGGGGAGAAAGTCGCCGTCATATCCATCCATCCGACATGGACACGCCTTCTTTTTGTTACGGAGGAGGAGTAGTAGGAGTATGTTGCATGTACTATGTGTCAAGTGTCAACGAAACTTTGGGGGTATTTGGGTGGGAGGTCACTAAAAAATAGGGAGCTGCTATATATCGGAATCCAGTTGGGATGCTGTCTCAACGGGATTGCTCCCTGTCCACCTCCACGCGAGAGCGCAGGCCACCGTGGCAGCAGCGCACACGAGGCTGACGCCGGCCGCGCAGACACGGCCGCCGCCGAGAGATGCATATTGCACTCAAAAAGCACATCTAGCCCACCTTATATAAAGCAAAACCCTAAATTCCCCAATCTATTATACTCTATCATCATTTCTTCACCCTACCTAGACACCTAGCTGACACTCTCCACTGGCGGCTAACGTGTCTTCGGTAGCGGTGGTGTGTGCAGAGACATCGACGAGAGGTTATGTGCGGGCGGCTACGTCGGCAGCGATGGTGTGAGGCGTCGCTCACCCGCGAGATCCACCGCAGTGATAGGGATGTTTTCTACTCAACCACGTCTAGAGGGCCGAGGCCAGCGGGAGAAGTCGGGGAGCGGGAGCGGAGGCGTTCCAGCTCAACCCGTACCGACCTGTCCCGTTTCCAACCCTACCGGAGATGTATGAACGGTGCCTGAAATCGCACAGGCACAGCGCGATTCATGCTGTGCTAGTGTTCAAAACGGTGCAATGCAACAAGAAGCGTACGGCGGTGGGATCGCGGCACACGAGTACTAGTACTACGTACGAGACGTAGAGGCTGGGAAGGGAAAGGAAGCAAGCGTTCCACTCAATCCGACGCCCGAGATCGATCCCTGTACAACCCGATCCGACGCCCGAGATTGATCCCTGTACCAAAGGCTGATCGATCTGTCGTCTGCATCCACAAAAAGGCTTCAGTATTGCCTTTTACCACTACTGAAAAGCGGGCGACGTCCGATGCAGATGCATGTCATGCAGCCGGAGAGAGAGAGAAAGACTACTCCGATGCCTGCAGCCTCCCCAGCCCCAGCGATAATACACGGAAACAACTTGTTTCGTCAACGTTGCTGCACTCTCCAGTTTATCCTAGAGCTACTACCTCCGTCAGAAAAAAAATAAAATCTGATTTCTGTGTCCAACGTTTGACCGTCCGTCTCCATTTAAAAAAGTTATAAAAAAAATAAAAAGATAAGTCGCACATAAAGTACTCCCTCCATCTACTTTTGATAGTCATATTTCATCTTGACACACAGACCAAGGATAAGTAGTTATACTTATCATTCATTTAAGCATGTTAATAGTTATTCCTCGTAAACAAGCGATTCATTAATATTTACATTTCTCAAAGCCCATATAGCCAATCATGTGTGGAAGAATGGAGAGTCATGCATTAAATTCGAGAAAATCATTAAGATGATAGGTTGTTGGATTGAAATATGCCTATCAAAAATAAATTTTTCAGATTTGGAAATATAACTATCAAAAGTAGATGGAGGGAGTATTAATCATGTTTTATCATCTAACAACAATAAAAATACTAATTATAAAAAAATTTTATATAAGACGAACAGTCAAACGTTGGCACGAAAACTCAGGGTTTGACTTTTTTTTTTTTTTTTGACGGATGAAGTACTTCTACCCACCCAAAACGGAGTGCTGCGCAACAATGCCACTGCAGTAGAAACCTGATGCATGTCCATACCTGCTGCAGCATTTTTGAAGATTGTGAAGGGGAATTGTTCCGGAGCTAAGGGCATCTACAATATAGTTCAAAAGTGGTCCATAAGCAATATAATATTTCATTCAACTACCTAGTAACATTGTGAAACTAGTTCATAGCAAACAGAAGCTACAACAATGTATATGGCAAGAGTAGTCTATAGAGATGGGACCCACATATATGAACTTCAACTATTGTAACCTTCACAATGTATATGGATAGCAAATAGTATCAGTAGGAGGGAAGAGATAGAGACAAATAGTATATTTTATTCTATATGGGCAGCCCATATGTTTATGGGTAGATTTTGTTATTTCTTTCCTATGGAGTAGTTCCACAATGTTGCTAGGTGGCTGAATCAAATATTATATTGCTTATGGACCACTTTTGGAGTACATTGTGGATGCCCTAAGCATATGGGCTGTCCATAGAGGATAAAATATATTATTTGTTTCTACTTCTTCTCTTCTCCTAATACTATTTGTTATCTATATACATGTGAAGGTTATAATAGTTAAAGTCCACATATGTAGGTCTCATCTATATAGACTACTTTTGCTATATACATTATTGTTGCCCTAATACATGACCTCTGTCAGCCCACCATTGCATATTTGTTTATTTGTTTATCATTCCACCTCAGAATGACTTATATTACGAAACAAAGGGAGTAGTAAAATAAAAAGAGTGTTTTTTACTCCTTCTTCCTAACTTTACTTCATCATTTTTTACGCACATATTTCCTTAGTACTAAGCGGTAAGTTTTTGAGAAAGTTTCTTTAAAAAAGGTATATTAAGCCATCTTTTAAGTATTGCTCCGTTTTGTGCCTAAGGGCAACACCAATGTATATAGCTAAAGTAGTCCATATAGATGGGACCCACATTTGTGGACTTTAACTATTGCAACATTCACAATGTATATGGGTAGTAAGTAGTATGAGGAGGAGAGAGGAAATAGAGACAAATGACATATTTTATTCTATATGGGCAGCCCATATGCTTATGGATGACTTTTGCTATTTCTCTCCTATGGACTACTTTCTCAATGTAATTAGATAGCTGAATGTATTATTTTATTGGCTATGGACTGGTTTTGAAGTACATTGTGGATGCCCTAAGAGAAGCTTAACGTAAAAATACTTCTAGTACCACCGTACCAGGAGTATTGTACAGTAAAATATGAGATTTACGGGATGAATGTTGTACTAGTACTAGTAGGGGTGAAAGTGGTTCGGATAGTTTCCGTCCGTCCGGACCATTTTTCGGATTCGGATAGTTTCGGTCGGAACTATCCGGAAATTCTCGGATTCGGAAACGAATTCGGATTTTTTTTCTCGGAAACGAAAACGAATACAGTAAGGGTACTATCCGTCGGAATCAGAAAACGGTCGGAAACTATCCGGATTTTTTTCCGGATATTCGCAGACATTGAGCAAAGTTTAGAAAAAACATGTATATATACATAACTTTTTCATACTGAATCAGATGGAGACAAACTTTATATCAACATTGTAGAGCTCGAAGAGATCTACAACTTTCTTATTGACTATTTTATTATTTGAGGTCATTTAAGGAGTCTAAATATTCATTATAATATACCATATTAATTTTTACAAAATCTCAGATCTACAATTCAAACGACATCCGATGGAGATGTGTTCCATATCAAAGTTGTAAAGCTCGACGGGATCTACCACTTTGTAGTTTATAACATTTGTATTTGAAAGCATTTAAAGTATAAAACAAACATTACAAGTTTCGAAGATGTGAAGTAAAATAAATAACATCTCCAATTTATACAACGGTAAGTATGTTATACATCTAGTAAAAGGTCTTGGGAATAGAAAATGATAATCATATTTGCATATGGATCTCTAAGAAGAATAGCCATGAAAATCGATTTTCACATAGGGTTGTGGGACCGTCTACAAAATTGACGATATAAATGTTGGAGATGTTGAACTAAAATAATAAGCGATATCTCTTCCTTGATCAAGAAACTCAATATGAGGGGTTTTTTGATAATATTCGATTTCATTTCCGTATCCGAGTTTTCGATTCCGATTCCGATTCCAAAAAAAAATATGAAAACGAATATGATAAAGCTAGTTTCCTTCCGTATCCGATCCGTTTTCATCCCTAAGTACCAGTACTACTAAGCACCATGGTTTTGACATGCATCAGGACGCTTCAGGCAAGAAAATGGGTTGTGCTAGAGGATAAAAGATGGCAAATCAATAGTCACTGGCCTCACGAGCAAGCCAAAGATACTCTGGTAACATGTGAGAGTACCGGGCTGTGTTTAGTTGGATCCAAAGTTTGGATTTTAATTAAAATTGAAGATGATGTGACTGAAAAGTTATGTGTGTATGACAGGTTGATGTGATGGAAAATGACTGAAGTTTGGATCCAAATTTTGGATCTAAATACAGCCCTAGAGTAAGAGAACTAGGATGCAATGTCCATTCATCGAGCGGATATTATTAGAGAAACGTTCATCTAGATTCGAAGCCCCACCCTTTTTAATTATCTGATATTAGATCATTACATACTAATATTTATGTCTTTTTATTGGTTAGTATTGACGGAGAAAGAAATGCCTTTCAAACATGAAGAGGAGTGTATTCTGGAAAGAATTTGCAACGTAAAGTTCAAATTTCCCGAACGTCCCAAGTTTGTACTCCCGAAACGGTGCGTTTATACGGTGCTCGGCAGTGGCACCGCTTCTGTCATGTCCTGCAGGAGTAGCGCACAGGCCATTGGCGTAGGTGCGAATGATTAGAGATCCAGCTCATTTAATACCCGAGATTTGGCTGTACTCTCGCTACCGGAGGGAATGGCCCAGCAACTACTACTCCTACACGCCTGTACACCCTGCCACTTTCACTTCCAAGAGAGGGCTATTTGCTGCTCCCCAGGCACTTGCTTCTTCCATCATCATTTGCATGGCTACCTGCGTTTTGGAAGGAATCTCATAAATGCAAAAGGTAAAATAAAATCCGTCTTGCAAAAGGTGATCAAATTCGAGCTTGACTGTTTGTGTTTGGTGATCAAATTCGTGCCGGTCGTTGTGGAGGCAAACTTCATTACTACATTTCTGTATCTAGAGAGGATGACTCGAAGTACTCCAGTTCAGGTGCTGGCATTCGCTCCTCTTTTGGCAATGTTTTCCCAGTCCTGGAGTATCCGTTTTTTTTTTTTTTGACATTGACATTATGGAGTATCCGTTTTTCATCAGCTACGGACGTGTTTTGTTCACGAAAATAAAATTTTTGGGTGTCACCTCGGATGTTTGACCGGAGGTCGAAAGAGATTTTTGACACGAATGAAAAAACTAATTTTATAACTCGCTGGAAACTGCGGGACAAATCTTCTGAGTCTAATTAAGCCGTTATTAGCATATGTGAGTTACTGTAGCACTTTATGGCTAATCATGGACTAATTAAGCTCAAAAGATTCGTCTCGCGATTTTCATATAAATTGTGCAATTAGTTTTTGTTTTTATCTATATTTAGTCATTAATGCATATGTTCAAAGAATCGGTGTGATGTTTTTATGAAAAAATTGGGAACTAAACCAGGCCTACCAGTAGTAAAGTAAACTGACCTGATGTTGTATTTGGAATAAAAAGTCTGTAAAGAATTTTTGTAGGATTACCATCGTTTTGAAAAAAATAGGGAAAATGATTTACATTCTCGGTCTCTTCTGACAAGCTAGCACACAACTAAATCCTTTGGTATATTTAACTCTTTGGAACAAATGGTTGGAGATTTCAAAATTCCATTCGTATATTTTGGAGTAAAGTTAGCATAAAATCGTATTTCCTTCTGGTCGATCTCTTCCATGCAAGTTTTGCATTTTCCCCATACGTTCAGTATTGTCAATACGAAGAATCATTCGTGTGTATTGAATCGCAGGCCCAATTTGAATTGAATCTCCAGACCCATTTAAATAGCAGGAACAAAAAAAAAAGGGAATAGAAAAATACATAAAATTCTAACAAAAATACAAGTGTAAAATAGATGATTGCAAAACGCGGAAAAAACATAAATGACCGTTTGATTGGATACATGAAAAACGCGAGAATCAGATAAGAAAGATATACTCAAAATAAATTTCTTCATAGATTGAAGCTCTTGTTAAGTTTGAAACCTATAACATTGTCCATTCATAGGAATTTTAAACAATATGATATGATTCAAACCTTGGTTTCAAAGTTCTTCATAGAAAAAATTCTTATAAAATTAAAATCCTTTAGGGCCCCTTTGAATCAAAGGAATTATGGAGGAATTTCGTAGGATTGAAATCCTACAGGAATTCTTCCTATGTAGCTCTTTGATTCAAAGGATTGAAGTTTTCCAAATCCTACAAAATTCCTATGGAATGGCTTGTTGCATATAGGTTTTGGAGGAAACTTAGCAAGAGGTCCAACCTCTTGGTAAAAATCCTTTGAGACTATCTCTCTTATCCGATTCCTGTGTTTTTCCTGTGGTCCAATCAAACGATCATTCCTATGTTTTTCCTGTGTTTTACAATCATCTGTTTTACACTTGCATTCCTGTCAGAATCCTATATTTTTCCTATTCCTTCGTTTTTTTCATTCCTACAATTCAAAGGGCCCTTATTTTTTTTTTATGATTTTCATATAAATCAAATGGGACTTTAATTAATCATAGGTTTGAAATTGAAAGGGCCAAACAAACCATACTGCTGCTACAACTAGCACTCCTAACCTGACACGATAGTTTTGGGTTCCAAATGATCCCTTTTAGGCTATCCAATGGACCAGCTGTTTGCTTCTACTGCTACTCCTTGCTTGACACGATTTGGATGGAGTAGTGACCGTGTGTAGCCACGTGACATGTGCATGCCCACGGGGTGTTCGGCGAAAGGCCAGGGCCAAAGCACTAGTACTCCTCCTCTTGTATATAATGGCTTTCTCCCTCAGCAATCGATCTCACCTCTCCCCATCCGAACCCCCAATTTTTCTTGGCTAGATTTGGCGCGAGATGTCTTGCCTCTCTCGCCTCAACGCCTCGGCGGCGCCATGGGAGCCGCCGGTGGCACGCGCCATGGCCGTCGAGCAGTACTGCCCGCCGCCGCAGTCCTTGCTCCCGCCGCCGCCGCTGCCGCCGTCTGCCGCGTGCCGCCGGTCGCCGTTCCCACCACCTGCGGTTGCGCCGCCTGCCTGCAGGGCTGCTTCGTTCCGGTGGGGGTTCAAGCTGCCTTCCCGCACGCCGCTGCTGGGTGGCGCCGGCGCCCGCCGCCGCGCGCCGGTGGTGCCGGTGATGATAGTGTCCCGCGTCGTGCAGCCTCCGCCGCCGGCAACACACGCCACGCGCTGCGAGATCACGGAGATCGAGGACGGCGGCGGCGTCGAGACCGCGAAAGCTGTGGACGGCGAAGAGGCGCCGTTCATCCGCACGGTGCGCGGCACTCGTCGCAGGAAGGCGGCGGCGATCCGTCTTCCCAAGGCTTTTCGAGCGGCGCTTTTGCCGCCACCGCCGCCGCCGCCGCCATGCGCGTTGGGGTTCACAGCTAGTACTACCTCCTTGATGATAAGGAACATCCCCAATAAGTTCCTGTAAGTTTCAACCAAAATCTTCCTCGATTCTAGCCACGACCCTTCTTTAATCTACTTTGTTTTTGCTCTTAGATTAATAAAGATCTAATCTAATCTCTTCTTTTTTTTTGTCGCATCGAGCAGGAAGGCGAGGCTGATGGCTATCCTGGACCAGCACTGCGCCGACGAGAACGGCAAGTCTCGCCGCCGCGGCGGCGGCGGCCACAGCGTCGTGAAGTCTGAATATGACTTCTTCTACGTCCCCATCGACTTCAAGTTCGTATACTACTCCAATCTAGGGTTTCTTTCCTTTCATCTTGTTCTTCCTGACCTGACACGGTGGTTGTGCGCTTCTTCTTTCTATAGGACTGGGTTCAACAAGGGGTACGCCTTCGTCAACATGACGACGGCGACCGCGGCGCGGCGGCTCCGCGCGTTCCTCCAGGACCACCGCTGGGACGCCGCCATGTCCGGCAAGGTCTGCGACGTCGTGCCCGCCGCCATCCAGGTACGCGCTCTCGCCTAGCCGCTCGCCGCTCGCCGCGCGCTTGCTTGCTGATAGATGTTTGATCTTGCCCCTTTCAGGGGCTCGACGCGTTCGTGGCGCACTTCTCGGCGTCGTGCTTCCCCTGCCGCACCAAGGAGTTCCTGCCGGTGTGGTTCGAGCCGCCGCGCGACGGCGAGCAGCAGACGAAGGCGCACATGGTCGGCCGCCTCGTCGTGCGCCCCCGCTAGCTAGCAGGTCGTCGTCGCCGGCGTCGGCGCGCGTGCGTGCGTGCATGGTGTCTATCTTGCATTCTATCCCTACCGATTGTCCAAATCGATCAATGGATGCATGGAAGGATAGAACGGGAGATAGATTCATATAGAGGCTGGCTTGTGGCTTGGTTGTTCGTAGTCTTTCCTTGTTCGTTTCTACTGTAGTAGTAGCAGATAGAACTAGTTCTGCAGTTGTGTTGTAATCATATGTGTAGTGGCTGTTATGTTTGAGCCGATCAATAATCCTTCGTTGGTGTGTGTTGTTAACTTAACTCTACTAGTACCAAGGACTGCGTCCTCCGATCAATAATCCGAGTATTTGCTATGGCAATGCCCGGTTGATGTACTACTAACCACAACGAAAGTTGTGCTAAATGGAATGTGCGGCTTAAACTATCAAGGATTTGGTGATAATTTTTGGTTATGTATTTATTTTATTTTATTTGCTTCTGAAGTGCTGAGTGGTTTACTACTCCATTGTATATATATGCATAACAGAATTGCCTTTCCATGTAACCCAAAGAGCATAAATTGCTTGTACAGACTTTTAAAAATAATTTTGTCGATAGTGCAGGTGCCAGGTACTACTAATCCATAATTACTACTCCAAGAGTACTCCCTCACTCTAAAAGAACCTTGGCTTACGGCTATGGCCGTGCTTAGGTTCAAAATTTGACAAGAACCAATTACACATGCATGTAAATTACGTTAGGAATTTTTTTAGCTAATTACGCTGTGATTTAACAATGTAATGCTCGAGTGGATCTTTTGAGCTAATAACGGATCAATTATGTTCAATAAATTCTTTTACAGATGAAATTTATAATTTATTTTGTTATTAGACTACGTTTTATACTTTAAATGTGTGTCTGTATACTTTAAAAAAGTTTGGCCAAGAAACTAAGCAGAACCTATATACTAAACCTTGATTTTATACTAGTATCTTTCAGCATTTTTCACATTCTGTACTGTTGTGTATGGCTACTTCAAATAGTAAATCCTGTTGCATTTAATCGTGCGCGCGGGCGGTGTTTCGCACATGTGTGTTGAACCCGTCACAAAATAGGAATGTCGGTCTTTGAACACTTCGCACGTTCGAATCGATCGTCCACGATATATATTCGCCCGGATTTTAACCAAATTTCACGTGAAATTCGACATGCGAATTAAAATTAAAACATCTCCCTCTCCTGTCCCGTAGCTGGCGTCCTGTCGACGGGTCTCTGTAGCTGACATGTGGGGCCATGGCGCGACAATT
Organism: Oryza longistaminata; assembly: GCA_009805545.1. Taxonomy (NCBI): domain Eukaryota; kingdom Viridiplantae; phylum Streptophyta; class Magnoliopsida; order Poales; family Poaceae; genus Oryza; species Oryza longistaminata. The sequence continues at coordinate 15,321,269 of CM020184.1, read as the reverse complement.
CACGCTCGGTCATCATGCCCCTTGCCATTAATGGGATGTGAGGCCTTGGGGAAGAAAAGGTGCGATTATTCAATCTTTCTTTCTGCATGTCCCTCCGTCTCCATCTCCATCCCCTCCCCCAGTGGTGCAGCGTGCCATATCGTCAGAGGAGTTGTTGCCGGAGAAGTGACACTGCATTCTGCAAATCCTCCTATGGTTGGGACGCGAGCAGGACCGCTGGTTACCACAGTTACCGGGCTTACTATAGGCATACGGTAATATAAATACCACGGTAACCTTCTTAAATTTAAATAAATTTAAAAATAATTTAAATATTTTATAAATTTTGCACGGTTCTATATAGTTTTTCATGGTTATTACGGTTATCGCGTGGTAACCGTGCTTACCGTTGGGGTAACCCCGACACCGACGATTTGGAAACCCTAGAAGCGAGAGAGAGAGAGACAGAGAGATGCTACAGGATGAAGGCATCAGATCAGTTGGGACGAGAGAGAGAGAGAGAGGGCAAGGACGATGGACGAGACCGGCATTAGGAATGCATCGGGAAGTGGAGATGATCAGCGTGATGCTGGTCGATCCGCGGTTGCGCCGGGGGAATTGATCGGGTGGTTTGGCAACACATCTCTCTGTAGTCTGTACGAGCTCTGACCGCGTCTACTACTAGCCTGTAGTCCTACTAGTAGTAGGAGTATGCTTGGATTGTGCTGAATCCTGTTTGTCCTCAAGGCTCAATCAAATTAATGACCGTCCTTGGCAAATTTTTTTTTAAATTATTACTCCTACAGTGGTAGTAGTACTCCGTAGTAGTACATGCTGTGGAGGGGGTGCCGTCCAGGCGTAAGCGTACGAACAACAGTTCTCAGCAGGTGAGAGTTGTGGTTCGGATGGGAGACGAGCTTTGCTCTGTCAATAGTTATTTTGGGATTAAAATTTGACCTCTGGCTGTATGGAGTACACAGTATCCCTTCCGATGGTCTGACGATTGGAATTTTACCAAATGCGTCTAGAAGACTGCGTTCGAGGGATTGTGAGAAAGAGGAGATTTCTCTCGTTCTCCGGGTGTATACTTTTTGAAATTCTAAACGGTGTGTTTTTTAAAAAATTCTATAGAAAAATTATTTAAAAAAATCATATTAATCTATTTTTGAAGTTTAAAATAGTTAATACTTAATTAATCATGCGCTAATTACTTACCTCCTTTCAAACACATCCTTAATAATCATTGCCTACTCTTTTCATCCTAGTTTGATTATCACATATTCTTTTTAAATCTTCTCAAAATAATAAGTCATCTAACAAGTGTCTCTTTGTTTATTTGCGTAAAGAGTTAATATGCATTATTAAATGTGTTACAATGACATGCAACATTTAAAAATGAGCAATCAACAGAACACGAAGCAATGAAACAACTTAACCGATGAGGATTATTTTGAGAATGATAAATATTTTGGTGTCCCTTGGTCTTAATGTCATTTGCTTAGGAGATATATGTTCAAACTTGGACGAAGAGAGTAATTTAGTAGGATCATTTTTGTAAATTCTAATAAATTTACAAGTAAAAAAAATCAAAAGCTACAATGATGTTTGTGAAAAAAGCTAGAGGGTTAAGCGATCCCACAGCCTCTCGTACATAGCTCCGCCACTGCCCTCGAGGGTGTGGCGAGACTCCGTTGTTGGGATGCATGAAATAACGTACTCCTCCTACTGGTACTTGATCAATTCAAGCTGCATGCACGCCTGCTCGACGAAAATTACTCTACGGGAATCACTTACTGACTCAATGGGCAAAAATTGGTCTTGGAACGACCATAAATATCTTCATTGATTCTCAGGTTATATTCGGTGCAGCTGTATTAACCCCTTCTCACAGTGCACCAATTTTTTAAAAAATATAAAATGTGAAATTTACCATTACTATTTGTTTGGAAATGCAACGCTTTATCTATCTGAAATGATGATGCATCGATATACTGGAGACCGAACATGCATTTACTCAAGCCGCCACGGCGCCGGCGCTGCTGCTTCCCCAGAGTGGAGTGGAGGAGTACTCCGTATTTCGCTTCCCAACTGCAGATACACCTACGATTTGGTCCTGCTAAATTGCGAAGTGACCACCAGTTCTACTCCTATAGTAGCAGCAGCGCAGCACTCCTGCTACTGTTGAACGCTTGAAACTGCAATCCACGGATGATCCTGGTCGACGTCAGCGTAGTAAATGCACCATCTCCTTGATTTGAACTTTTCAAGTTCGCAGAACGGTAAACGTACAAGGCATGTGCATACACCCTACTACTCCAGCGTATGTACGTCTTGTACATCACAAATTAAGTCAGTCTAACGGGAGAAGTCATTAATCGGAGGATCCGGATCTCAGCTACAGTCCAATAGTAACTGCGACCTAAGCAAGATCAGTGAGCACCATTGGATACAAACCAGACGGTCTAGATCATACATAGTACTATTAATAGCATTGTTAGAGAAAACTGCAGCACGGAGTACTATGCACAATTTTGCATTAGGGTATACTCCCTCCATAAAAAAACGTATATAGAACTGAACATGACACATTCTAATATAACGAATCTACACAAAGATAGTTTGAATGGGACGGAAGGAGCAGTTTGAACCATTGGTCATAAAAACGAACAATTAAAATTATATGCAGTCGTTTAACTTAACGTTACAAGTATAACTGAACTTGATCTGAATCCTTAATCGTAGTGTTGCGAAGCTGTGCAATTTTGTGATTAGGTGCTAACCCTCTCCAGTTCATCCAAGTAAACTACCAAAGCCAGCCCATGTCCCCACCCGAACGCCACAATCTTACAGGGCCGGCCCAGACGCAGCCCCACTGGTGCTTCGTTTCTCATGGGCCCAATTCGGCACCGCTTGCCAGCTCGTAGTTGCGGCCCATTAACGGAAATGGGCCGATCGAGTGGTGGTGCAGCCCAGCCACAATGCCACGACAAAAAAACGTCCTCCGCTTCGAGTCGTCCGCTTCCACTCACGCCGGCTCATCCTCTCTCTCTCCAAATCTGTGGACATTTCACGCGCGCTCTCCGCTCCAGCCTCCAGCCACCGCCCACCGGCCGGCGATGTCGACGGCGGCGGCGGCTGCGGCGTCCACCTCGCTCCGGCCGGCCTCCCCGTCCGCGCTCCGTCTCGCGGTTTCGCTCTCTCACCACCCTCCTCGTTTCTGATTCTGTGTAATTTTATCATGCGCCTTACTCTAACCGAGTAGTCTTCCCCGGTTAAATCGCCCAGGGTTCGCCGCGGCGGTGGTGCTGGGGGGCCCCGGCGCTCTCCCCTGCGAGGAGAGCATTCCACGCGGACACGCGGAGGCGGTTCGTGTTCTCTGCTTGGGCGTTTGCTTCTAGTATGGAATGGGGTTGATGGCCTTTTGTCCGAATTAGTTTTGCTTCCTGTGGTGTATTTGGGGGAAGTCATCGTGCGGTTTCAGACCTGTGGATCACCCTTCATGTTGCATTGTTGTCTCTTGTGGGATTAAGTGTTTCATGAGATTGGGGTATTTCGTTGTAGATTACTGTTCTATGCTTTTAAATTGCAATGCCGGTAATTTTGTTGCTACGAGTTATTGTTCAGAGTAGATTACTTCTGTAACTTTTGCTGTTCCCTTGGAGTTGCTTATACAGTGCGCTCTCTAACTGCCACCAGCACAGTTCAGATGTTCTTCAGGATGTTTTAGTAACATGAGTTTCTACGGTCCTGATGTACATTTCTGATTCATGTGCAAATCTACATCTACCATTCATTCCTAGGATTTCATACTATTTGGTAGCTGCAATGCGGCAGGATCTGTGATTTGCCTTTCCGAATTCATTGTGATGGTGAAAATAGACAGATGAACAGTCTATTATTATTCTTAATTTAAGAACCTATGTTTGTATTAAACAGGAAGACTTTGTTATATGCAACTGACAAAGGCCCAGAAGAATCCTTGAAGAAGACAATTGAAGTTGACAGGTTGATCGAGATGCTGAGGGATGCAAATCCTAGAGAGGTAACTCTTCATATCTTCAATCTGACTGTTTATTCTACTACTCTCCATCCCATAATATAGCAACGTAGTTCCGGATGCTATATTATGGGACAGAGGAAGTATTAGATAAGGTTACAGTCTCAGGTTTTACACCACACTAAAAGATCTCTCCATTCAACTGTACCAATTTAAATCTGTTACCAAACCTCTATACTCTAGTATATAATTCTCCTTGCTTTGAGCATGCTTCCATTAGTTCTTGGTTCAAAATCTGTAGAACCAATCTAAGCAGTACTTGATGACTTGGTCGTGGGAGCATTAAGCCTCAAGTTCTGTGAACAACATGAACTGTTCAATTTTATTTACTTCGGAGTTTTCATATTTACCTTTAGTTTCTTATCAGGTTTATTTTACGCATTTAGAAATATTTGAAGTATGCTTATCCTTGTCAGTTTATCACTAGATTTTATTATTATGTCTATGGTAATTCTAAATACTGGAGCATTGCTGAACAGAATATATGCAGTTTGTTTCCATTTAATTGAATTAAGCCTTGCTTTGTTTTGAAATTACTTTTGACATGAAAATTACTTGATCAACTTACTAATTTACCCTTCCTTGCATGTGACAGCTTGATCAAATAGTGGTTGAAAATGTTCTGGCGTTCGATGAGGGTTTCTGGGTTCGGCTGGCAGCAAGAATTGATCTATGCAAATCGGATGATGATAAAGCATGGTTTTCACAATTGGATTTCTTTTTCGTTACTATGGAATGTTGATCCTGTTCTCTTAGCTCGATTAATCTAACTTTGTGAATGGTGTCTCTCTTCTGCCTTTTCAGAAAGACTATGAAGAATTGGCTGAAAATGTCATGACCATAGTTGACCGTCTTGTCCATAAGACTGATGTAAGAACAATATTGGGTCACATCATTTGTATTAATGGCAACACTTTTGGCATTTTTATCGTGATCAGAAAAGTTCCTTGAATGCTGCTAATATTTACCCTTATATATTCAGGAAAAGATTGAACAGTCAACTGATGTGCTGAAGGCAATTATTAGTCCTGTGATGCACGAAGGTGAAAACGCCACGTGGCCACCGAGAGATCCGGAGGCTCTCAAATTGATGGAGAAAGTAACAACGAACATAGCTATTTTTTCACTGTTATTCTTTACTGGGATATTTCATCGGTGCCTTCCTATGAATTTGGTTTATTTCACATTACCTCACACATAGCATTTAGCCGCTTTAGGCAAGTTAATGTTTTGGTTGGCTCTACTTCACATGAAACAGATTTATATTTCAATCTGTAGTGTAACTAGAAAGTGCCAGTTTTATACTCCAATCTTGTATTTGTTTTTTATGGTGTCCTGGTATCGCCAGGAAATTTCAAATAGAGAAAAAGAAGGACAGCTAGACGAAGGATTTCTGTCAGAGGTTAATGCTCAGTTGAGGCAGGTATGTGTCATTTTCTACATTCTGGATTAACTTTGTTGATGTATTACTCAGCATAGAGTAGTTTTGCTACTCATTTTACTATTACACCCTTACATGTGTTTAGGCTAAACAAGATGGAGATAAACCAGGACTTCAAGCTATGCTGCAGAAGGTGTTGCAGCTGTATGCTTCCAATTTTCTCCAAAAGCGTAGTTACGCTTACAAAGGTAAATCCTGTTCATTCGTTTTGGACTGTTGAACCACAACCACTGAGAATGATTACCCTTTAAATTGATTTGTCTATCTTTCATTTTCAGGGGGAGAAGTAATAGTGCCTGAAAGTTTTCTTGAATCTGTAATAAAGGGTATGTATCATTGTGCGGAGAGATTGTTTGTCTTCAATCAACTGATCTCAACCTTTAATATATCCAGATTTTGCCTTGCAGCTCCGGAAAACGAGTGGAACAAACTGTTGCTTGATGGGTTAACAGTGGGGAAAGGAAATGTTTCACCAGAAGAATTTTATGCTGTTATAAAGAAGAGAATTGAGAGAGTCTTAATTCGCACTGTAATATCCCCAACCTTTGGAGTTATACAGAGAACGCAATCTCTTTTAGTTTGTCAGGACCTTGTCTTTAGTTTAGCATCCCCTCAGCACATTTTTCATTTTTCCTCTTGTTATCTTTTTGTTTGACAGGAAGGAGGTTCTTATCAGCAGCGCATACTCGTTGAATATCTAAAAGAGATACAGGCTAGAGCGGAGGAAGTTGTGAAGGTGCTTCAAGGACCAACCATATGATGATGTCTGGTGGTCGATTTTAAACAGTGCAGGTTATCCAGTTCGATCATGGTTTTGATGCATCACCTAGCAAAAGCTTAGAAGGCGACAACAGACAACCTAACTAGGTATGTTATTCTTCGTTTGGTATGCCGTTGAGAACACTAGATTCTATTACTTGTCTGCACATTTTTACAGCCTCTGCCTCTCAGTTGTCTGATTCAGGAACCCGAGATAAGCATAGCGAGAAGAGAAACAGATCCAAATGTCCTAAAGGAGTGCGTGATTTTCATTCCCCACTTTGGTCTTCATCTCGAATGGCCGATTTTGCTGTTGGAATGTTTGATTTCTGTTCTGTCTGATTGACACTTGACACGAGTGAGCTTGACTAAGCTGTAGTAACATGTAAATCGGTTTTTGTTGTGTAACGGAGAAAGTTCAATGCTGAGCTTGAGTTGTTACTGAGGTGCTTGTTGAACTCATTTTAAGTTACTGATCCCTGCAACTGTTGATTATCCTGATCCTGATAGATCATTGACGATTCATTCACTCGTTACAACTTAGAAGTCATTCCGCTCGTGACTCGCTCGCAACTCTGCAGTAAAATGTTTTAGAAGCCGAGCCCCGCACAAATAAAATAAAACTATTGTTGGATCTAAAAATCAAAGTATGAGATTTATCCACGCAAAAACTATACTCCTAAAATAGTTTCTTACTCATCGTCGGCATAGTTTCTTACTCATCGTCGGAATAGTTTTTGCGTGGATAAATCTCAATCAACAATCATATATAATTTACAATATGTGTTCCCTCCGTGACTCCGTCCCAAAATAATATTTTTAATTTTGACTATTAATAGCAAAAAAATTAAAAAGATCAACCATGTAAAAAATGATGTTATTAGATTTATCATTAAACAAACTATCATAATATAAAACTTTTTTATTTAAAATATCTTAATATTATTGGTCAAAATAGAATCTTGGAGATCGTGCCATAGATAAAAACACTTTTATTTGAGAGGTGTAGTATTTTCATAAGAAACAGTGAGATGAGATGACGTGCCGTGTATTAATTGGTTGGCTTCACCTTGTGGCAGTTGGACTCTGCCTTCCAAAAACAGCCGAACAAGTGTGAGAATCGGCTTTCCCTTCCCTTCCGCATGCTGGTCGCCGCCCTCCGCGTCCCGGCGCCGATCCCCTCCTCGCTCCTCTCGCCGGCGCGCCCTCTCCTCCGCCGCCGCAGCAGCCACCGCCTCCCCCCTCCCCCGCCCGCCACGCCGCGTCAATGGGCCGACGCCGGCGCCACCACGAACAAGCCCGCTCCGGCCCCGGCCCCGGAGCCGCCCGAGAAGCCGCTCCCCGGCGACTGCTGCGGCAGCGGCTGCGTCCGCTGCGTCTGGGACGTCTACTACGACGAGCTCGACGCCTACAACAAGGCTCTCGCCGCCCACTCCTCGTCGTCGGCGGCATCCTCCGGCAGCAAGCCCGCTACCACGGCGACCAGCGACGGCGCCAAATCATGAGTCCCATCAGGATTCAGGAGTTCTGAGGACGACTTGCAGTATGCGTCCCTTCCTCTCGTTTTATTTTTTTTTTCCTTTCCCCGAATTGGGGTCTTGGTGTGGTGCTCCTACCAGCTAGTATTGAAATTACTCGTTTGATTATAGTGAAACATTTGTGTTATCTCATTGTGTATGCTGCAATTTGTACTAGAGTGGAATGGTTGTTGTTCCAACGAAAAATTCCCTGATTACATACAGAGAATTGTTCATGGATAGTTCTTGTGTAACAAACATTAGCATTTTGGCTGAATTCTTGTAAACAAACCCCCCCAACAAATCACCTATGCCATTAGAATCAGGAGAATTAGCGAGTTAACTTACATCTTGTCCCAATATCGATGGGGACTACAAGGAGTCACATGATTTGTTCAAGCATTGACGTAGAACTTACTGATTATTATCCTAACCACCAAAGGGATCCTCACCGTGTGAGTGCCATCCTCCCATGTCAGGCTCCCAAAGGTGTACCTCCCTTGCACCTTCAATTTGGCCTGGAATGTCACCTTGAATGGCAACTTTCTGACGGTTGAGTTGAAGGTTAGGAGCGAGGGGCTAACGGTGATGTCCACGCCTGGAGGAGCTTCTACGCGAGCTCTGTACTTCGACAAAGTAGGGCCGACGTTGGTGACCGTTCTTGACACCGTCAATTTTCCCCTCAGTTCAGGGATGGTGATGGATGGAACATTCAGGTTTAACTGCGATTTTGGCGTATGTTGACATGTTGTTTGCTGTTGAGTCATGGAGCTGATGGCTGAGGTGTTGTAACCCATGGAGCAAAGGAAGCGCATGTAGTCAGATACTCCCATGTCATACACAAGACCGGGGTGCGCAGCTCTGTTTGGATTGACATGGCCACCTCCATAATCAAATGGATTTGCGTCATTGTAGGGTGCTGCCTCTGATACCATTTCAAACCCATATGCATCATGAACATTGGCTGCAAAGATGCAGAGTTGTCAGGTGAAGGCAATCTTTGGTGTGGTGAGGCAGATAAGCATTATGGTATTACCTGTCGTGACCAATGCTGATTTCACTGCAGCAGGGCTCCAATTAGGATGCATTGATTTCAGAAGAGCAACTACACCTGAAATGTGTGGGCACGACATTGAAGTCCCGGAGTCGATCTTGAAGTTAACAGATCCAATGGCCAATGATATGGCAGCAGCAGGTGACCATGCAGCCAGAATGTTTACACCTGGGGCAGCAATGTCTGGCTGCAAAAGAATTGATGGCACGGGAAGATTTGATTTTCCTGTCACATATTTGATCAAATCAAAGGATAAACTTAGTTCATCAACTAAAGGAGATGCCTTACCTTCAGGATAGAGGGGGACAGAGAACTTGGGCCCCTAGATGAGAAGTATGCAACTTCTGGGGCTACCAGCTCTCCAACAATTGTTTTTGGAAAGCTAAATTGGGCCACTGGGTTCCTGTATTTGCAAAACAACAGTTACTTGCATGAACCCATAATTTTCACACCTGGTGGATCATATCCAAGAAAGTTTTGTGTACCTCATGCTTGTCGTGTATGCAAGTATAGCTGTTCCAACTTGGTAATCCACTTGAACACAAGGAATATCAAGTGAAGATGCTATATCCTTGGTCAAGAATTGCGCAAAGATGACTCCAACACCTCGAGCCTTTTTTACAGTCTCTACGGCCACTGAGGCTGACCTCTGTGCTCGTGTTTGGAAGCAAAGCACTACATTTCCTTTTACTAGAGTAGCATTCAGAGATCCTGCAGTGCAGCTTCTGCAAAGACATCAGCACAAATGGAAGTTGAAATTGTAGGATGAATCCAAAGTGAAGAGAAGTACAAAGGTTACCTTGCATCAGTATCGTCGGCATTATCAGATGAAATGTCTTCAGCATAGACTATACGCACACTTTTTGAAGGGTGCTTTCCAGAATACAGTGTTTGGCCCTGCATCATCATGGCATCAGAAGAAAGAACAATGTGCCAACCATCTGCAACCATAAGTGTTTGATGCTATAATTCAGATTACACCATACCACGTATGTACTATTGTTGCCAAGAATGATCTTTGCAAGGAATATCCGATCAATGGTGCCTGCAGCAACAGTGACAATCCATGGGGCCGAGTTGATCACCGTCTCTGAATAAGGACCGGAGTTCCCTGCAGAACAAACGACGACGACTCCTTTTGCGACAGCATGGAAGGATCCAATCGACAAGACATCATCAACATAAGCAGGGAGAGGTGGTGCTTGTCCTAGGGACACCGAGATCACGTCGACGCCATCGTGTATGGCGTCGTCGAAAGCAGCAAGAATGTCTGCAGCGGTACAATCTCCAGTAGCCCAGCATACTTTGTAAACTGCCAGCCTTGCCCTCTGTGCCCCTCCCCTTGCTACACCATTGGCAAGGCCCCTGAAGCTGGCATTGGCTACCAGAGCTCCAGCCGCTGTGGACGCCGTGTGTGTGCCATGCCCAACGGCGTCTCTTGCCGACATGAACTCATAGATATCACTGGTGTTCATCTTGCCGTACTCAGCTTCATACCCTTTGACGTACCATTTCGCGCCTATTATTTTCCTATCCTATCATGAATCTGAAGTCACCAACAGAATAACTAGTAGCAAAATTCTCTGTTCTCCTATTGCAGTGATAAAATTTCACAAGCAAAATTGCAATGTGAAACTGAAGGCTCAAGAGCAGGCCAACCTGTTGCAGTTAGAGGCATTGAACTTTTCTCCGGCGACACATCGCCCCTTCCACCGCCGCGGGACCTCGCCGATGCCGTCGTCTCTGAAACTGGCCGACTCCGGCCAGATTCCTGCAAACCAAGAGCATCTCAATCCTCACATTGTAATGTCAGCATCAATTGCAAACTGGCAATTGCCAGTTCTACACATGATGAAGAACAGGTGAGTTCACCTGTATCTAGCACACCGATGATGGAATCCTCCCCAAATCTGCTCTCCAAGAGGATTCCACCACCTGAAGGCGACGGATTCACCCCCATGAAATCCCAGCTCCTGGTGGTGTGCAGGTCAAGAACACGATTCCGAACAACCCGCACAACTCCAGGCCAATCTTGGTGACAAAAAAAAATTCAATCCAGCAGAAGAGTAAAAGAAAAACAGAGTGAGAGAGATAAGAGAAACATAAAATCAAAATTTGGTTTGCCAAGAACAGCAGCAAGATGGCCGGCGGGGAATGCGGCGAGCTCACCGGAGAGCCGCGCCGCCTGGCCGCCGGTGAGCACGGCGGCGAAGCCGGAGAAGCCGTGCCTGTAGCTGTAGAGGATGGCATCCATGGCCGCCTGCTCGCTGCAAAGCGCAAGGCAACAGTAAACCACGCCACATCTAAGCGACCAATGCTCCAGCCATGGACAAGAAGAAGAAGAAGAAGAAGAAGAAGAAGAAGAAGAAGAAGAAGAAGAAGAAGAAGAAGAAGAAGAAGAAGAAGAAGAAGAAGAAGAAGAAGAAGAAGAAGAAGAAGAAGAAGAAGAAGAAGAAGAAGAAGAAGAAGAAGAAGAAGAAGAAGAAGAAGAAGAAGAAGAAGAAGAAGAAGAAGAAGAAGAAGAAGAAGAAGAAGAAGAAGAAGAAGAAGAAGAAGAAGAAGAAGAAGAAGAAGAAGAAGAAGAAGAAGAAGAAGAAGAAGAAGAAGAAGAAGAAGAAGAAGAAGAAGAAGAAGAAGAAGAAGAAGAAGAAGAAGAAGAAGAAGAAGAAGAAGAAGAAGAAGAAGAAGAAGAAGAAGAAGAAGAAGAAGAAGAAGAAGAAGAAGAAGAAGAAGAAGAAGAAGAAGAAGAAGAAGAAGAAGAAGAAGAAGAAGAAGAAGAAGAAGAAGAAGAAGAAGAAGAAGAAGAAGATTGGTTTGGAAGCAAAGCACTACATTCCTTTTACTAGAGTAGCATTCAGAGATCCTGCAGTGCAGCTTCTGCAAAGACATCAGCACAAATGGAAGTTGAAATCGAAGGATGGATCCAAAGTGAAGAGAAGTACAAGGTTACCTTGCATCAGTATCGTCGGCATTATCAGATGAAATGTCTTCGCATAGACTATACGCCACTTTTTGAAGGATGCTTTCCAGAATACAGTGTTTGGCCCTGCATCATCATGCCATCAGAATAAAGAACAATGTGCCAACCATCTGCAACCTAAAGTGTTTGAAGCTATAATTCAGATTACACCATACCACGTAAGTACTATTGTTGCCAAGAATGATCTTTGCAAGGAATATCCGATCAATGGTGCCTGCAGCAACAGTGACAATCCATGGGGCCGAGTTGATCACCGTCTCTGATAAGGACCGGAGTTCCCTGCAGAACAAACGACGACGACTCCTTTTGCGACAGCATGGAAGGATCCAATCGACAAGACATCATCAACATAAGCAGGGAGAGGTGGTGCTTGTCCTAGGGACACCGAGATCACGTCGACGCCATCGTGTATGGCGTCTCGAAAGCAGCAAGAATGTCTGCAGCGGTACAATCTCCGTAGCCCAGCATACTTTGTAAACTGCCAGCCTTGCCCTCTGTGCCCCTCCCCTTGCTACACCATTGGCAAGGCCCTGAAGCTGGCATTGGCTACCAGAGCTCCGCCGCTGTGGACGCCGTGTGTGTGCCATGCCCAACGGCGTCTCTTGCCGACATGAACTCATAGATATCACTGGTGTTCATCTTGCCGTACTCAGCTTCATACCCTTTGACGTACCATTTCGCGCCTATTATTTTCCTATCCTATCAATCTGAAAACAGAATAACTAGTAGCAAAATTCTCTGTTCTCCTATTGCAGTGATAAAATTTCACAAGCAAAATTGCAATGTGAAACTGAAGGCTCAAGAGCAGGCCAACCTGTTGCAGTTAGAGGCATTGAACTTCTCTCCGGCGACACATCGCCCCTTCCACCGCCGCGGGACCTCGCCGATGCCGTCGTCTCTGAAACTGGCGACTCCGGCCAGATTCCTGCAAACCAAGAGCATCTCAATCCTCACATTGTAATGTCAGCATCAATTGCGAACTGGCAATTGCCAGTTCTACAACATGGTGAAGAACAGGTGAGTTCACCTGTATCTAGCACACCGATGATGGAATCCTCCCCAAATCTGCTCTCCAAGAGGATTCCACCACCTGAAGGCGACGGATTCACCCCCATGAAATCCCAGCTCCTGGTGGTGTGCAGGTCAAGAACACGATTCGAACAACCCGCACAACTCCAGGCCAATCTAGGTGACAAAAAAAATTCAATCCAGCATAAGAGTAAAAGAAAACAGAGTGATAGAGATAGAGAAACAAAAATCAAAATTTGGTTTGCCAAGAACACAGCAGCAGATGGCCGGCGGGGAATGCGGCGAGCTCACCGGAGAGCCGCGCCGCCTGGCCGCCGGTGAGCACGGCGGCGAAGCCGGAGAAGCCGTGCTGTAGCTGTAGAGGATGGCATCCATGGCCGCCTGCTCGCTGCAAAGCGCAAGGCAACAGTAAACCACGCACATCTAAGCGATCAATGCTCCAGCCATGGAGAGAAGAAGAAGAAGAAGAAGAAAAGAAGAAGAAGAAGAAGAATTGCAACCTGCCAAGAACGGCGGCGAGCATGCCGTGGTGCGCCTCCTGGACCAGCTCCGGCCGCAGCCCGTGGTGCCTCTCCCCCATGTACACAATGTACACCTGCACAGAGAGAGAGAGAGAGAGAGAGAGACGCCATGGGACCAAACCCAAGAAGGGTTATTGGGGTCAGAAAGCATCGTACTCATAGCAAAATCAAGAATATCCGGATAATGGCTCACATTGCTGCGAGAAGATGAGCAGGGATCGAGCAGCATGAGGAGGAAGACGAAGAAGAGAAGGGGAGACATGGCCATGGCGTGTGATGAGTGAGCGTGAGCTCAAAGAGGGAAGCTGACGCTGATAAATTTTTCTTTCTGGAGTACTCGTAGAGGTGAGTGGAGTGGTTTGAAAGGTTGGTCGGTGTGCAGGAGGCGGCCTGGCCTCTCTTCGCTGTCTGCTTGGACTGGATTCAAATCTCCCACTAAATACTCCTATAGGAGCATTAGAGCAATTACAATAGCAGGCTATTAGCTAGCTATAAATATATTTTAATGAGATAAACAATGAGAGATAAAAGCAGCGGGCTACAGATCTGTAGCCAGCTGCAGAACGGACTCCAACACGCAATTTGTATATGACAGGTGAGACTATATATTAGTAGTATAATAAATAACTATTGTATGAATTGACTATTAGATTGACCATAGATAAATTGGAGCTAGTAGTGAGCTACACTATTAAACTTGCTAAACTGGTATAATTGCGACTCTGCAACTGCACTGAATGCACTGTGTGGCTGTGCCCAGTGGATTGGTTTGTTTTCTGTTTGTTCTTCGTCCTGACGCAGCACAAACGCTCACTGGTTTGGTTTTTTTTTT
>CM020184.1:15277176-15307075 GCA_009805545.1 Oryza longistaminata | reverse complement strand
AAAAAAAAAAATGGGGCTGTGAGGTGCTCACTGGTGGAGTGGCGATCGGTGTCGTGCTCCCTCAACGCGCCGTATTGCTGGGTCTGCGTGCGATGCGTGTGTGAGCCGACGATGTTGCCGTTCGGCCGAACGCGTCTTGCCCGTTCTTTTGCTTACTCGCTACTCCCTCAGTCTCTTAATAACATGTGGATATGAATCTGAATAGAGATATTCTGGTACTGTATGGTACTCCCTCCGTCCCATAATATAAGAGATTTTGGAGAGATGTGACATATCCTGAGACTATGTACCTAGTCTAGATATATAGTACTGGAATATGTCCAATCCCTTCAAAATCCTTTATATTATGGGACGGAAGGATTATTCTAGAAGGGAGTACTTGCTTGGTCATGTTTTTTCTATTTATTCACCAGATTATTGAAAATGGTTATTTGCTCAAAGTTTTCAAAATCATAGGCCTTGTTTGGATCCGGAGGGCTATTGGTGAATATTGAAAATGGTTATTTGCTCAAAGTTTTCAAAATACATAGGCCTTGTTTGGATCCGGAGGGCTATTAAATAGCCCTCCGGAATCTTATTATTTAGAAGTATTAAACGTAGATTACTGACAAAACCCATTCCATAACCCTTAGGCTATTTTGCGAGACGAATCTAACGAGGTATATAAGTATATTAATCCATGATTTACTACAGTGATGCTATAGTAATCAGCCGCTAATTATGGATTAATATACATCATTAGATTCCTCTTGCAAAATAGCCTAGGGGTTATGGAATCGGTTTTGTCGGTAATCTACGTTTAATACTCCTAAATAGCAAGATTTCGGAGGGCTATTTAATAGCTCGGAGGATCCAAACAAGCCCATATTCTAAAAGGAAATTCCTACTATAGTTTGTTTTAAGGTATCTATTAGGTGTGTTTCTTAAAAAAAATGATGATAATTAAGTAGATAATTCGTGATATAATCCATTCAGAGGCATATGGTTGTTTCGTAGCTAGCGTAGTGGTTCTTCGGATGGAAAGAGATGGCCAGTTTGTTCTGTGCGGGGTTAGGTTTGCCACCGACGCGTACAATGACCATTAGTTACAGTGATATGTCCTCATTTGGCTTTCACAACTACACACGGATTATGTTAATTTGATTTCACCGGTGAGGATTATGGCGTGTGCCGAGCAGTATCTTGCTTGTAACTTGTTTCAAACTCAGATGTTTCTTACTAAAAATGAATTGTTGGATCGTCCTCCAATGGGTATGTGCTCGACATCTGTCTCGAATCTCCCTGGCTCAGGCACATGGGTATGGTTATTTTTTATGCAGAAGCAGACTATCATTTCTTATGCAGAATGCAGATAATGCTATTGTCCTAATCACTTCTCGTTATTTTTTTTCTATCCTGGATTAACTATTAGTACAAGTGGAAGTGGGAACCTCGTTTGTTCTCATTTGTGGACCAGAAGAAAGTGGCACAAATGGAACTGTATAAAACCGGGAAGTTCCATACAAAGGTTGTGTTTAGTTCACACTCAAGTTTGGAAGTTTGGTTGAAATTGGTACGATGCGATAGAAAAGTTGTGTGTATGAAAGGTTTGATGTGATGGAAAGTTGAAAGTTTGGAAAAAAAGGTTTGCAACTAAACATGGCCAAACCCTACTCGATTCAGAATATTCTTGGTAGCTATACATAGAGCAAAAATATTATATCTTCATGCACTCATCATCTTTTACTTTGCGCTGCAATATGAAGTAGTAGTGACATCAAAATACCTTTATGGCAATCAAAAAGATTATTGATATCATATCATTTTATTAAGCTACTGATAGTGGCACTATGGACAGATGACAGGCAACTTGCGTTGACCCGGAGAGTGGACTTACTCCCTCCGTCTCAAAATAAACCAATCTCGTATTAAGATGTGATACATCTCAGTACATCGAATCTAGATATAGGCCGAGTTTAGTTTCAAAATTTTTCTTCAAACTTCTAACTTTTCCATTACATCGAAACTTTTCTACACACACAAATTTCAACATTTCCATCACATCGTTCCAATTCCAATCAAACTTTCAATTTTGACGTGAACTAAACACACCCATACTCTATTTTTATGAGGTTGACTTATTTTTGGATGGAGTATGATTAGTGGGCTGTTTTGTTTTCAAGTTCCAACAGGGGCGCTGCTTTCTCCTTCAGTGCTTGCACTTTAAACTTTTTATGTGAGAAGCTCAGGTCACTTTAATGGCGTCTGGTGTTGAGAGGTAGCAGTAGCATAGCAATGGCACCGTTGTTTGCAGCTTTCGTGGGTCCAGCAGAGCAGCTGCCATGAACCGGAGGACGAGATCACCACCTCACAATTTGGAAGACCAGCAGCTTTGCATGGGGGCCGGGAAAAAGGCAAATAATTCCAACTTTTCGGCAAATCATTCGGAAAAGGCAGCAACCAAATTTGAAAACAGCACGGCAAACTGCTTAGGTTTAAGTCAGAAATGTTCTTTTCAGGGAGTAGCAGTAGTCAATGCCTAGTAGCTGGTCAGAGTTTAAATCTACCCTTAAATATTACACATGCGGATGAGCTTTTAATACTATAAATATTACTCCATCCATCTAAAAAAATCCAATCCTAACCATAAACTTGAACATATGCGTGTCTATATTAGGTAGGGTATATCTTTCTTTTTTTTAGGGGACGGAGTAGTACACATGTGGATGCGCTTTTATTATTGTACTCACCTCTTTTTACTCTATCTGAAACAAGTGCTTGTCTATTTAAAAGTTGATTTTTTTCGAGAACAGAAGAAATACTACACTAGTAAGTTCTATTGATATTTCTCCGTTTAAGCATGTATGCATGTGATGTGTGTCTTTTATGTAATTTTGAAAAAGAAAAGGTATGTTTCTCAATGTGTTCAATACTCATTTGAAATGCAGGAATTAATTTAACTCCAATGAAATTCTAGCGAAAAATTCTTTGTTCCGAAGGAGCTCTCAAGGTTGGGTAGGGGGCACTACTGCCGCTGAGTATTCCTCGAATGCTTCGTGAAATCTCTCTCGCATCATATTAGTGCTCCACTTGGAGCACATGATTTTTTTTACAGGAATTTCACCGGAATCCATACGGAATTTAAAGAAAAAAAATACTAAAAAAAGACTTGGCGTTTTGAGTACTCCAGGCTAGGTAGAGTGCCGTTTGAGCGGCAGGGAGAAGTGGGGGAGGTGCGACAGTGTGCTGCAGTAGGTACGACATTATTTACTCGGCACATTTGCTTTACATGCGATTGACGTGACGTCGACTTCACCATTCAATCACCGTCACCGTAAAGTTTGAACTCGGCTCGGCGACCATACGGATCACAACACAACGCCATCACGTGTGCTCCAATCAAATCTTTCCTCCTCATGCCTCTGCACAAGTGCAGACTGCTGTTCGATTGGAGGAGTAAGGCTGTGTTTAGATCCACTTCCGTCCTTTTCCATCAGATCAATCTGTCATACACACAACTTTTCAGTCACATCATCCTAAATTTCAACTAAAATCCAAACTTTCCCCTCAACTAAACACAGCCTACCTCAAGAGTCAGGAGTGCAGAACGGCAAGTATACAGTGTCAGGACTACAAGTACCTGCTACTCCATTCGTCCTTAAAAAAAATAAACAATGGGTTTCCGTATCAACGTTTGACTGTTCGTCTTAATATGAAATTTTTTTATAATTAGTATTTTTATTGTTGTTAGATGATAAAACATGACTAATACTTTATGCGTGACTTGTCTTTTTAATTTTTTTAAATAAAACGGATGGTCAAACGTTGGACACGGAAACCCAGGTTCTGTCTTTTTTTGGGATGGAAGGAGTAGTATTTAGGCTGTGTTTAGTTCAGCGTAAAGTTTAGATTTTGGTTGAAATTGGAGATGATGTGACTGAAAAGTTGTGTGTGTATGACAGGTTGATGTGATGGAAAAGGACTGAAGTTTGGATCCAAACTTTGGATCTAAACACAGCCAGCCTTAGTATGAGAGAGCAAAAGAACAGATTAACATACTCCTAATACTATTATGGCTTTTCCTGCACGTATTTTAGCATGGTGAAAACGATAACCATATGCTACTCTGTACGATAATAAGCGCACTATTGGATAGCACTCCTCTACTTATCTCTATCAACCTTTTGCCCTCAAGGAGTTAACAGTTGACATCATTCAACATTTCACCGACCAGATCCGATTTTTGCTTCAATGAAGCAGGAAGGCTGTCGCATGTACAACATTAGTTTGTATCTGGCCATAACATTACAAAAACGATGCAAGTACAATGGAAAGAATTAAGAGCATCCAAGAAACCGTCCATTTTTTGCTCAATGTGGCTCGGGCCACTCCTCAATAGGGGTGTGGTTATTGTAATTTGTAAGGATATGGCGTCAGGTAGTCTTCTGTATCTCATGTCGGTAGCAATTTTCTTCAGATCTCCAACTGAACAACGACGGGCAAGCAGCATAGTTCCTATTTAGGTGGTCGACGGTCCGGGTAAAGTATGTCTGCGACGTTTTCCTTGATGTAAATAGCTGTCTTGTTTAGATTCTTTGCAACGCCTGAAGCGACCAATCCCGCACTCTTCCTAAATCTGCAGCAGCCTCGTACTACATCAGTAAGACAATCATAAGAAAGGGACAAGAAGGGGAAATCTGAAAGCTAGCTTTCCTCGCATAGAAATCCTGTCCTGTAAGTTGCCCGGGTCTTTGTCCTTGTTGCCGAGAGCTGGTGGCCGCTGTAATAAGAAACACAAATGTATTAAACATCAATCTACACAAAGGAAGAAATGGTACACCCAAGAGATGGGTCTTATACTCTTATTGTTATAGAAGAACATTGACCAGCAAAACTGAACCAAACTCTCAACATGACTGATAACTTGATTTAACACTCCATTTTTCCCAGCTAATACCATACTGTTAGCAAATATTTCTATAGCTGTCTGCGAAAAACAGAACAGGTATTTACATGACTGAAACATATGGTTGAATGGAAACACATGACTGAAACATATTACAGAAATGTGTAATTGCCACCATCAAATGCACATGACCTACCTATGGACTTAATATTGAGAAAATGGAGCTTTAACCCACCTTTCTGTACTAATTAAGTTGTAACATATTGACAGAGTATTAAAAGGTTTGACCATTCATTTTATTCAACTGTAGACCAAGTATGAAGAAGTTGTGGCATCAAGAGAAATACTTTAACATACCTTCCTTTCTAAAAGAGGCAGTAGCTGGCTCATTATTTGGTGATTTTTTCTCAACCAATCTGCTGTCCACCAATAGCTGCAGTGACATTTTTCACTGTCATTAGACAGAAGCATAGCACAAAGGCTAGCACAAAAGAGATCTATAATAACTATAAAATATACACTTATGCATGTATGTGTCTTCAATAAAAAACATAAACTATTAGGAGGCATAATTTTCATTCATGCCATTCTCAGAGAGCCGCGCCAATAAGTGGACAGAATCCAACCACCAAGCAGTCAGAAAAAGAACAAAGTTACCAACTAGGGATGGCAATGGGTCTCCGTTCCCCGATTCCCCACGGTGAATCCTCCTATTAGGAGGCGGGGATGGTATGAATTGTGTCTCCATGGAGGATTAAATGGAGGGAAAAGAGCCTCCATCGGGTCTGACGGGGGCGGGTATGGTGCACCGTCCCCCGTCCCCGTTCTCCGTGGAGGCCCGATACAACAATGTCTGTGCTCCATTTTACGTATATTTGGCCCAGCAGGCCCATAGCAACCCAGCCCAAAACAAAGAGTATATAAACCATCTAAAAAAACCCTAGCTTCAGATCCATCCCCACACAGATCCATCCCCTGATCCCCATCCTCTCTTCCCAAGCTCTCGGCGGCGACGGCGCCATCCCAGGCCACACGCCCGCGCCCGTCGCGCCCGCGGCGCTTGCTGTATGATCACGTGTTTTGTGATTCACTACCTACATAATAAGTCATTGCCTCATTGGCATTAATATGTTTGTGATTACCAATCAACATCAATGGAGAGAACTGAGGATTTCATACTGCAGCTACGAGATGGAAACCAACCTCATATCAACATCGACGAAAAGAATTGAGATTCCATAATGTAATTAATAACTACGAGATGGAAACCAACCTCAAGCCCCTGGCAATATGGCAACAAAGTCTTGCCCTCCTTCTCGCCGCTTCGGCCGTCTTTGTTATCCACCACAAACATGGAGTAACCAGCGCAGGCGTACTTGAACTGCCTCAAATCATGCCCCTGCGCCGCCGCTTCTTCTCGGGGCTCGTCCACCACGTAGCTTGGGACTGGAGCACCGAACCAAACAACAACAGTTTCGTGAGATTCTCCGATCAATCTGAACCCAAACCACCACAAATCGATAGAGACTCGACTACGATCGAGACAATTTTTGGCGATGGATTGAAGACCCGCACGCCGATCGATCGCGCGCTGCGATTTTGGGGGGGTGGTGGGAGATTAGGGTTCGTTTCGTTTTACCTTGGGGGATGGAGCGCGGGATCCCCACGCAGACGGGGTTGAATCCGCGGGATCTGAGCATGGATGAGTAGTAGAGGCAGCCCTTGCAGGATTTCCCCCTCCTCGGAAGCGCCGGGCCCGATGGTTTTCCGGCCGCCGCCGCCGCGCCACCGCCGGCCGCCGGCGATTCCTCCCCCATATCGCGCTCTCGTTTCCTCTCTCCTCTCCTCTCGACTCCTCGTGACGAAGAGATTTCGTCGTCAAATTGGGTTGTCCTCCCCTGCGCTGGCTGACATGTGGGCCCGCCAACCTCGGCAATTGGGTTCCCGAATCGTACCCGCCGACTAGAGGGCCCACCAGTCAGATCAGAGGATCAAGGAGAACAGGCGAAACGGTATATTTGCAAACGAAAAATAATTTGTGAATAAAATTTTTATATATAGGTTATTAAAATCAGCTTCAAATTTAGGATTGAAAATTCAAATTTTAATTGATAACCATAAGCATAAGCGAAAATATAAGACCCTTGGATTTTAAGCAGAAGCTGATTTTGGATTTCAAAATTTTGATTTGTAGGATTAATTTCAGATTGCCGTGATACTTGTCACAACTGGTTTTAGTTGATTGAATCGGCACGAATAATTCTAAAAAAAAATCAAATGGTTGTTACCAATTCTCAATTCTGGCAAAAGTCGAATTATCTGAATGCTTCCATCTATACTCCTTAACAAGACCATAAACGTACACAGAAGTATCAGAATCAAGACCATAAACGTACTATCAGAATCAAGACCTGATAAACAGCACCAAAAAACTGAAACGCCAGGTTGCAAGCAGAACAAACTGAAGATTTGAAACGGCCTACAATCCCAGAACTGATACAAGAATCTCAATACAGAAGAGAAGCAGGACAATCAACAGGCTAGAGACAGAATTACTGTGTACAACAAGCATACATCCAGCACAGTAAAAGGTTGGAGCATATCACCAGGGGGGTGCTTTAGTACCCATTTCCTACCTGACACCAGGATTTATTCAGAATGTATTACTGCTTGTTCCGAAGCAAGAAACAGAAGGGTAGGATGCACATGATTTATAACTACAACTGTTCTACATGACAATTCAGAGGAGATGCAACTCGCTACAATGCACCAAGTTCAGAAACATGCATATGTGATATGGATGTCTACTGAGGTACTACAACAAAAGGGAGGGGTACAACAGATGAAACTGTGAACGGATCTACTGCCTCTCTCTTGATTGTGACCTAGTATCAGTCAGCCTGTCATCATGCCTGTCACTATCCCTGCCGTTGTGCCTGTCATCACGCCTCTCGTTGCCTGACGATTGCCGATCAAACTGCCGATCAGTCCTCTCGTTTTGCCTGTCGTACCGTCTCTCGTTGCCTGAATTTTGCCTATCGAAGTGCCGACTGTTTCTTGATGGATATCCATCATTCGGTATTGAATGGGAAAAGTTGCAGTGCTCACCATTCTTACAGTATCCCTTGTCGAGTATAGAATAGCAGACTCCCCTTTTAGGCCTCCACGACCCTCCATCACCACCTGACTGCGACCTCCAAGACCTCCCACCAGAGTCACCGCCATTAAAATCACCACCATGCCCAGAATGCCTGCCTCCATTGTCTCGCTGCTGGTTATTCCAATTTGGGTTCCCGCTTGGTGAATTCCAGCTCATATTGTTATTATCTTGGCCTGTCCCATTTCCAGTACTGGGACCTGGATTAACCTGCATGGGAGCACCCCATCCAACATTTTGGTTCATGTTTCCAACTTGGCCCCCCCAACCAGGATAAGAATTTGTATTTCCTTGTGCAATGGCCCCCCATGGGGCCATTGCAACTCCTTGCATCTGAGTTCCCACCATTGCTGCTGCATTTGGAGTGCCTTGGCCTTGAGTTGCCCACATCATATTCATATTGGTGTTTCCAGGATTTGGTGTAACCCAGCCCATGTTTGGAACTGCATTTGGCTGTGCTTGCATAGCCAAACCCATGTTGTAGCCTGTGGCACTTTGTGCTGTTCCTCCCCAAGACATGTTCATGTTGTTCTGTCCAACCATTCCCCAGCCCATGTTTGCATTACCCTGGAGAGTAGCTCCCCAGGTCATATTTCCAGCCGCCTGAGGCTGAGATTGGCCAGATGTGTTTGCCAATTGTGCCCAACCAGTGTTTTGATTATCACCACCAGCCATGGCTGTGGACGAGGGCTGCACTGCTTCAGCAGATGGTGTTGATATCAGCTGAGATGGCTTTACCGAGTTGGAAGCATCAGTTTGTAACTGGTTCCTTGCATCTGCAGGTAATGCCATCAGTTTCATTAGGTATTTAAACCATAATTTTCATTGAACAAGAGTTGCTTCGGGATTAAAAACTTCCTTTGTGAAACAACAGATGCTAATACAGTAAAAGAGAAGACGGTGGCAAAAACAATGAACAAGCATTGAGCAATACCTTCATGTTGTTGAGTATTTGATTGCACCCCTCCAGGTTGTGCACCTGCTAGTCCAAGATCTGTGAAGAACCAAAAAAGAATGTTTAGGCCATATTGAAATACTTCTTCGCGGCGATTTTATAATTCTCAGCCTATTACCATTCATTAAAGAAACGGTGTACATTTTTTTTATATATTAAGTATTTGTTTCCTCAATACATTGAACGATATAAACCTTCGCAAAGAGCCTACCTTCACCCGATGACCTCATCCTTTCACGCGAAGCATCTTCCCCCAACTTTGAATCGTTTCCATCAGCTAATCTGCCATCACTTTGTGATAAAAAAGATGCTATCTGGTTCTGAGACTGCAACTGTGAATTAACTACTTCTGCGCTCACTGTCGCAGGACCTGGTACAGGAGTTAGCTGACCTGCACTTCCTAAAGCTGCATTTTGTCCAACTACAAAGCTACCCATGGCAGGCTGAGAAAGTGTCACAGGATTTATTGCAGTTCCAAACTGACTTGAGGCGTTCCAACTTCCACTAAGAGATTGTTGGACTGCATACGCTGCTTGAGAGTTTTGCATTCCATAATAACCTTGTGTACTAGATTGGATAGTGGCTGGTCCAAGATTTGCCGCATCGTTTCCCTGACCAACCCTTCCTGAGAAAGACTGTGTGCTACTTAGAACTGCTGATTTTGAAGGTTGTTCTCCAGCTCTTGTTCCTTCCTCAAGAAGGGAATCATTACGGGGCCTACCATCAACATCTGAACTGCTTCCAACTGGCGGTTCCCACGGAGGTAAGTCTTTCTCAAACCTCCCGAGCAAAGCATCTGTCAGTAATATTGAATCATCCTGCTTCTCAGTAGACTTCCATATTTTTAAATTCGGAGGGAAGTACCCACTGCCATTCCATTTCCGCAACTGCACTATTGAGAAAGGACCCTGGATTTTACCGGTAGGATCCATGTACTGCCAGATTTTTTCAGACTCATTAATAACTGACTGTGATGCATGTGTTCCCCCTGACCCTATATTGGCTCCTAAAGTTTCAGATGAAACACCAGATAGACCATGCGGAGCATTACCTGCAGTAGCTCCCACTTTAACTGCGTGTGTACCGATGTTTGGGCTATCTGATTTACTTGTGTAACCAGCACTTTCACCGTGAGACGAAAATGCAGGTCTGCGTCCAAGGGGTGACTCGATATGTGTACTGGATTCACCCCATGTGTTTTGATTAGACTCCCAGTTGGTTTTTAAATCTCTTTGTGCAGGACTCCTACCCTCTCCTTTACCTGGAGATACAGGATTATTATCTTTCTTAGAGAAAGATCCTCTTGACTTATTGAAGCTGCCTGTACAATAGAAAAAAGGGAGTGATGTCAGATGAGCATGCATGGATCGAAAATGAATATTATGGGGGGAAAGCAAAATAAA
This sequence comes from Oryza longistaminata, assembly GCA_009805545.1. Classification (NCBI taxonomy): domain Eukaryota; kingdom Viridiplantae; phylum Streptophyta; class Magnoliopsida; order Poales; family Poaceae; genus Oryza; species Oryza longistaminata. The sequence continues at coordinate 15,296,675 of CM020184.1, read as the reverse complement.
ATCAAGTACTTCTTCCAGTATCCTGCTCTTGTTCCTCTGGAGATTCATAATCTGGATCCATGGTATGGTCAGCATGAACTTCAGGTTCTTCATTCAGCCTACGAACACGCTCTTCAGGGGTACTTAGAAGCTTCAGCTTCTCTACACATTCTCTAAGCGTAAATACTGGTTAAGACAAACAAGCTAAATTTTCATTTAACAAGGACTTGTCCACATAGATATAGGCCATTGCAAAATTAATTAAGTAATACTCCCTCCATCTATTTTTGATAGTCATATTTCCAAATCTGAAAATTTTATTTTTGATAGTCATATTTCAATCCAACAACCTATCCTCTTAATGGCTTTCTCGGATTTAATGTGTGACTCTCCATTCTCCCACACAAGATTGGTTGCATGGGCATCGAGAAATGTAAATTTTAATGAATCGCTTGTTTACGAGGAATAACTACTAGCATGTTTAAATGAATGATAAGTAGAATTACTTATACTTGGTCTGTGTGACAAGATGAAATATGATGATCAAAAGTAGATGGAGGGAGTAATATGCATAAAAGTGCATGAAGGAGTTTTATATAAAAATAATGCCACTGGATTTGTGAATATTTGCGTAATATGATATACTTATTTTTTGCCAGCACGATATGATTAAAATCCCATAGTGAAGACTTAAAGAAATATAGGGATAAATAAATATTGATAGATATAAAAGAATGACATGAAGAAGGATATTCTTTTCTACGGCCCATATCGCTTGCACGGTCACGAAGATGCCCAAGCCGCATTTTTTCACTTTCAATCCACTGCAATTTTTGCAATAGGCAATAATGAAGAAATGATAGATGTACTATATAGAAAACTCTGAGCATCCATTCAGTGCTAATTGCTTACATCGTTGACTTTGAGAGATTGTAGAACCTTTGCTTTCTCATAAACTTCTCCCTGAAGGGTAAGATAGTTTAGAAACAGCGAAACTGAGCACATATGCCAAAAAAACTGCACATATAACGTTGTGTAATAATAACTAATAACATTACCACTGTCAGCCTTGGAATGAATCCACACTTTATGCTTTGCCGTAAGCGTTTGCATTCCTCCTAGAACAAGAAAAGCAACAGTGAATCAGGAAATGAACATCATGTGAACAAAAGAAAGCAGCAGATTTGCTTGTTGAGAGAATGCTTGTACACATAATCTAAAGTAACATGATCAGGTTGTGTCAAATTTATTACTAACAGTATACAAAGTGAAAGGAAATAAAACTAGACACAGTTAGAAAAATATATGCTTGCAAGTGTTAACTCTACTAAGTTGCGGTAAACAGTAAGGCAGTAAGCAAACAGTAAAAGTGCCTGTGCTGAAAATGATAATACCTCAGTGAACTCTTGGTTTGAGGTTATATCAATAGTAATAACCTCTCTCTTGTCTAAGTTTAGAATCTCCAGTGTTATATCAGTCGACTTTTTCCCACATTTATATTGTTCTGGCGCTATTCCTGTCCCTGCACACAGATATGGGAAAGTCAGCATCATGAAGCTAAAACCAGCCAGATTAGCTTGAAAGTGTCTTATCTTACCAACAATTTGCACGAGCCGGTAGATGTCTTGCCTTTGACCTGTTCCAGATATTCTTATTCTCACAAATGACCCAAGAACTTTCTCATCAAATGTGTCAACTTCACTGATCAATTCTTCTAACAGGTTGCGACGCAGGTACATTAAACTGATGTTATGGTTATCTATTGCTGCGTAGTCGTCAAGGTTTGTTTGCAGAGCTTTCTGGTCATACTTGCGAGATTTTTTCCTTTTTTCTGAGCTCATCACCATTGATGCTTCACTGTTGCCATCAGCATCCAGACTAGGATCAGGGTCTACAACACCACCATGGTTGTCATCAATTTCAACTGGTGAGACCTCGCTCATGAGGAAATGGGATTCAAGAAGCTTCAGCATCTCAAAATGACCAACACGTGCTTTCCCAAAAAGGCTTTTGAGCATAGAATCACAAATTATCTGACTTTTCCTGCGAGGATCCCGGAGGTTTTCACGTTTAATATAATCAAGTAAAAGGGATTGGACTTCAAATTGGGACAGCACAGATTTGTCACCATTTTTCATATTTGCTACAAAATCCAAGAGCTCCTTCGAAGCCCAACTGGTCTCTTCAGCTGACGATGTAGATGTCCCTACGCTTTCAGATTCTCTTGGTCGATGGTCACTGCTCAAAGCACGCTTGGACAATTTTCTAACCTTTCTCCCTGTAGAACTCTTAGTATCACGGCCACCTGTCAGGCCTCGCTTTGTAGATTTCCTAGTGCTATCTTTAACTACAGAACTGTCATCATTAGCAGCTTGCTTTGATCGCTTCCTTCCTTTCCTCTTTGAATTGCCTTCTAGATGGCGCACAGATGAGCTGTCTGAATTACCCTCTTCTTCATCGTTTGTATCATGTGGTTCACTGAGATCATTGTCACGAATAACCAAAGAAGAACCATTCTTTTGAGACTTGGCTGCTGATATTTCTTCAAACGTCAATGGTAATTTTGTTTTCAAATTCAACCAATAATCCTTGAACAAATACCACCAGCTTGTTTTGTCGTCAAAATCTACATCCTGTTAAATAAATTTGTACAAGTATACTAGGTTAACACTTTGACAAGGTATGGAGCAAAGCACAAAGGGAAATGAGAAGACAAATTAAGAATATTGATGTTGATTAATAAGTGAGTACTGAAATCAGTACAACTCTGTATCTCAATAATGATCATAGGTGTGTACAACATAGACATAGCGCATAGAAGGTGTTGGTGGAAGTTATGGAAATGCCATTTCGTGAAAACAATTTAGCAAGCTGCAATGCTTGGACAACATCATTCAGAAAATAGTTCTTGTTACACCTTTTGAATCCTGCAGGCAGCAGGTTGGTTAGCTCATTTGAGTTTACTAATCAAATAGACAAATCAAGTGCAAATTAACAGTTCCAAGATACATAGGGCCTACATCTTAACAAAGTGATTATTGAGCATGAATATCTCGAAAACTTGTTACACCTTGCCCTGTTCTTTTCTTATGAATTAAGATATTACCTCGATTTCCGTTAGCACGCTTTTCAAACTACTAAACGGTATGTTCCATGCGAAAACTTTCTATATGGAAATTGCTTTAAAATATCACATATATCCATTTGTCAAGTTTGTAATAATTAAAACTTAATTAATCATGTGTTAATAGTTATCTCGTTTTACGTGCACCAACTTTATCTTCATCTTCATGAGTTTCAAACGCCACCTAAGTTTCTTAGATGAGAGAGAATGACAAAAGGATAAAATGGTGTCACAAATGATATACAGAAACTAAAAAATGATGAAAAGATCAAAGATACTGGATGATACTAAAGAAATACAATAGATAGATTAAGGTAAGCCAAGAAACAGAGGAAATATTACCATTTGCTCAGTAGCCTCCTCCTTGTTCTCTATCAACATCACAGTATTCATGCATGTCTCACAGAAGCCTTTGTTTCCCCTAACAGAGACGAATTTTGTCTCTTTTATGCATTTTTTGCATAAGGAATAGGTACATGTGTAACACATATGGCAGGCAGGTTTCTGGCAGTTGCTACAAATATGCCACCCTGGGAAAATGATGCAGATTGAACAAAATCAAAAAAAAAAAAGGAAGATATTATCTGTGGACTAAGCACAAATCTCATCACTATCAGAGAAACAGTCCAGCATCATTTATCTCCAGCAATTTTTACTCAGTACTACACAGATTTCACAAGCTTCAGTTTTCAAAATAAAGAACAATAAACAAATAAATATGATATAACAGGACAAAATGGAAATTTTTTAAAATCAGCTATTATATTTATAGAACAAGATATTTTGTTGGCATCCCACTATCTGCATGTAAAAAGAGTAGGTTCAATGCAAATATGACCCATAAAAATCATGGATTTTGATAAAATGAAGTATGAATACTCATATCCACATTCCAAAGTAAACCATCTAAGTAACTAAGCAAGGGCACTGCGAGTTGTTCAGACTAAGTCCCACATACCACAATTCCAACGACCCTTCGATTTGAAGAACTCGTCATCCCGATTAACACAAGAAGGGTGGTAAGCCTTAGGACAACCCCTGATTATGAGGACATAGAAATAACCATTAATAATTGTAACATAGCAATATACTTTGGGATATGGAAAGAATGAAATTCCATGTCATTAACGAACCTACGATCACAAACAACAAGGTCACCACCATCAAAGCAAATGAAGCAAACTTCCTCATCATCCTTCTTCCTAACAGGTGGTTTCACCACAACCTGAGCCTTGGAAGATGCACGACCTCGCTTCCGGCGCCCCCCGCCTTTCCTTGTCAATGGTGGAGGCACGTCATCATCATCCTCGTCCTCATCTATCTGCACAGCATCTTCTTCAGGGATATCCTCACCAACTGTGTCAGCCACAGCTTCTTCTGAAACACCATCATCATCTTCAACAACATTTTCATCAGCCTTGCCATCTTCATCTTCAGCTCCAGTTGTGGTAACCGCATCCATCTGCATGCCCTCCTCATCTGCACTATTGTCACCAGCTGGGGCAGCTTCTTTTTCCGCCTTATCATCTCCAGTCAGGCCTATAGTTTCCGGTTCTTCTGTACCATCAACAGCATATTCAACAACATTTTGAGCAGCCTCATCATCTTCTTCACCCTCACCTCTAGTTGTGTTTAGCACATTCATCTGAATGCCCTCTTCATCTGCGCCATCATCACCAGCTGCAGCAGCCTCATTTTCCGCACTATTATCTCTACTAATGGCAACTACATTCACTTCCGGAACACCATCAGCATTGTCAGCCTTGCCATTTTCCACATCCTTATCTCCAGCGGTAATGACCCCGTCCATCTTCAAGTCCTCATCATCTGCACCACCGGCAGCTGCGGCAGCAGCCTCATTTGCCACATTGTCATCACCAGACAGGCCAACTGTACCCAATCGCATGTCTTCAGCTGTTTCATCAAGACCAGCTGCACCAACCACTTCCTCGTTGCGATCACTGGAGCTGGAAACTGCATCCACCTTCCTGCCCTCGTCATCTGTGGCCGCGTCACAGGCTATTGTAACCATTTCCTTAATGTCCTCTCCTGGTTGGGCAAGTATATCCATCCCTGTGCCTTCCTCCAAGACACTATCACTAGCTTTGACAAAATCTATGCTTGCATCATTCAGCACAGTTGAGGAAACTACATCTATATGCGCCCCCTCATCCTGAGCATTCTTGTCCATCTGAGGACCATCATCAAAGCTAGCCACACCTCCAACGGGGAGCGTATTCATAACATCATCAATCAAGGAAGCACCCACCTCATCCACAGCGGCACTAGTATCATCCAAACGCACCTGAACACGAGCATCTTCCTCAAGCTCATTACCTTCATCGCAAGCACCGCCGCCGCTAGTATCCTGACCGTCTTGCTGAACAAAGCTATCGCCATCGCCACCTAATACGGACACCATAGCCGTAGCATCGTCAATCAGCGAAGCACGCACCTCTGTGGGATCATCCACTGCAACCCTAGTTTCATCCAAGTGCACTCCAGCACCACCAGCATCTTCCTTGGTCTCATCAGCCTTGCCAACATCAGCCAAACCAGGGTCTTCCGCAACTCCCACAGTCTCTTCTTCAGCTATATAAGTTGGCCAGCGGGAGGAGTTGTTTGGCCAGCCGGATGGCTTGGAGAGGGAGATAGAGAGTCTGTTGGAGCACGATTTTGATCCAAAATTGCTAAAATTTAACTTGGAGAGTGGAGTAAGGGAGCTGTTGGAGATGCTCTACACAGGGCTGAAAGTGCGAGGTGCATGCCTGCAAAATTGAGTAGGAGCATTTTTTTTTTCCTCTTCTGATGTGGCACTACACAGGAGTAGCTTTGACAGTCACATTCTCACAGATGATTTGCTTGACTGAAGTTCTGCACGGTAGACGACACGACTGATGGTAGCGGCCCAGTCTGGGGGAAGTCCTACTTGAGCTGAGTAAGTCTATTTTACCTCCCTCATCTTTTGCTCTCGATCGAACCACATCACTCAGTCGTAAAACCGGGTATAACGTCTCCCCAACTTAAAAACTGGTGCGAACTGCCTTCTCTACTGGTTTGGGAAACGGTTTCAGCTGACGTGATAGGTGGGACCCACATGTCAGCGACTTCCGCCTCATCTCATCATCTTCATCGCCTCTCTCTACTCTCTCCTCTCTTCCCGATTCCTCTTCCTCCTCTCTCACCTTCCAACCACTCGCAACCGCCAGGATGTGTTGCCGTAGCCGCAACAACAGTCTATCGCCATGGAGTAGTGACCTAGCAGCAGCTCTCAGTGTCACGGCTACCATGTACTAGATATTCAAGACGGTCTTATAATATAATAGATTATTACAAACTCGAAAATTGGTTATTTTTAAAGAACCCTCTACATAATTTTTTTAAGAAAAAAAAACATTAACAGTTTGGGAAGTGTGATCATGGTAAAAACAAATTTTGCCAAAGCAAAACATGAGGCCTTAAGAGCGTCAACATTATTGCATAGCGTAATAGTTCTTCAGCTTTCAATTGGTTTTGTGATCTTCAGCAGTTGCTTTCACACATAGATTGCGTGTGTGGAATCACTCAAAACTTGAACTTTATAAAACGGCATGTTTGATGAGTCATTGATCATGAAGTTTTGGGGCATTTTCTGAATACCATCATCACTCATCAGACAATCTACAGTTGGATGGCTACTTGCAGCTCGGTGCTTATTTTTGGTTATGTTGGATTGTCTACATCAGGTCTGGTTCGTACGAGGCCAAGCAGATTATAAGCCCGTCCGGTTGCCTTTGCCTGCGCCAGGACGAGACGATGCAAAATAGCCACCGAGTCAGGCTGAGCAGAAACTTAAGTGCTTGTCTGAATATCGGACATATCACCACCTGAGTCACTGGTCGTATAAATATGGGGTATAATAGTACAAAATTTCATCCAATTAAGGTATTATAGTCTACCCTTCCGTTAAAAAAAAAAGACATAATACTTAGTATGAATCTGAACATATGTCTAGATTCATAGCAAGAATCTGTCTTTTCTAGACGTAGTTGTACTCCCTCCATTCCAAATAAGTTTAATTTTACACTATTAATGTTCAACGTTTAACCGTTCATCTTATTTCATTTTTTTATTAGTATTTTTGTTGTTATTAGATGATAAACATAAATAGTAGTTTATATGTGACTATTTGTTTCTAAATTTTCTCACGGAATTTTCAAATAAGATGGAGGTTAAATGATAAACACAAAATACTCAGGGTTGTATTTATTTTGGGACGGAGCATTGGCCTGACAAAGAATTGGGATCAAGGTTGTGTTTAGTTGGATCCAAAGTTTAGATTTTGGTTAAAATTAGAGAAGATATGACTGAAAAATTATGTGTGTATGACAGGTTGATGTGATGGAAAAGGACTGAAGCTTGATCTAAACACAGCCCAAATAAGTCGGCTAGTGAGATGGCCTGACAGCGATTTTTCTACAGAGCGAAATATCTTGTCAAGTTGTCGGTACTAGCTGAATTCGGCTCTGAAATCTCCTCTTCTTGGCTGCTACAGTGGTAGAGTAATCCACTCCACTAGCCATGGGCAATAATGTGCACGGTAGTCAGCGACGAAGGAGATGTTTAGAATCAGAGGCGTAAGTTTCTAGCGTGTCACATCGGATATTATACAGAGTATCGTATAAAATGTTTGGGTACTAAAAAACTAATTATAGAATCCATCAGTAAACGACGAGACGAATTTATTAAGCCTAATCAATCCGTCATTAGCACATGTTTACTGTAACAACACATTATCAAATCATGGAGCAATAGGTTTAAAAGATTTGTCTCGCAAATTAGTCACAATCTATGTAATTAATTATTTTTTAGACTATATTTAATACTTTATGTAGGTATTTAAATATTCGAGATGTGACAGGATGTAAAGTTTTAGTGTGGCATCTAGAGCATCTCCAACAGCCTCTCCAAATCGAACTCTCCAAACACCCATATAGCCAACTCTCCATCTGATTTAGCTAGTCAAACTAGATACTCACTCCAACAGATTCTCTATTAATCCTCTCCAAAATAAAATCGGACCCACATGTCAGCCTCTCTCTCCCCTCCTCTTCCTCTCTCTCCCCCTTCTTTCTCTTTCCTCCTTTCCCCCTTTCCTTCCATCTCGTCGAGGCGTCAACCACGATGTTGCCGACGGCGGCCGACGCATGCGCCCGGTGGTGCGGCGACGCGGGGAGGCCGGAGGCGGCGCGGGGAGGCGTGGCGGCGGCACGGGAGACCGGAGGCGGCCGCGGGAGGCGGCGGGGCGCTGGAGGTGGGAGGGCGGGAGGCGGCACGGGGAGGCCGGAGCGGGCGGGAGGCGGCCGACGACTGGCGATGGCGGCGGCGGCGGCTCGCGACGACGACCCCGACGACGACTTCGGACGACGACGGCGCCCCCAACGACCTCGACGACGACCTCAGCGAGTAAACAGCGAGGATGCGAGTAGGATGGCAACGGGGACCCATAACCGCGACCCGATGGGTTTTACTCTATTAGGAGTCAAATGTGTTCCAAATATTGCACCCATGGGTCTCTTATCGGGCTAAATCGTCACCCATCGGGTGGGCCCGGGTCTGGAACGTTCTCCATCCACCCGAACCCATTAACCCGTGGGTTAAAAATACCCATAGGCCTCAGCCAGAAAAATACAAGCAGCCCAAGGCCCAACAAGAAACATCTAAGTCTAAGTGTCTAACCCTAGATTATAAAACCCATTTCCTCTCCCTCTCACTGATTCACTTCTCCTCCCTCCCGGTACTGTGCTGCTGTAGGTGGCCGCCGCCACAAACCCTAGGACTACGGCGCCTCTCGGCCGCGCCAGCCGCGCCGTCGCTCCGCGCGCCGCCACGCGCCGTCGCACCGGCCGCTCCGCCCGCGCCGCCAGCTCCGTCGCACGCCGCGCCGCGCTGCCGCACGCCACCACCGCGCTCGCCGCCGCCGTACTCCCCGCGCCGCGCCGCGCAGTACACCACCCGCTCGCCGCCGATACGCCACCAGCCCACCACCACGCGCCGCAGTAGTACAGGCCCGCGCCGCCGCGCGTACTGAACGCAGCATGGTGGCGGTCTTCCGGCTCCGGCAACGACGACGGCCGGGTGATCTCTTCTTCCCTCTTTATTAACTGTTGCAGCTATATCTAATTGTCAGGCTCTACTGCTCTAGCATCTACTGACCCCCGCCGTCCGAAGGGACGCCATCTCCACTGACCATCCACCGCCAGATGCGGTGGATAAGGAAGACAACACTGGCAAAGGGAGTGCCGGGCTACTCCTTCAACATTTTTCTACACCTTCTTCCACCAAAACAGCGGAACCTATCCGGCGTCATTGTCTCTGATCGAAGGCAAAGGCAAAGCCAAGTCTTCTCCGGCTAACATTGTTGGTGCAGGTTCGAAGCGTCGCCCCCAAGGCTAAGACCACTGCGCTGCGGCTGTCAAGAGCAGAAAGCTCTCACTTTCTCTACAACTGCTGCAGCTGCAGGAGACAGCAACATTCTACTTTCTTTGGGGTAAGCAACACAAGAACTCAGATCTTAATTTAAACTTCGCATTGGCATGGTTGTGATGTATTTTGTGAATATTGTGGGTAAGGAATAGAAGAACCTAGATATGTATTTGGGGCTGAGATGCTCTCCATTGCATATTTTTTTTACATATGTTTGGCATATTAATGGATGTTTGACTAGACGTGTAATATGTTTGATGTAGATTTAAAAAGATGTCCGTAGCTAGTGGAGTGGAAGCTGTCAACGTCAATCTCCATTATCTCAAGCATCACAACCAGAATCAGAGTCCTTCCACTCTCCACATCTCCACAACCTGAATCTATCAATGACTCAAAACCTATTGAAGTTGATGGTGACGAAGATGAGGCCGAAGAAGAAAGAAGAAAGAGAAGAAAGTGTTGATGTGGGTTCAAAGAGGAACTCATCGGCTGTTTGAAGAGTTCAAGAGAGTGAAGTATATGGGCACAGTCAAAGCAAAATGTATGCATTGCTCCAAGAAGCTATCAGGAGCACAAAGAATGGGACTAACATCTTCATGACCATTTGAAGATATGTGTTCAAAAGAAGATCAAGCTGAAGGGAAAGAGTTTGACACAATCTGCTCTAAGGTTTCTCAACAGATTCTAAAAATCTTACAGTGGAGAACTATACATTTTGATCAAGATGTAGCTAGAAGAGAATTGTGTAATATGATAGTGCTGCATGAGTACCCCTTAAGCATTGTTGATCATGTTGGCTTTAGGAGATTTGTAGCTGCACTTCAGCCACTATTCAAAATTGGCACTAGGAACAGCAATAAGGTATGACAACATGGCTGGAATTTGTGGATTTCGGCGCATAAATTTCTGTGATTTTTTTTATTTCTGTTAATAATTCATTTCTGGGTTTTTTTATTTGATTTCCAGAGCAGAAATTATGGCCCAATATGAGTTTGAGAGGAAGAAAGCCATTCAATACATGGCTGGAATTCAATCTAGGGTGGCTATCACTACTGACTTGTGGACTTCGAGCAATCAGAAGAGGGTTATATGGCTATCAGAGCCCACTTTGTTGATGAATCTGGAACTTAGAAGTATTATTATGAGGTATTTTCTTGTGACTGACAGCCACTACATGTACTTCATTTTTTTATGGTTAGAATTAAAATCTGAATACAATACATGGTTTATATGTATTAGGTTCATCTATGTTCCTGCGCCTCTCCTGCTGATCTGTCATTTATAACAACTATTGAAGCACTAGTGAGTGGAATCTGTGATGAGAAGATATCCACGGTGACGCTTGACAACTGCACTACTAATGATGCGGTAATCCATGCTGTTAAGATATTGGTAAAGCAAGCTTTTGAATGTGGAAATTGTACATATGCGTTGTGCTGCCATATCTTAATTAATTGTGAAGGATGGATTTGTGAAAGAGTTGAAAGCTGCAATGATAAATATAGAGAAAGTTAGCTTATTTGGACCGCACCCAAAGAAGAAAAATTTGAGGAGATTGCTAAGTATGCTAAGGTTACTATAGATAAAAAGATACCCTTGATTGCAGACAGATGGAATTCTACTTTTAAAAATGCTAGTGTTGCAGTGCCTACAAGGTTGCTTTCATGAGAGAAGCCGTGTAGACAAGCATATGAATTGGCCACTGAGAAGAATGGAATTTTGTTGAGGATGTGTTGTTGAGAGGCTTAGATGTTTAATGACATACTGAGTTTGTTTTCTGGAACTGACTATGTAACTGCTAATATTTCTTCACAAAATTGCGAGATAAGAAAGAAAATAGGGAGTGGTCTGTTGTGGCAATCCATAGTAGAAGCCATGTCGGTTAACATGGTAGCTCAAGTTTGATAAGTATTGGTCTGAAATTCAAGGACTAAGGGCATTGCAAATTATTCTTGATCCTCGGTTAAAAGTCTAGCGCTGCTGTATGTGTTTGAGAAATTACTTGGTAACACTGGCAAAGAATGTGAGGAGAAGTTGATGATGGTGAAAATTTTATTGGCTCAATTTGATGTGTGAGTACAATGTTGAGGTGATAAGGATACCACAGAATCGTCAAACCTTCACTTGGTAGCGAAGATGATTTCTTTCAGATTTAGTGCCCGCGCTGCAAGAAGAAGGCCAGTAGGGATGAGCTAGACCGCTATTGGATGATGATTTTGGTTGAACATCCACACAAAAATATTTGATGTTTTAGATTGGAGGAAGGTGGCTGGAATTCGGTCCCTGTTTGAGGAGGATAGCAAGATATATATGCATTCTCTGTTAACACAGTTGCTTCAGAATCAGCTTTTAGCACTAGTGGGAGGTCCTTAGTGAGCATCGCAGTCGACTCACTTCGAAGTTGGTTGAAGCTCTAATGTGCTCACAGGTGGCTTCGAAACAAATACAAGGTATATATAATCTTTGCACTTACGCAGTTCATTGATTACCTTGTGACTACAAACTAACTCTTTAATTCTTTTATAATTCTTTGTTTTTGCAGTTGATGACAAGAACAAAGAACAACCTCCTTTTGGTCTGTCTTCAAGACATTCAAGAGGGTCTTCAGGTTATTGATTCCTTCCATTGTATTCCTCTTACTTTGTATTCTCTTCTGGTAGTCAAGCTAATTTGGTTTATACTTTGCATGATTTGTAGGAACTTGCATTTGAGGATTGAGGCTAGGAGGATGCATTGTATTGTGTTTCAAACAATGAATTGATGATGTTGGTGTAAGACCAAGGAGGCTGCTAAGAGCCTAAAGAACTATTTATATGTCATTTTGGTTGTAATGGATTTTGAATGTGTCACTGTGTGAACACTTGAAGTCCAAAGCATGCAAACATGCAATGTGGCTTGTTGTGGAGTATTTAAAGCGTTAATGTTGTGTACTTGTGCCATTGAGCATTGGCTGGAATGTTGCTCAATTGCACTGGAGGATTTATGTATTGTACTATGGATGGATGTCATTGGAGTGGACAGCTGCTGCTATTAAACTGTAATGGGTTTACTAATTAATCACTCTATTGACGAATTCCTTCATTATGGTATCTTTGCCTGTTGGTGCAATGTGGCCTAACGGCATGTTCTTTATGTGCCTTTTCAATTCCTAAACTAGGTTAAGAAGACTCCTTGGCTGCTGATGCTCGCGGCTGGATAGTGTCTGACTGGATGATTGGTGTGCTCAATTGATACTCTAGGTATGGGTACCAAGGGTCCGTCACCGTCGGCGGGTGTGGTATGGGGAATTTACACGGAGGGGTGTTGGGTAGAGCGGGTGCGCTATTTATTCTTCAATGGGTGTGGTATGGGTGGGTGAACCCGATTGGGTAGCACCTTCATCCGCTAATGCGCCACGCAGCGCCGGCGGAGCCACGGGCGGAGCGAGTTTTTTGTGGGGGCCCCAGCAAGGGAAGGATTTTTGTTTGGCCAGCCGGAATGGCTTGGAAGAGGGAGATAGAGAGTCTGTTGGAGCACGATTTTATCCAAAATTGCCAAATTTAACTTGGAGAGTGGAGTAAGGGAGCTGTTGGAGTGCTCTAAGCCGGGCTGAAAGTGCGAGTGCATGCCTGCAAAATTGAAGTAAGGACATTTTTTCATCTCTATGTGGCACTGACAGCAGAGAGTAGGCTTTGACAGTCACAATTCTCACAGATGATGTTGCTTGACTGGGAGTTCTGCAGCGGGTAAAAGCGACGTACGACGTGATAGGTGAGCGGCCAGGTCTGGGGGAAGTGCACTTAGCGCGAGTACATCATATTTCCCCCTCTCTTTTGCTCTTGATCGAACCACATCCACTCAGTCGTAAAACGGGATTAACGTCTCCGCCAACTTATAAAACTGGTGCGAACTGCTTCTCTGCTGGTTTTGGGAAGCGGTTTCACCGCTGACGTGATAGGTGGGACCCACATTCAGCGCCTTCCGCTCATCTTCATCATCTTCATCCTCTCTCATACTACTCCTCCTCTCTTCCCGATTCCTCCTCCTCGCTCTCTCACCTTTCCAACCACCTGCAACGCCCAGATGCTGTGTTGCCGTAGCCTGCAACAACAGTCTATCGCTATGGAGTAGTTGACCTAGCAGCGAGCTCTCAGTGTCACGGCTACCATATACTAAGAGATTCAGAGACGGTCTTATAATATAATAGATCTTTACAATACTCGAAATATGGTTTTATTTTTAAAGAAACCCCTACTAATTTTTATAAAAAACATTAACAGATTGGGAAGTGTTGGATCATGGTCAAAACAAATTTTGCCAAAGCAAAAACTAGGCCTTAAGAGCGCAACACTTATTGCATAGCGTAATAGTTTCTTCATCTTTCAATTGGTTTTGTGATCTTCAGCAGTTGCTTTCACACATAGCTATTGCGTGTGTGGGAATCACTCAAAACTTGAACTTTTATAAAAACGGCAGCTTTGATGAGTCATTGATCATGAAGGTTTGGGGCATTTTCTGAATACCATCATACACTCATCAGAGCAATCTACAGTTGATGCTACTTGCAGCTCGGCGGCTTTTTTGGTTGATGTTGGAGTTGTCTCATCAGGTCTGGTCGACGAGGCCAAGCAGATTATAGCCCGTCCGGTTGCCTTTGCCTGCGGCGCCAGGACGAGCACGAAGCAAAATAGCCACCGAGTCAGCTGGCAGAAACTTAAGTGCATGTCTGAATTAATCGGACAATCACCACCTGGGCCATGTTGCAACACTAGCAAGAAACCTATGATGTTTGGATGAATCATCGCCATGTCAGAGTACTGATAAAAAAAGCTTTTGTGCGGCCATATCATATTTTCGCTGACAACCCCCCCCCCCCCCCGCCCCCACCCCTTCCACACCGCCCACCCCCCGCCCCGCCCCCGAACCAACCGCAAATCCACCACATGGCATAAAAAACGATAGAGTATTTTCAACAAGCATGAATAATAAACCGGGCGAAAATATATATCCATCACAGATACCATTAAGAGCACAACCAGTAAAAAATCATGCCTTCCTAGGCAGACATTTAATGCTACCCCATTGAAAAATACTTTTGGGCTACAAAAGAATTCAGCAGATGACAATTTGGTTCACCCCCAAAACAATCCGTCTTGCCAAACTTTCATCACAACCATTCATATAAATCATCCAAATTTTCATTCACAGAAAACTCAATAACTCATACTTGCACAAATTAAAAACATCTTAAATTCCTATTAAGTAATACAAATTTCATCACAAAAAGGAGATCACATAGAGGGAGAGCAAATGTAAAAAATCAATCGCCGAAGACGCAGCGCAGTAGAGTGACTAGATCTGTCTAAGATCGTCAAGTAAGGAGCGAGGGAGGATGGGGGGGGGGGGTGGGGAGGAGGGTAGCGTGGGGGGCTGATAGCTTGATGGGACTGGTCTCCCTTTGTTCGCCCATAATCAGGTGTGCAATTAATCTACTAACTTGTTGTTTTTCATTTGCTTAAATACATTGAAAATGAGAGCATACCCGATTGCAGACTTGATCAACCAATCCAATTGGTTCACATCTAGGACCTGCAGCCAGCCCAGTTCCATCGAGGAGTTTAGTAAGCCGCCCGCGCCTTCGGCCAAATTTTAGATCTTGCACGTCCATTAGCCATCAGGGCTCGCATACCGAAGATGGTAAACAAGCTAAGCGATCGCCATCATCCATATCCTGGCAATGCTAAAGCATGATGCCAGGCAGACAACGTCCGGCCAGCCCCAAACGGTATGAACTTTATAATGCATGAGCGTGTCTTTGCCCCTGACATCCACTGGATTCTGGCCCATAGAAGCCTGCTCGGTCTGAATCTCCTCGGTGGTGTCCCACGCCGCAATGGTCCTCCCGATCCGCCCACATCGTTATGAGAGGGCAATGGTCTTTGGCCCGGAATGTTGTAAGCCTGGATGGTGGTCGGCACCCATCGAGTGGTTGGGAGTGAGAACGCCTGTGGCGTGGTGGTACCGAAGTCACCTTTCTGATGAGCTTTTGAGTAGTCCAATTCTGGTTAGTCCTCTCTTCTGTGACGTTGGTTTTGGAGCAGTGACTTGTATGATCTCGTTTTGTACGCTTGGACATCATCCACGCGTGTTCGAATCAGCTCCGGTCATGATCCATTCTAGGTCAGCGAATGAGGTATGCGGTAGCTGCACCCATAACTGTCCTGCAAAAAAGATAAAAGGAATTTGTATTCGTTGAATTTTAGAAAAAAAAAAGACTCCTGTTTATACCCATAAGGTATCTGGAAGTGGATCCTCTATGTTAGATTACACTGTGACTACCACATGTCAGCCACCATAATCAGTGGGAAGTTACGTCAGAGGATCTCAATTTCCTAAGGTATCAGCAACTGCAAAACCGAAACATGCAGTTCCAAATCATTTGTTTTCCTTACTAATCGGGGAAAAATTATGACTTTTTTTATTGTCCCGTAAAGTATCAACATCTAACCAAAATTTGTAAACTAAGATTGAAAGTCTAAATTTGCACGTTGATTACGATAATAGTTTTACTTGCCCCAGTACATAAAAGAATTTACTGCACTGTAAGATTTGAAAAATAAAATTTTGACTTATTAGTTTTATTACTCGTCGCTGACGTAGATTAATCTCATGCCTTCAGATTTTACGATATTTTCGTTTTGCACGGTATAACTTTCCCATAATCTTACTCCAATGGGTTTAAATCGCCAGTAAGTAGCGGAAAGAAAACAACCACTATATTGCTCTTAAAATCTTTAAATTTAGTAAATTTTTGTTCGATCTCCTCCGCATCCTACAATGGCATTCGCAACCCTGGTGTTTTTTAACAAAACTCGGACATTCGATCTGGACAATGGATATATCTTCAAAAATAGCTGGATTTTTTCTTCGTTACCATTGAAATAGCCATTGACGTTATCCTCGCGAGCTTCGAGCCTGCCGGCGGCGGGCGCCTTGTCTCCTCAGCCGCAGGAGACGTCGACGAAAGTCCTCTCTCGCCTCCGCCTCTCGTCGTCGTGCGCCGCCCGGATTCTCGCCCAGGAACCTGTCCACTCGTCGGCCCATGTCGTCTTAGCTCTTGTTCAGGCCCGTCAGCTTCCTCGCCGCCCACCCCGCCGCGTCAGCGGCAGCCGGTCACACCACTGGAAACCCGGCGAGCAGCTCCGACGTGTCCGCCATCATCCCCTGAACCTCTCCGCCTCGCGCCGCTGCCGCCGGCCGCCACGCGGTGATTGACCCCGTTCGTGTAGGCCGTACAAGGAGCTCCCTGAGCTGGATCGGGCCCGCGCCGCCTCCGCGGCGCGGCGAGCGCGGCGACGAGCGCGCGCCCTCGGCGGCGCGGGCGGGGCGCGGGAGCGCCGCGGCGCGGCGAGCGAGAGGACGTGCGCCACGGCCGCTTCTTTGCGGCGCACTGTTCGCCGAAACGGCGGCGAAGGGACATGTTCTTGAGCGCCGTACGACAGACCTCTGTTGCGCTGTCCGGCGACGAGCGGCGGGAGGCGAAGGCGAGTCGTGGTTCTGTACAGGTCAGCGGTCGGCGGCCGCGTTGGACACGACCTAGCGCCCGGCGGCCAGCCGGGAGTGATAGGAGGCCGCCGTCGCTGCGCGTAGCGGCGGTTGCAGGGCGTCCAGCGAGCGTGCGGGAGTTCCCAACGAGGTGGATGGTGGGCCGACGAGACGGGCCAAGCGTACGCGGCGACGGCGGAACGTCCCCTTTCCAAGATTACTTGATCGCGGTGGGGGGGGGGGGGAGCGACGAACGACGAGACGAACACGAGCAACGCTGCGGCGACGACGACGTACGAATGACAGTCTGTGGATTTGCACAAAGGGTTTGATTTTTAACTCTGCAATAGTTGGTGCTTTATAAATCAATCAGAGCACCATGCAATTCCATGTCCCTTGTACCAATCAACAGGTGGCGAGGTGGTGGCTTATCAGATCGATGCGTGTCTGGAACATTCTTCGATAGAGAGTTTTTTTTTCTCCAATTGGTATTTTATAGAAACCACATGTTTGATGAACTCTTTGCCTGTTAGTTGGGGATATTTCGGAAGATATATCATAACTTCATCTCCAGTTGGAATGGCTGCTTTTCCCGGCTATAGTGCAGGCATGGTTTGTGAGTTGTGTCAGGTTTGATCTGGCATTACATTCCGAAATACTTCCCTTGCATTTTCTGATGAATTAAAGCTATCCTGAACCATACATGTCAAATATTGGCGTTATCAAGTCCAGTATTTTGTGCTGTGAAGTTCCAAAGATACTCTGGTACTGTTTACAGCAAACACCTTTCTTTATAATTTCGTAAAGAGAACTTTCATTAACACAAAGTCAGGTTTCTTCAATACCACCTGTATAAGTGCAGTAAATTGCACTTGACACACCCACACAAAATTCAGTGCAAACCCAAAAACAGAAGAGAAAAGAAGAGAACATGGGAAGAAGCTCCCATTAATTGTATAGAGCCCATGCTTTTCAATCAATCCTATGATAGGCAGGTGCATCTTAACACAAACCTACTTCTGCATTTTTCCCCTATGTTTAACTTCTGTCCTCATCTATGATCTACATGCAATTATTCAATTCTCAAGCTGACATGGCTCTTGGCTCGATAGGATGCCAAAGGTAACAAAAACTCTACAATGGAGGCATTGATTATGTAGTCGGTTCAATTTCCTGATCGCACGGTCATGCCTCATAAACATCATCCTCCCCGGCCCCAACAACTGCGCGCATTAACGGTTTGGTTCGGGTTTGATGATTGTAGTAGGTGTGCCGTCGTTGCAACGCATGCGCTGGGGAGGCTCTTGATCGACAGCAACGATGATCACTCGATGGTGTAACCGTTGAGGATATCCGGTCGCCGTACCCGACCAATGTATGACATTTTCATCGGTATCTCCTAAATATATAATCGCCTGCAAATAAGTAAATTAGTACATATAAAGGTTCGAAGTTTAGTTAGTCAATGTTTCCCTGCATTCAATTTGGGATTATGTTCAAAAACTAGTTTTATTTTGGTGATGGGGTATAACTGCTTTCTGGCTAGATGCTGACGAGTGGCAGGACCAACCGAAACATTTCCACAGTTGAACAGTGTCGCGAGGAATTGGAGAGGTACTGGCATGAAGTCAGGACAGGAACGAGAATTGGATTGCTAACATGCTGCGATGTTGCTGCCTCCAGGCTTGTAGATCATGCACCCGGTGTGTACGTGAATGTGCGGAGACGACGACTCCGAATCAGTGGTGCAGATGATTCCATCTGCAAAACTCCTTGTAGATTGGGCGAGATAGCACTCTCCAATCTATGAACTCCTGCAACCAAGATTCGGAACCATTTTTTCTCTTGTGTCTCGCTATCTGATGTTTCTCTGAATTTGCTTGCAGCTGCAGAAGGTATGTGGTTCAGAAGACTGGAGGAGAGTTGATGGATGCAAACTTGGATAGACAAGGAGCATTGATGCCGGCATGCTTGTTGTACCCAGCCGAGTTCGTTGGTGCTTCCTCTGCTCAAGGGCTCCTGCGTTGTTTGAATGTAGTCGAGGTAGGTGCCTCCTTGGAGGCTCTCCGCGTAGCGATGCTGCTCCCACAGCAGCCTCATCCTGCCGAAAATTTTCAGTCGTGTGAAACTTTGAGATTTTAAAGATAATTCCACCCCCCCCCCCCGCCCCCCCCACAAAAAAAAAAAGAGAGAACTGAGTTTAATGTCGTTGGAGTTCGTAACAACGCATTTGACGGTTCAGTTTTTTTTCAGAATACTAGAAAACGCTACCTTACCGTTGTAACGGTTTAGTTTAATGTTTGATGGATAAAGTATCAGGTTTGATACCTTCTGTGATATTCGTGTATTCCGTGTAACCAGATATGGAACGTAAAGAAATTAACGATGGGCAATCAGCATCTCTCTT
>CM020184.1:15243510-15277151 GCA_009805545.1 Oryza longistaminata | reverse complement strand
CCGGCGTTCGTAGTAACCCGCCCTCCAGTCGACGCCCGCCGCGGCCGCAATCCGCCCACCGAGTCCCCTCGCCATCGCCGCGCGCTGCCCGCCGCCGGCAGCCGCCCGACCGCTGCCCCTCGAAGAAACAGGATCGACTTGGGGCGGGGCGTCGCCGGAGTAGTCATGCCCCGCCCGCCACCGAGTCCGACGGCGCCGCGAGCGCCAGTAGCAAGCAGCAGCACACCAGCACGACACGCACGCGCGAGCGGCGGCGGCGGCGGCGCACGGGAGACGACGACGCCGAGGAGAGCGCCATGTCGTCGAACACTCGCCGGCCTCACTAGAGCATGCACGTGACGTGAGCACACTGAGATAGCTATAGCTCTCGTGGGGCTTCGTATTTATAGCACGCATTCTTCACTAGCCAGCAAACGGCAAGCTTAGCTCACGGCTGGATTATGGCTCCAGATATATACGTAATTAACACAGATACTATATTCTGATATGCAATTATATGCAATTATGTACGGGATTTTTATAGAGAAATAATAAATGCTTACTCAATCCATCCCAAAATATAAATTAGAAACATATATATATATATATATGTCTAGATACATAACTAAAAGTTTAGAAACATATATGTCTAAATACATAGTAAGAAATTGTTATATTTCCAAATATATATGTCCATATACAGAACGAGAGGCGAAGTAAGTGTAATTCAACTGCTTATGCTTCTAGAGGTGGAAATTGTCTATCCAACTGTTCAAGTTTTAGACCTGACATAGGTGCTCGCATTTACAGCTATTTTTTTTTAAAAAAATGGTAACTGACGTTTTCATTGATAGCGAATCGTCTGTAGTGACTTCATGAATCTTAGGATTTATCGGACCAATATTTGGAAGCGCTCACAGGGATAGGGCGTGCGTGTTGTGTGCTCATATGAGTGGTGAGCGTGCACATGTTTATATAAGCGTATGCGTTTTTCTACTTTGTTTTTTTTAAAAAAAAACAGAACAAGAAGTAGTTGTATCTTCGGTTGAGGTACAAGTTATGCTGATATGTCCTAATTAGTACTCCTTCCGTTCTAAAATATAAGCATTTTTAGTATAGTATCAAGTCAATCATTTTTAATTTTGACTATTAATAGAAAAAAACAAAAATAATCAATCATGTAGAATTGATGTTATTAGATTTATCATTAATTAAATTATCATATTATGCAACTCTTTTTATTTTAAATATTTTATTTTTATAGATATTGTTGGTCAAAGTAATATCTCGAAGATTATGTCGAAGTCTAAAAATGTTTAAATTTTGGGACGGAGGGAGTAGTACAATTTGGGAGGGTAATTAGAGAGAGGTTTATGGTGGGACAAAATGTAGGGGTCACGGGAGTGGTGGTAAGACAGAGGTGAGGCCAAAGGTATGTTTTGATGGGTTACACGGGCAGGCAGACATTCAGAAACACCTTCTGTGCTCGGTGTGGTGTGGTCACATGCAGCGGTTACCCAAGAGCATGAGAGAAACAACAAGGCCACCAGAATGATACGTAGCACTAGGACCCAAGAGGTAAGATCCACGAGTCGGCTGTGTTCTAAAGTTCTCATGGATGACTGAGTTTATCGCAATTATTTGAGGGCAGAGATGCAAAAGAATTAAATATCTAATTCTGGAGTTCGTAACAACAGCATTTGACGGCTTCAGTTTTTTTTTCAGAAATACTAGAAAACGCTATTACCGTTGTAACGGTTTAGTTTATGTTTGATGGATAAAGTATCAGGTTTGATACCTCTGTGTATCGTGTATTCGTGTACCAGATATGGAACGTAAGAAATTACGATGGCATCAGCATTGTAACTATTTTCTAGAACTCGAGTGTCATTTTTTTTAGAGAAGGGTTTTTACGCGGCCTCTATATCCAACCGGATATATGCAGCTATTTTATATTAGGAACTTAGCCTATAAAACAGGGAACTTAACCCTTAAATAACACAATCTGAAATTCGCTCCTATGAAGATTTGAACTCATGACCTTGGGTGCTACTCAGGTCACTGCAATCACTATGCTACATGCCCTTTCGCAACTCCAGTATCATGTCACATTGTTCTCTGGCCAACTTTTTTTTTTTCAGGTGAAATGATGGCTTCAGTGTCACATATGCCTATTACATGGATCTGCATTTGATCTCAATCCCTATTACATGAAACCATGACGCAACAGTTGCTTTTGGCCTAAAGCTCATAAATAGATTAGCACTGTGAACAACCTGAATTTGTGGAGTTTCAGAAATAGAAACTTTAATGTTCCCTGACTAGGGTAATTGTTTACCCCTTCATTTTGGAAAGAAATTATCGTGCATTCCTGGTTTAATATATCCCTGTAAAATAGTAGCATTTACTTATGGTGTAATAATTCTTTCTTTTTTTTCTTGGCCTTACCTACTGGAATTCTCATGCTAAACTAATAAAAACATGCAATGTCAGCTGGTACTCCATGAAGCAAGGCACCAAAGCTGCTTTGTTTCTTCTGAACAGTTCATTTATCGTTTATTTTTATGCGAGAGATATCTAAACAGCGTTTCAGTTTTGATGCCAACTAATGCTGAATTGCCAGAGCAGCAGCTAGCATTGCTGCAACAGCATGCAAAGCTTTTTGTTTCTAGTGACAAATTAAAGCAGCAAAACACAAAAAAACTGAAGAAATTTAAGAACAAGACAAGAAGTCAAGAACTACCCTGACCTGATATCCATCGAAGTCGCAGTAGAATGGGCAGCCACCGGCCCTGAGCTCCGGGTCGTCGCTGTACGCGCCCTTGTGCTCGTCCGCGAACTCGAACGCGCTCCTGGCGCCGGCGAGCAGCCGCGCGGCGTACGCCGGGTCGTCGTCGCGGAACACCATCGACGCCGCGGCCAGCGCCGCCGCCGTCTCCCCGGCCACATCCGACCCCGGCCTCGCCGCGCTGATGTTGTACACCGTCCGCGCCGTGTCCATGTCCTCCGGCCGCTCCCAGCACCCGTGGTCCTTCGTTGGGTCGCCCACCTGCATTGCCATCGACGCCGCGTTCACATGGTCGTCGCCGTCGACGAGGAAGACGACGGTGCGCAGTGCAATGTGTGTTGTGAGCTTGCCTGGCATGAAGATGGTGCGGGGTGGGAGATGGTCTGAGAGAGGTAGTCGGTGGCCCAGCGGACGGCGTCGGCGGCGTGGGCGCGCTCCGCGGGCGGCATGGCGTCGCCGAACTCGACGACGCCCCACGCCAGCATCGTGGCGGTGAACGCCATCGGGAAGCCGAACTTGACGTTGTCGCCGGCGTCGTAGTACCCGCCCTCCAGGTCGACGCCCGCCGCGCCGCCATCCGACACCGCCGAGTCCCTCGCCACGCCGCGCGCTGCCCCGCCGCCGGCAGCCGCCCCGACCGCTGCCCCTCGAAGAACAGGATCGACTTGGCCAGCGCGTCGCCGTAGTCATGCCCCGCCGCCGCACCCGAGTCGCCGCGAGCGCCAGTAGCAAGCAGCAGCACACCAGCACGACACGCACGCGCGAGCGGCGGCGGCGGCGGCGCACGGGAGACGACGACGCCGAGGAGAGCGCCATGTCGTCGAACACTCGCCGGCCTCACTAGAGCATGCACGTGACGTGAGCACACTGAGATAGCTATAGCTCTCGTGGGGCTTCGTATTTATAGCACGCATTCTTCACTAGCCAGCAAACGGCAAGCTTAGCTCACGGCTGGATTATGGCTCCAGATATATACGTAATTAACACAGATACTATATTTGATATGCAATTATGTACGGGATTTTTATAGAGAAATAATAAATGCTTACTCAATCCATCCCAAAATATAAATTAGAAATATATATATATATATATATATATATATATATATATATATATATATATAAATTATATATATGTCTAGATACATAACTAAAAGTTTAGAAACATATATGTCTAAATACATAGTAAGAAATTGTTATATTTCCAAATATAATGTCCATATACAGAACGAGAGGCGAAGTAGTGTAATTCAACTGCTTATGCTTCTAGAGTGGAAATTGTCTATCCAACTGTTCAAGTTTTAGACTGACATAGGTGCTCGCATTTACAGCTATTTTTTAAAAAAAAATGGTAACTGACGTTTTCATTGATAGCGAATCGTCTGTGGGACTTCATGAATCTTAGATTTATCGGACCAATCTTTGGAAGCGCTCACAGGGATAGGGCGTGCGTGTTGTGTGCTCATATGAGTGGTGAGCGTGCACATGTTTATATAAGCGTATGCGTTTTTCTACTTTGTTTTTTTTAAAAAAAAACAGAACAAGAAGTAGTTGTATCTTCGGTTGAGGTACAAGTTATGCTGATATGTCCTAATTAGTACTCCTTCCATTCTAAAATATAAACATTTTTAGTATAGTACCAAGTCAATCATTTTTAATTTTGACTATTAATAGAAAAACAAAAATAATCAATCATGTAGAATTGATGTTATTAGATTTATCATTAATTAAATTATCATATTATGCAACTCTTTTTATTTTAAATATTTTATTTTTATAAATATTGTTGGTCAAAGTAATATCTCGAAGATTATGTCGAAGTCTAAAAATGTTTAAATTTTGGGACGGAGGGAGTAGTACAATTTGGGAGGGTAATTAGAGAGAGGTTTATGGTGGGACAAAATGTAGGGGTCACGGGAGTGGTGGTAAGACACAGGTGAGGCCAAAGGTATGTTTTGATGGGTTACACGGGCAGGCAGACATTCAGAAACACCTTCTGTGCTCGGTGTGGTGTGGTCACATGCAGCGGTTACCCAAGAGCATGAGAGAAACAACAAGGCCACCAGAATGATACGTAGCACTAGGACCCAAGAGGTAAGATCCACGAGTCGGCTGTGTTCTAAAGTTCTCATGGATGACTGAGTTTATCGCAATTATTTGAGGGCAGAGATGCAAAAGAATTAAATATTGGAGTAGAAAGTTAAACAATCAACTTTAAAAAGTTCTCTAAGAAATACTCGTTTAGGAGTTTCAGTGAATGTGCCCGTGATGATTTATAATATGTAAAGAAAAAAGAATGTGTCCTGAATTCCCAGTTATTGATAGGGATTATGATTTTTCTACTAGTAAGAGAAACTGAACCGGTTGATCCCGGTTACTAATTATCTCGTCGGTCGATGAAAGCTGAGCAGAAAAGGAAAGCATTGATAGTATTTATTCCGAAATGGTAACAAGATAGTGCTCTTATTTTTGGGGGGAACCAGATAATGCTCTTAGAGCAAGGATAATAATATAGCTCACTTCCTACTATTAGCCTATACTAAAGTCAACACATATAATAGATTAGCTATAAGGTTAGCTATAATTTTCTTCTTCTATCTCTATCTCTCACTTATGTATTTGTCTTGGAGCTTGTATTAAGCTAGCTCTTGCATGAGAGCCAACACTATTCTCTTTTGTTTACCTCTGTCTTCCACGTAAGCTTATAGTAGGCTTATAGCTCACTACTATACTTGCTCTTAAACACTGATACTACTTGCTGGTTGGATATCCCTTTTTGACGGATTTTAATACTCCGTCCATTTCAAAATAAGACACAGTCACCTTTACCTAAAGGCTAAAGACAATCTCCTAGTTTAGATTACCCTAATAAATACTTCCTCTGTTTTAGGTTATAAGACTTTCTACACTAGAAAGTCTTATAACCTAAAATGGAGGTAGTATAATACA
Source organism: Oryza longistaminata (assembly GCA_009805545.1). Classification (NCBI taxonomy): domain Eukaryota; kingdom Viridiplantae; phylum Streptophyta; class Magnoliopsida; order Poales; family Poaceae; genus Oryza; species Oryza longistaminata. Next base: position 15,271,433 of record CM020184.1, on the reverse strand, counting down.
TGCACCCAATAGAATTAGAGATCTTAAAAGTTGAGAATTTTAAAAGATAATAATTTAGTGGAGAAGATGTGCTAATTAATTGCATTTGTGCATGCACACCTTATATTATAAAACATCTTGAAAAAAATTGAGTTGTGCGTTATACTATGGAATTGAGGGAGTATTGTATAGGGAAATCATCTTTTTAAATGTGCACATCAAGAAATTTAAGACTAAATAAAAAAAATTTGCAAATACTTATTAGTCCAGTTATTACTTGGAGAAATGAGTATACCTCCAGATAAATTATTTAAGACAAAATCAATTTCAAGGATCAAAATTAGTACACATACATATCTGGAGACCGATACACTCAACTGCAACAACGCCCTCTTCATGCCAATCTAGCAAGAGGACAACGCAAAATTCTCCAGTGATCTGCCTGAAAGACAGCATGTTCTCTTCATTTCTCTCTCTCTCTCTCTCTCTCTCTCATTGTTTGAGACATGGCAAAAAAGCCAAATTGTGGCGAATCTATGTGATCGAGACCAGTGACTCCTAGTGAGAAGCTTGAGCACCGACCATACTGATGCGTACAGTTTGCTGTGTTTCCCTGGAAAAAAAGGAAGCTGTTATTGGTTATCAACTTTTGGATTGGTGAGTCCCCTCCGGTTCAGAGTTTGAAGCTGGTGTAGAATGGAAATGTGAAGCAACAAATTTGAGAGAATTGCTGTGGATGGGGACTCCTGTCTGTTCCATTTAGGAATGTGATGTGAGCTTCCTATGCAGCACGCAAACTGAATTTTGGGAGCATTCAGCAATTTTTTTGTTCCAAATATAATTATGTGTAGTACTAAATAACTTCAAAAACCAAATTTTAGGCGTACATTCGTAAATCAGCCAGATGAGTGTACATTACTACTCATCAGGGTTTACAAAAACCGATAAAAACCAGTTGGTTTCCCTAAAAACCAAATTTCCCTGACTTGCTCCGGAACCCAAACCGTTTGGTTTCCCATTCAAGTTTTTTTTTTTTAAAAAAAAGATTCAAACTGGATTTTAAATATTTTACAAAATTTGATCAGATTTCATCGGTAGTCAACAATTTTTAAACGGTTTTCACAAAATAATAATAATAATAAGCCTTGATCCGGTTTTTGTGAGTGGTTTTCCCGCTACTCAATACTACTACTAGTAGTATAAACTTCAGAGACCTCGTACTCCAAGTCCAACCTGCTTGAAACCTCCATTTTGCTCCTCCTGTAAGCTACCCAGTGAGCAGAGGAATCACATGATAGGTCTCCTTGGACGGATCAAATCAATCTTCCTCCTTTTCATTATACATTTGAGGCCACAGAAAAAGATGGCATGCAAAAGCAACGATCCGTTGCACTTTCTGCTGCATACTGTCCCTGTTCCATTCTTCAGTTACACTGATCTAGACCTTTTTGCAGAAGTGATGAAGTAGTAGTTTTTCAGAGTTGTGTCTCTGGCAAGTGACAAGACGATAATCTGTTGCTAAGTATCTGTGACCGTGGCTAGCTGTAGATGGTGAAGTTTCAGCAAGTTCTCCTGATTTAAAAAATGTTTTAGTTTTATAGATAATCTGACCCTTGATTTAAAAGATGCTATATCCACCTATTATAAAGCTGACGAGAAGACATACTTGAGCACATCCAACCTATTCAGGAATTGTAAATCTTCATCTGAATTTGGCGAAAATTTGTGGATTAAAACTTGATGATACGAAGTGATTAATGTCTCACTCGGATTAACCTGAACAATAAATAAGATCCAAAGTTGAGCTTAGATACACTTCGGTGTGCACACTGCAGAAAGGCAGGAGGACCTGTAAATCGTTAGATTGCAGGATGCACTTTCTCAAGGAAGATCACACAATTTTGCGAGACATCATGCGTGGCCCGGATTTTTCTTTCTTCGACAAGTTGTGGGCTTGTGGCAGCTCTTTGCGTGCGAGAGTCCAAAGCTTAAGATCCCGATAATGATGATCATCAAGAGCAAAGCCGAAAAGAGGTTATGCGTTCTTCAGATATCTTCAGAGAAGGAAAAAAAGGAATAGTGCATGCATGGGAAGGAATAGTGATCGATCGATTGATAGGTCTAGCAGATTAAAATGTTGAAAAGTTTTACACTGTCACAGATCATATAGGCGATGGCACCGACAGAGACATCACAGGTCCCCTTATTTTTTAAATTCTCTGGAGGGAAGGTTTTCTTATTTTCATATCATTTAAATAATTATATTTTTTTAATAATTTAATAACATAAACTAATGGTATTATATTACTCCATAAATATATAAATTTAGTTATGACTTTTACAAGTTGAGAACAAAAGCAAATATGATTTTGAATATACACATATACTACTCAATGTTTAATTTGTTTTTTTTACAATATCAAGAGGTTGAATTTAAATTTACATGTTTGAGAGGTGAATTCATCATGGCATGCTGTGAACAAGACCGCACGTCCGCACCACGTGGTGCCGAAGGGGATCCAACGGCTGCGAGTGCGTCGCAAAGTCGAATGGGCCGCACATACGCTGAAATCCCGTTCCAGCCCAATTTAAGCTGGATGGGCCGCATGTACATCGGAATCCCAATCTGGCCCAAACCGTAACGGGCCGCATGTACTTGGCAACCACGTTACAGCCCAATATGGATAGGTCGGGGTTCCACTGCGGCCCAAACATATCGGTCCTCATTTGCGTAGCAATTTTTTTTTCCGGAGGTTATTCAATATGATTAAGGCCTTGTTTATTTTAGCTTAGGATTATTATAATCTAGATTATTAAGAGTTGTAAAACTGTAAATTTTGGCAATCACACGAGCTTAAACGGGAGGAAGCAGAGATCGCTCGAGGACAATTCGCGCCTGCAACCTGCGCATCTTTCCCCGCCTCCGCTCGTACTCACAAACCATGGCTACCACTGCAGTCATCGCTAGCACGAGCAGGCCCCCAACCACCGCGTTCTTGCCGTCGCCGTGGTGGTGTTCGCCGGCGGAGAGGATGCCAGCCACGCCCAGGCACAGGAGCAGCGCGCCCACCACGACGTCGAACGCCGCGAACGCCATGGCACCCTTGGACCAGGCGAACCCCGAACTCGGGCGGGACGTCGTCCCGGCGGCGGCGATGTCCGCCGCGACCTTGTCGACGCCGCGCTCGTCCAGCTGCCCCGACGCCACCAGCCTCCGCCGCCACTCCGGCGGCATCGCACCGGCCGCGAACGCCGCCTCGATCTCGTCGTCCTCGAAGATGTTGCAGCTGCTCATGACGACGATGACGATGGTGAGAGATGCTGCTGCTAGGTTTGGTTGCGATACCTCCGCCGCGACCGGGTTGGAATATATGATAACTCGTGCTGCCAGATCGAACTCGGGCTCGGACTCGTTACAACTCAGAAAGGAAATGAGATACTTCTACTCCGGCAAGGCTAGTAGGCTACAGAGAAATTAATGACATGTTTAGATTGTAGCTAAAATAAGAGCATGTTCATATTGTAGCCAAAATAAATCTTATCAAGTTTTTGGCAATGTCAAAATTTTGACAAGATGGCAATATTGTCAAAATTTTGGTAGAATTTTCTTATATGTAGACCAAATTTGGCAATAAACTAAATGTAGATATTTTTTTTTGCTAACTTTACAAAAAAAAAAAATGGTATTGTTGAAAATGACATCAAAGTAAACATGCTCTAAACCTTACCAAATTTTGGCAATGTCAAAATTTTGATACGATGGCAATATTGCCAAAAATTTAGCAGGAATTCTTATGTATTTATCAAATTTGATAATAAACTAAACGTATACATTTTTTTTGGGACATCAAAGTGAACGGGCCATAAATTCCATGAGAAATCTTGCACATCTTCGTATAGAATTTCAGTCTTTCGCCCTGAATGATCCCTGACGATGTCATTTCCATTTCGAAGATGTCGAAATGTCGATCGATAGGATTTAAATGCCAAACTCCCTTCGTTTCTTTGTGTTCGTCCAGTGATCGCGGGTGTAATCCGGAGTCCGACACTGACAGCGTCATGGCCGTCAGAGCTCGACGAGGACGGCAATGGCGGAGGCAGCGGCAGAGCTGACGAACGCTTTGGAATATGGAGGGGTGGTGCCGCGGTAGGTGTCTCCGACGAGCACCGCACCGAGCACGTCGTGTCGTGAGTGACCGATCGAGACGGAGAAACTCCAATCGAGGAGCATATGTGCCCTCTTTGCACGAAGAGGGGAATATACTCTGAATCATCTTGCTAATTTTCATCGCCAAACTGTTCTGTTTGAGCAATGGCTTCTCCATTGTCAAGATCAAAGTCGAAATTAAAGAGGTTATACGTTGTTCAGATATCTTAAGAGGAGCAAAAAGAATTGTGAGTGCATGGGAAGGGTGATTCACCCTTGCAAATTTACTCAGGGTGATCGATTAGCAGATTAAGTTTTTAGTAATTTTACATTGTTCACAGATCAGACAGGAGATCAGATCACAAGTTTCCGCTTCTAGCCTTCTACACCACTGTTTTGTTTTGTTTCAGCAAGGCCGATTTCAGAGTTCAGAAGAGGTGCAGTGTGAAGGAGGTTTCAGAAATTCAGAGTTAAGCCTGATATAGCATTTGCACTTTGCTGTTCTACTCCTATTTTGCTATCGGTGGAGTTCTGTAGTCGCTCGCTGTTCTGCTGTTATCCGTGTCGGATATTCAGATGACGAGTTAGCACTGGGCATTCGGCAAATTGGACAAAGCTGTCCTTGGATTGATTTTACCTTTTTAAGCAGCAGGTCTCTGCCATGTCCAACTTCGGCAGAATTGGAAATGCAAACTGCTACCTTCTGAAGAAAAGATAAGTATTTATTTGGAAGAGTTTACAGTATTAAATTCAGACAAACTATTCGTTCATCAACGAGGAGGAATTTACAAGGAGATAGCCCTGCGCTCTTTGCAGGAACGAAGAGGGGGATAATCTGAACTGTCCTGCTAATTTTCATCGCTAAATTGTTTCGTTTCGTTTCGTTTCGTTTCAACGACGGCTTATTCATATGAAGAGAGGTGCAATGCAACGTGGGGGAGGTTTCAGAGTTAAAGAGTGATATACTGCTTGGTAAGAGACAAAGACCGAGATTGGTTCCAACAAATAAGTACTAGTATTTGGCATTGACTAAGTTTTACTGCTTGACATCACTGATGGCTGGATCACAACATCATGTTGTAAAGTTCATAGTGCATTCCAAGTCCAAGATCCGAGAGAATTGATGCTTGTTCTAACATACTTATCTTTTTTGTCAAATGGGCATGCTCAAGTATCATACACCGACAAGTCGATAGCAGCAGGTCATGAGAAATCTAACACATCTTCATATAGGCAGGAGGTCCAAGGAGGCATATCCTTTTGGGAAAGGAAGAAGAAAGGATCAAACTAGTGCACTATTTATCCGAGAAGATGCCTCATTACAACTCATCACACCTCCATGTTCATGAATACTGATGCACTAATTACAAGTAATATGTCCTAATTGCTTATTCTTCTCCTTCAACAGCCGGTAGGCCTTCCTTGAACCATGTGTAGAGTCCTCCATCCAGATGGAACACATTCTTGTAACCATTCAGGACCAACAAGTAGGCTGCTATCAGGGACCTGCCAAAATGAAACAGATGAGATGAGTTAGCTATGTTCCAGAGGCACAAACATAGTCACCTTTGTAAAACAACATAAAATTCAGAGCTAAGGTGAAGAAAGGAATGTGGGCAGGCAACAAGTTTATAGTTTTACATGAAATGAAACAATACAGATGTTGGGCAAACGGGGTAAATTGGAACTCAGATGAACGAATAGTATAATCCCCTTCTAGTTTGCATATGGCACTCGGATGAACTACCGCTCAGCAACATGGTAGAAATTTCAAGCTGGTTATATCATTCAACTGGGAAACATTGTTGACAAAAGAAATGTGAAACAAAACCACCAGTAGAAAGAAATGAAAGATAACCATACTACAAAATAAAATTCCACCAATTAAGAGATGATCATGACACTACAGAAATACCTTATGCAAATATTAGGAAGAATATCGATGCCACAATATGATAGACCCATTTCTGATTTCAAGGAATACAGAAAAGAAAAAAAACCTCATTTGCGACAGTGGTATTAAGAGACTGTATCAGCGCTTTCATGTCAGTTAGAACATGAATGTTAATTGCTAAAAATTGAATCAAGTTTACTGATAAAGAATACTAAGGTAACATGGCATACCTCGATTCCTTCCCATCAGGAAAGTTCTGTGTTGGTTTCAATGTTCCTCCCGTCGAACATGCCACAATAATCTTTGCATCTTTACCAAGTTTCTCATCAACACCTTCGTAAAGATAATATATGTCACTGATTGTAAACTCGTATATGAGTAACCATGAAGCAGGGAAAAGTTGGAAGTTTGAAGAGTTATTTTGGAACTAAACACGGCGCTAACTTAACTTTTAAATTGGAATAAGTTCACTTTAAATCACCGCCGAGTTCGAATTTCCTAGTTGTCCTACAACCGTAAAACCAGATATAAAACCGTAATACCAGATATAATAAGATTCAAAGAAGTATAGTGTATGTTTTTGGCTGACGTGGCGAGTGGACCCCACGTCAGACCTATTTCTTCTTCCTCCAACCTCCTCTCCTTTTCCATCTCCTATTCTCCAAATCTCCTCTCTCTCATCCGTTCCACATCACTGATAGGGGAGGGACAAAGGTGGCCAACGGTGGGCCGCCGTCGTCCTACACAACACTATATGTGCCGCATCGTCCCCCATTTGTCAGTGCCCTCTGCATTACCAACCTCATCTTCACCGGACTTACCCTGTATGCTACCTCAACAACCCCGATTGCACAACCACTGGGCGGCGTACGCTTGGCTGTAGTTGAGGCAACATCAACTCCATCAATTATCCCCGCGCCCAGGCTCCTTCGGCGAGAAGGTGTCCTTCTCATCATCGTACCACCCCACCATGTAGAAGTCTTGGTGCATGTCAAACTGGCTAAGCTTGAGCATGTGCTTCACACCAAACCCATTTGCTGACATGTCGAGGCTGTTGGATCCATGCTCCACCATCGGGAAGAGGTTCGGTCATCCTAGGATAGGGATGACCGTCGATGAGTGCATCGGCACGACGTTCCACTCCCAGCGGAGAAAGTCGGTGCTCCGATATTCCAAAACAAAGCCAGTGGCGATGGCCTTGACATTCGTTCTTCGACCCACCCCAACAACCCCACATGGCGGCGCGCTTGGCTGACCATCATGGAGACCTTTGACATCATTAGGCCTAGAGCAGCGGCCGCACACTGAAGGCCACGAGGCATGGGTGTAGGTGATGACGAGGTCAGAGAACACAACAGTGAAGCGCATATAGGTGTAGTCAACCGTTGGTGGCCCAAGCGGAGCCATCTTAGATGGTGGTCGCCAACGTAGAAGGTGACGGCGGTGCAGGTCCAAGAGATGATGTAGGAGTGGGTGGCGACGATTGGGTCTTCGGAGGGGAGGAGGTATCGAGGTGGTGTTCCTTGCAGCTACGGGCGGTTTTGCTGCCACCTCCATCCCTCCCCTAGCCGGCGATGGGAAATGGGGAACGGAGGAGATAGAGAGGGAGGGGAGGTTGGAGGAAGAAGACATATGCCTGACATATGGGGTCCACTTGCTGTGTCAGCTAAAACCGGGGAACTATACTATACTGCTTGGGGCCTTGGGTAAACCGGTTTTGCACGTGTTATATATGGTATTGCGGTTCAAAGAAAAAAAAATCGAACTCAGCGACAAGACGAGGGACCTTGAACTTATTCCTTTCAAATTTCGTTGTGGATCAGAAATTTGGTGGGCCTTATCCAGATTCCAGCCCAGCAAATGATGGGCCCCGCAGTGGAGAGACCGTGGCCCAAACATCATCGCCTGTTGCCGTCGTCTCGTCTCTTCCGAACGCTTTGGAATATGGAGGGGTGGTGCCGCGGTAGGTGTCTCCGACGAGCACCGCACCGAGCACGTCGTGTCGTGAGTGACCGATCGAGACGGAGAAACTCCAATCGAGGAGCATATGTGCCCTCTTTGCACGAAGAGGGGAATATACTCTGAATCATCTTGCTAATTTTCATCGCCAAACTGTTCTGTTTGAGCAATGGCTTCTCCATTGTCAAGATCAAAGTCGAAATTAAAGAGGTTATACGTTGTTCAGATATCTTAAGAGGAGCAAAAAGAATTGTGAGTGCATGGGAAGGGTGATTCACCCTTGCAAATTTACTCAGGGTGATCGATTAGCAGATTAAGTTTTTAGTAATTTTACATTGTTCACAGATCAGACAGGAGATCAGATCACAAGTTTCCGCTTCTAGCCTTCTACACCACTGTTTTGTTTTGTTTCAGCAAGGCCGATTTCAGAGTTCAGAAGAGGTGCAGTGTGAAGGAGGTTTCAGAAATTCAGAGTTAAGCCTGATATAGCATTTGCACTTTGCTGTTCTACTCCTATTTTGCTATCGGTGGAGTTCTGTAGTCGCTCGCTGTTCTGCTGTTATCTGTGTCGGATATTCAGATGACGAGTTAGCACTGGGCATTCGGCAAATTGGACAAAGCTGTCCTTGGATTGATTTTACCTTTTTAAGCAGCAGGTCTCTGCCATGTCCAACTTCGGCAGAATTGGAAATGCAAACTGCTACCTTCTGAAGAAAAGATAAGTATTTATTTGGAAGAGTTTACAGTATTAAATTCAGACAAACTATTCGTTCATCAACGAGGAGGAATTTACAAGGAGATAGCCCTGCGCTCTTTGCAGGAACGAAGAGGGGGATAATCTGAACTGTCCTGCTAATTTTCATCGCTAAATTGTTTCGTTTCGTTTCGTTTCGTTTCAACGACGGCTTATTCATATGAAGAGAGGTGCAATGCAACGTGGGGGAGGTTTCAGAGTTAAAGAGTGATATACTGCTTGGTAAGAGACAAAGACCGAGATTGGTTCCAACAAATAAGTACTAGTATTTGGCATTGACTAAGTTTTACTGCTTGACATCACTGATGGCTGGATCACAACATCATGTTGTAAAGTTCATAGTGCATTCCAAGTCCAAGATCCGAGAGAATTGATGCTTGTTCTAACATACTTATCTTTTTTGTCAAATGGGCATGCTCAAGTATCATACACCGACAAGTCGATAGCAGCAGGTCATGAGAAATCTAACACATCTTCATATAGGCAGGAGGTCCAAGGAGGCATATCCTTTTGGGAAAGGAAGAAGAAAGGATCAAACTAGTGCACTATTTATCCGAGAAGATGCCTCATTACAACTCATCACACCTCCATGTTCATGAATACTGATGCACTAATTACAAGTAATATGTCCTAATTGCTTATTCTTCTCCTTCAACAGCCGGTAGGCCTTCCTTGAACCATGTGTAGAGTCCTCCATCCAGATGGAACACATTCTTGTAACCATTCAGGACCAACAAGTAGGCTGCTATCAGGGACCTGCCAAAATGAAACAGATGAGATGAGTTAGCTATGTTCCAGAGGCACAAACATAGTCACCTTTGTAAAACAACATAAAATTCAGAGCTAAGGTGAAGAAAGGAATGTGGGCAGGCAACAAGTTTATAGTTTTACATGAAATGAAACAATACAGATGTTGGGCAAACGGGGTAAATTGGAACTCAGATGAACGAATAGTATAATCCCCTTCTAGTTTGCATATGGCACTCGGATGAACTACCGCTCAGCAACATGGTAGAAATTTCAAGCTGGTTATATCATTCAACTGGGAAACATTGTTGACAAAAGAAATGTGAAACAAAACCACCAGTAGAAAGAAATGAAAGATAACCATACTACAAAATAAAATTCCACCAATTAAGAGATGATCATGACACTACAGAAATACCTTATGCAAATATTAGGAAGAATATCGATGCCACAATATGATAGACCCATTTCTGATTTCAAGGAATACAGAAAAGAAAAAAAACCTCATTTGCGACAGTGGTATTAAGAGACTGTATCAGCGCTTTCATGTCAGTTAGAACATGAATGTTAATTGCTAAAAATTGAATCAAGTTTACTGATAAAGAATACTAAGGTAACATGGCATACCTCGATTCCTTCCCATCAGGAAAGTTCTGTGTTGGTTTCAATGTTCCTCCCGTCGAACATGCCACAATAATCTTTGCATCTTTACCAAGTTTCTCATCAACACCTTCGTAAAGATAATATATGTCACTGATTGTAAACTCGTATATGAGTAACCATGAAGCAGAAAACAGAATAAACTACCATACTTTGTATGAACTCAGGATTCTCTTCTGTTCCAGAAAATATGCCAAAGAATGCAAATGCTGCCCGTCTTGCAATATCCCATGCTGTCCATTCCTTTATCAATCTATATATTTGCACATTAACGGCACCAGGTGGATGAGCCTGCATAAGAATGAACCCATATGATGCATTTGGCATTTGCAACAAAATCTAATGAATCTAAGTATCAAACACCACATAGTATGACAGCAACAAAGTTTGAGATACACTTGCACATCATTGGAAATAATTTCGTTAACAAAATTATATCCATTTTTCACCGACTGCAGACCTTTTTTTCTCTTCCAAACAAAATTACTCCTATTTCTCAGACACTCTAAAATTGCGTAAAGTCAGAACCTTTGGTTCAATATACGATATTTCTAAGGGAAAAAATGCCACAAAAGATTATAATTACATATTAATGTAAAGCGTAACCTCAAGTTATTGTGTTAAACCTAAGAGCTGCATTATGGTGCAAAAACCGAAGATAAGTGGAGAACAATAACAACATTACCTCTTTAAAGTCCGCTACTGGCCTGACATCAAGAATTGCAAAATTGTTTTCCTTCTGAAGACGCAGTGCTTCCTTCACATCAACACTACGGACCTGCAAAACCAAACAACAGAAGGAATTCTAATGTAAATGGAAGCTGCTTAGCAGAGAAGGCTCCCCACGGGTAATTAACATATGAAATCAACAAACCCAGCGAAAACAAGTCCATAATTCCAAAACAGAGCAATATGACATGGAATCTATGGCTTATCTACTCATATATGTGCAATACACACTCTCTGAAGAACTAAAACCAGGTATTCAGTAAGATACTTCATATATGGAGTTGACAACAAAATATCTAACATTTGGAAATGGCAGGAAATTAGGAATTACCCGCTTTTCTACTAGCACTTGTCTCTTGATCTTCCATTCTTCTTCAGCTGTATATAAAAATAAAAAAAAATACAGCAAATTAATATCATGCCCACAGAATTACTAGCTGCTCCAAACCAAGAAAATGGAGAGCGTATTCGCAGTACCTGGTGACTTTGCAGGCTTTGTGGCAGTACAGGTTATCTGCAGCGAGCGCACAGCTCGTGTCCGGCATAGTTTTGCAGCCTCTATAGGACGCCAGGAGTAGCCAGATGTGAAGTCTGAGCAGGAGGATATCCTTGATGAGCAAGGAAGGTTGCTGTTCACTACAGAGCTAGCTGCAAGCATTGTGGTCATGAGAAAAAAGGAGCAGAAAGAACTATGGAGGACTCTGAGAGAATTAGAAGAGGGGTTTGCCTCTAACACCTAAGGATGGATCCTGTAACTGAGAAGATTTTTTTTTTTCTGGATGGGGAAACGTCCAAAGAACTCAATGGTTTTGGATGGGAGGTGCCAGCATATCTGAACTGGTGGTGGAGGTTGAGCTAGTGTTGTGATAGACAATCTGGATTCTGAACTTGTAGCTTAGCCTGACCCCACAACACCAACAATCTAGACAGGAACACTTAAGAGCTGCACTTTTTTTCCATGACATAATTTATGATGCTTGACTAAAAATAAATATACTAGGATGTGCAAATAAAGAAAAATAGAGGATACTACACCAACATAATTTCTGTAAAATCCAAACGTCTGTGAATGAGATAAAATCTGACTTTATTTGGTACTTAGAAGTTACCACCTACAAATGGGAATCCTAAGATGCCCAAACATGATGTTCTCAAAATCAACCTGACAACTAAACAAGAGTACACCAGAGGCCCCTGGAAAATGGAACCACTTAGACCTCTCAATCTGAATTCAGAAGACAAACAAAAGACACCATCAAATGTTCCTTGATCATCTTCAGCTCAACTCTGCCCAGTGCTCACTCACTCCAGTACCCGTCGTCTTCCTTGTCCTTCTTTTCATCGTCCTCCTCGCCTTCCTCCTCGCCGATTTCCATCACCGCCTCCTTGAACCGCTTAACATCCTCCAACGCCGCCTTCCGGAACATCCCAATGTCCACTGCACCAGACACCATGTGGTACCCCCTCAGCTTGAGCTGCTCTGCTGGGTCATTCGGCATGGCGAATCCGCCTAGATATGCGACATTGCCATCTGAAGCTGTCACCTTCTTCTTCCTGGCATCCAACACCTTCTTCTCGGCCTCCCTCAGCCTGGCTCGCACCTTCCTGTTCCCTGGGTCCCACAGGTACCCCATGCTGGCTGACAAGTCGAGCGGGCCCATCTGGTCACAATTTTAGAACACACTGTGGGTCAAACCTCAAACTTGTAGTACAGAATAAAGATGAACTAAAACAGCTGAACAGAAGAAAGCAAACATATAGATGTTAATGTTATTGCTGTGGTCTTGCCTTCCTTAGGAACCTGACATTGCTGATTTGTATGTTGCATCGATATTGAGAAAGGGGTCACAGTGTTTGCAGGTGCCAGGTGAAAATTAGCCATGGAGGCAGATGCAACCATCTTGTCCTGGATTGGCTGTTGAGAAATTAAACTCAAAAGAACATGGCTGATACAAGCAAAAGAAATGAGGTACACCAAACAAGTTACAAATAGAAAACTACCTTCATGTCTCTTATCTTTTTCCCTGTATAAAATCCATCAGGTTTCTTCCTTCTATCTTTACTCTGTAACAGTAAACGAATGTGAGCAGAATACAGTGCATGAGCTGCTATACTAATGCAAGCCAGTAAACAAATAACCTGTTGGAGGAGCAATGTAAGAGAAAACAATGCATGCAGCAACAGCTAAATATCAACTACATGCATCATGGTGGCTATTTCCAAATTTTACGGGAGGCAGAAAAGCTTTGTACATTTTGGTATTAACGGGAGTAAACAAACAAAGTATCTATTTCCAGTCTGAAACCACAATGAACAGCTTTGTATTAAGAATAAAACAAACAAACAAAGTGTCTATTTCAGCCAGGGCAGGTCATTATTATGGCCTTAAATGCTGTGTATACTTGATATGCCTGTTGGAATTGATCGTTTGCTAGAACTTTAAAAGCTGTATACTCCAAGTTACAATACGGGTGTGTTTAGTTCACGCCAAAATTGAAAGTTTGATTGAAATTGGAACGATGTGACGGAAAAGTTGGAAGTTTGTGTGTGTAGGGAAGTTTTGATGTGATGGAAAAGTTGGAAGTTTGAAGAAAAAGTTTGGGACTAAAGTCAGCCTACATCTAGAATGTAATTGGCAGATGGCAAATTATCACATCAGTCACAAAAGGAAATAAAGGATTATAAAAAGTAAAATTAAATATATGAAGCGCTTAAGCACCTCTATCAAAAAGTCAAAAGAGCAATGTGGTGAGGGTGCTAGGTGGTGTCAATTTCGGTCTTCAGTGTACATCTGACTTAATTTTTAGCGAAGTTAAGAAGTTCTTCTACCCAATTTGCACATGACCAGAATCAACATATATGTTAACAAGGAAACAGAAGAGATAATGTGACATTTGAAAAGAGTAACTTAACTGTAGCCCACCAACACCGCAATGCAACATCCCTGACAGTCCTGTTGGGTAGCATAGCTGCTATTTTTATGTACTTCATGATATTCGGTTCGCGAGCATATCTGCCAGTAAGATTGAAGAAATTATGAGGAACTGAAAAGAAATGGTCTGGTCCCCAGATAAGATTGACAAACCGGATAGTGACTTTATTAATCAGCTATAGTGCAAACATATAGTCGTAAGGTACTCAAGTGTGGCTACCAAGGCGTTTTATGGTTTCGCTGGCCCGGTGAAAAAGACGTTCTATGGTTAAGAACAATGATTCTACAAGTACGCTAAATAATCACAAAAGTGCTATAGAACATTCATTGATATTGCTCTCAACTCAAAAGGTAACAGGGTTCAATTGAATGAATCCAGCTCCAGATTTCCTGTTCCGGATTGATGCTCCATTAAACATAAGAGGGGAGAAAAAACGGCTTGTTGCACAACCAAAATTCCATCAGCCACAACCGCACAAGCAACAAGTCACACTAGCACAGCACAGGCAATAGCAATTCAGAAAGCAAAAGGGGAATAGGGATTTGCTACCTCACAAGCCCTTCCTTCAGTGTGTTCAGCTCACGGTCATTCCAATCTGAAGGCGAACCAGTGACGAACTTGTACTTGGGCGCCACCGTGCTACTGAACGCATCCCCCGACGAGCTCCTCGACGGGCCGGCCACCGATGCGTTGCCCAGCACACCGGTGTTCGGAGAGACGAACAGCCCAGCGCTGCTACTAGTCCCGTTCATGCTCCTCGGGGCCATCACCATACCGGCCGCAGCGCCGGCGCCACCGCCCAAGTCGCTGTTAGATTGGAAGGAGAGCATGTGATGGTTGTACATCGAGGCCGTGATCCCCTGATGGAATCCCATGCTGGAATCGGCGGCCATCTCACAGAAACAACCAAAATTCTCGATCTAATCCTCCATAAACACGCCCCAAATCCTCAGGGCGCTCAATTTGGATCAAACCTGCACAAATCGAGCCAGGAAAAAAATATCACCCAATTGAAACGAAATGAGTAACTGACAGAGAACGACTTTTTTTTTCAGCAGAGGATCGAAAAGCTCGACGAATCCCACGAACTCCAGCACGATCACCAAGGGAATTCCTCCCTCGAGAGTCGTGCACGCGTCAGACTCAGCTTCGCATTCCCGACTCCCGAGGAGGATCCGATCGAGAGGCCCTGGGAGATGACCAGGAAGGAGACCCCACACCTCAACACGACCAAGCCACCACAACCACCGCAAGCAACCACCACCCACAACTGAGTCCCCCACAAATCCAGACGAAATCCGAACCCAACCCGGCGAACTCACCTGCCACCGAAGCCGCGGAAGGATCGTCCTCCGCCGCGCCGTACCGCCGCCTCCGCCTCCCCACGCAATGGTGGGGGCAGACTCCAAGCCGCAGCAGAAGCTCACCCGCCCCCGCCGCCGCTGCCAAAGTCCTCGAAAATTCCTCGCCTCGAATCCAAATCCAAACCGCTCTCCGAATCAGGAGGCGCGCGGGATTCCGCGAGAGGAGAGAGTCCTCGAAAATTCCACGCCCTGTTCGTTCACCTCGAATCCAACGAATCCAAACCACTCTCTGAATAAGGATGCGCCGGATTAAGCGCGATTTAGGAGGCGCGCGGAATAGAACTGAATGAGATGGTCTCGCTCGCCGCCTATATAGATAGATAAAAACCCAACGAACCCGAGAATAAAACTTTTTTTTTACGAGCCCGTTTGATCTAAACAAATCGCGTGGAGTTTTGGTTCGGAGTCTTTGTACTTAAACGGAGGCTACGAGTAGCCCCCCTACCTCTAGGCTTCACGCCCATACCCTTTGTTTTTGTAGATATTTGGCCCCCGGAGTTCGGGGTTAATTACGGTGGCATGCCATTTGGCGGGCAAAGTGTCGGCCTACGAAACGGATCACACCACGTTCCATCAAATGTCTAGTGCCATGATGTCTCACTGGAATGTGGGTCTTGTGTTACAAGTAATAGATGTGGATGAAACTCAGTGGCATAATATGGCCTTATGATTAGAACTTGCTACTTTTATAGTTGTAGAAACATAGTGTACGAATCATTCCTTGCACTTGTTCCTGAAATATTATTGACGTGGCTGATGAATGCTGTGTGTTATTGGAGTCTGATTTGTTGTGGGGCTTCATTAAAGGATTTTCATGAGTAGAGCTGGGAGAATAGCCTTGGCTGACGGGATGATGAGGGTGAAGTGTGCCTCGTCGCTGTGTTGACAGAATGAGGGAGGGAGATTTTGGACCTTTTGGTATTTTATGCTCGCTTTACTCATATTTAGCGAAAGTCCAGGCCCACAACCAAAGGTCCTAAATTTATGGGAACATACTAATGAAGGAAATAAAGCAACAAAATAAGGAAATAGCTAATTAGGAAACATTTCTCTAAAACTTGTAGGCGTATTGTGGTGGCTGGCAGTAGAGCCAGCAATTTTACCCTGTGGGGTCCATTATCATTGCTTGATATTTTAGTGGGGCCATTTATGTAAAATTCAGTGGATTTACATGGAAAAATTAGTACCCATAAGGGTGTTAGTGAAAAAGCTGTGGGGTCAGCTGATCCCACAGTTTGTACATGGCTCTGCCACTAGCTGGTGCACTTGTAGCCCTGTGTTGGTGGGCTGTAGGTGCGCCTCCACATGATATATCCCCTCTCTGAAAGCAGCTTGTCCTCATACTGAATTGGGGAAGCACTTGATGAAGTTGTTTTGAGATCCTTGACGTATTGGCAGCTAGAGAGTTCAGCCAATGGACAAAGGGCTCGAGAGGATCATGGGCATGACGGGGCTTTGAGCAATTTGATGAGGGTATCTGGCAAACTTGTTGACACTCCAGTGGGAGTGAGGGAATTGCAGCCTTCTCTCCATGGAAGGGTTTCAGTACCCACGTGAAAGATATGTCTAGGACTCTCTTGTGTACTTCAATATAATTGGGCCTTGAACTTCCTATATACTACCTCTGTCCTAAAATATAGTAGATTTTGCCCATGCAACTACATGGGCGAAATCCCTTATAGTTTGGAATTGAGGCAGTAGTACTTTCTTGCTTTATTAATCTTTAGCGAAGTCTGTATATAGGAGAGGCCCACAAGCAGAGGAAATATATGAATAAAATCAGGAAATTTTTAATCAGGACATCTCCTATACTTGGGGCCTTACTTATACCATAGAAAGTTGACTATATTTGAAAATTGTTCCAAATTATTTTTTCCAGTCAGAAATATAGATAAAAAGTTCCTGAAAAAACTAGGTTAAACTAGACTGGAATTAACCTATGAAGCTTTAAAGAACTTTCTTGAACTACTTGAACGGAAACCCTCAATATGAAACCATAGATTAAAGCTAGAACTGAGCAAACACAAGGAACATCGAGAAAAAAAAAAACGTGTTGCATTAGGCGACTAATTCTCAATGTTTTTTTTCTATACATATTTGGGGAAAAAAATACTTCAAATCCAACTCAAGATTCTCCAAATGTAGTTTAATTTGGATGTTGTCTAGTTGTACTAAACAAAATCAGGTGTGGACTTTTTTTTAATGCATAAGTGGGACTTAGCAAAACCAGGTTATGGACTAACCTTGGCATAATTGTGGCTGTAGCCACCTCTGAACAAGCTTTGATCCTATCCGCTTTAGCTGGTCGTTATATATGATTTAGAAGGTTAACTGACATGCACTTGAGCTTTTTCTGTTTTATGACTCTGTACATGTTTGTCATATTATGATTTGTCCTTTATTAAGTTCGGGATGGCTCTTTTTGGACAGGTTTACAGCTGTTTTGAAATGATATTTATCTAAAGTTTTAACTATTTAGTCATCAGGTCCATTTGGTGCTATTGATATCTCCCTATATCTCTGGCAATCTATCTAAACTGATTACTTGCCGCTTATCTACTTCTTTTTAACTTTGTAGGAGTTACTACAAATGCACGTACCAAGGATGTGATGTGAAGAAGCATATTGAGAGATCCTCACAAGACCCAAAGGCTGTGATAACTACATATGAAGGCAAGCACAGCCATGACGTGCCAGCAGCCAGGAACAGTAGCCATTCTTCCGCTAATGCCAACGTATCGTCTTCCAGCAATTTACCTCACAAGGACAGGGGGCAACGGTCGTCGTGCAGAGATGGTTTGCGGAATGCATCTTCAGTTTCTTCCTTACAGTTAAAAGAAGAGAGTGGATAGCATGAAATTTTGGTAGTGTTTAGCTGGGTAAATTGTTCTGTTCTTCAGTCCAATCTGGGTGTGCTGCTTCCAAGCGCCGCTGAGCAGCGTGTATTGGCTTTGTAGGTTGGTTCTTGCATTGGTTTAGTTAGGGCTTAGGGGCTCGTTTGGTATGCGGGAATATGTTCATATTCCTCTGGAAATCGAACCGTTTCATGTGAAACTAAAATTCATGCCTTCCAAACAGGGCCTTAGCAAGAGGAAACCCAGCATAGCATCCTTCCATTATCTCGCACGTTGTGCTTCCACTGGCTGTAAATGACATTGGTCCTGCCCGATAGAGAATTATGGGCGACAGAGGTTTCTTTGGCGCAACTGTAAATGCTTGGCATGTAAGTCTCATCTGATGGCTGCTCCTTTTTGGACTTTTTGATAGCTGATCTCTAGATACACGGTGACCTCCAGTTGTATGTAAGAGGTGTTCGATAGGATTTATTAAAGGAATTATTTTGTTCCCCGCAAGAGAGGGATTTTTTGTTCATGTGTTCAAATTGTCAGTAAATTTTGGTGGTTCTCGGTTTTGTCTTCCTCGATTGCGTGCTCAATTTGCATTAGTCATTGCCGGCATATGTCAAATCAATGTGATTCGGAACAAACTCAAACTTGATAATATTTTCAAATAGATAGTAATGTCAGTTCTAAAAAAAAAAAGACAGTAATATACTGGTTATGCGATTGCTCCCTAGGAGTAGTGCCCAAACGTCAGATGGTGCTTGTAAGAGAGAAACGGAGAGTATGGTGGGCTGGTGGCAATTTGTTTTGTTAGCTCGCGTTGTCATATGATTTTGGGCAATAGTGTGACGGACCATAGCTCGTGTCTTGTAGAAACTGGAATTCAGCAATATAAACGGGTAGATGGATATATACGGAGACAAGAATTTAGACCGGTGTAGGCACTCTCAATAAAAGGTAATAGCCGTCGGGTGTAGTATTGATCCGATGATCTAGTTGTGAATATCTGTATTCATGCCCTTGGAGAGGGCTCCCTGCCCCCTTACATAGGTTGAGGGGCAGGGTTACAAAAAAGAAACCTAGCCAGACACGGTATCAGTTTCCTAATCTATTCAATAATATATGGATGTGGCTCACCTCCTATCTCTAGTAGAATGTGGAGGCCGTGTCGGTATCTGGTACTCATATTCTCCACAGTAGCCCCTGAGACCTTCACAGTTGAAAAGATAATCTTCTCCCGAGCTAAATCACCAAAAGCCAAGTGCTTCAATCATTTTTGCCATGGTCTCCTGAGTGCTCTCACCAAATCATGAGGCTGTGGAGGGCTGAAAAAATTTAAGAATATTTACTTAGGTGCATCAACTAGACCTACCTAATTAGGTGTAGCCCCCGACTATGTGGTTAGTTGAACAAACTAAACATATAGTCAGAGAATTAATAAATCAACCAGCCGAGTGGTTTTAAGCCACCTAAGTACCATAATAATAGTATATGCGGTATGAACCCCCGAGTAAACAATACTCAATTGATAAAACCGACTGCTTTGTAAAATATGATGCGAGCAACCTAAAGTTGACTACATCTTTGAAAATTCAAATAGCAAAACAACTATAAAGAAGCATGTATGCTGTGAGTAAAGAAATTTTTAAGCAATGGGCACACACCATATGCATACTGCTTTAACTAATGTGCTTAAGTCCTTAAAAGACACATGATTTCACTACTCCTGGAAATATATGACACATGTGGTATAAAATCCGAGTCAATAAACTCATAAAAGATTTACCAATCGTCTGGAAAATGACCAAAATATATAATCAGCCTAAGCCATAAAATTGGTCTATAAATTAAAATGCACACTTACGGGGAAAAAGTGACGTTATTGTATCCAATCGATTGCTTTCTAAACCCAAACAGTGCCTTGACTTATACATATATTAAAAAGTCAGTGGGGCAGCTATGCTATATAAAGCTTCACTGTTTTGTACCTTTTAAAATGAATTGTACTAACTCCTAAAAAGTTGAGTAAAAACAATACAAAATGATTTTAAGGTACTGGGCACTTGATCACGTGCACTTTTACCTAAGCAAAAAATGCCTATGTCCCTAAAGACAAGCGACAGGGCACACCTAAAAATATAGGCTACGGACATATTAGACCTAGGTGCAAAATATGCTCACCAATACCCTTAAAAAGATGATGATGAGGACATTCCAGTCATGACTATACCAAATTCAACTACTGTTACACATGACCAAGTAATGGAATGACCGATTACGCGAAGTCGTGCGAAGAAACTACAACAGCAGGTGAACTCACTCCTTGCTACATTTGATGCATCTATAGATGAGAATGTTGTACTACCTAAATATTCTACTTTGGTTGTTCTTGGCAATATGCAACAAGAGGAAGTTGAATCGGACCATGGAGTTCAAACCGCTACAGTGAAAAACGGACCAGTTTCGTCATAACTTTTGATTCTCAAAATCTATGAAGGTGAATGAGCACTTTTTGGAAATCTTATTGAGTCTAGTTTCACACCCAATAAACCTCTCGTCAATTGGATTTCCCACTAAAGAGTTATGGCCAAATTATTGGACACTGCTCCGAAGGCCAACAGTCTGCTAGGACATTCAACTTCCCATGCAAAACTGTATCAATCTACGATATTTCATAGTGCATCATGCACATGGTGTGAACGATTATTAAGTTAGCTTTCCAACGCAACCAACTCCATATCATTTAGACTTTCCAATAAAGAGTAATGACCTTTTTACTGAAGGCTGCTCAGAAGCCAAACAGACGCCCGAGTCTTCTCGGGAATTCACTTGTTGAGTCCTTTGGGCTGGCCTATGTCCTTCAAATTTCCAAGACTTTTCATACCTATCTAGGAGGGTAGTTCCTAGTATAAACATCCCCTATGTGCTTCTAGAAAACAACTTTTGATGATTTGATAACCTGAATGGTGTATGCAACCGAGTTGCTTGAGTGCCTTACACCCCTTTGTTCTTGCGAGTTCTTCTTAGACTTGTGAGGAAGACCTCTCTGAGGTCCCCTAGTTCGTGTTCTATGACTTCCAGTTCGGCTGCACCGTATTGTGCGGATTAGTCCCGCATTGTGGTTCTGCGGTCGTTCGGAGATCGAGCTGAAGTCCTCACGGTTTCGGTGCCTCTCTCCCCGTCGCTTGGTCGCATCCAAGCTTGGTAGGTATAAAGCTAGTTACCTGTTGTTTCTACAGCAAGTTATCCTTGGTTTTCATCCTACTGTCGTGAAGATCTTGTCACCCTTCGTGAGTGTGTTCGCATCATATGGTATCAAAGCTTTCGTTGTCACTGTAGGTCTCGGAATCATCCACATATTTACCTTTAGTTTATCTATCATTTGTTACTGTTTCGTTCATCACCCAAAGTCCACTGAAAAAGGCACAAAAAATCCTATAGCCTTTTGACGGTACTGTTATCTTGTGTTTTTGTGTTCATCAAGTTGCTAGTCACCATCTTTACACATATTGTGTTGTTTATTATTTGTTATCCGCACCCCTATTAGTATAAGTTTTTTTAAAAAAAATATTCAAAAAAAAAGAGGGAAGAAAGGAGAAAATAAAGATTCAAAAAAAAAAAAAAGAGAAGAAGTTGAAAGGGGTTGTGATGTGGTTTGCTTGCTGAATTTTTTTTTTTAGTTCTACATATTCAGATTTTTGGTGACCTAAATAGCAGCAACTTCATATCTTTTCAGCACATCAAACCACTTTGTTTTTAGTACCTTAGCCTCCCTTATTTAGCCACCTATATCAAACCATTTGGTGACAATGTGTAACACGCCTCTTAATTTGCTCCCGGGTGATGTAGATCGAGTGCATCTTGTCCGAGCGCCTTCTGATCCGAGTAATTATCCCTCACAGGTTGTACCAAAGTAGATATAAAAATTGAATCCCGACTGGCGCCTGTACTCGGCTGATTTCTAGAATAAGCCTAGATTGATGGTATGATCTTTGTGCTTGAGTTGGTAAGCCCCTAAGCATGTAGCTATGGCCCCCCAGTTTTGTACACCGGAAACCTGTTAACGCCGAAATTTGGTAAGCCCCTAAGAGAATTATCACATTGCCAATAGTCGGATTCTTGCTATATTCGGTTAAGGAAATTAATCTATTAAAGGAAGCTTATCCAGAAGTGTCCGAGTTCAAGGAGGATGCGGCATAGCAAGTTATCTATTAATTAGGAATAGTTAGGAATAGTTTGTTAGTTTTCTTTTATCTGTAGGAAAATATGTTTAGTGTCCTATAAGGACTTTATGTTTTCCTTTTATCTTTAGGAAAGTTTCTTTCTTATCCTACAAGGACTAGTATCTCCCCATGGGTATAAATATGTACACCTGGGGTTATTGTAATTTATCTCTCGATCAATACTACTCTCGGTGCATCACCACCCTCTTTTCTGAGGTTTTTACTTATCAATCGGCGGAATTTGGTACCTAACGCGGGGCTGCATCGGTTTAGTTCGATCTCCGACGAAAGAGTAAGTCCTACGTTCCGTCGGCCCAGGCAATTGTCTCCTCTACATCAGCGTCGTTCGAGGCTGTAGCAGTACATTCGACCTCTTGGATTGCTCTGGTTTGGATGATATATTTGTCTGCCTATTTATCATATGTCTATATTAATCTAGTCTTAGCATATCAATTTAGCTCTATCGGCTGCTTCTCGCCTTAGGGTTTCTGCCGGTACTGTAACGCCCCGATTTTCATTCAGGATTAAAAATCATTTAATAATACATTTTCTAGAAATTAAATAAAAGTTAAATCAATTTAATCAAGTGACTTATAGAGGGAATTAAAATTTTCCTTTAAAAATCATTGGTCGAAAATATTTTGTAATATTCTCTGTACCCTAATGAACTCTCTGAAATTTCCCACAAATTTTCGGAGCTCAATATCTAATTTTAAAGTCACAAAGATCATTTAACCAATTAAATAAAAAGAAAAACAAATAATTTCCCCTTCCTCTCTTTCGGGCTTGGCCCAAGCCTTCCCCCTCCTCTCCCGTGGCCCACGCCACCCTCCTCCTTCTCGGGCTGGCCCAGCTCGCTCCCTCTCCGTCCAAAGTCCGCATCGTCTCCTCCACCCAGCCTCCCTTGTCCATCTCACCGATAGGTGGGGCCCACCTGTCATCCCCAACCTCCATCCATCCTGGCCGGCAACTGCCATGGGCGCCCACGTCGCCACCTCTCCTGTTCGGTTCCGCCTCCCGCGCTCGCAACCGACGACGTGGACTGGCTCCCCTCCACCTCCTCGACCGAATTCCCCACTCGTCCCGCAAAATTCGTTGCCGGTTAACCCCACTTCCCCGCGGTTTGCCGCCCCTCTTGGCCCCGATTCCGCCGCTCCGACCCCATATAAACGACCCCTGGGCTCTCCTCTCCCATTTCCCCCTCCTCCCCGAGCTCCCTGCGCCCCCTCTCGCCCTCCCCACGTCGCACCTCGCCTCCGCCGCTCGCCTGCTAACTCTAGCCGCACGCCACCACCGCTGGCTTCGCCGCCGCGCAGGCAAGCCCGGCCGCCGTTTTTCTGCCCCAACCCTCCACTGAGCCGCCACCTCCACTGTCAACCGAAGCCACCCCCACCTCTGTCAGCTCCGGCCGCCTCTTGCCGCCGCCCTACCCCGGGCGCCATGGTATAAAATACACAAATTCACTCAAAATTTTTAAATTGTGAGTATATACCTAGTTGTAAGAATTCAATTCATACCTATACCTAGCAAAAAAACTACTCAAATTTAACTTTATTTTACAATCTATTATTACATACCTAACTAATTATATGTTTGGATGCTATATGCCTAGAATCAAAATCTAACAAAAACAAGTTCAAATTCAGTTCAAAATTGCTTTGAACGAGTTAGTAAAGTGGTTAATGTTAATACCTAAATATTTAAAAAAGTTTCATACTCATTTGAATTGGGTATATACTCAATTTCAACCATGGTGCCCGGGCAACATGGAGCACCAAACAAATTTACTATATGTGTGTGTATTCTTAGCGACTTTTTTCCCAACTTTTGACTTCGAATTCATTTTATAAATTCTACAACTTCATAATTTTAGAATCCGTGTGAAAACCTAGAGTGGCTTCATTTTGCTTACCGCTATTTATAAGCCATAACGCTTATTAGCCAAAAAAAACATGAGAACCACTTTTAAATTTATATGTGTTTCTCAGTAACTTAAAAGCCAATGCCAAAAAAATAAAATAAGATAAAATATTCAAAATTAACTCTAAAAATTAAATTTTAAAATCTTAATTTTAGCTACAACTGATAAACTCATGAAGAGCAAACAATAGAGCTGCTAGATTGTTTGGAGATCTGGAAATTTTGCAAAAAGCGGTAGCAGTCAGAATCTCTCCAAAACATGTCTTAAGAGTGAGAAGTTTATAGGCACCCCTGAGTATTATACCATTCAATGTCCAATGTGACTATGACATACTACCTCCATATTTTAATGTGTGACGCCGTTGACTTTTTGTCCAACGTTTGATCATTCGTTTTATTAAAAAAAATTATGTAATTATGATTTATTTTATTATGACTTGATTCGTCATCAAATGTTTTAAGCATGACATAAATATTTTCATATTTGCACAAAAATTTTGAATAAAACGAATGGTCAAACGTTGATCGAAATGTTAACAGTGTCATACATTAAAATACAGAGGGAGTATTTTTTTTTTCTACTTGAGACCATCCTTATAATGTTTACTCATGAGAAGGGATGATTAAGTTTTACATTCAAAACTTTTTATTTGCAGGTGCATCACGTGTTGAGTTATTTTTACCTACCTCATTGCAAGATGTTTGAAGATTTTAAATTTAACTCAAGAAAGTTTTACACACATAAAGTTTGAGACTTCCATCTTTTTTACTCCCTCCGTCCCATAATATAAGGGATTTTGAGTTTTTACTTGTAACGATTGACCACTCGTCTTATTCAAAATTTTTTGAAATTATTATTTATTTTATTTGTGACTTACTTTATTATCTATAGTACTTTAAGCACAACTTTACATTTTTTATATTTGTAAAAAAAATTTAAATAAGACGAGTGGTGAAACGTTACCATCAAAGACTCAAAGTCCCTTACATTGTGGGACGGAGGGAGTACTAAGGTTACAACTTGATGACTATTTATTTAAACTAGTAATTAAAGTTTCTGCGTGTTACGTACGGCCGGTTTTCATTGTTTTCGAAATTTTTTTAATCAGGGTCATTCAACATTTCCTGTCAAAGAAAAGTAGAATCACAGACTACTATTATATATACTGGCTAACTACTAGCCATGACCTGTGTTTCCTTAACTAAGCACAGCCATTAGCACGGGGCTCGAGGCAATGCTAATTTAAGTACACGATCTAATTAAGCCAATTAACCGACTGTTAATCTGTTATACTCGTAGTACTAGGTTAGTAGTACGTACTACTCCTAATTAACAAACCAACGACGACGATCGAGATAAGCGCATATGTCTTACAGTTTACTAGTACTACGCGCGTAGGAGTAGTGGCAAGCACGCGCACACGAGACCACGCGCGAGCAGGCGACCGATCGTGCCGGCCATGTCCGCCCGGCCACCACCGCCCCCGCCCGTCGGCCGGCCGGCCAAAACTCCAAACTAATCTTTGGACGGCGAAGGTCACATGGAATCGCGGAATTCAGAGCAGGGGCCCCAGGGGAATTCAGCACAAAATCCTAGCGACATGGGCAACTTGCCATGATTAAATTAATTGAACAACTCTACTATATTGTATATTATTATTACTCACTACTTAAACAAACATTAATTGGGATTTGGGGGACATGCAGGGCAGATTCAGGTATATACACGACTGATCTACTCCGGCCGTCACACTATAGACTGAGACCCACTTGCAGTTGCATATGTACTATAGTTATAGTATGATTTTTGAGTTGAAAACTGGAGAATTAATTAATTAATTAAAGAGGGTTTTGAGATGATTGTTGGTAGGTCACAGCTAATTATCCTACATTATAATTATCCTACATTATTATTATGATGATGATGAGCTGATCGATTTGACTTGAGAATATTCTACGTACGTAGTAGGAGTATACTCCATCCGGTCAAAAACAAACTCAACCTACGAAATAGATGTGACCCCTTCTAAAATAATAAATTTAGATAACCTTTTATGCAGATTTGTTGTTCCAGAATAGATCATATTTCTTTCTGGATTAATTTTTTCTTAAGAACGAAGGGAGTACAAGCATACTTTGGTAGTAGAGTTAACGTCTCGATCGATCGATCGATCTGGTCCATCCTGTGGTCAGGACTCAGGACCAGGATGATAAAACAATGGGCAGGGCAGACAACCAGCCGTTCGATCGATCGCCGCCCAGTGACAGAGTACTGGCCACGGCATCGCTAATGCCTAATGAACATTAACATGCATGTGTACTATACTGGTACTACTTCCTGGACGATGAAAGTACTACGTAGTAATAGAATACCTACAAGTTGTACCCATGAATTTAATCAATCTCTTAATTCGTTGACCACACCGACCTGTCCTCGTTTGTTCTTGATCTCTACTCCATTCATCTCGTAGAAAACAAACTTAATATAAGATATGACACATCTTATTATTATATATCTAAATTAAAGGTTGTTCAGATTTATAGTATTATAATGTGCCATACCGTATATTAGTTTTAGGTTTATGAGAAAAATATTACAATTTCTAGCTATGAGCCTGTATACGAGCACATATTCATTTGGAAGCTCTGTAAATTTTATTACATCCACACTAGAAGTATATGTAGTACATATATTCATTTGTATAAAACACTGGACTAAATTCGTGATCGATAACCATGTGCTTGTGTGGTGCTACTAGATCATGACAATGTAATGCATATGCATGGTCCTGGTAGTCCTGGTACCTCCTCCCATGCATAGATGCAAACAAAAGGAGGATTGGTACACCGGCCGGCATGGAGACCAGAGACCATCATGCAATGCAAATCGATATATATCGAGTTAGTTGAATTCATGCGTGCGATCGATCGAGGACCGGGGCCCGCGCGCGGGCGGCGGCGCCCTGCCGGGGTACGACCGCCGCGAGATAACCGATGGATCAACCGCCGTCGCCGGCCGGCCGTCTGGGCACATGGCATCACATGACCAACCTAGCTAGCTAGTCACCCATCACATGAGCCACCTTCCAACACACACTATATATGTACTGCTATAGTTCATCAGTTAGTTCTCTGATCTCTGTGTCTCTCTCCTACATATGTGTGCGTATGTGCAGGGCCGTCCCAAGGAAGATTTGGGCGATCTCCAAGCCATTATTTTTCTATGACCCCTCACTGCATTCTGAGACAATAATTAATAAGCCCACATGACGCAACAAATTAGCAAATTAATGCACTCATGTTATTATATGATAATGATTAACTAATAATTAACCAGTTCAATATAAGGAGTACTCCTACTGATTAAGAGGCTCTGACTGCAAACTAAACAATGTGTTCTCTTATCATGAGCAGTCAACAACTGGAGTACCAGTCAGTACTACTTAATCAAATCAAAGATTCCTCAGCTGTACTACCTTGCTTGTCCCAAAGGAAAACAATTTCCTCTTCTTTTAGTTTTAGAACAATATATATATTGCTGTGCCAACAGACTCTATATGTAGGTGATCTGATCAGTTATTGTGTAGTAGATGACTGGACAGCATGGTACAAGCTGCGTTCAATGTGTGGCTTTATTTGTAGCTATGCTCTCTCAGCTCATGTGCCATTGTTGCCCATTTGCAAAGCATTGGGAATTTGGAATGGTCCACACATTATCACCTTGTTTTGTTGTCATGGGTCGATCGGCTCCTCTCGTGATCCGGCTACATA
>CM020184.1:15218113-15243410 GCA_009805545.1 Oryza longistaminata | reverse complement strand
GTGTGTGAACATGGGTCTTCCCGTGAGAAAAAAAAACCGTAAATATTAGAGAATTACCTAATATGAAATAAATAGATGATGTGATATTTTGAATACAAGCTAGCTAAGCTAGCCGAAATAACACGTTGAGAGCACACATGTCAACTCGGTGCAGCCCCCACAGAGAATCCTGCATTAGCATTGCCTCGCATTAAATGCGAGGATAACCAAAGGCCCAAACAATCCGTTCATTAATAAGTGCAGTCCAAGTATCAAGAAGTTGATCGCATTTAATGGCTGTTTAACTCGTGAGTGTGAAGATTTAGGAAGCTACTTTTCCCATGAGCATTCAGTCGTTGGTGGTTAATTAATTTGGTTTGTTGGAGGTCGTTTTACCTGGCCCTACATCAAACCAATATTTTTTTTTTTTGCGGGGAACATCAAACCAATATTGTTATTAAATTAATTATTAATGCACCTTAACATACTGTTCCAGAAGATAATTCGTCCAACGTAGCAGAAAATAAAATCAGAGTACGTACTGTACGCAGAAAAGGGAAATGGAGAAGATGATTATTGTAACCCTGTTCAAAGCTTTTTTTAAAAAGAAAAACGAAAACATGTTTCTGAATTAACCGAAAATAATTTTAGCATAATAATTATATTCTTCTATCCTAGCAATCTATAACCCAGCTGAGTTACGAAAGCAATTGAAAACCTACTATGTTAATTCTAAAAATTATTTCCTCTGTTCGAAAGTATAGCTAACTTAGTTAATACTCCAACTGATAGGAGTATATTTTGGGATTAAAGGAGTAGTTCCTAAAAATACAGGTCAAAACACATGTGGAAATATTTTCTGCTTTTCAATCAAACGTTAGATACATGTCATGTATTTATGGTCAAGCTAATGTTTGGAGAGATTAATGGGAGGAAAAGAATTCTTCATCTGTAAACTCAAGTACAGATAACTACTCCCTCCCAGCTACTCTAGTACTCCTACTTAATTAAGACGTTGATCTGATTCGAAATATCAAAAGTTGCAAACGGGTTTAAAGAGAGACAAATCCAGCGTACTGAATACTGAATAGTGTCTTGCAAATTGCAATGCCTGTCGATTCAAATTCAATGTGATCAAGCGAGAGGTTGATCCAGCTTGCGTGCAAATTAAGATCGTCTTCTTCACAGGTTGGTTGCCCATTAAAACCTTTCTATTTCCCTGTACTAGTTATGGAAAACAATCTTCGCTTATTTAATTCGTGATTAGACCCGTTGTGATTACAATATGTGTACAGCTTTTATAACAAAAGATACGTGCACGATCCCTTTTCTTTTTTTCTCCATCTTAATAATGTCGACCTGCTGCAATTGAAATATTGAATCGTTTAGCAATCTGGAAATTGACAGCAATGCTTACCTGTTCTTACTTGCGAGCTGTCTAAATTGTGAACTGCATCAAAGACATATTGTTTTAATTTTTAGAGTGAATTGATGACACTCTATTTGGCCACTAAAATTTTACTGTCATATGCCTTAACTATTTTTTACTTCAATATTCGGATCATATCATTATTAGTAAGATTATACTTCCTCAATATTGGTGTGGGTTGCCACAAATTTACTGAATTGGATCACGAATACATGCCATTTTGCATACGAAACTGCTAACGCGCGATCGATCGCCCTAGGCGATCGGTTCCTTGCCTCACCGCACCGCTTTACCTTTATGTTTTAGTAAGTTTATACACCTAAAATTCATACATCAAGTTTACACATATAAATCTTATACACCTAAAGTTTGTACATTTAAAGTTGGTAAACCTAAAGTTTATAAGTCAAAAGTTTATATACTAGATTCAAAATCATCTTTAAATGTATTTGAATTTGAATTTAAATTTAAATCGGTATATAAACTTCTTACCTATAAATTTATGTGTAAACCCTAGATGTATAAACTTTAGGTATAGAAACTTTAAAAAACATGGTAAAAAAAGAAAAGCGGTGAAAAAAGCGATCGCCTCAGGCGATCGATCGCTAATTAGCGATCCCCTTTTACATATCAGCACCATCTTTATAATATTACCACCATTTTAAAATATAGATATTTTTACGAGTTTTTAAAAATATATATGGACATCCCTCCATTTTATAATTTGGAACAAAGAGTAATTTTTAAGAAAATATCTATCTATCTATCTATATCTATCTATCTATCTATCTATCGGCAATGTATTATATGCACACACCAATCCTCATGCACTAATGCAATCAATTAACCCTCCAATTCAAATCCAAAGGATATAATCCAGGCGGAGCGTTTGTATAGAAAGCCATCACACATCTCCTGTTACAACTTCGTAGATAACCCCTCGTTGTATTTCCTCCTCTGTCCAACTCCCTTGGATAGTTGGATCTATCCCCAAATCCCTCTCCGTGCGGCAGGATTAGAGGGCGACGATGGTGGCATCTTGAATCCCTATGTCGATGAACACGCCATCTATCTATCTATCTATCATCTCGTCTATAAAAGAGTGTAGAAAGTAGATATATTAGATTGTTTAATAGAATATACATCTAGTGTGAGAGAGCCCTTACATTAACAAAAAGATATGGTACTAACCGTTGATTAAGTTGATTGTATTATCATGGCTATATATCATATTGAGATTTAGTGTGATATAAAGCATGCCATTATACATGGAGTCTTGAGTTTAAGTTTTTCCAAAGTTCAATAATTTGTAACTAATAAATAAGAAGTTGTACTACTTAGAATTATGCTCTCAATTTATTATGAAATTAAAATTTATAATTATCATATTATAAATGACATGGACTCCCTTTTAAATCTAAGCAATACTATCATTGTCCCATAATAATTGTATCTATACGTTTCAAATTTGTGCCAAAATAGTTGTCATAATAGAGTACTAATTTTCCCTTTAATCACTTCTAATTTAAAATTTTTCCTATTCTACCCTCAACCACCATCCCACTTTTACATATACACCATTTAATGAGTGACACCTTAGTCTTTCTTCTCAAATCTTAATATATGCTAAGAATACAAAAATAGGACAAAAGTAGTAGTAGTAATTTGGAGAAAAAGTAATCTATATATGTATTGAACATATGATTCGAATTCTAAAATTTACCTTATGAATAATTGTAGCCATGCAACGCACGAGTTGATGACTATTATTTACACAATTCGTTGAGATCATATTGAGAGCTAATTTTTAAGACAATTATGAATATATGAGTTTTATACAATCAACCTAAAAAGATGTTGCCATTCAAAGAATTAAAGGTTTGTTTGGGACGTTTTTGTTTTTACGACTGCTGGAGTATCCAAACCGTGCATGTACTCCAATATATGACTTTTGACAAAGAGATTAATATTATTCAGCTGCAAGAAATATACGATAACACGTTTTAGCTATGTTCGTTGACAAATCATTGTGATTTATTTTTAATAAGATTATATATCTAAAAACAGATGACGCGTCATGCATATAAATTAATATAGCATGTTCTTTCATGGTAGATGGAACTAATAATGAATATCATAATGGACATCTGTTTCTAGATGAACTAATAACTACACATAAGGAACTGAATAATGCAAATAAATTGAGGATCATTTCTCATTAAAAACATGACACTAAATGAATATATTTGCATCACTGCATAAAAATAGCCCTCTCTAAATGAACCATTACTACAATTTACAGGTGGGCAGATCAGGTTTTCTTCATCTTTTTTCTGAATGCCAAATGTGGCACCACACCACAGGTATATGGAATGCAGAATAAATGCAAACTTTAAACCAAAACAAATCCAAAAAATCGAAATGCATTTAAAACCCGACTAGATCAAACCACAGAGAGAGCCCTTCTTTCTTTCTCCTCCTCCTCCTCCCCCCTATAAATCGGAATTAATTGGCATTAAATAATTCCCCCAACCATTTCCCAACAACACCAATAAATTAGTGGCCGGCTGGCCGCCCATTCCTTCACTTATATTCATTGTCACTTAATTCATCGACCCCTCACCCCCACTGACGCATGGGTCCCACCTGTCGGCCACGGCGGCGCGCGCCCTGTTATATATATATAGGCGAGCCGCGCCCACCATCACACCAGCGCCACCGCTTCTTCTTCTTTCGATTCTTCTTCTTCTTCTTCTTGCGGCGACGCGTAAGCAGAGGAAAGCCGCCACGGGGAGAGGGGAATGGCGGCGGACGTGAGCTCCGTGGCGAGGCTGCTGCGCGGAGGCCGGGAGGAGGGCGCGCGCGGCGGGGGAGGTCGTGACGATGGATCTGCTCGGCGGGTGCGGCGGCGACAGCCGGGCGGCGGTGTGTGGCGGGAGGACGAGGTGGTCGACCTCGAGGTGAAGGTGCCCGTAGGGTGGGAGAGGCGGCTTGACCTCATGGTGAGTCCTCGCTCTCTCTGATCTTGTGAGCGCTGCTGCGCTGGTGATTTCTGAGTTTCGGTTTATGTTTCTGCCTCTGACGAAATTTGAGACGAACTGTTCCATTCGTTCAGTTATTGTTTTTTTTTCTTTGATCGGAAACAAATTCTGCCATGTTTGCAACGATTAGAGATCGGTTTATGTGTTGCTGCTGTATTCTTCGTATAGGAGATTAAAGCATAAAAAAAACTTGTTCCATCTGAATTAGTTTCATGAGGCTCTGATCTTGCCATGTTCTTGGTTTGATCTTGAAGAAATGGAGTTTACTGATTTTTTTTTGTCTTCTTATTGCAAGTCAGGGAAGACGTTCTGACTCCTCGGCTCCAGGGCGTCCATGTCGGCGCCACCAAGACTCAACCTGCCTCCCCGCCGCCCTCCGCCGCCGCGGCCGCGTCG
The DNA here is from genome assembly GCA_009805545.1 of Oryza longistaminata. Classification (NCBI taxonomy): domain Eukaryota; kingdom Viridiplantae; phylum Streptophyta; class Magnoliopsida; order Poales; family Poaceae; genus Oryza; species Oryza longistaminata. Next base: position 15,238,565 of record CM020184.1, on the reverse strand, counting down.
ACGTCGGCCGCGGTCTGCACGCTCGACATGGTGCCGCTCCGCGCTCGAGCGCGCCACGCGCGGGAGGTCGGCCCCGCCGCCGCGCGTGGCTCCCCGGCCACGTCGTCGTCGTCGTCGGCGTCCACCTCCTCGTCCTCTCCTCCATCGGCAAGCGCCACCTCCGCCGCCGGCGGCGGCGCCGCCGCGACGCCCGCGAGCCCGTCCATGCGTGCGGCCGCCTGCCCGTCCTGCTCACCTACGTGACTGCATCGCCGGCCCGCGTTGCGCCGGCAACGTCCCGCCGCTCGCCGGAAAACCCCGGGAAGCCTCCGCCGGCGCCGGCGACGGCAGCGGGAAGAAGCCCAAGATTGACCTGAATGCGGCGGCCGACGACACCGAGTGATCAGAGAAAAAAAATGTTTGGAAAGGAAACAAAAAAAATTGGAAACGAATTTTTTTTCAGTTAATTTCTTTTCTTTTTTTAGTGATACAGAAACATTCTGATAAGTTTTACTTATTGAGATGGATCAGTCGTGTAGGTCTATATATATACCTCCTGAAAAAAAAAACTTAAATAGATATTATGATCGTAGGATCGGATCAAACCAGCTGGGCAAATATATAGAAGCCCAACCTTTGTTAATTAATCTCTTTGTTCCTTATTTGTTGGTTTTTCTTCAATTTGTAGCTGTACAAACTAATTAGTTGAAACATGTCTTTTGTCAATTTTATTGCTTGTTTATTTGTTTCTTTTGACGTACAAATATCAAATCTTATGTTACTAAGAGAGGCTAAAAATAGTGCTTCCATCTTTTTTTTTCACCTATCATTGTGGACATGATATACCTTCACAGTTTAGAGCAGATAAATCTATTATCATTTATTATCAACAAAGCTGTGGAGAATTCACTTATGTACGCCTCCTAAAACCTGAAGTGTGAAACGGTAATAGGTTGTATATGTTTTTATCTGATTGCATGGCAGCTAAGGACTTAGCTGTATTCGAGAATTCGAGTTCTTTTGTTCTGATACCATATTGAATTACATTCATTAATGCACCAAACATATTTGAATTTGAGATCTCAAACTGTGACACTATATTGAATCGTATGCACTAAATAGTTTAACACAAAAGTTTATGCTAATAAGAAAAATGCATAAATTCACTATACACCAACATCTATAATGCACATGTTTAATCATTGTTTTTTCTAATTATACATCGATAAAAAATAGTCAATGGTATAAGTGCAAAAGTATTTTCGTGATAAGCTTACAAACATCATTTCCACATATTAAATCTTAACTTGTGTGCACATAAGTGACGTAAGATTCTAATTAAGGTTTGATTGTCATCATTGTAAAATGACATCTCTAGTTTATAGAAAAGAAAAAAGAAGGTAAGACTAAGCTGAGTGGAAGAAAAAGAGAGGAAAAAAACTTATATATGCTGAGTAATTTATAGAACAGTGTAGTGTGCATAATACAATACAAGTATTTATAGAAATAAACTTTAATCTTGCTTCAAGTAATTTTACACATGGAGTTCATCGATCTCTAGTTACTGCTTAATTATATCAACAATGTTAGGACATATATACTACTACATGGCAGGACCTGTCTTTGCATGGAAAAAACTGTTGTCATACTTGCTAACATGGAGTATGCAGCATATATTTCTCTATGAGCACCATTTCTACGTACACCAGGAATAATAATAACATAGATAGTTTACTTAAGTTAATCATGTATTTTATAGCAATACGCGAGTGTCATTGTCCATAATGTTACTATAAAAATGACTAGTGTCACTCCGTGATGTTACTATAAAAATGCGTGGTCTCATCCAAGTAAACCAAAGCTTATCAATCTCGCGACAGTGATAGGATATAACTACTGGACAAGAACTCATCGTAAGATAGTTATTTTTTAGTCATTTGGCTCCCATCATCTCTATTGGCTTCACATCGACAAGTCATCGAATTGAAATAAATATGCAATTCAATTGCGTTGATATGTCCATCAAATTTATTAATTTCATTATATGCTGAAGATCTGAAATTCAATTATTCTGATAAAGCATACTCCTATCAATTCAACGGCAGCATCTCTCCCGTGTTCAAACTCAGATAATTATTTTTTTTTCTTTTACAATTTTCTGTTCAAGGATAAGACCACTATGTACTACTATATAATTAATGAACAGATTATTTTGCCAATTCATTTATCCTGGTTTCAAAATATCTCCATTCATTTCATACTAGCTACTACCCTTGATTTTTTTTAAAAAAAATATAAAGCAACTTCTCTTAAGTACATCACTAACCTGTACGGCCATATGAAATAAAACCAAGTTCCAACTCATCCAATGAAAATAAAACGGAGTACAACATAAAGCAAGTAGTACTAGTACATCTGTCTATCGAATTGCAGAAATTTCAGGAACGAAATGGTCATAGCTGCTTATGGATGAATTTCAATCAATTTGCACGTACAAATTAATTGAAATTGGTCGACCTCCATGTGTACAATGGACGTACGCCCTCTTTTTATTTTTCAACTGCATCATCTACCCAACAACATATCCTCACATCTACGTATCTTAATTAAGCAACATTAATCATCATCAATGATGAACACGAGCCCATCGATCAATATACAGGAGAGCTATAGCTAGCTAATTACCTACAGTACGTATTCAGCACGGTCTACTAAACTAATTTTTTACTTATAATTTCTCATATACTAGTATAAACTTTATAGCAACAAAAAAAATTATAATCATATGAAAATATATTGAATATAATCCAATTATATTGTTTTCAGCAAATAAAATTCAATATATATTATACTAATTGTTAATCAAATGTTTTAAAAGTTAAATATTAAAATACATGTGCGTCTTACGCTATGGAATGGAGGGAGTACGTGGCAGCAAAGGAAAGGGGATTAATTAATTAACTAATTAAGGGAGGCAATTAATTAGCATGGCGATTATCACCGTAATTAACTGGCAAATTGGCGAGTGCAGTGCAAGCAAGGCCAGGCGAAGGGATAGTAGTATAGAATGATGCATGCATGCGTCTACCCTATCTGTAGCTAGCTAGTATATCTCAATTAATGCACATTAATCCATGCAGATACGATCCAATGGGGTTACGGTTAATTACTGCAATTAATCACGATGATTAATGACGACGACGATTTCTTTCTTTTCATATCTGTAGCCGATCAAATTAATTAATACTCCTCCTCTCCCCGGCTAGCTTGCTTAATTGGAGTCCTCCCATTGGCCATGCAAGTAAAGTCTTCTCGATCAATTGAACAACTAATTAATATAGCACGTTTGGGTATTTACTGCCGATAGCTGCGTCCACCTAATTTATTCATTTAATTTTATTTGGGTTTTTTGTTTTCTTGGTCAATTTAATTAATTAATTATTAATTACTAGTATTAACTACCTTGGACTTGCGACCGTGGGTGCTAATCAGGTGAGGTTGTGTCACGGAGAAGCTTTTGTTTTTAGATTAAATTCGGCTGCAGCTAGCTTGCTGCTGGTGGTGGATTAACTGTCTTGATACGTCACTAGCTAGCTGGAGCAATTAATCGCAGCTGACACGTCCATGGTTTCATCTGTATACTGCGATTTGCAAAGGAGTAGGTTTCATATTTTCATTATATTCGCTGTGGAGAAGAATTTGAAAGGGAAAGAGATGAATGCCTGAATTTTCACTACTGGCTGGCTGGCTGGGATAGATTGAGAAGTGAGTTAAGACGATCTAATCTAATTAATTAATCGAACCTAACCTAGTTGGAATAGCCGGCACATCCAATCAGTTTCTCGAAGTCGCGGTGTAGCTGATTTGACATAGATAATACTAATCTTTTGTACTAGGAGTACTACATTATCAGGAGAGGACTAATAAATTAAAACGAGCTCTCATAGTTTGTTTTTGAAGGCCTAAAAACAGTACTATTAAATAGAGGGAAAATTTCACTACAAATGGAGTATATGGTTGGAGTAGATTGTATACTATTAAGGGAAACACCCCTATACGATTGTGGAGTCATAGATGCATGGTTTAAATCTGGTATCCGTGCGTCATGAACTGCTCTTTCATTCCGAGCAGGACGGACTCCACGTCAGACTGCAGATAAACCTGGAGAGGCAAATGTTTATTAGAGGACGGTTGGTTCGTCTTCTTTCCCCTCAGACCAGACACCCACTCCCTCGCTTTGTAAATTGCTAATTAAGCAATGGGTGAGACTAGTTGTTTTCTAATTAGACATTAAAACTTCCCCATCTTCTCGAGCGGTATGATGGTATCCGCATTTTCTATTAGACTGGTCCCCTGCAAGCTCCGTCGCCCCCAGACCCCAGTGCCACACTCACCAAGCAAGCATATGATATATTACAGCTGACCTTAGATTACATCGAAATTAGTGCCGTGATAACAAAAACACTAGTGTCCATATGCGTAATGCGTGTCTAAGGTCAACCTATATTTTTCTATAACAACGAACAGCTGTGCTGCTGTTACTGAAGTCGGACTAGATTTTGTTACTATTTCTGTACTGTTACGCAAGGATATATAACCTCGGTCAACATCTGAAATGGGAAGGTGGGGAGTGCACTATACCTTTCCATTGGGCTGAAGAAGATCAGCAATAGCTTCAACAAGCATTCTTCTTACCATTCTCCACCTGTTCTGCTCTCTGTTGAAATCAGGATTTGGGCACTGCAAAGAGGAGAGGATAATAGTGAATGTACGCAATACGACAGCATGACTATATCCTAAGAGCAGTCCCAAATTAAAACTAGCATAAAGTGCAAATCTTGTTACTGTTTTATATAAGATTTTTCAGCAGGTAGCTGTGTAGTTTAAGTGTAAGCAGACAAAGACAAAACTGTATCAGAAATAAGAGGAGTTAAGAATACCTGTATAGTGACAAGAGCCAACTGTCCAGGGTAACTTGACACAATTGATCGAAATGTGGATGTTGCATTTGTTGATACAAAATATCTGACAGAAAGAAACATCTGCATCATTAATGCTAATTGCCAAAATATAGAAGCCAAAAAGTCCAAAACAAATTACAAGAATACCAGATTAATTCATATAGTGGTTAGAAATAAACAAAAAGATTTCTCAGAAGAACCTTATATTTAAGGATTACTAACTCTCAGCACCTATATACGTAGTGCTGTTCTGCCTAAGTAGAACAAGAATGCTCAGCACCTATATACGTAGTGCTGTTCTGCCTAAGTAGAACAAGAATGCTCAGCACCTATATACGTAGTGCTGTTCTGCCTAAGTAGAACAAGAATGCTCAGCACCTATATACGTAGTGCTGTTCTGCCTAAGTAGAACAAGAATTGTCGCAACAATTCAATTTTTTTATTTAAATGAAAAAAAAAGGAATCTTTATTGCTTTGGAAACACGTTCACATTATCGTCACGGACTAGAATTCGTTGATGTGATAATAATTACCATCGAACACTTATCAGAGTTGAGAAGAAACCAACTCGTTCTAGCTAATTGAGTGAAACAGAAAGAGTGAAATATGGAAAAAAAATGGAATCTAGTGATCATAAATATATCAGAACATATTAAATTAAATTGATATGCATAATTTTTGGGCCTCTAATTTTTGGGGGGCCTGTGCGCTCACACGCTTTAATTTGCACATGCCTAGTAACAGCCCTAATTCCCGTCTGAGACTTGTAATTCATATTTGGCATTCTAGATGAGTTTAAATGAAAACATTATCAACTATTACAAAGTTGTATGTCTTTTCGAGCTTCATAAGTTTCACATAGAGTTCATCTGCATTCAAAATCATTTCAAAATTTTAAAATTTATTTGTCTAGATAAATATGACAACTTGTAACATATATTTAAATATGTAAATGATCTCAAATAAAAAACTTGTCAACTATTATATATAGGCATTCTCGAGCCCTATAATTTAGGTATAAATGTTTCTCCTCATCCAATTTAATATGAAAAAATTGTGTAAAAATAACACACATGAGTGGATGCAATGTTAGTGTCAGATTTTTAAACAACTGGCACATACGCATGAGTGTATATATGTGTTGATTCTTGTTTAAAATCGGCACATATTAGAATGTATTCATATGTATTTTCTAAATTTTGTATGTGATGGTTTAAAAAAAACGTACATAGTTAACAATGTTATATGTGCCGGTTCTTAACTTTTAAACCGCTGCTTATAGGAAATCGACTCATATATTATATATGTCTGCTTTTTTTTTGACACATTATATATGTCTGCTTGAATTAACATATATGGTGGTATCACCTACTATAGCATTTATGTATTAGTGATATCCTGGATAGCAGTCAAGCAAAGAATTTTTCATAAAATTTTAAAGGACACAAAAAGGCCTTTCCTAAAGATATATATGTATTTTTTTTCGAGAATATATACATATAGACATTTGGCTTATGTGTGTGTTGGGCGGGCGAACATGGAGTACGCTGTAGCCACATCGCCTTGCACACATTGGACACCTTTAGCCTCTGGAGTCTATCAGCTGAGAAATCCCAATAAAGCTACATTTTGAACTTTGTCCTAGTTGTCAATAGAAGAGAAGAGACCTATCATGATTAGAGAGGGAGAAAGAGGTGAATCTTCAGATTAGAGCAGGTACAATAGCAGGCTATAAGCCAGCTGCAAACATATTTTAAGCAGATAAATAAGAAGAGAGAAGGGCAGCGAGCTACAGATTTGTAGCCAGCTGTAGCACGGACTCCAAGACGCAGTGTGTGTATGCCAGGTGGGACCAGATATTAATAGTACAGTATGTAACTATTGTATGAATGAGCTATTAGATTAGCTATAGATGAATTGGAGCCAATAGTGGGCTATACTATTAAACTTGCTCTTAGGTGAGTATATGGAGTCAATTAATTAATGGACCGGCATCATGATTATTGAGGGAGAAAGAGGTGAATCTTCAGAGTAGGTGAGTATATGGAGTCAATTAATTAATGGACCGATCGGCCGGTCGCGACGACCCTAGTATACACACAGTTGATCAACGATGACCGCCAACAGATCACACTAGCAATCATATACATTCTCGTTTTCGTCATGTACGTGTCCTCGTTTGGTCTTACTACACATGGCTTTCTCTACTGCGGTCGTCCTCCTTCCCTTCCATCCTATAAAAGAACTGCTCCCAAAGAAACCGATAAAAGGACTAACCAATCAAGAAAGAAATAGGATAGAAAAAATTGGACCATATTTCATACCGTTCTGAAAAAACCTGGTACACCCAAGGCTAGTACCAAACCATATGCATGTTTCGCATATTATAATTAAGGGTTAATTGGTTCCATGCTATTGTAAATTTGCCTATTCAGAAAAAAAATACATTATAATTCGTCTATTCGTAACCATGCCATTGAAATTTTACAAAATTAGAATAGTACCACTACCGTCACGTTTTCCATCCATCTCTTTTTTTTTCTGGCCTTCTTCCTTCATTGTCCCATCTCCTCTCGATCTGCTCTCTTTGCTCGGCGCGGCGAAGGCCAAGGTGGTCGCCATGGCCACCAACACTCTGACCACCAAGCCACTAATGGAGCCGCTCCTCAAGCTCGGCATCGCGGCGGCGGCCAGCATCGAGCTCGACCTCGACGTCGTATTCTCACAGCAGCCGCACCGCCAACGCCGATGCGTCTCGAAGTAGCAGCACTGGATGTCATCAGCCATGGGGCGAGGGGACTTGGGCGGGGACGGTGCGGAGGAAAAGGTGGAGACAGGCGGCGGTGACCTCATCAGCGAGAGAGCGAGGCGGAAGGAGCTCGGGTCAATCTGGTCATCGTTGCCATCCAGCGCGACTCAGATCTGGTCGCCATCCTACCTGGACAGGAGGACGGCAAGGCACACAGTGCAGTCAAAGTCGTTGACTTGTGCGGGGACGATGCGGAGGAGTTGGAGACAGGCGACAGTGACGTCGTCGGCGAGAGAGCGAGGCAAAAGAAGCTCCCGACACCTTCTCGTTGGCGGCAGCACCGGGACAGCCGCCGCCAGCCATCGTGCCTCCCACCGTCGCCCGCGCCGGATCCGCCGTGCCACCGCCGGATCCACCCTAAAATATGATGTGAAATAAGAAATTATCAAAACATTAATTATTATATATACCAGCCTCGTATGTTAAGATCGAACGAACAAAGATCATTGATGGGATATTTCATATTTATAATATAGATTTAGTTTAACTACGTATATTTACGTAAATTTGTAGACTAATATATTTATCTTTAAATAGTAGATAATACTATTTCAAAAGACCATCGATCTTTTTCGAATGATATGCTTTTTTTGTTTTTTTGTTTTTATAGTAAGGGATTTTGAAAATACTATTTCAAAAGACCACCGTGTGTAGATTTTTCTTTGTTCCGAACTTTTGATGGATAGCGGTTAAGCTTTATTTATTTTTCTAAGTCGTATGTACGTAGGGATTACTTATGTTTTTTTTCTTTTTCTAGCCTAATTGTTATATAGTTCTCCCGTATACGTACACAGAGTAATAAGTTATTAGTTTTTAAAATAAAATATATCTAATGGTTTAAACTATTTGGTTCACCAATTTAATTAAAAATCGGCGGTGATATTTGCTTAAATTTATATAGTAATAGGTTTTATCTTTAAATATTAGAAAACTCTATTTAGAGATAATTGATTTTTTATGGTACTACACACGTATGTTTTTTTTTCTTTGTTGTTTTTACAGTAAGTCTGTGCATAGTTTTTTTCTTTCGTAGGTAATATATTCATTGTTTTTTATTCTTACGTATGTACGTACATATGGAGTACTCGTGTTTTTGTTTTCTTTTTCCGGTGAAGTAAGTGTCTTTGTTTTCTTTTTCCGGTAAAGTAAGGTATGAGTTTCTTTTTAAATAAAATACATCTAATGTAAGGTAAGATTCATTGTTTTCTATTCTTACGTATGTACGTTAGTACGTTACCTGTACATACGTATATACAGGGATGGATGCATATGTCCGCGCGGGGTACGGGGGAGGACTAAAATCAGTTTAATTTGTTTTCTTTTTCCGGTGAATAGTAAGGTATTAGTTTCTTTTTAAATCAAATACATCTAATCTAATCTAATGGTCCAAATAATCGGGTCCACCGATTTAAGTGAAAATCGACGGTGAGATTAGACATTGCCACGTGGCGGCCTAGGAGCGTTTGTAGAAGTGCCACGTGGCGGCTTGAGAGCGTTTATAGGAAGTTTAATGGACTTTTAGTATATAATAGATAGATAGATAGATAGATAATGGATAGATAGATAGATAGATAGATAGATAGATTACGAAACAATTGCTATACATTTTTGCCAAGCGTATGACATGTTTCATGGTAGAAATCTAAACAGTTGCCGTCTTCGATTTACCATAACTGAAGTTTCCAACCGCGCAGCTCTATTTTTACTACAAGAGCAGTTTTAATAGTAGATAAATTACGGCAAAATAGACATATATCGAGAGAATAGATAAAAGAAAAATAAGAAGTACTGACTTTTATGTGTCATGCGTGTGAAATTAAGGTGTTGATTTAATCTATGTGCTGAACAAATTATCAAAAGGTGAGTGTTTTGGAAAATATGGTGTGTCGAGTTTTTGGACGGTGAATAGTTCAATCAGCTCTAGGAGGCCGATCAGGTCAGTGGTGATTGGATGGTCTGACCGTGTTGCCGACAGTCAGATAGGGTTGGAGTCGATTTTGGGTTGATTTCGTGAAATTTATAGATTTTCTTCATGTTTGTGACTTATAGATGGTTTATATTCATATGTGATATTATTGTGTGCTGATGTAAGTCAAGTTGGTGCGAGATTGTACTCACATATGAAGTTTTTTTCCATGTGTAGGTGTTGCTTGAGGCTATGAGAGTATACCCAGTGATGGATTAAGGCTACACTTGGTAGAAGTTGAGGTCTAGACGATCGAGAATATCACGCTAGATGCTCAGGCTAGAGAACAATGCGTGTGGAGGTGAAGTTTTTCATATGGCATACATATAGTGTTATGTGCGTATGGAGAGAGTAATTAAATTTGGATTGGAGTCCAAGTTTGAAAAGATTGGAGTGTGGAGTTGTATGGGGATACTGCTTCCCTGGTTTAGTAGGTTTGCTGGTGATTAGAAGTACTAGTTCTAGTTGGATTCATGGTTAGAGGAAGCCACATTGTGGTATAAATAGATGAGGGTTTAAGACTAGAATACATCGACTTTCTGGTAGAGAAAATTTGGTTGCCGGATGTTGGAGATGTGTTCCCAACCCCTGACCATTAAAGACATGTTCGATCATCAAAGACCTAGAGAAGAATCTTTCAATCATAACAGCACCATCGAATATTGAGGTCCCCTTCATCTAATGAAGACAATTTCAACGTAGAAAAGGCACCTTAGTCTAGCGAAGATCGATACCTCTCCGGTCATATCGGGGTTTCAATTCTAATTCATGAGTTGAGAGAGAAGTGCTTTAGATGCACTTTGCAAACACAATTTGATGCAATAAATGTGGTTTTCTTTACATCCCAACGGTCTAGCGTACACCATTGGAGCAGGCAGACCGAAGGTAGTGACAACAACAGCAAGCTGGCGAAGAGACTGACGACTTGGAGAGGGCTACGCGTCGGACGTCCGATGCTTTAGGGAAAAATCGGACGCTGACGTCAGCATGACGTCAGCGCCCGATTTACGTGCAAAACTATTTTTAAACTGATTTTTCTCTTAAGATACTTATCCAAATCATGATCCGAATAATTCGTGGCAATATATTGTACTATCACAATGATAATTTTTCTGTGGCAAATAACTATACTTTGTTGCAACGATTTACGATCATTGTTTTATTCAGTATTTTTGTTGCAATAGGAAATGAGCTATCGCCACAAAAAACATTACTATTGCAAAAAAAAACATGTTCTATTGCCACAAATTTAATTTTTGTGGCAATTTACATAGTACATGGCACTTTTCACTATTTTCTATTGCCATGATCAACAAATTCGTTGCAATAAAAAAATTAGCATATCATAATTTAACTTATTCTTTTCATATGGATACAGATTAGGACGAATTTTATATGAAATTTATAGCTCTCGATGAGATCTACAACTTAAATTTTTCATTCGAAATCTTTTAAATACTCAAATTCATGATTCAAATCTCAGTTAGGAAGTCTCAAATAGAATTATATGCATTTTTAAACAAAATTGATGCGTATGTGAGTTGGTCATGGAGCGTGCGCGTGAGGGAGAGATCCTGGGTTTAAATCCTAGCCATGACAAGATATCAAAAGAAAATAGGTAGAATGATAAATTAATATTGAAACATTTAATTTGGTACATAGAAGTAATGCCACACATGGAGTGGTGGCTATAGTTATTTATTGCAACGATGTGAAGTGTTGCAATATATATTTTTTGCCACATCCATTTTATGGCAATATCAAAATTTATTACAACTAAATAAAAATCGTTGCAATAACTTATTACCACGCTATTTATTACCATGGCTAGTAACGATTTTAAGATTGTGGCAACATGTATCTATTGCCACAATTTTAGCATTGATGCTACGATTTTTTTTGTGATAAATTATTTTTCTAGTAGTGCGAGTTTTAATTTTGTTTGAGTTTCGTTCGGAAATATATCAAAGCAATTTGAAAGTGTTTCTTAAGAGAACACATAAAGGTTTGCAAAGAGCAAATAAAAAAAGTTGAGCATATTAAAACTTCACTTTTGAGTTGAAATTTGTAAATTAGGTTGTGAGTGGTGGATTATAGTATCTCTAGAACCTTGTGCACCCCGCGCAAGAGATTTAGGTGGCGACCCAAAACGTAGCCTCTACCACCCCTTCCTCCCTCCTCCTCCGCGCTACCGTCACTAGATCGAGCAACAGGAAACCGCCTGGTGCTTATTATTGAATTATTTTTAAATGTTGCACGATATTCCACCAGGTATATCGGAATTGTTTCACTAAGTAGATCGAAAATGTTTCACTCGTTTAAATATGGTGTTGTTTCACCTTATATAAAAACAATGTTTCAGCAAATAGTGGAAAAATGTTTTAGTTCACTGCAATATTAGATCTATACACAGTGAAACATTATAAGTACACTAGGTGGAACATTTTTCGGTGAAACAAAAAATGAAACGAATTCCCTTAATAGGAGGTTTCCAAAATATGTGGATTTTTTATTGCAATGAAATATTTCAGTTCACTGCAACATTAGATCTATAAATAGTGGAACATTGTGAGTGCACTAGGTGAAACATTTTTTGTGGAACAAAAAATAAACCAAATTCCCTTAATATAGCGTTTCCAAAATATGTGGGTGATTTATTGCAACGGCGCGTTCCACTGCAACATTTGATCCATACACAGTGAAACATCATGAGTACATTAGCTGAAACATTATAAAACTATTGGTTGAAACATCAAAAGAGACCACATGCAACATTAAAAAAATCAATAAAAAAATTAAAATATTTTTTTGTCGAAATATAATCATGTGTGGTCTTGTTATAAAGATTTAATTGTAACGAATTTAGTGGTGCAATCAGATCGTAGATTAGATAAATAGTTTACGATAAAAAATCTTTTGAAGAAATAAGAAAAGAAAAGATTCTTTGCATGCTGGCATGCTGCAGTGGCAGACAGTGTCCGATTTTTCTCCACCCCGCTGGTCGTCCGGGGGTGAGCATTTTCGTGACGACTTCATTGCGGTTTGACCGGCTTTGATCTGTTTGACCAACACATTTCCATCAAGTTTGAGGGTTTTTTTAATTTCGGAAAAAAGAATTTAGTTTTTGGTGTTTCTACCAAGGCTGCCTTTGATATTTTACGTTCGATCCTACAATGTGAGAGTTAGATTTACTCATTTACATATGCTCTAAGATAAAATATACATATTAATTAATATATAAGTTAGATAACACACGTTTTATCGTGTGGTTGAAAAATCCGGATTTTAAAAATAAAATAGTTGCAGTTTTCGAAAGCCTAGAGAAGTATATTCTAAAAATTTAAATTTCAAACTGCGATAAAAAAATTATTTTTAAAAATTTAAATTTCACATTGGGATAAAAAAAATTAAGAGTAAATTGTATTGGTGGTACACAAACTTATTAGGTAGGTGCAATTTAGTACATGAACTTGCAAAATGCTCGTTTTGATACACAAACTTATCTGATCCGTGCGAACTACGTCCAAAATAGCTTGGCAAGGTTAATTTTACATAGCTGATGTTGATTAGGATGTGGCGTGGATACATACAGTGAGTATACATAAAACATGCAATATTTATAAATTTGTTCTCTACTTTATTTTGAATTTCGTTTGTTTCTAATCCTTGTATCATTGCTCGGTTTTTTTATATCTTTCTCTACATCACTATATCTCATTCTATCTTTTTATTGAACATGTGTATGTCTAAGTAGCAACCTTCTCATACACTTCATCCGTTTCACAGTGTAAGTCATTCTAGCATTTATATATGTCTAAATTCATTAACATCAATATGAATATGGGAAATGCTAGAATGACTTGCATTGCGAACTGGAGGGAGTATATGTTTACGTAGTATCCTAATTAGCACATAAATCAACAAAATTAGTTATGTAATGTCCTTTTGACCTTAGTTTGCACGTGCAAGATAACTTTATGTACCAAAACGAGTATTTTATAAGTTCATACACTATATTACACCCTACTTAACAAGCTCATGTACCGCTGATGCAATTTACTTAAAAATTAAAAGTACTAGTAGCACCTTTTCAAATAAATTTTGTAAATATTTTCTTTATTTTCAATAACTTTGTACTACTAGTATATCTGTAAATGGTTTAGTACTACTCCCTCCGTTTCAGGTTATAAGACGTTTTAACTTTATTCAAAGTCAAACTACTCTAAGTTTGAGGGAAAAAAATAATATTTATAATACCATTATAGTTTCATTAAATCTATAATTTAATAAATTTTCATAATATATTAGTCTTGGGTTAAAAATATGAGTATTACTTTTTCTACAAAAATTAGTTAAACTTAGAGCAGCATGACTTTCACTAAAATCAAAACGTGTTAAAACCTGGAATGGAGGGGAGTATTAAAATTTGTTTTCTTTCTAGTTCTACCAAAAAGAAAAAAGAAAAATTGTTTGGTTGGTGGCCATCCCATCCACCCATCCGGGCTGGCTCCGGCCCAACTGCTCCTCTCTCTCGCATCGGGGTCGCTCCCTCTCTCGGCTCTCGCGCTCGCTCTCTGTCTGTCTCTGCTCTCGCTCCGCCGCCCCGCCTCCTCCGTTCGCCGAGCGCCCGCCGCGTCGCCGGCCGCCACACGGCCAACCTCTTCCTTCCTCGCCGCCCCCTCGCGCTTCCAGTTCCTCCTCCTCCTCCGTTTCTAACTAGCGAGGATTAGGGTTAGCCCTACTACCTTCGCGCTCTTCCCCCAACCCCCGCTTCGCTTCTTCCTCGTCTCGGTCGCAGCACGACGTCCGCTTCACTGAGGGAAGGGGAGGGAGAGGGATGGATGTGCTGAGGAAGCAGGCGAGCAAGTTCAAGGAGCAGGTCGCCAAGCAGCAGCAGGTTCGGATCCCAGATCTGGGGCCCTTCAGTCTCAGTGTTTGTTAGGGGGAAGGAATGGTTAATTTTGTAGCGGGTGCGATTTCTCCGTTTCCGTTTTGGATTTAGTCGGAGGGTTCTGCGCCATGAGAAAACCAAATAGAAATGGCAACGAGATGGCTCGCTATTGCAGGAATTTTTTGTCCCTGGGATATCAGATTTAAGCTGTGAATTACTATTCTTGTATCGCCTGATCTGTTCTCTGGGTGGTGGTTGAAATGTGAAACTGAGAGCTATTTTTTAGAGTAAATTTCATAGAACTACACGTTTTGCGGTCCAAGTTGCAGAAAACCACATACACTTTGACACTTGGCGCTTAAGTACATATATTTTGGTAGTGTAGTTTCACAAAACCACACTATTAATGAATGGGATTCGCCTGTGATATGACGTGATTGTTTCACTTAGGACGAGGACGTGGCATCCTATTACCAGCCATCGCACGAAATTAATAGGATACCACGTCCTCATCCTAGGTGGAACAACCACGTCATCTCATAGGTGAGTCCATTCATTGATAGTGTGGTTTTGTGAAACTACACTACCAAAATATATGTACTTAAGTGCCAAGTATCAAAATGTGTGGTTTTCTGCAACTTGGACCACAAAACGTGTAGTTTTGTGAAATTTACTCTTTTTTATCCATTTTAGATATAGTTTCCCCTTCTGTTTGCCAGCTGTTAGATTGTTACTGATTTTAGATTAAATATATTTTCCACCAGAGTGTAACCATTAAGATAAAGTATCATAAAACTACAGATTTAATGGCAACATTGTCACAAAACTATAAGTTTAGAACCAGTATAATCACAAAACTACAACATTTTATAGCTTGAAGATAACATTAGTGTTAAGGGTTTAAACTCTAAAATCTGTAGTTTTGTGAAAGATTTGGTGCTAAATCGTATTTTTGCAATAGTTTGGTCAAAGTATATGAAGTTTTGTGGAATTTACTCTTACTACAGGAGATTTGGTAATGAGGGGCAACATATGCTTGTAAACATTAACATTATGTGTAATTTTAGTTTTTATCCAAGTTACTCAGTCTGTCGGTCGGGTATGTTCGCGATTCTTACAAATGGAAGGCATCGCGTACGTTAACCTTCCTTTATTGGGCTGGGTCGCCCAATTGACAATTTGATACAATTGTCAATAGTGCAATTATATCCATGGGAAGCTTTAATTTGGCTTAGTTATCACTTATAAAACCATGCTGCTGTCTGTAAATGACTAAATATTTTCTTCTTGGAAGTGTCTGCTAGTGCTTCATGTGCTATCTTCAAGGTCAAGTCTTCTTTGCTTACATGTTTACTTTTTCAGGCTGTGATAAAGCAGTTCAGTACTACGGGCTATGAACATTCAGACGCTGTTGTAATTGATGAAGTTGAATTACAGAGACATCAACAGCTTGAGAAATTGTACACTTCTACTCGTTCTGGAAGGGTAAGGAAGAATAATTGCAGATAGCATAAAATACATACCTATGTAATATGATCAGCTGGCAGCAAATTAATCTTGCATTTATGTTATTGATAGCTGGTGTATTCCATTTGACATGTCTGATTTATTCAGTTCATTACACCATGTTTTTAAGACATTAATACAGAAGAGAAGATTTGCATGATTACGTGAAATACTTCCCAAGAATTCCATTTTCAGTTATTAAACTCAATACGTGCAAATATGCTAACAGGATTTCCAAAAGGACATTGTTCGAGCGGCTGAAGGCTTGGTTTCTATTGGAATCAGGCATGTTGAAGTGGGTATGTGGTTCATGCCTTCCATCCTCTGTTAGATTATTATGGCATGTTTGGATTTGCATGCTTTTCCATCGTTTTTATGCTTGAATGGTGGGAATATTAATGAGGATCAGATGATGGAACCTCTACCTTCCAGAACTTATGAGGTGTTTGATTTGAGGGATAAGCTGGCTGTAAAATCACCTGATCCAAACTTCTAAACTTCACCTTCTTTGTCTGAGAGCATGATTTATCATGTTTCACGTGGCCAGAACACCAATGGGAAAACGAGGAATGACAATGCCCACAAAAACCATGTGATGACATCATAATAGGAGTAGGACGTGCTCATCATGAATGGTGCTATCTTTAGCCAAATGCTTTGAGTGTAATACTAGAATGGAAACTTCGCTATCGATTATCGGATCCTGCTAACTTGATAATATTTAGTACCACTTTTTGATTGGGCTGCCAGTAAATGTTGTGAAGGGGCTTTGGGAATTGAGAAATGTTCTCTCAACTTGCAAAATCAGAGGATGAATATGTGACAAAAGAATATGGCTATCAAATAAAAATTTGAATTTCTTGAGCCTGAGACCTTTTTTGTGAAGACAAGGCAATGGTTAAAAATGTGTGCAAGGAATCCTTTTTTCAAAAAGAATAGCATTGCATGATCTGCTCGAATCCCCCCAAATTTAACATCTTACGAGTGATACCGGTATACATTTTTCTTTCTTTTGGTCACAGGAACAAAATTTTCAGAGGATTGTTATAGATATGGAGGTGAAAGTAGTGCTAGTGATGAAGCCCTTGCAAAAGCAGCATCTCTGTATGGAGGTGCTCTAAGAAATGTTGAGAAAGAGTACGAAGAATTTAATAGAATTTTATCTTCTCAGGTAACTTTGTTGGATCTTAATTAGTGCTGTTCTCACACAGACGAATTTTGCTGTCTTGTGCACAATAATGTTTATTTCTCTGTACCCTGCATTTATGTTGTCAATCGGTGGTTCTTCTTAGTATGTAAAATATACATGGTATTTTGAACCCTTCTTTTGTTATTCTTGTATGCCTCAATTGACAGGTGTATCTCTCCGGTAGCTGTACGAGCTAGTAAGTCTACAAAAAGAGCCTTGCTACTACCAGTGTTCTAAAAGTCGGTGCTTGGCACAGGGTAGCTGCCACATTTGGCATTTGATGGTGCATTATACTGCTGCCCAGCCTTGAGGGCTCTAGTATTTTTATATTGATGTTCTATTATCTTTCTTGTATGTCATATGCTTGCTAATTGGTTGGAAGCTGCTAGTCAACTTGGTTTCTAGGAGCTGGCCTAGGCTGCATATTGGTGCCCCTAGTCACTAGGCACTTGCTTGTCCGACCATCTGGCGCCTAGCGACTTTTCGGGAGCAAGAAATAACTGTCCTTTTTCTGTTATATCACCAACATAATGCAGTCAGCCTAGCAATCAATCACTTAGGCTGGAGTAGAGAGTCTATGTACTTGGATTTGCAATGAAATGTTTATGTGCTGAGAAGTGCACATGCACACTCAAGCCTAGATATGGATATATTGATGGATCTCATCCGGTTCATATCTTTACATTGGAGTATATCCTAAAAGTGTACTGATGGAAGGGACCACTAGAGATCTCATTTATAGTCCAGCATATTGAATATGCTGGAAGTCCTTTAGGCTGATGATTGTGGAATCTGAATTTTTATGCTGGTTCATCCTATTCCATAATTGGAAACTTGACGGTGCATTAAAACCAAGCAGTAATGATGTCTCACCGCCTGGTCCCAATTTTTGCCCTATCTTCTCTCTTAGACACAATTTTCTAAGTCTATTGATCTAAGCCTGGAAATAAAACACCATACTGTTTTTCCCTTTACCTTTTGGTGCACGTGATTTATATAGTTGTCATGCAAGCGATCCACCAATTCACCATTATTTGGAAGATGCAGTTTTTGTCATTCTCTTCTTTTTCAGTGCATACTGGGGCTTAGCCTTCAATTTAAGATCTCTAGAAATTTAAGATCTGTAGTATTGCATTGGTCATTCAATGTATTTTACAAATATACTGCCATTTATTTTGAATTTCAGACTATAGATCCATTGAGGGCTATGGCTGCAGGCGCTCCCCTGGAAGATGCTCGTGGTCTTGCACAACGTTATAGCCGGATGAGACATGAAGCTGAGATCCTTGTACGTATTAGCAACTTGTTCCATATTGCAAGCAAGCAATCTTACTATTGCTACTTCTATGCTTAATAGAATACTTTTCCCCATTATGTATCTTAACCCTCTTGTTTGTCATACAGTCTGCTGAAATTGCTAGAAGGAAGCAACGGGTACGAGAAGCTCCACTTGCTGAGCACACTACGAAGCTTCAACAGTCTGAATCTAAAATGATAGAGCACAAAGCAAGCATGGCTGTGTTAGGAAAGGAAGCTTCTGCTGCACTTGCCGCTGTTGAATCTCAGCAGCAAAGGATTACTCTTCAGCGCCTGGTTGGCATGGTAATGTTGCCTGCCTCTAGCATATAATTCATCTATCACCATTTGAGTCGTTTCATTTGATTCTTATCCTTTGTCACTTATCCTGTTGAAGGTAGAAGCAGAAAAGTTATTTCATTTGAGGTTAGCTGCTATACTTGATGACGTTGAAGCTGAGGTAGAATTTTCACTCTGCTTATCATGTAAACCGTCAAAATCTCTTGCATTTCTAAATTTTTCATAATTCTTATTTTTAGATGTCCTCTGAGAAGCAAAAGAGAGAATCTGCACCGCCTACTATTCATTCTCATAAGCGTGCTGAGAAGGCCCAGTACTTCCTTGCTGAGGTTAACATGAGTAACTGGCATTGCCAAGCAATTACTCCGTATATCATATTTTACATATCATGTGTATTAAACCATCTTGTTCCTGACAGGCGGTGCATAACTTCAATGGTACCACAGAAAAGGAGTTGAGTTTAATTGTTGGTGATTATGTCGTTGTTCGTCAGGTCAGTGTCCTATAATCATTTCATCTGCGAAGTAGTGCGATAATCAGTTTAATCACTGCCCCATTGCCCGCAGAAAGAATCTCAAGTGATTTTCAATTAGTCTCTAGACTAGATGACCAATTAGTGCCTCACTTCCTCTGGCAAATGCAACCAATTAGGCTCTGGAGGCTTGTCTTGATCATGTAGTAGGTAGTGATTGCCCTTCTCTGGAATGAATTAGCTTGTCCAGCGAGGGAATAACCAGATGATGTACAAAGTTGGGTAGGGGTGAATCCATCGGTCCAGCAAACAATGGTGTTGAATTGTCTACTGCAGTAAGACCTCAATCCAAATTTACCATCTAATTGCTTTTTCATTTGTATCTGCTCTAGATTGCTCCGAATGGTTGGGCCGAAGGAGAATGCAAGGGGGTGGCAGGATGGTTCCCGGCTGCCTACGTGGAGAGGCGTGAAAATATCCCGCCAAACAAAGTCTTCCCGCAAGCATAAACCGCCAAATGCTAGTTGAAAATCTAGATTTGCGCTGCTAAAATCTGTAATTTGGTTTGGGACTGCCATGATTTTGGTCCTTTTGGAGTTGTTTAGGCCGTATGACTGGGATGTTCTTTGTTCTACCTTGTACATGTTTTAGTAACTTGTGGTCAGTATACATGTTTTCCTGGCAGCAGAATAGACAGTAGACTAAAAGCTTTGGCCATTCATGATGATGCCTTTCGAATGTAAAGTTATTTATGTACCAAATTCTTTCGCTAATGATGTGCTTATTGATTGATGATTCCCTTCCGTAACGTATTTGTGTGCTTTCTCTAATGATGTGTTTATTGATTGATGATTCTGTTCCATAACGTCTTTGTGTGCTTTCCTGTTGAATGCATGAGTAGCGTCATTGTCTGCTCAGAATTCAAAATGCTTATTTGGCCCACAAGATTAGTTGTCGAATTTGACGTATGGTCACAATGATGAAGAATAAAACACCGCGTTGTTTAATGGGATAATTCACAAGTTTAACTCTCTTTTTTTCCTCCTGTGAAACCTTATTGTTTGCACAATCTTCACAATTCCT
>CM020184.1:15174467-15216238 GCA_009805545.1 Oryza longistaminata | reverse complement strand
TCCCAATTCCTGCAGCGGTGGACTGTTCCTGTACAGGAATTCCGACATCACAATTCATCCATTATGTTTCTCAACGAATCTCGCCCGCACTCGTCCATAGATCGATCGAAAGAGATTGCTGCGCCAGAAATGGATGCCTCTAGCGTGGAAAATGCACATCGACGCAAATTTCTGCAGGTCTCCGATCAGCATTCATGGGATTTGGAATTTTCCCTCCCTGTCCGAGGTGATGAGGCAGCGGGAGGCGGTGGTGGTGGAGCGAGGGAGGAGGCGGGTGGTGGCCCCTGCCCACGCCCCCGCCGCCGCCGCGAGGGAAGGAGGGCGGCGGCGGGTTACGGTGGCGGCCGGCCATGGGAGTCGCCGGAACCCTAGGTCAGAGCTCGGGCGACCGACGGGAGGAGATTTTGCGCGAATAACCTCGAGTTTCCGAAGAATGGGAGCAGGTGTTCCCTCGCCTTGACTTGCTTCCCATGCGCGATAGCATTTTGGAACAAACGAAATATCAATTCTACATTAATTTCTAAGGAGTTTTAAGATGAGTATTTGAACTAATCTTAGTTTAGCTCAATAATATCATATACTCCGTCACTTACTCTTGTGCACGTGGCCACCGGCAGCTCGCCCGCACGCATGATGGAGGGAGGAAGGAGCCATGGCCGTTGCTGACTTGCGTGCACGCGGCAGCCACCGGCTCAGCCACACGCAGGATGGAGGAGGGAGGAGGAAGGAGTGGCGGCCGTCGCTGACGGCGCGCACGCTACCATCGCCGCTCTCGCTCCTGTTGCATCGCTCTCGCTGGGTGGGTAAAAACAGGGAAAAAATAGACTCTGGCTGGGAAGGATAAGGTCACCGTATGGATGGAGGTATGTGCGGGTCACGTGACGTGCGCGGGTGAAGTGGATAGGCGCGGTCCAGCCATTTCTGGCGGACCGTCTCATCCCAAATATTGATGGAATATTCCTTTTTGGTTTCATCCCGTTCCACCTAGTCCTTCAACCAAACACCAACAAAAATGGGTTGGCCCCCTCCCAACCCACCAAAATCCCTCCAACTAAACACATGCATAGAGAAAATTCTGGATTTATAGGGAGAACGCTCTGTGCTGTTTAAATCCACTCATTAATTATGATATGCAAATTTCAGTGTATCACTAAGAAAATCTAGAACTTAGCCATGACAGGTTGCATATTTGTCAAATATTAAAATGAACTTTTTCCCTTGTGGACAAATGTTGTGCAAACTTGGCATCCGAAGGGGAAAGTTATTGTGCTTGGCATCGAAAAGGCATAAACATGCGCCTTGTCTACTCTAGCTTGCTGCCATCTCCCCTCTATTCTTAGTTTCTCACTCGTCATTATCTCCCTCCCTGCCGCATTTCCATTGCTTACCAATCTTGCAAGAGGGAGAAGAATAAGATGACTTCAAATGAAGTGAGCAGTTCACAGTTCACTTTGTATGTGAATAAAATCCATACCCAGGATTCATGAATGTGGATATTCGCACATCTTATGGAGTTACGGGCATTGCACTTCTAAGTGCTGACCTCCAGCTCCGTGCATTATCAGCATAGGGGGAGACGGATGGAAACAACACTAAGGTGGATGAAGACTACCAAAACAAGAATATGATGGATTGTAGTGGTTCTGCTTGCAAGACTACCAAAACAAGAATATGATGGATTGTAGTGGCTCTGCTTGCAAGCCCAGCCCTTAACCCTACCGTACCTACACTGCCCTCTTTCCAATTTTCTTCTCACTGAATCCCTCACCTTTGCAAACAAAGGCACAATGCAAGGCAAATACAGTATACCACTGGCTCCGACTATCATACAGTATTTCCCAACGCAAAATTTAGAGGGTTCCAAAATAGACAACATAAGTTCTTATGCTAACATAATCGCTTCAAACAGACCCGCATTATCATGCACCTAGTATTTCACAAAGCAAAATTTAGAGGGTTCCAAAATAGACGACATTGGTTATTATGCTTGCATAATCACTTCAAACAGACCCACCGCAATAAAATTTTAGCGCAATTGAGTCAGGAAGTCAAAGTTGGAACTAAATTTGCAAGAGGAATTTACAGTTTTGCCGAACTAAACAGACCAAATATATGCAAGGGATAAGCATCAGGATTCTGTGCTATAGATCGATTTTTCTCATAAGGATTTAGTGGGAAAAAATTGATCATGTAGTAGGTAGTGATTGCCCTTCTCTGGAATGAATTAGCTTGTCCAGCGAGGGAATAACCAGATGATGTACAAAGTTGGGTAGGGGTGAATCCATCGGTCCAGCAAACAATGGTGTTGAATTGTCTACTGCAGTAAGACCTCAATCCAAATTTACCATCTAATTGCTTTTTCATTTGTATCTGCTCTAGATTGCTCCGAATGGTTGGGCCGAAGGAGAATGCAAGGGGGTGGCAGGATGGTTCCCGGCTGCCTACGTGGAGAGGCGTGAAAATATCCCGCCAAACAAAGTCTTCCCGCAAGCATAAACCGCCAAATGCTAGTTGAAAATCTAGATTTGCGCTGCTAAAATCTGTAATTTGGTTTGGGACTGCCATGATTTTGGTCCTTTTGGAGTTGTTTAGGCCGTATGACTGGGATGTTCTTTGTTCTACCTTGTACATGTTTTAGTAACTTGTGGTCAGTATACATGTTTTCCTGGCAGCAGAATAGACAGTAGACTAAAAGCTTTGGCCATTCATGATGATGCCTTTCGAATGTAAAGTTATTTATGTACCAAATTCTTTCGCTAATGATGTGCTTATTGATTGATGATTCCCTTCCGTAACGTATTTGTGTGCTTTCTCTAATGATGTGTTTATTGATTGATGATTCTGTTCCATAACGTCTTTGTGTGCTTTCCTGTTGAATGCATAAGTAGCGTCATTGTCTGCTCAGAATTCAAAATGCTTATTTGGCCCACAAGATTAGTTGTCGAATTTGACGTATGGTCACAATGATGAAGAATAAAACACCGCGTTGTTTAATGGGATAATTCACAAGTTTAACTCTCTTTTTTTCCTCCTGTGAAACCTTATTGTTTGCACAATCTTCACAATTCCTACAATTCCTGCAGCGTGACTGTTCCTGTACAGGAATTCCGACATCACAATTCATCCATTATGTTTCTCAACGAATCTCGCCCGCACTCGTCCATAGATCGATCGAAAGAGATTGCTGCGCCAGAAATGGATGCATCTAGCGTGGAAAATGCACATCGACGCAAATCTGCAGTCTCCATCAGCATCATGGGATTTGACAGATTTGACCCATCGTAGAACGACTAATCTGGATAGAACTTTTGTCTAGATTTGTTGTATTAGGATAGATCACGTCCTAGGTTGCAACATTTTGAAACGGAGGTAATACAGGTACAGCACAACTCACAGTAGAGTATACTAGTAAGTAATACATTCATGATTCACCATTGCATGAAAGCTGTTAGGTTTGTCCCAGAAAAGTATGCTTTTGTAATTTGCTGAACACACCTGAAAAAAAAAAATCATCTCCGTCCAGTAGCTCTCTGCATGTCATAGGCACCCCAGGGAGCGTGCGTTGAACCAGGCCCAAACTGGGAGCCGGAATCAGCAGTGTTTGCCTGGGGATGTGGCTTCAAAAGTAGCAAGAAATGAGGATGAAAGAATATGCAAATAGGTATTGCGGAAACAAAGAATAAGAGACATACTTGATTTATGTTGTATCCAGCATTATAAGGATTTGCGGCATATGCGGCCTTAGGATTCCCATAGCCTCCGACGTACACTGAAGGATGGGAGCACCATGTCATGATGAAGTTATATTCCAGATGTGCAACACGGAAAGAGATTTAAACTACATGGTCAACCTTACAAATTATGCCCTTTGGTGGACATGATCTGATTTCAAAACATTAAGTATCCCTGCATAACACGGATGGTCCCGAACCACTAAAAAGAGTACTAGAGAAAAATAAGCATCCAGAGTTTGTTAAGTACCTTGATTGCCTCCAGACACAGCAGCTCGTGACCTCTTCTCGGCCTCAGCTCGAAGCTTCTCCACTTCAGAAGCCACTGATATCAATTTCTTCTGCATCTCTTGTCCCTGCTCATAGCTCTCGGCATATCCTTTCTTCTCAACCTCAATGCCAGATCTGTAGGTCAAATAATACAACCATATAAGTTTGAAAAACATAAGGTTATTCTTGGAATTTCACTCTCTCTACTACTCCAGGGGTAACTGGAATTCATTTTGGACAAAAAAAAAGTAAGAGCTCATTCCATTTCAAATTTTAATTATAATAGATCGTAACTTGACCAGACAAACCAAAAGAGTTCATAGAACCAAGAGAATGGCAAAACAAAACAGCGAAGGATTGTTTTCTCACAAGTGCAAAGGAGATAGCTAAGATGATTCAGTGGGAAATAGATAACACCAACAAATTTGCATATACAGATTATATTTTTGCAAAAAGACTAAAAATACACATCGCTCTCTTTCAGAACACTGAAAGTGCATATGAAATTAACAAGGCTCTACCTCAAATGTTGTGTTTCATGCCTTATCTCCTGGATCTCAGCTTTTAACGCAGCCACCTGCTGCAGGTCCACTGCTGATCGAGCCAAGTCCTGGGTGAACCCCTGGACCTGACCCATGAGTTCCTGCCTTGCTGCACCCAACTTCTGAATGTCGAGGCGAACCTGTGCAAGCTCTGCCCTCATTTCCTCTACTGCTCGCAGCTCTGCCTCCATCTTCATTGACCTCTCATAGACCTATTAAAATTATTTCTGATGTTACAATCCAAAAAGGCACAAGTCAATTTTACTTGGCATGGGCAGAACTAACCTACTAGCTCACTAAGTCAGATAGCTTTGGGTCAAAGAAGACATAAGCTTGACATGACCACATTTGAAAATATTACCAAACAATGCAGTTTCTCTTCAACTGAAAATTTCAATGAACCTTTCTCACTCAGATATGCAGCTTTGAACCTATACTCAACACAAAATATACATTTAAGTATGATGTATTTAAAGGCAGTGGATTAAGATGATATGTGGAAATAATTGGGGAAAATAGAAGGAAATAAGATATTAAGAACAGATCAGTTAAGATTTTTTTTGGGGGGAAAGAATTACATATGCCATTGTACGACCAGAAGTTTCAAACATCATATCAAGCAGTGTGAAAATACTTACACAGCTCCAATAAACAGAGTTTCGCATAGCATGTGTTTGGTTTGAGGGCGAGGTGAGATGGGTTAGGTCCATCCCTGTCATTTATTTTCTGTTTGGTTTGAGGGATGGGAATGAACCCTATTTTTTTGTTTGGTTTGAGGGATAAAAAGGGATGGAATGGTCCTATCACCTGTTTGGATGGAGGGATGGAGGGATGGAGTTGGGATAGTTGGATAGAGATACCTCCTCACATTGAGTTAGTGAGGTTACCTCTCACACCGAGCTTTTTTTTTTTCTAACAAAAATGCCCTCTTTTGTGATGTCAATCCACCGTCACATATTTTCACAACTATATATCATGTTGAATATACTGGTAGAGCTGCTAGAGCTATTAATTTGCATATACGTAGATGTCTTTCTCTTTGGTGATGTCTATCCACTATCAGAAATCGAAAATCACGAATCAAGCATCACAGCCACGCTAGCTCTGCTCCTCAGCTCCAGAATTCAGCTCGTAGCAGTTGACGAGAGAGGATGCGAGGACAAGCAGCAGCAACGAGCAAGAGGATGCGAGAAGGGAGGATGAAGGAGCCGCAGCCGTCACTGACTCTTGTGCACGTGGCCGCCGGCAGCTCGCCCGCACACATGATGGAGGGAGGAAGGAGCCATGGCCGTTGCTGACTTGCGTGACGCGGCAGCCACCGGCTCGGCACACGCAAGATGGAGGAGGGAGGAGGAAGGAGTGGCGGCCGTCGCTGACGGCGCGCACGGCTACCATCGCCGTTCTCGCTCCTAGTTGCATCGCTCTCGCTGGGTGGGTAAAAACAGGGAAAAAATAGACTCTGGCTGGGAAGGATAAGGTCACCGTATGGATGGAGGTATGTGCGGGTCACGTGACGTGCGCGGGGTGAAGTGGATAGGCGCCGGTCCAGCCATTTCGGCGGACCGTCTCATCCCAAATATTGATGGAATATTCCTTTTTGGTTTCATCCCGTTCCACCTAGTCCTTCAACCAAACACCTACAAAAATGGGTTTGGCCCCTCCAACCCACCAAAATCCTCCAACTAAACACATGCATAAGAGAAAATTCTGGATTTATAGGGAGAACGCTCTGTGCTGTTTAAATCCACTCATTAATTATGATATGCAAATTTCAGTGTATCACTAAGAAATCTAGAACTTAGCCATGACAGGTTGCATATTTGTCAAATATTAAAATGAACTTTTTCCCTTGTGGACAAATGTTGTGCAAACTTGGCATCCGAAGGGGAAAGTTATTGTGCTTGGCATCGAAAGGCATAAACATGCGCCTTGTCTACTCTAGCTTGCTGGCCATCTCCCCTCTATTCTTAGTTTCTCACTCGTCATTATCTCCCTCCCTGCCGCATTTCCATTGCTTACATCTTGCAAGAGGGAGAAGAATAAGATGACTTCAAATGAAGTGAGCAGTTCACAGTTCACTTGTATGTGAATAAAATCATACCAGGATTCATGAATGTGGATATTCGCACATCTTATGGAGTTACGGGCATTGCACTTCTAAGTGCTGACCTCCAGCTCCGTGCATTATCAGCATAGGGGGAGACGGATGGAAACAACACTAAGGTGGATGAAGACTACAAAACAAGAATATGATGGATTGTAGTGGTTCTGCTTGCAAGACTACCAAAACAAGAATATGATGGATTGTAGTGGCTCTGCTTGCCAAGCCAGCCTTAACCCTACCGTACCTACACTGCCTCTTTCCAATTTTCTCTCACTGAATCCCTCACCTTTGCAAACAAAGGCACAATGCAAGGCAAATACAGTATACACTGGCTCCGACTATCATGCAGTATTTCCAACGCAAAATTTAGAGGGTTCAAAATAGACAACATAAGTTCTTATGCTAACATAATCGCTTCAAACAGACCCGCATTATCATGCACCTAGTATTTCACAAAGCAAAATTTAGAGGGTTCAAAATAGACGACATTGGTTATTATGCTTGCATAATCACTTCAAACAGACCCACCGCAATAAAATTTTAGCGCAATTGAGTCAGGAAGTCAAAGTTGGAACTAAATTTGCAAGAGGAATTTACAGTTTTGCCGAACTAAACAGACCAAATATATGCAAGGGATAAGCATCAGGATTCTGTGCTATAGATCGATTTTTCTCATAGGATTTAGTGGGAAAAAAACAGAGACAAAATCAGCGCATCAGAAAAGCATCGCACCTCGCGAAGACGGAGTTCGCCTTCCTCCTGGGCAGCGGCAAGGCCGCGAGCGGTGCGGCCGAGCTCGTGCGCACGGGGAGACTCCTGCACGAAGCGCCACGTGCGTCGCGGCCAGCCGCTGGTTCTGGCCGACAGACGAGCGTGCGCCTCCTCGATCTCCGCGCCGAGCCGCTCCTCCAGCGCCGCACGACGTGCGGCGCCGGGGGGGGCCGGCGCCGCGCCGTGGCCCGCGAACACGTGGTGGCGCGGCGGCTCGCCGAATTCGTCGAGGTGGTGGTGGTGGGTGCGGGGGCGGCAGGTGGTGGCGGCTCGCGGAAGTCGTCGAGGGCGGTGGTGGGGGGGAGCGGGCGGCTCCCGGAAGTCGTCGAGGTGATGAGGCAGCGGGAGGCGGTGGTGGTGGAGCGAGGGAGGAGGCGGGTGGTGGCCCCTGCCCACGCCCCCGCCGCCGCCGCGAGGGAAGGAGGGCGGCGGCGGGTTACGGTGGCGGCCGGCCATGGGAGTCGCCGGAACCCTAGGTCAGAGCTCGGGCGACCGACGGGAGGAGATTTTGCGCGAATAACCTCGAGTTTCCGAAGAATGGGAGCAGGTGTTCCCTCGCCTTGACTTGCTTCCCATGCGCGATAGCATTTTGGAACAAACGAAATATCAATTCTACATTAATTTCTAAGGAGTTTTAAGATGAGTATTTGAACTAATCTTAGTTTAGCTCAATAATATCATATACTCCCTCTATTCTTTTTTGATCGACGTATTCAAAAAAATAAATTATGTGCTATTGATTGTCACCAAATATACCCTATTCGATTGAAATGCAGTGGTTCGTTATGTTTTTCACGTAGGATTACTGTGCTTGCATGTTAAGATGGCTATATATTGGTTCACATGCAACGGCTTTAAATGACTTGTACATAAAAATTACTTCTCAACAAAAATTGGCATATCAACTGGTAGGCGGGGCCAACAGCCATGTGGAGCACGAGGTATACGTTCATTAACAAAAAGCCATGCAAAGAGTGTTGGTACCAGTGCATAGACGAAACAAGTTTGCTCGTCGAAGTTATAGTTATCTTTCTCATTTACTACAAATTGCTTGCAATGTTGAAAGTCAAAATAAGGAGGACATAAGAAAGCAATAATCTTTGCTTATCCTATCTTACCGCGAGATATGTGGATGAATGCATATTATACATTATAGAAAATGGTAGATGCATATGTCTAAATAATATGAAAATAATGTGGAGATAATGATATGACATTGCTTACATATTGAGTTCTAAAAATACAATAAAATTGTAAATGATATGTCATGTTTGAATGATATTTAAAATACTCTAGATAATAATTGCTAGTGGGTGATGATATGGCACAGTTGCATGTGATCTAAAACATTTTAGATAATAATTGCTAGTGGGTGATGATGCAGTACACTTGCATATTGAGCTTTAGTAGTTAGTGGGTATTAACTTTATAGTAAGACTAGATGAAACCCCACGCGTTGTTGCGGGAGTTTTTGTATGATATTAGAAGAAATAATAGCTACACTTGTATAATTTTCAGTTTTAATCAACTATTGAAAAAAGCTACAAATAATTAAGATGGTGGGGTTTATAACAATTTATATCATATTGGATTGATCGTTGAAAAGTAAAATAAAGGTGGTTTGATATTGCTGCGGAAATACATGAGATACTTTCAGTTGTAGTATTCTAAGACTAATCTTTGTGTATAGATAACTGATGGAAATGCCTAGTAAATTGAAATTGCATTTGCTCAAAAGGAATCGGGTGGGTCTACTGCATATATATGCATTTAGATTAAACCAATATGTGACCAATTTTCATTTCCATATCGAACCAATAACCTCTCAAATGGCGTTGGTTCTGTTCAGTTACATGTATGTGATTATTAAAAAATCTAGAAGAATTAATAGAGATTTAGAAGGAGAATAAATGGCAGTAACCATGGCCCATGGCCTCTGATCATAAACACACTGCTCAACATCTCACCCATACATGCTTGCGTTACATGCATTCTAAATTAACTCATGCATAAACGCACTGCTCAACATCTCACCCGGGGACCTTCTTATCCAACGCTTCATATGCGATCTCATCCACCGATCGAACGGCTAAGAATTAGCGATGACGTGGAATACTGAGGTTTCAGCTTTGGGTCTTAACTTTATAGAAAAAATGGATATGGGTGATGATCTGGCACACTTGCATATTGAGCTTTATGAGTTAGCAGATATCAACTTTATACTAAGATAGGATACGACGATCAAAATGAGCACTTTTCACCAAAACATGAAAGCCCAATATTTTTTTTTGGTGGATGCCTTGCCAACTATGGCTGTGTTCGGCATCCTTTTTCCCAATCGGAACGGTACACACGAAAAACGGAGCGTTTCATTAGCGCGTGATTAGTTAAGTATTAGCTATTTTTTTTCAAAAATGGATTAATTTGATTTTTTAAATAACTCTCGTATAGAAACTTTTTGCAAAAACACACAGTTTAGCAGTTTAAAAAGTGTGCGCGTGGAAAACGAGGGAGAGGAGTTGGGAAAAAGAGGTGCCGAACACAGCCTATATTTATCTCCTCAAATTTTCTATGTATACTCATTTATCTTGTCAAGTTCACTTGTTGTTTTAGGCACCCTCATCATTTTTCCTTCTATATATGACTTGTTTCAGATTGCCGTATTTGAAAATTTTCATTGATCATTTATCTTGTTTGTTGGTTGTTTTATTAAACATAGTATTGTCACAATCATTGTCAGATATCCAATCATCGGACTAATTATCAAGAAACTTAAAGCACCCTACCCCACTTCAATGACCAAGATATTCAAGGGCTTAACATTTGAGCGGGAACATGTCATTTTACTACCTTTGTCAAAAGCTCGTATATGTCCTGTTATATCATTGAGGAAGAGAAGTAGACTCAATGGATCCAAAGTACCGACACAAGCATGATCCCATGAGGCACGGGATATATAGAGATTAATGCCATAGATATAATGGATAAAGAAATGGTGGCTCTACCCTTAGTTCGCATTCAAAGATTACCAAATATGGTTAATTAGATATATGACATTACAAATTTTTTAATTTTGAAATTTACCACTACTATTCATATATTTAGAACTATGCTATTGGTATTTGTCTGAAATTGTAATGGTGCCATTGACATACATATTTTACATATATGTGACGGAAATTAATTGCTAGTGGGTGATGATGCAGTACACTTGCATATTGAGCTTTAGTAGTTAGTGGGTATTAACTTTATAGTAAGACTAGATGAAACCCCACGCGTTGTTGCGGGAGTTTTTGTATGATATTAGAAGAAATAATAGCTACACTTGTATAATTTTCAGTTTTAATCAACTATTGAAAAAAGCTACAAATAATTAAGATGGTGGGGTTTATAACAATTTATATCATATAGGATTGATCGTTGAAAAGTAAAATAAAGGTGGTTTGATATTGCTGCGGAAATACATGAGATACTTTCAGTTGTAGTATTCTAAGACTAATCTTTGTGTATAGATAACTGATGGAAATGCCTAGTAAATTGAAATTGCATTTGCTCAAAAGGAATCGGGTGGGTCTACTGCATATATATGCATTTAGATTAAACCAATATGTGACCAATTTTCATTTCCATATCGAACCAATAACCTCTCAAATGGCGTTGGTTCTGTTCAGTTACATGTATGTGATTATTAAAAAATCTAGAAGAATTAATAGAGATTTAGAAGGAGAATAAATGGAAGTAACCATGGCCCATGGCCTCTGATCATAAACACACTGCTCAACATCTCACACATACATGCTTGCGTTACATGCATTCTAAATTAACGCATGCATAAACGCACTGCTCAACATCTCACCCGGGGACCTTCTTATCCAACGGTTCATATGCGATCTCATCCACCGATCGAACGGCTAAGAATTAGCGATGACGTGGAATACTGAGGTTTCAGCTTTACGTCTTAACTTTATAGAAAAAATGGATATGGGTGATGATCTGGCACACTTGCATATTGAGTTTTATGAGTTAGCAGATATCAACTTTATACTAAGGTAGGATATGACGATCAAAAGGAAAATGCTACACGTACGTCCAAATTGTCCGACTCCTGTACGACTGCAACGTCCGTCCATGGCTTGATCCCCGCGCTGTTTAATCCTCCAACTCATTTAGCCTCACGCCGTTGTGCATTTGCTGTTTTGCCGTTTAGTCGTACGCCGGTAGGACAAGAAAGTCGGATGTATAGCAGGGTTCCGATCAAAATGATCACTTTTCACCAAAACATGAAAGCCCAATTTTTTTGTTTTGGTGGATGCCTTGCCAACTATGGCTGTGTTCGGCATCCTTTTTCCCAGTCGGAACGGTACACATGAAAAACGGAACGTTTCATTAGCGCGTGATTAGTTAAGTATTAGCTATTTTTTTTTCAAAAATGGATTAATTTGATTTTTTAAATAACTCTCGTATAGAAACTTTTTGCAAAAACACACCGTTTAGCAGTTTGAAAAGTGTGGGCGTGGAAAACGAGGAGAGGGGTTGGGAAAAAGAGGTGCTGAACACAGCCTATATTTATCTCCTCAAATTTTCTATGTATACTCATTTATCTTGTCAAGTTCACTTGTTGCTTTAGGCACCCTCATCATTTTTCCTTCTATATATGACTTGTTTCAGATTGCCGTATTTGAATTACACCCAAATTTAGCAGCTATGGACGAAATAGGGGAAAATTGCCAAAGTTTGAAAAGTTACGGGTTTCCTTACTCGGGAAGGCAGGTTTCGTGTTTCCTTTGGTTTCTATCCCGAGTTGGATGTGGAGAAGGGCCTGTAGAGGACAAAACCAACCCCTATTTAAGGGACAAGGCCGGTTCATTGTAAAACCCCCGAATACAATTTACTTGAATCGTTCTTTTACTATGTTTTCTATTTTACCTAGTTTAGTCCATCTTTGTCGGTTTGCGCCGTGTTGAAGAAAATAACTGGGCCTAAGACTATAATACAATCCTTACTCAACATTCAATATTTGTTCCAAAAAGGACAAAAATATCCGAAATGGTTTTAGTATTTATCTCATCTTCATGCTTCAAAGGTTACTTTTTATACGTTAAATTAATAAAAGGAAGGAAAGCCAAGAGTAAATTCTTTATTTTTCGTGGAAGTTGACTTAGTCCCTTATTTTCTCTCGGAAACTCTCTCTCCCTTTATTGTGACATCACCCTTCATTTTTAACTATTCTTCTTTATTTGCCCAAAGAACCATAAAAGTATTTTTTTTTGCCCTTGGTAGTTCACAAGAGGTGCTCTCTCATGGCAAATATTTTGTTATCACTTACAAAATTCATAATTATGATGCTTGATGAAGAGTGTAATTGAACTGGTAATGATGCACCAACTAATTATTATGATCTCAAGAATTTCTTAACACCTTTTTCATTATTACCCTTTTTATTCCCATCTGGTATGAGGGTACCACACATTCCAAATAAATTCATAATCTGCCCTTTTTTTAAAAAAATTTCTCATTAATGAAACTAAAACCGTATTTTCATAATTTTATTCGTCAATATGTGTTGTTTGGATGACACATGTTAATTAAAGAAAATAATACTATTACGATTTTTTTAAATTTACATATGATGCAACGAATAAAAGATATACTTATGATACCATATCCCAATTTTATTTTTTGTCCGTTTAAAGAAAATAATTTATTAGATTCTACTATTCATGCAGGGGTAAGATGGGCATTTTTTGAAAAATTTAAATGAAGAACCACTCAAGGGCAAATAAAAAAAGTTGAGAAAAAAGAGACAATAAAAGGGGAGCCAATTTTACGAGGACCAAATATACTATTATAAAAATTAAAGATGTTTTGGCCGGTATTTTGGTACGTCATCCGTGTATGAGTCGGTTTTTAAGTTCGTTTGCTTTTGGAATATATATCTATATTTGAGTCGGTTTTTAAGATCGTTCACTTTTGGTAATACAGAAAGAATCATATAAGAAATATATTTAAAAAAACTCGTATGCTAACTTGAGACGATCGGATTCCTAACTGCAGCTCATGATTTTCTAAAAATATATATATCCAAGCGAACTCCCACACTGAATTTCATCTTAACTAAACCATATAATAAGATTAAAATAGACTTTACCCGTTGCAACACACGGACAATTTTTCTAGTAGAGAATACATTCAATAATTTAGAAGGGCAAATAAGTAATTATCTCGGAATCCAAGATTATGTTTAACCGTTACCACCATTTACTTTGCACTGGAGTACAAAATTCTCTAACCGACCTAGTAAAAACACAGCTTGTAATAACATCAAACCTACAGGGTCCCAAGCAGAAAACTCCCGTTGGTATTTTTACATCCCAGCCCCTCCCTCTACCAACAAATCCCAAATCAGTAAAAACACAGCTTGTAATAACATCAAACCTACAGGGTCCCAA
The DNA here is from genome assembly GCA_009805545.1 of Oryza longistaminata. Classification (NCBI taxonomy): domain Eukaryota; kingdom Viridiplantae; phylum Streptophyta; class Magnoliopsida; order Poales; family Poaceae; genus Oryza; species Oryza longistaminata. Next base: position 15,202,371 of record CM020184.1, on the reverse strand, counting down.
GTGGAAAACTCCCGTTGGGATTTTTACATCCCAACCCCTCCCGCTACCAACAAATCCCAAATCCCCCACGCCCTCACCTCACCTCTCCAGATTCGGAGGGGCCAAAATCAAAATCCACCCGCCGACCTCTTCCCCCCCTCTCTTTCCCTCTCGCCGCCGCCGCCGCCGCCGCCGATTCCCAGTCGAACCGGCGCCGCCGGGTGTTCCGAGGCCGCCCTCCGCTCCGCCCGCCGGCGACCATGGAGGTGAGTAATCTGTTTCGAGCGCGTTGGGGTTTTGGGGTAGTCAGCGAGCTTTTGGTCTCACGCCGAGATGGCGCTTCCTCTCTCTTTGTTCCAGGGGGACATGGACGCGACGATGACAACCCTGGGGCCGGAGGACGACACGGGCGCGCAGGGGCTGATCCTGCCGAGCAGGGATAGGGTCATGTACCGGCCGCCGCCGGGGAAGTCCGCCCTAGGTATGGTGGTGCTTGGTTTTACTTCTGCTTCTGTATTTGACGAGACTTCAGGAAATTTTGATTTTAAGTGAATTTCTAGAGTTGCTAGGGAGTTCGATTTCCGCGAGCGAGATTAGTGTGTAAAACTTGATGAGCAGATCCCAATTTGAATTTGGCTCAGAAATCGTCGAGGCCTGCGAAATCTAGAGTTCGGGTGAGCTGATTCTGAGCTGTGGTTTTCGCAGGTTTGGACCTCCTTGCGCACAGGAAACGGGAAGCAGAAGGCGGCAATGCGTTCAAGCCGCCGCCTCAGAAGGTAGTGGCAGCCGCTACTTCAATCGATGAAGATGAGAGGCCGGGACCTGCGGAGAGTGATGAGAAGAGCCTGAGCAGTGGCCATCGTGGCAGTGTTTCTCGCCGCTATCGAGGAGCCAGCTCTGATGAGAGAACCTCTTTCAAAGGTCCTATATATATACACTCTTGTATGTTACAAATGCAAATGATTGTCCATTGTAACTAAAGCGTTATCGCCATTTTCAGAACCTACCATCACTGATGAGGATGGAAGGGGTCCTTCACCCAGTCACCGAGATGGATCTTATCGACAAGATGTTAGTGATTACTTGTGTCCCATATTACTTTGGGAACTTCATAAAGAATCTGGTTGTTTTATTTTCTCTTCACCTTACTAACCAAGTCTGTTTCTGATCATGTCGTTTTACAGACCCACAAATCTAGAAGTTCTCAAGGTTCCCATTCTCGTAGCACTCGTCGTAGATATGATGACTATGAGGATAGGGGATCCCGTGATAAACATGGAGAACGGGAAAGATCTGCATCCATTGGCTATAGTAGCAGTGGAAGGCGGGGACACCATGATGATAGAGAATCGCATAATAGGCGTGATGAACGCGAGAGATCTACATCCGTTGACTACATGAACAAGCGAAGTCGGCATGAGCATAGCTCAAGAAGCTCAAGAACACCTGGTATCATGTTTGTTATCTTATTCTTTTCATGCTTAGGCTAATTAGCTTGTCACTTGCTGATAAAATTGTGGCTGTGATTGCAAATTGTTAGCAAGATCTGATTGGGACAGTGGCCGATGGGAATGGGAAGATACACCTCGTCGGGAGTACCGTGATGATCGCTCAAATTCCCATAGACAACATCCTTCACCATCTCCTATGCTTGCAGCTGCATCCCCTGATGCACGCTTAGTGTCTCCTTGGCTAGGCGGGAATACGCCACGTTATGCAGGTAACAAAAGCTCAGCTAGATTCAATGTTGTTTGCACTTTTCTTCTTTAATTTAAATCAAATAAATCATACTTCTATTGTTGTTTTGAATATCCAGCATCCCCATGGGATAACGTATCTCCATCACCTGCACCAATACGCGCTTCTGGTTCCTCAAAAGGGTCTTCTTATCCACGTTCTGGTGGAAGATCCCACCAGCTTACTTTTTCGTCTACATCTGCATCAAATGTAAGTCAGGATTCTGTTTTCACAAAACATGCCTTTATGTAGGAAAAATCAAAACATGCCTTTATACAGGAAAAATCAGGCGTTCTTTCTTTTTTTTTTTTTGCATTCATCTCATATGTTGCAAGTTCGGTATGATTATTTTAAGACATCCATACACCCAGGAGGTGAAGTAGAGTAGAGGAAGATTGTAGTCCTATGGGCTATATACATTGTAGAGAGTTGGAAGCCCCATTCATACATTCCTAAACACTATCACATCTATTGAGAAATTAATCCTCCTTTTAGCACGACAGTCTTTTAATGTTGAATCTCCTGGAATGCCGATTTTTAGATGTGGTAACTCTGCTGGTAAATTAATTCAACCATTTAGACCAGTGCTCAAAACAATGATAAATGTAATGAAGCATGTATTTTGTTCACTTTTTTCTCTGATATGTCTATCTGTGTTTTTAGAATAATTGTCATTGGATGTTTGATATTTATTTCTATGAACTGAACGTGTGTATAGCATTACTTAAACTATAACTGAAGTAATGTTATGAAATTACCATGTGACTGATCTAAGTTGCTTTAATTTTGCTGCCTCTTTCTGTCTGAAGAGTATTACATTTAGGCTACTATGTAATTCATTTAATTATTTCATGTACTTTCAATCAAACAATAGACTTGATTGAGTCTATTTGGTATTTACTGACAGTATTTACTGACAGAAGTCTAACTAACTTTAAGTTTCATGTTGTTTGTGGATCACTTTATAGTTTATTGCAACTTCTCATTTTGTTTCTTCACTATATGGTCATTCTGACAATAACCTCTACCCTGTTATCTCAGGACAGGGAATCTGATAGAAGCCCCTCAGCTGCCGATGGCAACTATGAGATATCTGAAGAAATGATGCAGGAGATGGATTATAATGCTGATCGTGCATGGTACTTTTCTTTCCTCATAAAATTTCCCTGGTTTTTGTATTCAAAAGGATGATGTAGGTGTCTGATAGAAAAAAATATGTTTGCAAACCAAGTGATCAGCAAAGCCTTTCAATTGCTGCTGTTGCATTTATTGGCTCCATTTATAATAGCTAAAAATGGTAATGGCATCTGAAGTAAGTTGGCACAATGATGTTTTTCATATATCTGCAACAAAATTCTGATTTTATGCCATAGTTCTATCCAGACATGGTAGTGTAGAGATATGAAAGTACAATGATTTTTGACATTCTCTTATCATTATACAACAACAAATTGATTACACATTCTTCTAACCTTTACAAATATACTCCAGGTATGATTGTGAAGAACACAACACCATGTTTGATGGTGATAATTCTATGTATCTTGAAGATGATAGTTCCTACAAAAAGAGGGAAGCACAATTACCAAAGCGGCTGGTAAGTTCCTTGCTTGTTTACATCTCCCGTGCTTCCATGCATTTCGTGTTAGCCTTCATAAGTTCTTATTTGTTCTGAGTAATCGAGTAGAACTTATTGCAGCTACAGCCTCTATGAAACCATGAATATATCTGATTAATTAGTGAATGATAAGGTTGTGCTATTGTGGCGCTGGACTGAATGTATGGATCTGATACTTCTATCTTCTAGCAAGACTCCGCCTTTGTAAAAATGTCTTGCATTTTGTGATTTACTGTAAACATCCGATAATTTGTACTCAGACGTGTAAAAGTGCACCGGTAAGAAGTAAAGTAAGGCTTGAGAATACCGCCAAATTAGATGTATGTTTTTTCCTTGTTCAAGTTCCTTATGTATATTATGAAAATTGCATCATCATTAGGAAATTGTATTCATTTAACTTTTTTCAAGACTGCCAAACCCATGTGCAGCAAGACCTGCAAAAAATTGGATGGTCAAGAATTATCCACTTAGTTTTTCAGTAAATATAGTTATTTTGTAATAAATTTTCATATCTTTAACTTGTAAAGAATGTCTTGTATTCTGATTTCTTACTATTTTTATTGGGTGCAGACTCGTAAAGATGGCAGTCTGATGACCCTTGCTCAGAGCAAGAAGTTATCACAGATGACTGCTGATAATGCTCAATGGGAGGATAGACAGTTGTTGAGATCTGGAGCTGTCAGAGGAACAGAGGTGCAGACAGAATTTGATGATGAGGACGAAAGGAAAGTAATACTTCTTGTTCATGGTATGTTCTTCGAATATCGCAGCCTCTTATCGATGTTATAGTTGTCACTAAACAAGCTACGGAAATGTTTGGAAAGCATCTATCTATTTCTCATGTAATGGTGTATATGCAATTTTACTTATGAAAATAATAGACCTATTTATGTTGGTAAGGTAAGCTCGCAGTTGTATTAACTGATGAGGTCCTTGCATCTATTTATCTTATTATGCATTTACTATTACGTGCATTTGCTAGTAGATGTGGCTGCTTCATGTGATCCTTCTTGTCATCTACTCTCGGAACTTCTATGTCGCAGAAAGAATGAAACAAGCAGAGATTGAATTAATAGCGGTTATGAGCTGTGAACATATGTAGGAGAGGTGTTATGTACCATTTTCAGGGCACATATTTCCACCTTTCCTGTCTATGTCAGTCTGAAACTTCTAGACCTGCATTAGGAGTTATCTATGTTCTCTGTTTTCTCTGTTGTACATGCTACATTGTATCGAATTTTGAAGAGAATAGAACATTACCTAGCGTGCTGCATACTTGTTTCACAAAGTTTTTTACTACTACTTGTTTACAATATATTGATGCTGTTGAACTTAAAAATGCTGACGGTATAATTTTTTGCAGACACAAAACCCCCATTCCTGGATGGGCGAGTTGTATTCACAAAACAAGCAGAACCTGTAATGCCACTGAAGGACCCAACCTCCGATATGGCAATAGTTGCACGCAAAGGTTCTGCTTTGGTCAGGGAAATTCGTGAAAAACAGAGCATGAATAAGTCACGCCAACGCTTTTGGGAGCTCGCTGGATCTAAGCTTGGAAATATTTTGGGTGTTGAGAAAACGGCTGAACAGGTAGATTATTTGCCGTAATATATATAGTCCTAATAGTGTTTAGCTGGTACGCTTTACTTATTTTTTTTTTGAAAAATCAGGTCGATGCAGATACTGCTACTGTTGGTGACCAAGGTGAGATTGATTTTAAAGAGGAGGCAAAATTTTCACAGCACATGAAGGTAAAAGCAGAAGCTGTTAGCGACTTTGCAAAATCAAAATCTCTTGCTCAACAGAGGCAATATCTTCCGATATTTACTGTACGGGATGACTTGCTACAGGTTTGTAACTAAAGTTTATAAACTCATTTTCAGTATTTTATTTGCAGTTTTCATTTTGTTTTCCTATGCTAGTTTACAACATTTGTTATGTTTTAGGTATGTTGCTTTTCTATAGTGTAAATTATTCAAAAACAAATGGGTAGGATATTTTGAATATGGTTTTGATGATTGTAGTACACCTATGCAGCTATCCTTAAGGAGAAAGGTCAAGATAATAATTCTTGCCCTTCAGAAAATTGTAATTAATTTGAAAATCAAGTTTCCTTTGGAAGATGTTGATTTTTAGTTTCTTTCAAAAGGATGCAGTGGTACAAGTTCTTTATTACCTTGTTTTGATTTCATTGAGCAGGTTGTGCGTGAAAATCAAGTAGTTGTGGTGGTTGGTGAAACTGGCTCTGGGAAGACTACCCAGCTGACTCAGTATCTGCATGAGGATGGATATACCACCACCGGCATTGTTGGCTGTACTCAGCCTAGACGTGTGGCTGCCATGAGTGTTGCTAAAAGAGTTAGTGAAGAAATGGAGACTGAGTTGGGAGATAAAGTTGGATATGCAATTCGATTCGAGGACATGACTAGTTCCAACACTATAATAAAGGTATATTGCTTCTTGTCTTTTGGTACTCCTTGGTTGATGTATTACTTGTCTTTTCACTTGGTAGTAGGAAGTTTCCTAAAACTAGAATATGCTTAGGTTAGTAGCCTAGTTTGGGTGCAGCGTTAGCTATTAGGTTGTTAGCATTATGAATTTTACATCAAATGAACACAACACACTTCATGCCAGAACAATGTTATGCCATTTAGGAAATTAAAAAAATTGATTGATGCTTTGTTGTAGTAATGGAGATCTAACATGGTTTCTGCTTCTGTTTGGGATTTTTTTTTTGGGCAGTATATGACAGATGGAGTGCTGCTTCGGGAAACCTTGAAAGATGCTGACCTTGACAAATATCGGTATGCTGATAGCTCTCTTACCGTTGATAGAACTAAATACAGTATCAAAATACTGCTTCCCAAATGCTAAAGCACCTTTCCTTACTTTTTTTAGTGTTATTGTCATGGATGAAGCACATGAGAGATCACTCAATACTGATGTTTTGTTTGGCATACTGAAGAAGGTTGTTGCACGTCGACGAGATTTTAAGCTAATTGTCACATCTGCAACCCTAAATGCGGACAAATTCTCAAAATTTTTTGGAGGGTAAGATAACTTGCTCTGTTTCTTTTTCCTAGTAAGATTTGAATCCATTTTCTATTTTGCTAATCTTGTAACATTTCTTTATCCGCAGAGTGCCTGTCTTCCATATTCCTGGCAGGACATTTCCTGTAAATATCATGTTCAGCAAAACACCATGTGAAGACTATGTGGAAGCGGCAGTGAAGCAGGCTATGACAATCCACATAACCAGTGGCCCTGGGGATATACTTATATTTATGACAGGGCAAGAGGAAATTGAGGCTACCTGCTATGCGCTTGCTGAGCGCATGGAGCAGCTGATATCATCATCCACCAAGACTGTACCCAAGCTCTCCATCTTGCCCATCTACTCGCAGTTGCCTGCTGACCTGCAGGCCAAAATCTTTCAGAAGGCAGAAGAGGGCACTCGCAAATGCATTGTTGCTACCAACATTGCTGAGACCTCGCTCACTGTGGATGGTATTTTTTATGTCATTGATACTGGGTATGGAAAGATGAAGGTGTACAATCCACGGATGGGTATGGATGCTCTTCAGGTTTTTCCAGTTAGTCGAGCAGCTGCAGATCAGCGTGCAGGACGTGCAGGAAGAACTGGTCCTGGCACATGCTACAGACTGTTCACAGAATCAGCTTACCAGAATGAGATGCTACCTAACCCAGTGCCTGAGATCCAAAGGACCAATCTGGGGAATGTGGTTCTGCTACTGAAATCTCTGAAAGTCGAAAACTTGCTTGACTTTGACTTCATGGACCCACCCCCGCAGGAGAACATCCTCAACTCCATGTACCAGCTCTGGGTGTTGGGTGCCTTGAACAATGTTGGTGCTCTTACAGTAATAGGTTGGAAGATGGTTGAATTCCCGTTGGACCCAACTCTAGCAAAGATGCTTCTCATGGGAGAACAGCTGGAGTGCCTTGATGAAGTACTGACCATTGTGTCAATGCTCTCGGTGCCCTCAGTCTTCTTTCGTCCCAAAGATCGAGCAGAGGAGAGTGATGCAGCAAGGGAGAAATTTTTTGTTCCAGAATCTGATCATTTAACTCTTCTGAATGTCTACCTGCAATGGAAGTCGAACCAATATCGTGGAGACTGGTGTAATGACCACTTCCTCCATGTCAAGGGTCTCCGAAAGGCTCGAGAAGTCAGGTCACAGCTATTGGACATACTGAAAACCCTGAAGATCCCACTGACATCATGCCATATGGAATGGGATGTGGTGAGAAAAGCCATCTGCTCTGCATACTTCCATAATGCCGCGAGGTTGAAGGGTGTCGGGGAGTATGTCAACTGCCGGAACGGGATGCCATGCCACCTCCACCCCAGCAGTGCACTCTACGGCCTTGGTTACACCCCTGACTATGTTGTCTACCATGAGCTTGTCCTGACGACCAAAGAGTACATGCAGTGCGTCACCGCTGTTGACCCGCAGTGGCTGGCAGAGTTAGGCCCTATGTTCTTCTCTGTTAAGGAAACCGACACCTCGCTCCTCGACCATAAGAAGAGGCAGAAGGAGGACAAGACCGCGATGGAGGAGGAGATGGAGAAGCTGAGGCAAGAACAAGCCGAGGCGGCACGGCTTGAGAAGGAGAGGGAGCGAGAGAAGAGAGCTAAGCAGCAGCAGCAAGTTTCTATGCCGGGCTTGAAGAAAGGCTCGACATACTTGAGGCCCAAAAGGATGGGTCTATAGATGAGAAAACTTGATGAAAGTTTTCAATGTACTGTGATTTTGTTATATCGAGGGCTCTTGTACAAATACAGCTACGCTGACTCCTGAGCTATTGTAGTATGTACCATTCTGCATGTATAACACATATGGATGAATGTAACGATTACGCCACCAAAGGAAAAAGGAGGCATCCTAGCTGATTTTGGTCATTTGGCAAGTCTGCAATGCTGTAATGATCCTTGTCTTCTGTGTTGTTGAAACGAAGACTGTTATCCTTGTTTATGGTTCTTTTGCGTTGTTAAAATGAAGTATCATGCTAATATATGCTTACAGGGATATCCACCTTTCATTCTGAAGTTTACAAGAGTAACGTACTATTGTCAAAACAGCATATTCCACGGGAGAAATTCAACGCACATTATAGACCTGCTTGTTTTATATTGGCATGGTATTCAATGGTCTTGAAATTATAATGGCACGCAGCTTTAAATAGGTGAATACTAATAATATATTTTAAAACCATAAAAGTTATAATACCATTAAATCTAATTAAAAATTATATCAATAGAAAATAGATGGAAAAAATAAAGTAATACTATCTCCGTCCAAAAAAAATTATAATTCTAGGTTGTTAGTGTTAAGGTTTGAGAAGAAAAACTATGATGCCTCTTATTAAATAGTGTATAGGTCAGAATGGAAGGGAAGTAATGAATGGAATCATTAGTACTCTATTAGATAATTATTTGGGGATAAATTTAAATCCTAGAAATACAATTATTATGGGATAGATGTATAGTAATTTTTTTTATTAAAAGAGACAGAGATGAAAAATACGAATATTAGAATTCCAAAATTGAAATGACATTAGTACTCTATTGGATAATTATTTGGGGACATTTAAATCATAGAAATACAATTATTATGCGATAGATGTAGTAGGAATTTTATTAAAAGAGACTGAGATGAAAAATATGAATATTAGAATTCCAAAACTGAAATAAAATTGAAAAACAAAATTTATAAATGTGGCTGCTGGGATTCGAGCCCAGGTCTCCACGGCCACAACGTGGAATTCTCACCACTAAACTACAGCCACTTTGTTGAGAAAAGAACATCATCAGCAACACATATCTACTCCAATTGATTTGCTGATCCAATTGAGCCGTGCTTGAAGGGATCTGCCCGCTGAGGGTTTCAACTGGAACAGCATCACAAGGTCACAACATCAACACACGGTAACGAGTAGACTGCTGAGAGCAAGAGGCGACTACCAGCAATAGCAAACATCTGCACTCATCAGTAACTATAATATTATTATATACTAACAGTCTAACATCACATTACATACAACTTTTTTTTTATTTTCCTTTTTTTACAGAATTGCATACGTGGAACACCTACAACATACAGGGGTTTCACAGAACCGACAAAATCGGGGCGAAGTCCACGCAACCGATAACTCCACTTCAGTGTTCAGCTGACATTTTTGTTTTCTGGTTAGACAACACAAACTAGATGAACCAACGCTTCATTTTACTCGGCTTATGTTATGATGTTGTCTGGAGGCAGAATAAATAACACAGCACTCGCGCACAATTTTATAAGCCATGCGAGCATGTTGCTTCAGAGTCTGATGGGGGGAAAGAAAAAAAAGGAAGAAACAATGGATATTTTAGAGCCGTGCTATTGACAGAAGCTGATCTCTCCTTCCTCCACGTCGATCTCCGTAGATGGTGATACACTGTCCTCCATTTCATGTTCGACCTCTTCCTCAAGATCCTTCTTCATGAAAAGGCCAAGCCTCTCTAGCGGACTCCCTAAGCCAGGTGGTAGATCGATCCCGTCGACAAAATCAACAATAAGTTTGCCAGGGGGATTCAGCTCCCACTTTTTGCTTAAGTTTTCCAGGTCCTTAAGGAAGTCACTGTTGTCAATATCAACAGTCTTCTTCATCTGCGTAGGAGAAGAGATTGAGTAATCACCGTGCAACATTAAGCATACAAACTAGTTGGTCAGAAAATGGCAGCATGTAATACCATGTGTAGTGCCAGGCGTGCTGCTCGTCTTTCCTGCTCCCTCTTCATCCTCATTTCTTCGTCTAGCTTTAATTGTGCAGCAGCTTCAGCCGCCTTCACCTGGGCCTCAATTCTTGCTTTCTCTGCATTATGGGTAAATTGAAAAGAAAGCCATGCAACTGAAATCATGCGTGCCAATACAAAATAAAAGTATAACCTAAGAATAATACATACAATATATAGTTACCACTATAGTTATGAGCATTCGTTCCCATTTTAAAGGAAACCCATTCCCCCATCAAAGAAAACATGCCACCTTTTACACTTCAAAGTAAATTTAGACTTTCCAACAAAATAAAGTTGTTTTTAGACTTTCCAACAATGTGATAATGTGGAATATCATGGACATGCTTTTCATAACAAAATTACTATAGTTTTGATATATTGAAACAAGACTACGTTTGGCCAAAATAGATATATAGATCCGATGTGACCAGGAGTATTCACAGCGTGAAAGTATATGAATTGACTCAAAAAGTTACTATGAAGCAGTGTATTGAATTAGCCAACCTGTGGTCTATGTGGGGACAACTGGTAAAAAGATTACTCTTTTTTCTTATTCTATATATCCAAATCTTAAGTTTATTTGCTTCAAGGAACAAAAAAATGGTCGGAAGCCTGATCGACTTGTTAAAAAACGACTCTTGATGATGCCTTGCTATAAAATTTCTACCTACTAACAAACTTGTCTATGTGGGACACTGTACTGTTCAAACAATTCTCTAGCATGTACCGGGGTTATGTTCCCCAAAGTCTCTCGACGGACTGTTTTGATCCCAAAGTTTCTCGAAGCCTGAGATGTCAATCAAGTTTCACCGTAATGTGTTCTAAAAGTTCTTTCACAAAGAGCAGCCATCCCATATTAAGTCCAGATGAGAACTCTATGCGAATATAAAATATCAAAATGCTTGATGAACTTAAAGAAAAAATGTATTGCCAATCAAACAGCTCCATGCCATCTGCTATCAAAGGCTAAGCAAATTCTTACCTTCTTGCTGCCTTTTTTCCAGCCTCTCCTTTTCTAACTGCAATTTTGCAGGGTCTATTTTCTTCCCCTAGGAGATTAAAAAAGCACATCAGCAAGAGCGACACAGACGTAGACTAGAACTTGTCCTATGCGAAGGAATAGCCTAGTTGAAATCTACAAATTTCAGTACACATTTCAGAAATAATACATGATCCAGAAGTGCTTTCTGCTGCGCCTTGACAATTGTACCAGCAAAACGACTCTTGAGCATTGCTGCACGAAGAGCCTTGCTTGGTGATAAAGGTTCTTCAGGCAAATATTCCTCTTCTGAAAATTCACATCATAAGATGCAATATATTAGCAAAGGAACATATGGAAAGAATAGATGATAAAGTTACTACCCTCTGTTCTCAAATGGTTGTCATTTAGGACATCGGCAGTCTCCAATGCACATGTTTTATCATTACTTTCTCAAGTTATATATTTACTAGCAAAATGACCGTGCATTGCAACGGGTGTAGGGCTGTACACAATTGTAATTGGGAATAGATAGCATTAAGCGCCAGAAGAATGACACTATAGCATTGAAGAAATCCAATGATAAAAAAGAAAATCCAAATGGAACTCATGTTTTGGTACGATCACAGAGGAAATCCTACTTGTAGATGTGCTATTCTCAAGGTATGAGTATTCAGATCAAACTATGTATTCTTGGGATCTTTATCCATTCTTTTTCATCGTCCTATGAAAAGAAGGGTGTGGATCAGAAACATTTACGTAATGTAACCAAACCAGACTTGAGAACTACTCACATAAACAATGAATCAATCCAGAAATTTGTTCCACTTCTTCTCGATGCTTATCTGATGGAGAAAAATTAAGGGATCATGTTCAGCTTAGCTAAGTGAATCACGCTCTGTGCTTTGCCTCTGCTTGTGGCAGCTCTGCTTCTCGCAGCATAGGAAGAGGGAGATGGACGAAAGGAAAGGATGGATCAGGAGGGGAGCACCATGGGCACACGGAAGAGGGGTGCATGTGGCCAAGGTGAGGCAGGGTCATGCGTGGGACGTTGGACAACGGATGTGAGTGGGACTCGGATGCAGACAACGGACCACAGTGTGCACAGGACTCAGATGAAAAACAAACGATGATGAGACGACCGAAAAATCGCGTGCAGGAAATCGACAGAATTGCGCCATGGCCGAAAACTCAAGGATGACAAATGGAATCAGTTTGTATTTTTATGATAGTACGGGAACAATATTTAAAATATAACCATATGACAGTTTTTCCTCACAAATCTACTAATATGATTTTTAAATCCTGGTATTTTTTCATTTATTAATGATTTAAGATTTTTGAGGTTTGACTGTGTTTGCAATGAATCTAGGACATCATCCTTTTGAGAACAGAGATACTAGTATGCAAATTAACATGCACAAATAGATGGATAAATAGATAGCATGTCCAACCTTGTCTGGAAGAAGCAAGAGGTGAAGTAGAAGCATCATCGCAAGGCCGCAATTCATTTCCTAAGATAATAATTGAGTGCTTTAGTAAAATAAAACAGTATGGGATAAAATTACGTGGAAATCATAAACATACCAGTTGATTCAGATCTGTCCTCACTTGACTGTATCCTTGGTGTCTTAGCATTGTCCTAAAAATAAAAGACAAGACAAGAGGGGGATCACACAATTGTTTAGCTAATGATACCAAGACTCATATAAGAATACTCAAGTATAAACAAAGGAGCTCGTGCCCAAAACCTTGGTGCAAGGGAGAGATTGGTTAATTGTGCCGTCTCTTCTGCCAACTGCTTGCAAAGGCATGTCTGAATTGAAAAGCATTGATAATGGCTGTCAAATACAATCAACAATGGAAAGATTGTATGCATAGAGTTTATTCTATTCACACCTTTGGAAGAGGTCAGCTCAGAGCCTCGCACAGAAAATTTAATTTTTACCTGCAAAGAGAGCAGTACTTTGATCAAAGTCCCAAGAAGAAAAATCACTGAATGAGGGTACATGACTGTGATCATACTTTGGAGGATAATGCAGTTGCCAGTGTCTTGCTCACAGCTGAATTTGTGCCTGCAGTCACCCCCTTAGGTAGCACAGGTTTTGGGGTAACAGCAGGCTGAGCCTTTAATACCTTCAGTGATGGCTGCTCTTGTACCAAATTTCTGTCTTTCCATTTCCTTTCCAATAATTTCCATTCCGAATCAAATATTTTGTTCAATTGATCAGCTATTGCGTGGACATCATTTCCTGGAGGATTATACTTCATCGCATTCGAGAATGTTAGCCTCACATCTGCTGCAAACTCATAAGGGTTGGAATATTGCTTGCTTGTGAGTTTCCTTTTAACAGTACCCAAGTCCATCGGATTGCGAATAACATCAAAGTAATCAGGAATTCCATATACCACTGGATCAACTGGTGTATTAAAAATCCATCCACTTTTGTGATCCATGAGCTTCTTCAGAATACTTCCACACTGCCTTGACTTGCTAGTATTCATCGGATCAACCTTATTCTTAGAGGTTGGCTGGTGACCACATGTATAGACTGACGTGACCCCATCTTTTTTGGAGAGTTTGCTTCCCTCAACCTCAGAGTCTGTACCAGAGTCTTCTGATTCACTGCTTATATAAACTGCTCTTCTCTTCTTACAAGCTTGTGTGGTCATAGTGTTTGGTTTGAATAAATACTTTTTGGTCTTGACAAAGAAAAATAATTTTAGCTTCTTTTCAGGGCCAGAAGATTCAGATAGAGGCAAGCTGTTTAACATGCCAGAATAAAATAGTAAACACAAACAGGAACAGAACATAGAAATAATGAGAATTGCTTATGTACAATTAATTAACAGGAGGTGTTCAATTGTACATAATTATTCGAGAGTATTATTCAAACAAAATTGCATAGAATATGGCAACAACATTAAACTTCTCATACATGCAACCAGATATGACTTGCTTATTAATTTTTTTTCACGTGTCAATATTCACCACACATCCGCTCCTGCCTAACAGACATCGGACACCGACACCTCTCACCATATCTCGCAGGCCCACAGCGCTGGGTAAGTGTCAATGTTGGCTGTGCCAAGGCCATTCGATGATAACAATGCATGGGCCAAGACGTTATAGGAAGCAGTTGATCTGCCTGCATCATCAGTGCAGAGGCAAGGGATGCAGCGAAACTGGGCAAACCAACAGCGTGCTGGCGGTTCTGGTCTTGGTGGGGGACAACACCAGATCAACTCAACTCTTTTTTAAGACACGTCATGGAACTGCCTAAAATCAAAAACCCAAGTAGAGAGGCCTCTAGTGGTCGCCGGTGGCGAGGTACGCCATCATGGTTGACAGATTTGGTGGTGGAATTGTTGTACGTGAGCAGGAGGGAAGTAGATATAGAAGATTGGAACGAGATATGTTCGGTGGGGAAGGAGTAACTACACTATACTTCGCTCCTTTGTTCTTTTTTTTTTTACTTTATTCGAGTAATTAGGGTGTTGTAATAAGGAATAATAATATATTGACATGTGGTTAGAGGAGTGCATGGCAGGCGGGCAGCAAGGGATCCTTTGTGAATGAAACTCATGGTGTGAACTCAATATTGGGCATAAATGTAATTCTTGATCAGTTAAGGAATCCTGTTTTTAGCTTTGTTAAGTCTAGCAAAGGCTACCGAAAAATACTATCTTCAACTCACAAAAAGGTTTGCTGATGGTTCACCTACAGGCGCAGGCAGACAACCAAGGATTGCCGGCTGGCAGATCAACCAGTGCTTTTAATTGAAACAACACAGCTCGAGACTAAGGGTAGGTTTATAACTTATTATCAGTTCGCATCACATATCCAGCACAAATTGGCCCAGCAATGCCATAGCTCAAAGAAACTAAGCACAACATTTGGCTTTGTAGCCTAGAATGCATCAACTGTCACACAGAAGTGCCTAATGTCCTTCAAGCTGGGCAAGCTTTCCTGGGCAGTTATAGGCAAGCTTTCCCACAGAAGTAAGATTTTTATTGTCGTTAGCAAACTGCTGTCCTTGCTAAGCTAGGATAAGATTTCTCTTGCCTAGGATCCAAACATACCCTAAAAGATGTATGCTTGAACTTAGTTCTAGTACCACAAACTAGCACATCATGGGCAGATATAGATACAGCAAGATAAGAGGTGTCATGTGGCATGCATGAACCGATGACAAAGAACTAAGCACCTATTATTTTTCTCGTGCAATGAAACTATTGCATGCTAATTCTAAAATTCCTTTTTTTTCAGAAAAAGAAAAAATAGGAACAGGAACAGGAACAATCAAGTAAAGCTATGAGAGAAAGCAATCTCTTTTTTTCTTGCTCAGCACTACTCCCTCCACCCCAATATATAGGGCGTACCTGTATTTTACTCAAATCCCACAATATAAGACGGCATCTCCTCGACAGCCGTTTATTCGCATGCAAGCATTTAAGTTTTGCTCGTTTCCATTCATATGCATGCAAGCATTCAAGACATCACCTCCTCGGCTTCCGTTTACAAGCATGCATTATTGCTGATTAGTTTGCTTAGAGCAAGTTTAATAGTATAGCCAACTACTAGCTCCAAATCATCTATAGTCAATTTAATAGCCAATTCGTACAATAGTTACATACTACACTATTAATACCTGGTCCTACTTGTCATACACACTGCGTCTTGGAGTCCGTGCTATAGCTGGTTACAAATCTGTAGCTCGCTGCTCTTCTCTCTCCTCTTTTATTTCCTTAAAATATGTTTATAGCTGGCTTATAGCCTGCTATTGTACCTGCTCTTAGTTAAAAGGCCTCTCTCTCCCAGCAATACGTGGGCGTGGCCTGCTGGGATACACACTGTGAAGATCAAGGTCCACGGATGAAGCAAAACGTCACGTATCGGGGCGAACGGAACAGTTGAAAATCCTTGGTCTGTGCGTCTAGAGCAGGTACGCCCTATATAATGGGATGGAGGGAGTATATGCTTACGGTGTAAACTTGATTTATTCTATGGTAGGTAGGTAACTACCAAGATACCTTCATTTCCATTTTTATGGTGATACATGTGTAATAATATGGAGGCTTTACAAAAAACATGGAGGCACTTAAATGTGGACAGTAACAGAAGCAATTAATGGCTATAACTCACAACAAAAAGATCAGTTTCCACTTTTGGTTTCTATTTTTGATGCACCAACAACCGTTAGCTAGGGTGAGCATCCATACATACAGAATTAATCTCGATTAACCTAGCAGCTAGAGAGCAGAGCAGAGAGACACACATCAGCATAACACTAGCAAATATCGTGAGTTCGCGACCAAACCCTAGAACGCCCATTTAATCCCCCCCTAACCCTACAAGTCCCGATTCCCCTTTGGAAGTCTGTGGGCGAGGAGGGATTCGAACCCCCGACACCGTGGTCTCGTAGCCACGTGCTCTAATCCTCTGAGCTACAGGCCCGCCCGAAATCTCCACCGGATCTCTACCCGTGGAAGACGAAGCTCGATAAGCAATCCCCATAAACTCACCTACGCAGTACCAATCGCAACAAATCCCAACCCCAATCGACGAAACCGTTTCATGATAAGGCGACCTGTTCGCTCGAAACCCTAGAAATTGAATCAGACCCCCCCCCCCCCCAACCCCACTCCAGCGAAACCACCACCACACCGAAATTGCCTAGCGGAACGAGGACAAGGAAACGAGTAGCGAACCAACCTGATGGCAGCCTCAGCGCCACCCCGGGATACGGCGGCCGGGCTGTACGGACCCCCACCCTCCCCGCGCAAAATCCCTCTCGCTTCGGGGGTAGGAGGCAGATCGAGACGGAGGAGAGACCTCAGGACCTCAAGCCCTACCTCCGCCGCGTCCCGCCGCCGCCGCCGCAGCCGCGCTTCCCCCTTCCTCTTCGCCGGCGAGAGAGGCGGTGGTGGTGGTGGGGAAGGGGAAAAAAAAAAGAGGAGTGCGTGGTTGTGGTGGCTAGGGTTTTAACGCGACGGGGTCGGAACTCGGAAGAGGAAAGAGGAAGCCCTTGACCCGGTCCGGCTCGAACCGTCTGGCTGGCTGGCTCCGCGGGGTGCTCGGGACGCTGACGCGCGGGGCCCACATGGGGGTTGCGGGGGAGAGGTGTGGGGCCCACCTGGCAGAGGGAGGGTGGGGGGCGCACTCGATAAGCTTTTCTCTCTTTCTTTCTTTCTTCCTTCCCCTCCCGAAGATTTTGCTCGCTTTCTCCAACCTCTCCTCCGCTTCGTAGCGGAGGCAGGCGGCGGTGGCGGCGGCGGCGGTGGGTTTCCCCGGCGAGTAAGGTGACCGGATGCTCCTCCCGCTCTTCCTACGCCTCGTTCCGTCGCTACAGTAGCGGAGGAGGGCCTGCAATCTCAGATCAGGGGTACCCGTAACCCGTTTCGGTTCTTGGTGGATGGGTGGGTTGGTGGTGGTGGTTCTTGATCCATCCATCCAGCGGTTTTGGTGCATCTGTGCGAGTTCCATGGTCTAGTTTTTTTTTTTCTTTTAGCATTTCGTAGTACGTGGCCCGTGGTAGATGGCTTGGGGGAGTGCAATGAAATGATGTGGGAAATTAGCGTGCGTTTAGCGCATAGCATCTGTTCTTAGTACTGTTATTTTTCTGGATATGTTGTGGCCTTGTGGGTATAGGTTGTGGTTGATTTCGATCACTGAATGTGTGGCTGCGATTAATAGAGTGCCATGCGATAAACTTTCATGGAAGTAGAGTAGTTCCTTTTTTTTCTCTTTTCATTGTGCTGGAGCATCATGATGGGGCTAAGATCGGATGATTTTCCGGTTGTGGTTATGCTTGAATGTGCGGGTCTTCTCTTGGTTTTTCAATGGTCTGAAAATGTGGGCTTTGTGCTGGACTGTTTGAGATTTTGTTTGCTATCTTTACACGGTGATTTTTCATAAGACTGAAGCTGTAAAGCCAAATGTCGATTCTTATGATCGGCAATATAATTTATAGGGTGCACTAGATCTAGGAGAGATGGAGACAATTGTTTATACTGGTTCAGACCCTCGACGTGAGATAATACCCTAGTCCAGTTGAGTGGATTAGATCTGTATTGGAGTGCGCAGCACGGCGTAGGAATAGCACGTGGCGCTTATGGAAGAATGAGGGTTTCCAAGTGCTCCTTATATAGGTGCGGAGGCAACCGGCTAGATATGGTAGTGTAGCCTTCATAATCCGGGTACCTACCATCTATTTACAAGGGATAGGATTGGCCAACTTATCCCTTATCTCTTTCTTAGTTTACAAGTTAACCATGTGGGCCTAGGGCACTCGGCCCACCTCATGCCGCATGGCCCAAAACGCCTTGCTATGGGTATCTGGGTACCATGTACCCCACACTGAACTGAACTGAAATCCATACACACTTAAGAACAACTGGAGCTATTTTTTTAAAGTGTATCCTGGAACATTTATTGAAAATAAATAGTTAGAATATTTTTTTCTAATTTGTTTGCTGGATAGCTAGACAGATATTAGGATGAGAAGGGATTAGCATTGGTAGATCTCAACTATCAATTACTTAGGGGTAAACTTCATAAGCCAGTGACTCTGTCAAAAACTCTCTGCCACTGTTTACATTTCTTAATAAAACAATAAGAGTACAATACTGAAGAATGTAAAAAGGAAACACTAGAAATGGATGATATTTGTTTTTCCTGCTTTCCTTTTTTTACCCCTTTCCTTGTGTTAAGCGATCGACCTTACTATATACTCTTGCATTTTGTCATTATTACATGGAAATATCACCATAATGTAGTATGATTTAGTTCATGGCTTCCTATTTTACTACATGATCTTCATTTGCCGACAGTTGAGGTACATAGAACTGCCCTCACATGCTATTTTTTCAAGCATCACAGCATCCCCCTTTTTTCTTTGATGTGAGCATCACGACATTCTTATCCACCAGACTACCACTGGCATTTATTTACTATTAGAACAGGCTGAACAGAAGCCGCCATATTCTCTATCAAGGGCTAGAAATTACAACGTTATCAAATAAAAGGAGAAATATCGTCACCGTTCATCAGGATGAGCTCAGATTATAATGGTGAAGATTTATTGGATATATTTTAGAGCTGTCTTTACTATACCTGTATGAAAATTACAATTGTGTTTCTAGAAATAAACCTAAGAGTTATATAGCAAATGCATTTCAACTTTCAATAGACTATAATCTAGCGCTGCAAATTGCATGAAGAATCCGGCTATCTCTTTATTACAAGAGATACTACTGCAAATTGCATGAAGAATCCGGCTATCTCTTTATTACAAGAGATACTACACACTTTTGTGTGGTTAGTTCTTATATCCAGCTATTAGATTGGCAGTAAGCAGAAAAATAATTCAACAGACTACCTGAATTAGTTTGCTCTTGACTCTCTTTGTGCTGACAACTATCATTATCTTAGCAAAATATAGTAAAAAATTGAACTTGTCAAAATAGTTGGTCATAAATGGTGTGCGTGAATTTACTTATCATCAGCTATCACTGATATCGTAAACAAGTATGAGAGAGCACTTTTTTGTTTTTGCTTTGTTATTTATGGACTTCGTTATTCTGGTTGTGTTGATAGTTCCTTTTTTACACACTGTTTTATTAAGTATTATCCACACAAGTTACAACTGCCCTTTTTCTTTTTTCCTTTTTTGTTTAACAATGGACCAAGCATCATAGAACAATTACCTTATTGTCCCTCTTATGTTTTCCAGGAGAAATGGACCTTGCATCTCAAGGTGTGGTAACACAACAACAAAAACCAAGTGGACGGAGACCGGTTGGAAGCTCACAAATCTGGACGGTATGTAGCTGCTTCTCCCTTTGTTTTCACTTGGCCATCGTGAACAAAATTACATGTAGACACTCAATTTTCCACAGCGATATGGTGTTCTGCTTCCCAGCCAGCAGACACGGAAGCTAAAAGAATGGGTTCTAACTGACGAACAGCAACAACTAGTTAATGCTAGTGGTCTTGGACATCTTGCCCTCACCACAGGATTTACTATTGATCGTTCTTTGCTTACAGCCTTTTGTGAGAGATGGAACAATGAAACAAATACTGCACATTTCATGGGATTTGAAATGGCCCCATCACTCCGTGATGTTTCATATATTCTTGGAATTCCAGTGACTGGTCATGTGGTGACTGCTGAGCCAATTGGTGATGAAGCTGTGAGGCGGATGTGTTTGCATTTCTTAGGAGAGAGCCCTGGAAATGGAGAGCAACTGTGTGGCTTAATCAGATTGACATGGTTGTACAGGAAATTTCATCAATTGCCAGAAAATCCAACTATCAACGAGATTGCTTACAGCACCCGGGCATACCTTCTTTACCTTGTTGGCTCCACCTTATTTCCTGACACGATGAGGGGATTTGTATCACCAAGATATTTACCTCTTCTGGCTGATTTTAGAAAGATACGTGAATATGCCTGGGGATCTGCAGCCCTTGCTCATTTGTACAGAGGACTATCTGTTGCTGTAACACCGAATGCTACTACCCAGTTTCTCGGCAGTGCAACTTTGCTCATGGTACTGTTCTTGTTTGAATAAATTTGAATGATTGTCGATGATATTTGGTATCTTTGTTAATGAGATTTATTTTGTTCTCTCAAGGCTTGGATTTATGAATATCTTCCATTAACTCAACCCCAACAAAAGAATCAGAACACCTTGCTGCCCCGGGCCTGTCGATGGAACTTTGGAGGAGCAACGCGTGGACAGAGAAAGAAAGTCATGGAATGGAGAAAAGTTTTCGAGGAGCTTCAATTTTCTGATGCAAGTGCAAGTCTACCTATTTTATAGATTTATAACAAAGATTTGAACTGCTGTTGTGTTATTTTATATTAATTAATTATATTTTCAGGTCAACTGGAATCCTTACAAGGACATGAATCCTGCAATTATTCCAGAATATTGCATTGCAGCAGATAACATCTGCTATTCTCGGACATGGCTAATCAGCTTTAACATAAAAGAGGTGTATGTACCTGATCGGTTTTCTAGGCAGTTTGGGAGGGAACAAGGTCGCCTCCATGGGGTGCCCATGTGGGCAAGAAGAACTTGGAGCAAGTGGAAGGACTGGAGGGTTGAGTATGCTCGTGAAATCGAGGAGTTCCATCAATTGGTTGGCTGTCGTTTCACTCCTGCAGAAACCAATATCAACTCCCTCCCAATTGAGTCTATAACTGAACAAGATGCTGCAGGATGTAGTCGGAGCACATCTCAGAACTTCTCTTCAATGGTAAGCTACAAATAGGAAGCTAATCCTTCATATGTTTTTGCTTGCATAATGGTCCTTATTGTAATTGCTGTTTGTGAGATGCAGGTTGAAGATCTGAGGAATGATCTTCCAGTAATTGATCGTTACCTGGAGGGACAGTTACTCCCTGTGGAAGTCGCAAGCTTTCTAGAGAGAGTGGGTATGATGATCAAGAGTTACTCCCCACCACAGAGTAGCCGAAGGAAAGATCAAGCAGGCCAGGGCCAGGACAACAATGTCAGGTCAAAGAACCCAAGAAAGAGGGGGAAGCCGTCATTCTTTCAAGATCCTTCAAGCCCTCCGAACTCAAGGGCGGACCGATTCCCAGCCGTGCTGATACCTTATCAGGATAGCAAGTGCGACATGGTTCTGGATGGCACCGTCCCTCTGCTCAACGGAGCGGAGGAGTTCAAGGAACAAGGGGTCATGGACCTCTGGCAGAACTCCCACCTGACGACGCCGTCCTGTTCCTCGCTGGACTCGAGCTCGCCGGAATCAAGGAAGCGGAGGCAGCAAGACCGCGACGAAATCCGGCTCCCCAGGGACACCGAGAACCTCCGAAGGAGCGGGCGGCTCTGTGTGCAGCTGAAAATGTTCAAGCACAGGGACGGGGTGGGAGCCGAGGCGACCAACCCGATCTTCCTCTGATCATCCATGGCTTATGTACAAAGTAGCAGAAAAACCTGGGCTGCTGACAGTTAACTGGTTTATGTAGCGTCGTAGACTTTTTGCTGGTAGCGCCTTGCCATTCACTGCGCAGAGCTTTGCAAGCTTTATCTGGGAAACTGTTTTAATCTCTCGAGGGGTTCTTTGCATGTCACTTAAATGATTATAAAAAAATATGAAAAAAATTGGAAAGGTGTATTAACATGTGATATAACACTCCACAAACATGCAAGTTCAAATTCAACTTCTACATCTCGCAACGAAAAAACAAATTAATTTGACTCTGAATATACGTTAATTAGCTACGGTTCAATTTGTTTTTTTGGTTACGAAATGTAGAAGTTGAATTTTTACTTGCATGTTTGTGGAGTGATATATCACATATTAATACATCTTCTTAAATTTTTTTAATTTTTTTCATAACCATTTGAGTGACATGCAAACAACGAGGGGATATCCCCTCGAGGTCGAGGGATCCTCTTCCGCTTTATCTCCTTGTTAATACTATCTCTCTCTAGTCTCTACCATGTAGTTGGGCAAAATGTAGATGATGCCACCAAGACCCTTTTAACTGTGTTGCTCGTGAACTGGATTGTGCCCTCTCCCGTTTAATCTGCAGCTCTTGCAACATGGTGAATTGGTGATTTTATAATGATGCTAAGCTTTGACTGCTTGTAAAATGATCCAAGTAGAGATGTAGAGAGCCTACTGTGCTATCACACCAATTCATCAGCCTTGTACGCTTGGATTGTTTGTTGCACCAGCTGCTCCTGCTGCTGTTGATCCTAAAACCAGCTTATTGATATGCTGGCAGTGCACCATTGAAGGCTCCTATAGCCATATTTGGCGAGGCAGTGGCTAGCCGAGCACAGTGTTACCATGTGATCAGTGATCGTTCTACATAGGAAAGCTACCAGTGATGAGAGCGCCACGTTTCGCCCTTGCAGCGACCTCTGGCACGGGGGGCCCCACACGTCAGCGGTGGAGGCAAGGCAACCACGAAGGCAATCGCCATCGCCTGCCCTTTCATTGCCCAACCAACGCTCGCCTGCATAGAAGAAGCTCTTCGCCTTCTTTGCTGTGCTCTTGTTGCCTCTCGCTCGCTGCTGCGGCTACTCATTGATCCTGGTTAGTTTGCTCTCTCTTTTCTATCACTCTCATCGTGTGATATGATATGCCAGTATTTTTTTTCCTTGCATCTCCTTCGTTCATGGTGAATCCCGGATCCCTTTTTTTGCTCCTGCATTTTGGTATTCTTTCATCATTTCATCCTTGTGCTTATGACTGGGAATCGCCTGTGTGGGGTGTGTTTCTGTTTTCCTGCTGATTTTTTCAACTGCTATGGATGGTCTCCAGCTTCTGTGTAAGGGTTCCATCTCATCTCCTATGGTCTTTAGTTTTTTTTTCTCCTTTCCCCTTTGTTTTCTGTCCCGATTTCCATATTTGTGGTTGGGTTTTAGAGGATAGCGGTCAATTTTATTTTGCTCTTCCTAGTCAGTTTTAGAAGGAAATGGATGATTATCGGATGTATTTCTTCGATATTTTGTTCCCCCTCTTTTCTGTGATGTTTTCTATGATTAAAATGGTATACCATCTTCTTGATCAAGTGTATACTCGTTAATTTAGTGCTTGTATTCTTCCTCATCTGCTGCAATATTTTAAGATGATGGAAATGGCTGCTGTTAGGCGCACAACCAACTTCATCTACGTCATTTCGATTCAATTTTCATCTACGTCATCCTTTTGATTACCAATGTCAAAGTTTCCAGATTCTGTGCTAGTTAATTTCTTCATTTCCTTGAGGGGAACAAAGTCTCGAGAACATGTTCAGTTGCTCATATAAGCAATAGACCGCACATTGAAAACTTGTTATGAAACTTTTGCAAATTCTTACCGTACTTAACCTGGATGATTAAACTGAAATTTCTCTGCAGCAATTCTTGTTTTGTATGCACACTTACCACATAACGTTTCTTCTCTTAATGGAACCAGATGGAATCCGCAGAGGCAGAACCAACAAACAAAAGCGCCATTCAGGTAATTATTACCAACGAGCAAGCGACGCCAATTTGCTGAACCTTTCTTTGGTTCTTGTGATATATAGTTTGTACCTAAATCATAACATTTTGATGCTCAATCATACAGGGAACCCATGAACTAACCGTATGCCAGACGACGGAGAGACTCGACACATGGAAGCTGAATGAGCAGCAGCAACAATTGGTCGATGCAAGCGGGCTCGGCAACCTGATACACACAGCAGGCCTAGTCCTCGATCGCGTCGCGCTCATGGCATTCTTCGAGCTGTGGAGCAAGGAGACCAACACTGCTCAGCTCAATGGCTTTGAAATGGCACCCTCACTCAGGGACGCCGCCTACATACTGGGGATTCCGGTGACAGGCCGTGTGGTGACAACCGGAGCTGTGCTCAACAAGTCGGTCGAAGACCTCTGCTTCCAGTATCTGGGGCAAGTGCCTGATTGCAGGGACTGCAGGGGCAGCCATGTGAAGCTCTCTTGGCTGCAATCCAAGTTTAGCCGGATCCCGGAACGCCCCACCAATGATCAGATCATGTATGGCACCAGGGCATATCTCCTGTTCTTGATTGGATCAGCCTTACTTCCAGAGAGGGACAGGGGCTATGTCTCACCAAAGTATTTGCCACTTCTGTCAGACTTTGACAAGGTACAGGAATATGCTTGGGGTGCTGCTGCTCTTGCTCATCTCTACAAGGCTCTCTCCATCGCCGTGGCCCATTCTGCCAGAAAAAGGCTATTCGGTAGCGCGGCTTTGCTCATGGTATGTTTAACAAAACCATTGTATAGGAAAATATCACTTGAATTTCGAGTAGGAAATGATCTTCCAGTTCTATGAAACTATCACAAAACTATTTTGATTGTTATGATCTGTTCATGTTTGCTGAAAAGGATTAATGAACTTCAACATGAGAATTGTAATTGATAGTAAGGCATAAAGATGATAGGAAATAACAAAATTCTCCATTTTTGTTTCTCACAAAATTTTACCTTACAGACCAAGTTTGTGACTTGTGCCTTCACTGTGTCCATTGCGAAAATGTTCTGATATATTCTGAATATCTGTCTGTAGGGCTGGATATATGAGTATATTCCGGCATTGCGCCCTGACATGTATGATCCTCCAGAACACATCTTCCCACGAGTACTCAAGTGGACAGGGAGCACGATCTCTCAACCGGCCAAGAACGTTTCAGACATCAGGAAAGCCTTCAGCCTGCTTCAAGTTTCTGATGTAAAAGTCTATCCATCTGAGTTGTGATTCTCATCAGTCATCACCACAGTTTTGTGTTCAGCATTTCATCCTTTCCCTTGCCATTTGATTTGAGACCATATGATGATATGAACAACAACTTCAGGTCAACTGGGAGCCCTACAAGGGCGTTGATCCTGCATCCATTCCGAAGCATTGCGCTGCTCCGGATAACCTCTGCTTCTCCAGAACATGGCTGGTCAGCTTCAACCTCAAGGAAATCTACGCCCCGGACCGGTTCGCTCGCCAGTTTGGGCAAGAACAGCATCGCCCGCTCAACGATGTCCCCGCGTTCCAGCGGCAGCTGTGGAACCCGGCAGTGGACTGGAGCCTGATGTACGCTTCAGAGATCGAACGGTTCCAGCAGCTGATCAACGCTGCAGATGGTGGTGATCATGGTCTTGCAGCTACACAAGATGTGGAAGAGAAAACATCACAGAGGAAAAGTAGATGATAGGTTTATACTAGGAAAGCTGAGATTAGAAAAAGAAAAGCAATCAATGGAAAAAATAAAAATGAGGTTTGAGGTCATGGGTTAAATTCATATGGAATTGACGTATAGGAATGTGATTCAAAGGAATTTCCATACTTCAATCTTACGTTAACAACCTAGATAAGAAAAAAATTCTAAGGATTTGGATTCTCAAAATTCATATGAAAATTCTTTAATCCAAAGGTGCCTTAAGTTTGTTGTATCTCCTCAACTCTTTTTCCCTTGAGAGGGAGTTATTTTATACGGTTGTAATCACATTAACGCTATTGTATGATATACACGCACGTATGTGTCGTGCGTGTAATTTACACACATTTAAATATTGTTTGAGGCACATGTACTCACCTACCAAACATGCATTTGTGTAATTACTCAAAGATTATTGATATATACCGGTGGTAAATCGGATTTGAATCTTTATAAGCTAGATGCACAACCACGATATATAGACATGAAGTCATGTAATCACATCTTAGCTTTTGAGTCCATCTCAACTTGTATTTGGAATTGTTGTTTGCTTACCACCTTATAGGTGGGATTGGAAAATAGAAATCCATCATTGAAGGTGCAATTTATGTCCAGCCACAAAAGGAGGACCATTGTACAATTCAAAATTCAATCCAACTACTCAGTATCTAAAGGGGTTGATGATAAGTCAGCTTCACTTTTTCTTTACCTTTGCTTGAAATGGTTTAGTTTGGTTCATTTTTTTTTTTCTATACAATTAGTTGAGACCAAATTCAGAAAGGAGCTAAAGAACCGATCCAGTCCAAAAATCAACAAATCTTAATTTGATTAAAGGAAATGTTGTTACTAGAGCATTTTTAAACCAAACCACCGATCGAGCTAGCCAATCTTCTTCATATAATTTTAATGGATTTTTGTACAAGCACTTTCGGGGGGCAAGCCACCTATGCCTCCTGGCATGCTAATGTTTAAAATATACTAATATACACATTGAATCATTTTTTAGAGCTTCCATCTAATATCGAACTTTTATGCTGCGAGTGTAAGTTGTAAATTTGCAAGAGGTAGTTTGAGTCAAAGTCACCTCTAATTCCCCTTAGGTTTGGTTGATTATGGTATTTTTACCAATGTTCATTTTGAACCACCCATATTTAACGATATTACTTCAAGCTGTGTATGTTTGTCAATTTTATACTATGATCATCCTTAATCCATCTCTCTTCTCTAACTCCAATTATGCAGCACCACCACCATCATTTACATCTCATCACCTCCCCTAAGATCAAGTAGTATGTCGTTGATCGTTGAATTCAGGTTATGTAGCATTTGATTTGACTACTATGGATTTGATGACTACGCTAGATTTAAAAATAAAATAAGCATTGAATTTAAATGCTACTCCCTCCGTCCCAAAATAAACCAACTTCGTACTATGACGTGAGACATCATGTTCGTTTATACTAGGATGCATCATATTCTAGTATGAGGTTAGTTTATTTTGGGATGGAGGGAGTAGTTTGCTAGCGAATCTCATAAGAATCTAAAACATTGTGGGCTTGATCGACCGGGATTGTTGTTGCGACTGCATCAATTGAACACCGTGGTAAGCTATAGCTATTTTTCAACTGTTGCAGGAACAATAGTTGTTGATAACACCTGATAATTCAAAAGATGATGTGTTTGAATGACTAACAGAAAAATAATATTTGAATTTGGATTGATTCTAAAGGAGAGAGAGACAGAGAGAAGACGCAATTGACTTCTTAAGAGCATATACAATAAGCTGAATCAGCAGGCTCCAAAAACTTTAATGTCATCATATTCCTAGGTGGAGGGGGAGATAATTAAGGAAAGAGAAGAGAGCGAGCTATAAATCTGGCACCGGGCGGTAGCACAACTTCACATGTCAAACAACTTGCATGCAGCCGGTACTAGCGATTAAAAACATGTTTTGTGGGTCCCACATCACCCCCATTTGATCCCATGTGCTTCGTCTCACTTCGCCCTTTTGCCAGATCCACATGTGGCGCACACAAGATGGGTGCCCCTGATGTGCGCCATCCTCTTCGCTCCTCTGGCGTACGAAAAAAAAA
>CM020184.1:15146213-15174208 GCA_009805545.1 Oryza longistaminata | reverse complement strand
TATTCATTGCCTTGCTTCAGTAGATCGACGTTGGACGCCCGCCCTCTCACATCGACACCGGTCGTCCCAGCTGGTAGTTCAATGTCGCTCCAGTCGATCCCGACCTCCATCATTGCTGCCAACACCGGGCGGCCTCAAACCCAAACCCAATCACCACGCCGCCTTGGCCAACGTCACACCCGTATCCCCCCACACTGTCGTAATGGCCGGCATCGTGGCTTTCGCTCCCACATATATAGCTCACTCGTTCTTGCCATTCTTCTTCTAGTGTGGTGTAGGTGACTGATCGATCAAGTTGCTACTTTTCACCGTGCTAGCTAGCTTCTCGGTCAAATGGGCGACGACTTTAGTGTGGATGGTGGTGGCCAGAATCCCTCATGTTACTCTTCCACCACAGCTAATAAGAGCTCCACTAGTGGTAGTCATCGGCACTCACCTACGCTCGCTCGTTCATTCCGGCACCCCGTCCGCGGCCGGGGCCCACGCTCGCTCGTTCATTCCGGCACCCCATCCGCAGCCGGGGCCCATCTCCGCGCTTGCAGCTACACAAGATGTGGAAGAGAAAACATCACAGAGGAAAAGTAGAGGATAGGTTTATACTAGGAAAGCTGAGATTAGAAAAGAAAAGCAATCAATGGAAAAAATAAAAATGAGGTTGAGGTCATGGGTTAAATTCATATGGAATTGACGTATAGGAATGTGATTCAAAGGAATTCCATACTTCAATCTACGTTAACAACCAGATAAGAAAAAATTCTAAGGATTTGGATTCTCAAAATTTCATATGAAAATTCTTTAATCCAAAGGTGCCTTAAGTATCTTGACTCCGCGTCCATGGCCGCCGCCATCGAGGCGCGGTTCAGCGGCCGCGACCTCATCGGCCGCGGCTCCTTCGGCGACGTCTACAAAGGGTTGGTTCGCGGATTTACCTTCCTCTCCCTCTCTCTCTCGTGTTTCACGCTCGCGGATTTCGGGACGATGATGTGTGTTGGGGGGAGGAGGTGGGGAGGGGCGATGGTGGCGTCTTGTTTCGCTCTCGGGGCGAGCGGCATTGGGCGTTTCGAGCGTTGGGGTGCTTCGAGACGGTGTAGCATTCTGCATTTCTCCGCATTTCATGGGGGGGAATTTGGGTGTCGCGGCTAGTTAGGTGCCATTGGTTGTTCGATCAGGATCTGCGAGGAAAGGTATGCGGTTCGAGTGTGTGGCAGGGAAACAAAAGAAATGCTAGTTTAGTGCCTAAATGAGATAAATCTGTTTTAATTTCTCCGTGTTAGCTGAGTGGCAGGGTTCGTGCCATGAGTTCTATACCTTGATTTTGTGGTTTATATCTGGTGCAAAAAGATGTCCGCGTAGGGAATATGCTACGGCAGTTCCTTCCACTTGACCGGAACTTGTTTTTTTTTTCCAGCCTCGTGGAAAGTTTGTATTTTCTGGTGGTAAAACTGGTCAGAATCTTATTAGTAACGAGGAACTAGACTAGATAGCTTAGCTATACTAATCTGTATCATGACTTATGTAGCACCACCACCATCATTTACATCTCATCACCTCCCCTAAGATCAAGTTTAATCTACTCGTCACCTCCCCTAAGATCAAGTTCAAGATCTACCTATACCATACTTGTAGCTCGAGCGTCTCTGCCAGTGCCACCCAAGGCTTGAGCTCAAGCTTCTCCATGAAGGAAAGCAACGACGGGTTCTCGAATTTTGCAGCCGAGAGTCTCCACAAATTATGGTGTTGCCATGTTGTTCCTATTTAATTCTTAGATCCAGCTGGTCGGAGTTCGAAAAAGGTTGCTGCCATCCTACTCGCCTCCACATGAGACATCGGCGCTATCCACCCACCCATATCTGTTTAGTTGGAGTTAGAGATGGTTGCACCACATTGCTCATGCTTCTTCATGAGCTTGTCATTGCCATCTTACATTTCTACTCATCTGTCCTCCAAATCCGCTCCATGCAGTAAGATTAACGACATCGATACGACCCTGAGCTCGATCTCTATTTGCATTGCCTAGAGTGCCATCTCAAGCTCGAGCTCCATTTATCTTCACCTATGCTCTTGTGGCTCATGAGTTTGACTTCCTTCTTTTTTGACGCATTTTATTGCTGAGTTGCTAGTAAGCATGATGGACAAACATAATTAGGAGAGACCGCCACTTTATCCATCAAGCTTTAAGCGGTGGAAGCGGGAAACCGAAGTTGAAGAAAAGAGGACATAGGATATTCCAAAGATGTAAAATTAGCAAACATACATGTTTTTAAATGAAAATGAAAACACTAGATAAGGGAGTGAAACAACTGTAAAATTACCTTACCAAAATCAACGTGGGAGGAGCCCATTTCATTTGCCACAAGGAGTCGCACATAACATTAGGCCGTCCCTACTCCCCAGTGCCTCCCTCCCTGCCCCCGATCCCCGTGGCCCACACCCTTCCAGTCTTCCAGATCTCCCACGCGGCCCCCACCACCTGCACCCGCTCCCCCCTCCGTCCAGCCCCGAGAGGCCGAGATGAACAAACAACAGCAAACCAAGCGCGACGCGACGCGACGCGAGACGGAAATGGGGCGGAGAGAGTAGCGCGTAACCCGCGAGCTCCACGCCACCACCACCCCTCCCCGAATCCAATCCAAGCCCTAGCGCCAACCGCCGCCGACGAGGACGCCGAATCCCTCGATCTCCTCCTCCTCCTCCTCCGCCTTCCGCCCCCCCAAAACCCTAGCCCCGGCGGGAGGTGGCGGCGGCGGCGGCGGGGGTGCAGATCTTAGGATGTCGGACTCCGCGTCCATGGCCGCCGCCATCGAGGCGCGGTTCAGCGGCCGCGACCTCATCGGCCGCGGCTCCTTCGGCGACGTCTACAAAGGGTTGGTTCGCGGATTTACCTTCCTCTCCCTCTCTCTCTCGTGTTTCACGCTCGCGGATTTCGGGACGATGATGTGTGTTGGGGGGAGGAGGTGGGGAGGGGCGATGGTGGCGTCTTGTTTCGCTCTCGGGGCGAGCGGCATTGGGCGTTTCGAGCGTTGGGGTGCTTCGAGACGGTGTAGCATTCTGCATTTCTCCGCATTTCAGGGGGGGGAATTTGGGTGTCGCGGCTAGTTAGGTGCCATTGGTTGTTCGATCAGGATCTGCGAGGAAAGGTATGCGGTTCGAGTGTGTGGCAGGGAAACAAAAGAAATGCTAGTTTAGTGCCTAAATGAGATAAATCTGTTTTAATTTCTCCGTGTTAGCTGAGTGGCAGGCCTCTTTTTCTGTGACAGTAAAGTTCAGTTCTTACTTTATGTTTTCTTGTCATTTATTCTATAGGTTTGACAAGGAACTGCATAAGGAAGTTGCAATAAAAGTTATCGATTTAGAAGAAGCGTGAGTCTCTTCACTGAAGTTCCCTCTGACTCCTTATTTACCATATTATATCAGGTTTTATGGCATATAAGCCAACATGTTTCTTGCCATTTGCAATCATGATATCCTTTTTTTATTGGCTTATTGCAAGAAGAAAAGGTGTATTGTGTACTGATGCTAATATATTTCTTGTACCAATAACAAAGTGGTGTATTCTGTTTGCTCTTTTAGATTTGCCTGGTTCTTTTGATATAGTTTTCTACACTACCAGAATTTTATATTAGTTACTTATATGTCCTTTAATTCTATGCAGTGAGGATGACATTGAAGACATCCAAAAGGTTGTTCTTTCGCCTTATACGCTGTATCAATTACAGGATATGATGAGATCAAATTGAATGTGGATAATTTATTTCCTAATTCCTAATAGGATTAATTTCATGTTGCAGGAGATATCTGTTTTGTCACAATGCCGTTGTCCATATATAACTGACTATTATGGCTCATATCTTCATCAAACGAAACTGTGGATAGTAATGGAATATATGGCTGGTGGTTCTGTCGCTGACCTAGTATGTGTTTATTTTTTATATTTTATTTGACACGACAAAATCTTATATTATCTACATACAAGTTAATAAATCATTTCAGTTTCAAGAATCATTCAATTGGTTCAAAATTTGAAGTTGGTATGATTTCTGTTTTCATCTGTAGCTCCAAACTGGCCCTCCTCTAGATGAATTGTCTATTGCATGCATTCTGAGGGACTTGTTACATGCAGTTGAATATCTTCATTCAGAAGGAAAGATTCACCGTGACATTAAAGGTCTTGATTATTTCTCTCCCTTTCCCTTTTTATTGCTGGATTTATATTGAATATGAGCATTTAATAAAGCATTTGGGTCATCAAACTGGAAAAATTGGGGCCATGTAACATGTCCTGAAGAACTCTACAGTCTATACCTCCCTTTGTACAGCATTTGTTATCATACTGGTATATTCTGACTGCAGTACCTCAACCCCTGGTTGGTTGTGCTGTGTTCCTAATAACTACGGGCCAGATAACCCTCATATCTACTGTCCTGTCCACCAAGTACAATATCCACAAAACCATTATAAAGGCGGCTTTCTGGACAGGGCTAACACTCCTTTCTTTGAGAACTAATGCGTTAATACCAATTGCACATTTATCTTTATTGTCAGAACTCAAAAGATGTTGATAAAGGTCAATTATATCATGTTACTAGTATTGTACTATTATTCTTGATTTATCCCATCTTTAAGTTGGATGGTTTAGTAGGATGTGGTTCAAGAGGCGACACCTCTTTCTCACCCCATCCACTATTGTTACGTTGCATACTTACACCTATTATTTTCTATCAAGATAAATCGTCACTCACTGTTTTTTTATTAAAGTGAAGTTTCTTTTTCACTAACTTGGGAATCCTCAGATACACAGAACAATTAGATATTTGCTGTTGTTTAATTAAAATCTGGCAGATTAAGATGTAAGGGCTGGTGAAAACCTTCATTCGCCATTGCATTAGTATTGGCGCTAGATGAATTGAGAAGTTTAGTGTTGCTGGTGGATATGGAGGGAGAACAAAACCCCAGCAAACCTTGCATAATCTTAAACATAAGATTGAGTGCTGGAAAGTCTGCAATGCCTTTCCACACTTCCACAGGTACAATGATGTGGAAGATCACTGTCAAATAGGGTCAAATAGGTCTACCATTAGAGTCTGTATGAAAAGATAATGGAGAGTTAGCAGGCAGTTGTATGGGTTGCACATTTAAATTGTTCTTCACTACACAGAAGTAACATACCAATACATTTGATGCTAGTATTTTCATAGCATTTGATTGAACATAAACGAATGACCCCACTATTGTGTGACTACTGATTAGTCCTGATATATTGATGATCTTTGACTCATTTATTTTCTTTCCTATTTTACTAATGTGAACCTGTGAAGTATACCACATATTCTAATATACACATTCTGTGATATTTTGCAGCGGCAAATATCCTCCTGACTGAAAGTGGAGATGTGAAGGTATAACCTTTCTACGATTTCTCAATGATTTTATGTTCCATTGTCAGGATGGTCCTGAGTTCTGTTATTAATTCTTAGCTTACAATATCTATGCAAACGTTTATATTTTTATTCCATAGGTTGCAGACTTTGGTGTTTCTGCGCAGCTGACTAAAACAATGTCAAGGAGAAAGGTGCGATCTTAACCATGATTCTTCAATGTCAAGTTACTCAATATTGCTGTATATGTGCACCAGGAACCTAGTGACTCATCTACAATCATATTTTGGCTATATGCATACGTTACTTGTACTCAAATGGAAAACTTTTGGAGGGTGATAAATCTAATCAAGCATATCACAAGATTATTATTTATGCTTTAGCGCAATTCAAAATTTGAATTATACAGCCATAAGCACTTATCAGTATTAATTAAGATGGAAGCTCCCTGTTCTGCTAGTATCATTCGGTAGTGTTTTTAGCTCAAGTACAAACCTTTGCTTTTGGAGGGTAATATTGCTAATGGCTTTTAATTTTGAATTGTGTAGACGTTTGTTGGAACTCCCTTTTGGATGGCACCTGAGGTTATTCAAAACTCTGACGGGTACAATGAAAAGGTAGCTGTGCGTTTTTCTTTAAACAGTTTGCCGCTTACTGAACTTTTTACCCAAGTCTGTGTCCTGATGCAGGCAGATATCTGGTCGTTAGGTATAACTGCTATTGAAATGGCAAAAGGTGAACCCCCTTTGGCAGATATCCATCCCATGAGAGTTCTTTTCATGATACCTCGTGAAAATCCTCCTCAGGTCACTTGGTTAATCTTCAATCCCTGTTCTTTAATGCTTAATTGCAATATACGCAAAGCATTTGCTTTGATCCACTAGAATATAGTATATTAATTTTTAAAAAATGCAGCTTGATGAGCATTTCTCTAAACCGATGAAGGAGTTTGTGTCACTATGTTTAAAGAAGAATCCAGCAGAGGTAATATTCTTCTTTCATGCTTCTACCTGTTCCATTAATCACGTCATTTGCTCTTGTTTCCCAAAGATATTCATGAAAACAAGAATGTTGATGCCAACTGTTACCTGATTTGCCTTACCGTTGCTGCCTTTTGCTCCACTCCATTGCATCTTCTGCCCATAAGTCAAGTCGTGCTCCCTGACTGACTTTAGGACTAGTCGTAGGACTTGATTACAGTGAAACATACACAGTATCGATGTTTTCCTTTTGATACTAAATTAAATTTGGACTTCCACCTGTCATAGTTGAGATCATGATTTGTGACTAGAAGGGGAACAGAAAGAAAATCTTATGATATGTTGTACAGAATGAGTATCAGGGACAGTACAACAGCTTTCTGGATATTTAACATGCTATTGTGGACAAAACATCATATGCCCATTTTTCCAACAAATTTGGTATATTGTAATGTTTGGGGGAAATTTTAATGCTTTATGCTTTTTTTATCAATCTCATTTGATAATTATTGATGTCTAACCTGCAAAAAATTGTGTTTTAAGTCCTTGCCCTTAACGCCTTCCCTTTATAACTTTCTCACAGAGGCTAAGTGCCAAGGATCTTCTTAAGCACCGCTTTGTAAGAAATGCTAGAAAATCTCCAAAGCTTCTGGATAGAATAAGGTATGTGGTATAGTACTTCTGTTCATAACAGAGAGAAGAGTTAAAAGCAGTCTTTTGCTGATAATTGAGACATCTCAACACCTATCTGATTCCCTTGTTCCTCAATTGCTGTTATTGGCAGAGAGCGACCGAAGTTTCCAGTAAAAAGCAGTGCGGATGCCACACAAAATGGTCGAACACATGTTGAAGAAGATGATGGTACTGGTACTATCAAGGTTGAGAGGGCTACAAGGGATGTAGTCTCTCCTTCAAGGTGAATTTAGAA
The DNA here is from genome assembly GCA_009805545.1 of Oryza longistaminata. Lineage (NCBI taxonomy): Eukaryota > Viridiplantae > Streptophyta > Magnoliopsida > Poales > Poaceae > Oryza > Oryza longistaminata. The sequence goes on along the minus strand of CM020184.1, from coordinate 15,166,925 downwards.
AATAACTTGTAAGCGTTATCGTGTTTGTCTTCCTGTGCCTTATTATTATTATTATTTTGGGATTCTATTTTAGTCAAGGAACTGTTAGGAAAGCTGCTGGCTGGAATCTTCCAGACAGATCAGAGGGCACAGGAACTGTTCGAGGTGGTTTAAAGCCAGCACAAGTCACCTCCACCAAGGATAGTAGATCCGATGCTTCTCATAGTCCAAACACACCAAAACGTACAGCTGATCGAGAAAATCAATGGAGAACATCATGGACGGGGTCTGAAGAGTCGATCTCAACAAACCTGGCGCAGAGAGATGCACAAAGTGAATATGGAAGACTAGAGAGTTCTACAGAAGATGTAAGACCTTTTTTAGATATGCTATTTGTCTAATTGTTAGTGTTGTTTCTAACTAATGGTTATCTTCCAGAATGACCAATCTATAAGTGGGTCTGGAACTGTTGTACTGCGCTCGCCAAGAGCATCTCAGGTGTACCCTGCAGCTACTAACCACAGTTCCAAGGTGTGTTTTAGATTCCTAATATGAATGTCATAGTTTTCCCCCAAAACAAGACAGATAAGTATGTCCTCCCAATCCGATTCCGAATATAGGTCATTTTAGCCTTCACAATTCTTTTCTAAATGTATGTTGTTTTGGTACTTTTAAGCACTTTTTCATCTTTTACTAGCCTAGAGGCCATGCGTTGCAACAGAAAACAAATTGAGTTTCTAGCTTATTAAATCAATTATAAGCACTTATTTAGTCCAAGTAATACTATTATTTTTCTTATTGAACAAGTAGGATTTTGAAACATAGGGGAAGCTAATAGTGAAATGGGGGAGGACTTGTTGTAGTGCTCAGATGTTAGTGATAGGGGTGGTGTGGGAATGGACACCACAACTACTAACATTTTCAGTTATATAGATTCTTTATTTACAGATGCTAAATAAATGGTACTCACAAATAAATGACTAGTCTTTTCAATGTAATGTAAATGAAGGGCAATAATGTCATCTGTGCTGTTTCCTTCATTCTTGGCATAAGTCTAAAACTACTTAATATTGGAATCAGAGGGAGTAAGCAACAACGTCTGATACATCTTATTTATTAGCCTCCCAGTAGATTCTCCTCGTATGAAGACACGTCTATCAGTGGGACAGTCGTTCGGAATCAAATTGAAGAACCAGAAACTCCACGATCTTCAAGGTCGAGACTGGGAATCCAAGAAAAGGCACCAAATGCTTCACTGGAGGACAGTGCAACTAACCTTGCAGAGGTGATGCACATGAATGTTGTTGGCAAATTTCTCAATTGTGGTTAATGGTTGATACTTATTCATATATTTGGGTAATTAATGCAGGCAAAGGCTGCTCTCCAGGCTGCGTTTAAAAAGGGTAATGCTCGTGAAAGACATGTTATCAGCAAACATGAAAAGGAATCACATGAACCCAGAATTTCGGCAGTAAACAGTCATGATGCCCCAAGGTATTGCAAGTTTGGTTTTAGTTTTGTTTTGTACTCGGGAAACTTTTCTGTCCATTACTTGTAATGCTTCTTAACAGATTCTTTTTTTTTTATCCTAGTGAGAATGCTGACATGGAAAAAGGTCGCAAACCACGCCAGATACATGATGGACAATCAGCTCCTCAAGCTTCTGGTTCTGTATCTTCACCTGCACTCTCGTCATTGATAATTCCTTCTCTAAAAGAGGTACAGTATATTTAACTCATTCCCTTTTCAATCTACTGTGTTTGCTATTAGTTGCTACATTGACACTACTCATTATACATTTGTTTCTTGAAAATTCTTTATAAGCCCAAAAACACATTTATTTACGCTCTTAACATTTTTTTATAAGAATTAGGCTGAATTTGAAGGACATTTGTGCTTAGCTACTCAGCTGCACGTAAAACAAGATAAACCATTAGCACATGATTAATTGAGCATTAATTATTTCAAACTTGAAAAATGGATTAATATGATTTTTTTAAAGAAACTTCTATATACTTCATTTAGCAATTTGAGAAGCATGCGCACAGTGAACGGGGGAAAGTTTCAGCCAACATTCTGAAACGAATGAAGCCTTAACCTTAATATTGGATAATCCAATCTCGAATGAGTTGTGTCATCACCACATTTTATCAGTTTGATCTTTGTACAACTCGAGACATGCCAAACTCTTCACTGTATTGATGACATGCTGCAGGCTACTGGTGACAAGTTTAACGGACCAGTTGTTCATACATTCCTTGATTCCTTGATGCATCTCGAAAAAGAGCTACCTGGATCTTGTGAGGTGCTGATTGGCAGAATGCTCCATCGGCTAGGGAGGTCTGAGTTTCACTTGTGTTCTCTCTTATGCGCTCCTCTGCTTACCTTACCCCTGTGCTCTCCTCTGCTTACCTTACCTCTGTGCTCAGCTTGTAGCTCATGATATCTCCTTGTTTGCAGCTCGAAGGAGTCCTCGCTGCAAAGTCTTCAAGAGACGGCGACATCAGTTTTCGCAAAGAAATCTGAACCTCCCTCTGAACCTCCAAGTAACAAGAAAATGGCTAATACACCTTCCTTGGCTGCCCCTACCGTAAGCCCTTTGGCGAGGTTCCTTCTTACAAGGTTTGTTTAGAGAAATTGTTTCCCTTTACTTTTCTTATTATTGCTTTCCCACAACAAAGAGTGAGTTGATGCCATTGGTGCAGGTGGCAAAACCAAGTTTCCCAAGATCTTAACTCCGTCTGAAGACAATACAAAAAAAAAAAAAAAACCCCGTCATGATTCAATGTATAATTAATTTTGAGTGTACATAACGCTATGGTTAGAAATCTCTTTGTTGCTAGCTGTTCTCAGCAGCTTGTGCTGCTACCGGTTGTTTCATTTGTTTGTGTTTGAATAACACATTTTCTACCCATTTTATAATGTAACTTTGCACCCACTGTACCTGTATATCACCTGAGGAACATTAATAACACATCAATTTTTTTCCATTTTCTGATGCCCGAGAAGTTACGAATTAATCTGGCCTCCTATATCTGTTCGGCCCTGTTTAATAGGCAACAGGCTGGCAAGAACCGGAATATTTGTGTCACGCTTTGAAAACTATTATTCCTCCAAAAAGAAATTATTTAAACTTTTTCCAATTTAACTTGTTACTCCCTCTCCTAAAATATAAGGCATGTAAGATTTTTATTCTCCAATGTAAAACTTTTATCATATAGAAGAGATAGAAAGATGAATCTAATGTATTTTTTATTTCTTAATAATATATGATTTATATGTACAATTAAGTAGATATATGGCACATTCGTTGTCTTTGAATGTCACATTTATGTTAGGCTGCACTTATATTAGGACGAAGATGAGATAATTTATTTAAACAGACCAAACTTAAGATTCTTCTTCTCAGCTATAGAATAATATTTGATTTGATTGAGAATATTTTTACCGAAATGAGAATGTGAGCTGACTCCAGTTTGAGATAATGTAGAACATGACAGGTAGGAGTAGTAATTAGTAAGACTCGCCTCTCCCCCACAGTGGCACTAATCTCCCTGGGCCCAGCATGTCAGTCACACCCCACAAAAATAGCCGTTGCGACCCCGCGCCGGCTCCGAGCCGCCGACCCGTTCACACTCAGGCGCCTGCGCCGCACACCTCCCTTTGTTAAACAGTTTAAAACTCTCCCGACCGTTAGAGCCTCCTCCCCCTCTATCCCCCCCCAACGTTCGTCTCCTCTTCCCCCGATCCAACCACCACCACCTTCTTCTCCTCCTCTTCCGCTCGACGCCACCACCACGCACTTGACAGAGAGAGAGAGGGAGAGAGAAACCCTAAGCCTCGCCCGCTATCCAGCCAAGCACCGATGGCGCCGGACGCGAACCCGGAGCGGCGGGCTCGGCGCCGCCGCAGTTACAGGTGGACGAGGGCTACGAGTTCTGCGCGCCCAAGTTCTTCGACTTCGTCTGCGACGAGACGGAGGAGGAAATCCGCGCCGCCGAGCGCTGGTTCGAGGCCTCCGCCAGCACGCCCGTACGCTCCCCAATCCCCACCCCGCCGCCTCGATCACCCCCCCTCTCCCGTGTTTTGCTTTTTTTTTGCGCTGATTAGGGCTCTTCTTCTTTTACCTGCTTGCAGCGTTCGCTCCGAGGATCAAGGAGTCGAGGGCGGAGGTCAAGATCGAGGGCCTCTGCGACTTCACCGACGCGGAGCCGATTCCGAAGGTACGAAGCAGAAAGCTGCGGGAATAACCCCCCAATTTTGCCCTAATTTCTGTAAATCTCCCCCCTTCTTATTGTCCGTTGGCCTCTGCGTTCGTCATGATAGGAGGTAGCAGTGGAGGAGGCAGCAGGAAGCGCCGCCAATCCCTCGCAGAATTCTGATGGGTAAGAGTTGGAGAACTAAAGAATTTGTTTATGATGATTCGTTGTGATCTGATGAAGTTAATCGAATTCTCGTGTGTTTTTCATCTTCACTTTTGGATGTTCAGGAATGTGCAACAGAATAAGGACGGCTCCATCAAACTTGTACGTGATTTCTTGATGTTTTCATGTGTTCTATGTTCTCAGTTTCAGTAAGTACTAGTGTTGGGTTTCTAGCAGCTCACATCCTGAATTCTTCAGGTCCATGAAGCAAATCCCAGTGAAAATTGTGTCACTGACGGCGATCATAAGCACCAAGAAAGGTGCATTTCAAGACCTCAATTTGTTGGTTCATTCCGTTTCTTGCTGGTTTTGGCATGTGAATGACTAATTGGTTGTTTTGGGCAGTGATGCAATGTTGGAGTCGCCACCAGCAGAGGAGGATGAGAAGGAATCGCCAAAATCCTTCGAGTTTGTCCCTTCCAATGCAAAATGTAAGTTGCTAGTTATATATGAGCAATGGCAGTGGGGAAGAACTCTGATCCCTGGATTTTGATATCAATGTTGCATGGCTTTAGCAGCAGATGTTGCTTCTAGCACACCGAAGATTCAGAGGCCTCCACCCGTCAAAGCTGTCACTACGGTGCCTACCTGTCCCAAGCTGACAGTGAAGACAGAAGCCTTCACTCCGAAGGTGCAGGCAACGAACTCCTCCAGAGGTCTTGCACCCTTGACTGGTTCAAGGGCACATCCATCTTCTTTGAAGCAGTCGATGAGCGTCAAGAGGAGTGTGATCAAGTAAGTCATGCTCACTCATTAAAAAAATATATTAATCTGGAGATTATTTTCTTACTAATGTCTGAATTGTTGGTTTTTCAGATGCCCTCGTGAGTTGCTGGCTAGGAAGGCCGCTACTGCCGCGAATGAAATCGCACAAGAAAATCAAGCTGTCAAGAGACAGAAGCTTGATGATGGGAGGACAAGACAGGTAATACTGGGATGAGATTAAAGATGGCACTTTAAATACATGTGTTTGTGTTGTGCGAGATTTCTGAGAAACATTGTGTTTGCCGTCGTGGATAGATACTGAACGTGAAGACAAGGACCCTGCCTCACAAGGGGAGAGGAGGTGGTCTAGCAGGAAGCACCGAGATGAGCCTGTCGGCCATGAGGAAGCACCGTGACGATTCACACTCTCTCAAGGTAGCTTCCAAGTTGCTCTTCTGACTCTTAAATGATAGACTTAATTGTAATGTTTCTTGTGAGAATGCAAGTATAATGTGATTTTGTATTGTGAGCTTGGCACTTAGCAACTTTTGTTTCTGCCATGTGCAGGAAGTGACTCACTATATATCGGCAGCAGAGATGGTAAAGAAGTTCGAGTCTGGGACTAGAGAGTTGGCCATCCCTCACAACAGATCGCTTTCTCATGTTAGCACTCATGCCCTCTATTATTAATTTTAAATTGTGTGCATTTCTCCAATTTTATTAATATATATGTCTTCTCAGTCTTGTTGTGGGTATTTGGTTCCATACAAAGACCGATGTCCTTTTTGTGATACTGATATCTGCATATCAAATATTGCACAGTTATTACATCTGAACCGTTGATGACGAAAGCATTATTAGTACTAAGAATTTTGACATATTGCAATTTGTGCACAATGCAGGAGGATGCAGCAACTGCATTACAAAGAAGAACAAAGCTGATGCTAACAAGGCCAAAGGAACCAGAGTTCCAGACCTCCCACAGGGTCCGTGCTGTCAGAGTGAAAAGCTCTGCTGAGCTAGAGGAGGAGATGCTAGCCAAAATTCCGAAGTTCAGAGCACGGCCGTTTAACAAAAAAGTGAGAATTTGTTTGCTTTGGTTTTGATTATACTAACTGCTCAATCCAGGATCTGAAAACTAACTATTTGTTTGCTTCTCCTTTCAGATTGCGGAGGCCCCTTCATTTCCTCCTCTTCCAAGGAAAGCTCCACAGCTTCCTGCATTTAATGTACGTCTTGTTTGGCTGATTCAGAAATTTGTGAGCTCCACAGCTTTGTTTGGCTGATTCAGTTATTCCTTTCCAACACCTACAGGAGTTTCATCTTAAAACGATGGAGAGAGCTACACGACATGCAGACACCTGTTCCGAAGCTTCTTCCGTGGGGACTATCAGGGTAAGCTCCCTTCACTTAACCTGGTTGCTAATATCAGTATGTAAATTCTTCTTATTAGTCTCCTAAAAATTAAAATTCTTGGCATTACTGAAAGTTTAATCAAATCTTGCAGAGTCAGAGCAGTAAGCCACTGACCTTGACAGCGCCAAAACCACCCCAACTTGAGACAGCATTACGGGCTAGACCACCAAGGTTTCCCTTTGCCACCTGCATCATTCAGAAAACAAGCCATTTACGTTATTGATTATTTTTTATTACTCTAACATCATCTTTCTGCAGGGTGAAAAGTTCTCAGGAATTGGAACTAGAAGAATTAGAAAAGGCTCCCAAGTTCAAGGCAAAGCCACTGAACAAAAAGGTCTCCTTATCTTCTTGAAGCTTGTACATTTGATTCATTGATTGCATTGTGCTTCAAAACATCCAGTCTGAACATCATTTCTTGCAGATTCTCGAGAGCAAGGGTGATATTGGTGTGTTTCCACATCTAAAGGCTCAACCAACAGCCCCCAAGGAATTCCATTTCTCTACCGATGATCGCTTGGGTCCTCCTGCAGTTGTGGATCTATTTGATAAGGTGAGGGTTCTAAGTCATGCTAGTAAGCTCATTATTTTTTTTTTCCAGAAACCTTTTTTCTAAGTCCTTTTCTATTTTGCAGCTCTCTCTTTGCTCAGAATCTTCATATCATAGCAAGAAAGATGTGCCCAGATTGACAATACCGAACCCCTTCAATTTACATACAGATGTAAGCAGTATGAAAGTTATTTGTTTTCCCAACACATTGCATTTACGTATCTGTTGCAGGCAAATAACTTTGTTATCCATGTTACAGGAAAGAGGGCATGAGAAAGAGAGGCAGCTAGCTGCACAACTGCTGCAAAAGCAATTACAGGAAGAGAAAGCCAGGATTCCGAAGGCTAATCCTTATCCCTACACAACTGACTATCCAGTGGTACGTGCAAAGTAACATACCGAATGTTACATGTGTTGGTTGCTGACCATCTCATATTCTGCTTGCTTAACATTTTCTCTCTCTCTTCAGATACCACCGAAGCCTGAACCAAAACCATGCACGAGGCCAGAAGGCTTTCAGTTAGAGAGTTTGGTGAGGCATGAGATGGAGCAACAGAGGATAATGGAAGAAAGAGAGAGGATGGAGAGGGAAGAGGCCCAGAGGAGAGTAGTGAAGGCACACCCCATAATGAAAGAGTAAGCCTGCACATTACGGTTTCTCTTGTCCCAACAGTTCCTGGTTTCCCTTATAAGATGCATATTAATACTGTTAATTTTGTTGCAGGGATCCCATTCCTTTTCCAGAGAAAGAGCGGAAGCCTCTCACTGAAGTTCAACCACTTAAGTTACATGTTGATGAAAGGGCGGTCCAAAGATCAGAATTTGACAATATGGTCAGCAAAGCAAGCTTGTTCTATTATCTGGTTTGGAGGAGCCTGCCAAATTGGCTGAATTTACTGAGCAATTCGTTGTCGTGCAGGTGAAGGAAAAGGAAATAACTTACAAGAGATTGCGAGAGGAAAATGAATTCGCACAAAAGGTTATTTTCTTATGCCTTCTTCTCAAAATCCCTACATTGTTGGATGCATTTTCATCTGTTGTGGCAACTAACTTGCTGTGATCTTTTCATGTAAAGATTGAGGAAGAGAAAGCGTTGAAGCAGCTCAGGAGGACTTTGGTGCCACAAGCACGGCCTCTTCCGAAGTTTGACAGACCATTTCGTCCCCAGAGGTAAGAGCAGAAACGGCCAAGATTTTTGCCTACAATGTCATCGACATTTCTGTTTCATCTCTCTCACAAACATGAACTCGTTGTTTCGCACACAGATCAACCAAGCAGGTGACGAGGCCGAAGTCCCCACAGCTTCAGGTCGACCAAAGAGGGGCAAGAAGGCACGCCTTCATCAGATGATCCAATCTCTCCGGCTCATCTTCTTGTCCTCTATCGGTTACCCACTGGCTGCTGCTGTTTTCTCTTCTTGTTCTTGACGTCAAGATCATCCCCAATTCTCGCAGCGATTCTTTCTGACCAATACATAAATAGGCCGATCCAATCCTGTTATATAGTCAGTCAACACAGCTGACGGCGTGTGTATGCTCCTTTAGGGTTTTGCTGATGCTTGACTGCATTATTGTAAATTCAGTTTGTGTGCTGTGTGTGTGTGCGCTGTTCGATGAACGACAATAGGATGACACCCTGTCAGTGTCCTCCTCGTCTGTTTCGACAAATGCAAGTTGTATTCATTATTTGTTTATCATCTCTGAACTATCCTGGAGTTCTGTCGATGTTGAATAATCTGATTCATATCTGGGCACTTGAAAAACTCTCGTGAGAAACATATGTACCAAGAAAAACTGATTCATGTCAACAACCTAGCATTCTATCAACGTTGTACTCATTTGGACAACTAGGAAGTTAGCCCGCGCATACGCGCGAGCATGTTGTTTAATCTTGTTTGAAATTTTATTATTATGAATGTTTACGTGTGGATGATATTTTTGAAATATTGTTTTACTCTATTTTAAACGTATGTTCGTTAATAACTGTTGGGCGTATTATTTGAACCTGTATATCCTCTAATTTATTAGAAAAAATATGTCCCAATAATAGAGTTAGTTCATATCTATTTATATTGGGTGAATAGTAAGGTATTAGTTTCTTTTTAAATCAAATACATCTAATCTAATCTAATGGTCCAAATTATCGGGTCCACCGATTTAAGTGAAAATCGACGGTGAGATTAGACATTGCCATGTGGCGGCCCAGGAGCGTTTGTAGAAGTGCCATGTGGCGGCTTGAGAGCGTTTATAGGAAATTTAATGGACTTTTAGTATATAATAGAAGATAGATAATAGATAGATAGATAGATAGATAGATGGAAGTTGTACTCATTTTGCTTATCATCTCAGATTTCTATCAACGTTGAACAATATGTAAGGAGTTAAGGACGGCGGCTGGAAGCAGAAATCTGGGCATTTGAAAAACTCTCCCGAGAAAATATGTGGACCAAATAAATCTGACGAATCCTGTGAAAACCTGTCAACCAAATTCACATCCTTCTCATGAATCATGTAAAAATGACCGGTCAAAAACTGAGATGCATGATCACACATGCCCGTATTTCATCTAAATTTTCTCCCAAAATACGGTTCGCGATTCTGTTCGTTGATAGTACGTCAATCACATTGCCACATGCTTTCCCCCAACTACTGCTGACGGGCGACGAGCCGACGACTCTTGACTTGCGCAAAACCAATGGGGGATTTCGCTTACGAAATCAATCCACTCAGCAGCGTAGACTCGTTCCAAAGATACTACGATTTGGATAGGCCGGTGGTCTGGATCTGGACACAAATCCCATCCGTGTAATTCTAGGAGTATTTCTCTCCATTTCCAAGATTGATCGATGCATGTGTAGCAGAAAATAATGATACTATAATCCCTAGCATTTGACATGTTCTTTGGATTGAAAATATAGGTGAATCCGCTCATGCGCTTGAGCTTTCTATGCGAAAAGTTCGCTTTGTTTTTGTCAAACTTTTCTTTCGAAAAGCCACACGCTTTCGGACAAAATATATCCCTTTACGTTTTGTGCCAAGCATTTCTTTTTGTCCTCTTACTATCAGACGGAGGTGATAGCACTTCGTCCAAACCGCGTTTGGTTCAACGTTAAGCCTTAAGGCCGTCCGGGTAATTAACCTTAATGTTTCTTTTGTCTTAACATGGTACCTTAATATTTCTTTTGCAGGGATGATTAAACTTAATTTAGTTGGGTTAATTATAGCTTGGGAAGCATCGTTGATTCATGTGAACTTGGTTCAATTTTTCTTAAACAACACATATATTGCGACATTTCGTATGGATAGAACAATAAAAAAAAAACAAGAATATAGCCTTGGGAGGCTATAGCCTGAAAAAAAAAGGCAACCACACCACAAGTCTACAATCAGAACTCACTACTAATGAACTACTAATGAGATAGTAACACGATATCTCGAAGGAAAATGATTTTCCAAACGACGGCTTCAAGAACGATACGACACTGAGATGCCAGCGCCGTCCATCCTAGGGTTCAAGACATTTCACCTAGAGGAATCCATCAGGGGGCAAAAGAGATCACTCAATAACACCCCAAGGGGAAAACGATGCGCGCAAACATCGCCATTGCTAGCTCGAAGAGGATAGGCTTTTGTTTTGTAATCTTCCTACTTCCTCGTGTCAAGATATTCTGCTGGTCATAGAGAACACCACAAACCACACTCCTTCGACGCGCAGCCACCGCGCCAGCATCTTGCTGCCAGCTGGCCATCGAGTAGAAGCTCGACATTCGACACATTCCAAATCCATCCACACAGTTAGGTTGGAGGGCGAGAGAGAAGAATGGATCTCCTCTCCACACTAATCTGCCAACGAGGACTTATTATGGTGGTGTCGCCACAAGTGGCCTTCTTATGGTAGGCCTGCAACGCACACCTCACGGCGCCACCGTCGTCACTGCCTCAGCTAGACTGCTAGCGTCACCTCAGGCCGCCTGTCCGCATCGCTGCCACCTTGTCCTCGCCGTGCACCATACTAGCTCAGTCTGCCGCTGGCTGCAGCCTACGCCTCGCCGCTCTCAACCTCGTCACCGTGCCGGCCTCCTGCCACCGCCGGGCATGCCAAGCTTGCGTCGCATCGGCCTTTGCCGACCCACAACTTGCTTCCGTTGCCAACCACGTCGCGTCAGCCTCCTACTCCAAGCGTCGTCATCTGCCCGCTGTAGTCGGCTGCGTCAACCTTCTTCTCGTCCGCTGTCGTAGCTTCCAGCACCGGTCTCTTGCTTCCACCAACGCTGGCCTCCCGCGGCCACCGGCGCCGTTGGCCCGCAGCCGTCGGCCTTCTACTGAGGCCAACGCTGCCCATGCCGAAGTTCACCGACATCTTCCTAAGCTCTGCGTCGCTTCCCCCGCGCTGTAGATGGAGTTTCGTCGGGTTTTGGCCCCGCCGCTGCCATCCTTGCTTGTCGCCAGGTTTTCCAGGCGGTGAGCTCCGGTGGCGGCGAGGCATCGAGGAGGGTGGGAGGGGCGGCGGCGGGTGGCTAGGATTTCGCTTCGAGCCGCCTGCGCGTGGGTGACACGGAGATCTTTCTTTCTTTTCGGTTCAAATTATGATCCCCACAATTAAGAACAGATGGGACCATGAGTTCACTTTGTGTAGAAGTTTCAATGGGGTTCACGAATTTATCCATGGCCCCCTCCATCCATCTAATGCGTTAAAAAAACACACACATTTACGGATATATGTAATTGTTATATACATGTGTGTTGATGTGCTTGTGTGCATTTCCCATTAATATAAAGTAGCTCGACCAGAATCTCGTGTGTGGCAACTAACCTTAGCTATCATGGTTGTCGTCGGCTTCTATTTAAGATGTAAATTGCCCATCATTTCATTAACTTATGGACGTTTTGCATGCCTAGCCACCTTTTAACAAGAATAAAATGGGTTCTATGGGAAAAGTAGGCTTAGTGGTGACCGGTGAAGCTGTCACCAATGAGTGCGAGACTTAATATTATCTGCGCTTTCAATAGTAATTTAACGAGGGCAAGTATTTGCTACTGACACTACTTAAAAAAAACGTTTTTTCAGACGGTCAAAACACGTTTTCATAGGCGGCAAAACCTTCGAAGCGCGCGGTGGATGGGGAGGAGAAGTAGCAGATTTTTTTTTTCATTTGTGCGTGAGGATAAAAACGAAGGGGTAGGTGGCTGTGGGGTCAAGGATTCTTTTGTTGGGTCACGAGCACAGTGAGGTGCGTGGCTTTCGGGCCAATTTCATCGCAAAAATGGGCCAGAGGCATGCATAGCATGCCTTGCACTACCACTGCCCTAAGCATGACTTAACATAACCAACTGAGAAATGTTAGTGCCAAGAGTGTCGAGGAATTAATGGTGAGAAGAAAGTACACAACATAAAGCGGTTCTTTAGAATGACTCTGCTTCTTCTACTTATTGAGAATGGTGCCAAGACTCTGCATGACTATGTTGGTTTCTAGTTCTAAAATGTTCATGGCCTCTTTATCCCTTTCAAGGCTACTTAGCTACATTGTTTTGTCTATTTTCTCTTTTCTTGGATGAATCTATTGGCATTTGAGCATGTCTCATGGCCTATTAGATTTCTTTCTTAAGTGCTATCATAGTATTATAATAGGCTTAGTAGGTATCAGGAATAGAAGACCGAGCACATTCAGGCATGGTAGGATCAAACTCTGGTACAACTGTTCAACATGGAAACCACTGTCTCAGGCAAAGTCTATATGTTTCTCCAGAAGACGAGAATGGGTATTAGAAGATGTTCAACAGCTAAAGAACTTAAGAACACAAAGACAGGACAGTATTGAGGGATTAATTGGGTGGGTTTTTTTACTGTATTGTACAGCAACAATGCAGCTAAGTATGCTGATGGTAGTCCTGCCGGTAAGAGTTAGCAGCCTTTTTTATGGCCATCATGGAACTCACCTATACATTTGGCTTGAGCGATCTCCCACCCTGCTCCTGATACTAACATGCATCTCAGTGTTCTTGATTTAAATCCATTTCACTGTGTATTTTTACGCACATGTGCATAAATATGTCAATTTTACATGTATAGGCTATTATTCGGGCATTTGTTTACAAGTCTTGTTTCTTAGTTGTACATATAGTATAAGTAGGCTTGGGATGTCTTGGATACAAACATAAATTATATTCAAAGACAATATTTGGGTTTACACTCTTATACAATATTTGAGAGATTTGAATGCTGGAATAACGTGTGATAGGCTGATAGGTAGCAATTCTACATCATATGGCACTTCAATGCAGAAAACTCACATAGACAACAGTAATGCTAAAATATTTTCCTGTTATTGAAAAATAACAGTAATGCTAAAATATTTTCCTGTTATTGAACAAAAGAATCTTATGCACAACGAATACTCACATAGACAACAGCAATAGTTGTAAGAGAAGAATAACAGTTCAATGTGATTATCAAGATGCCAAAGCCTTTTGTTTGTTGCTTGAGAGAAAAAAGGTCCAGACTCTCAATTGATCGGAGCAGAAAACAATATTAGGATGAGGTAGTGAGATTTTATTTAAGATAATAGATTGAAACCAAGCCTCTACGTTAACAAGGGTGTATACAGCCACAAGTATTCCCAAGCACAAGAACTCGGTCCTTACCCTCATGTTCAGAGCCAAAAGGAGCACAAACGGTCAAGCATCTTACAAAGTACTGAAAAGAGCACAAAGGCTCCAATACCTTTCAAGGCAAACAGATGAACCAAACTAAAACCGCGACCAAATACAAATTACTCTTTTCTCCTCTTTCCTAGATTGCAACCAACTTTAGCAAACAATTGCATAACTACCATCTCCAACAATTTGCAACCTTCCATCATCACAACACCATCCTCTTCTTTTAACAACAGTACAGATTAAGACAGTCATTTTTCTTTGAAATCTTCGTGTTACTTTATATATTACATCATTGATGAAGCAAATTGTGTCAGTTCTAGTTACAGATGAATGTGTTGCAACAATAAAAAGAATCGTCATTTATTATATTTTCTAGTGCAATACTCCTATCACGCTAAATATTGATTAGGTCAAGGATTCACTTACAGAAGTGTTCATATATAGCTGTCATGTACCCCTGCTTAGCTTTGCTGCTGATTATAATCCAAAAATATTATTCTGATTTTCACAGCTTGCTTTAAAGAATAACTTTAGGTAATTTTTTTTTTTTACTTTTCTTCGTGGAAAGAGAACCGGTCAAAGAAAGTAATGAAGAAAGACCTCAAATTAAATTATGGATATAACCAAATTATAAATTTGAAAATGAGCTTCGAATTATGATCTGGATCTCACTCGAGCTATCTATTGTTTACATATATATAGTCTGGATGACATCAAGTCTTGAGCTCTCAATTGTCATATTCTCTGGACACATGTATGACAGAGTGAGTCTCACTTTACTTGCTTTGGCCTAGAGCCTTTTAGAGTTTCATTGTTTTCTATTAGACATTGGTCCCAGATGTGCATAACATAATAGTCTTGGGAGGCATCAGGAATGTAATGTCCACAACCTCAGGTTCCGCGAGATAGAAACTATGGAACTCATGTGCAAAATAGTATAACTATTTAGACTTGAGAATTGGATTTTGTACATATGAGCACAGCTTCACATCATGTTGACATTCCTGACTTGCATCTGCGAGATCGTTAGTACCTTTCACCATGGTGCATCTGGATGTGACAAAAGTGGCAGTTGCGTGTTTAGCTTGAGAACTGGAGGCATAGTATCTTGGAAGGATGGAGAGCTAGATCATAGGTTATGGTCATACCTTTCAGCTGAGAGAAGGAAGTGGTGGAAGTGACAAGATGGGAGAGGGGAGCTGCAGGCCAACAGCGAAGAAGCACAAATCGAGGTGGTGATTGTTGCGATCCACCTGAAATATTTGGATATAACAGAGGAGAAAGAGGAAGAACAAGGAAGAACAGAGACAGAGTTGGCTTGGGAGAGAGACGGATAGTTTCTGTGCATGATGGATTAGTTCCCACCGCACACTAAGGAACACTAAGAGTTTTTCCCTGGGTGCATGCATCAAGTCTAGTAGGCTTAGGAGGCTGTGGGAATTCAGCCTTTACATTATGGATGCTTTCGAGTTTCGAATTAGATGCTTTCGAGTTTCGAATTGTCATATACTTTCCCTAGAAATGATTGGTCAGGAGGAGCGGTCATGAGTAGAAGGCATGTGAGGTACGGTATGACCGGCAGTCACGCAGACAAGTAAGTTGTCGAGTAGTAAATGGGAAAGGACAGGATTAAGGTATTGCAAATTTGTTGTTGAAAGTGAAACACATGCAACTCCTCTTAAGAACGTGTGGTCTATACTAGACAAGTGTTCCACAATGGGAATATGAGAAGCATGATAATTTTTTAAAAAAAACTATCTTTAAGTTCTAATTTCATAGCCATATGCTCAATTGAAGTAAATGCTTTATGAGATGTTGGCATAGATTTTGTACTATAATACGGGGTAATATTGAGATGCGTTTATGGTTGTAATGATCAGGATTCCATTAACTGCATCATGTGAAATCGGTTGGGATAAGCATCTGCATTTGCGGCTACAGAGAAGTGTTTGCAATTTCCTCAATTATTTTCTCTCAATTCAATTCCTGAATTTCATTCAGTTACATACCTAGCAAGCCGTATAATACTGCGAATGCATTTCTTCTCGAGTGTAAATAGTAGTAGGCTTAAAAATACCTAGAATTGATGTATGATACATTTTTTTTGACTGAAATTGATGTATCATACATTGTCTGAAAGACAGAAAGTTGCCTTGAATTAGATTATTCAACGCATGTTCAGAACCAGGCTACGAAATCTTGATGATAACCCGCCATTTACCACTACTAAGAGAGAGTGACATGTAAGCATTTCCAACCCAAATAATTTAAATAGAGCTTGATAGAATGTCTCAAAGACTCAAAGCCGGTGTAGTATTAGTATATTGCTTGCCTCTACAGGTAATCGCCAATGATTCGGATAAATCTAAAATTTCCTGATCAACAGCTGATCATAAATATTCATACCCACCATCAATATTTATGGTTCCTATTCATTCATCCCATCATAATATTCATACCCACCATCAATGCAAGTCGATCTGATGATCCCTATTTATAAACTCTTTTGCTTTTCTCTTTAATTTCACCTTTCAAAATTTTCATCTCGATTAAGATTTTTAGCATATATGTGCCTACTGCCTAGTGTTTCTCTGACAATTATAGTGCAATATGGGAGTAGGAGTTGTCGGGATTGCAACATTGACCTCTGCGCTCTATCCTTATTCTGCTTGACAATACGAAGCATATATAAATATTTTACAGCATGCATGAAACATAGTTCCTTGCTAGTTTGCCCACCATCTTCTAACTGAGTTACTCCCTCCATTCCATAATATAAGGCACAACCACTTTTTTTTTAGATGTTCCATAATATAAGGCATGCATGCATATAGGCCATTAACTATGATCTCTTCTCCATTAAATTATTAATTTTTTAAAACCTCCACTCTCATGTTCTCTAATTCTATTGGATGCATGCATTGTATTTATTAGGATGATCCAAAGTACAAGATGATAATAATTATTACTATTTTTTCTACAGAATTAGTTGAACTTAGAGTAGTTTAACTTTGACCAAAGTCAAAACGTCTATAACCTGAAACGGAGGGAGTACCTATATACCTTGTCTGCTTGCCAGGTACTTTTCGTTGGACCAGAGCAAATGCTATAAATTTAAGCTAACTTGTTGCTGCTACGTACTCTGGGCGCTAGAAAACTGTAAAACCCAAATGCCCAATAAACCATATTCATCCAATGCCCATGGGAAAAGCAGCTGTGTTATAATGTTAGTCTCGATCGGTGGTTCGATGATCAGCGATGATCTGAGGATGGGATGCATGGGGAATTCGAGATGAGGAACCAGGACGCCGTGACGTACTGAAAGCCCATTTGAGGGATCACCGCATTGAAGTGCATGTCATGTTAGCCCCTCACAGGTTAAGGGGGTGTTTGGGAGGGTAAGTCCCTCCCTAGAGACTTATTGTATCTCTCCCAAACACCCCCTAAATACTTTGGCAAATGCTGTGCTCTTGTTCGTTTGATCGGCGTCGTGATTGGCCCATCTGCTTGACAGAGACGGGACTTCGGTCGACCAGCTCAGAGCAAGTCTAATAGTAGTGTAGTAAGCTATTAGGTTCAAAATAATAACCATGTCAGCAAAATATTTATATTTAGCTATAAGATATATGGTTTATACAATAATTGGGTTTTAACTTGTCTATAGATGGTACATGGATTCAATTTTTTTAATCAGACTAGCAGTATCATTCACTCATCCACCTGTTGTATTGGCTGCATGCAAGTGAAAATTAATGTTGCTTCGTGGAGCGTGTGAGGAGCCAGCGGTAATTTAGTCGCCCACTTGCTCTCTCTCTCTCTTTCTTCTAAATCTCTCTTCCAGGTCACCAACAAAACTGAGGTGGCGCTCCTATCGCCGGTTGACATACCTCTACTATACTTGCTCTCATGGTGTGCAAACCTTTGTTACACCCTGTCGTGCGCGGTCTTTCTCATGAGAGATATATGTTTATGTCATCTCTAGGTTGCTTATGGGATTCGTTAAGATTGTGTTAAAAATTAACCTTTTTGCCATGTACTTTTTATTAGAAACACAGTACAAACATAATCGTGCACAATGCATGCACACTCACTACTACGAACGCATACACGCACACTCTATTCTTATGAGCACCTCCAGAAAACTAGACCGTCATATTTTGATTTTAACGAAGTCACCACGAACGTCTCGCTATCGATGGGTAAGTCGTCTACCACTGAAAGAATAACTAGTCGTAAATACGAGCACATGTGGGGTGGGTTAGTTCCACCACAGAGAATATAACCAGTTGAGCTACGCTCACTTCACTTTTGCCAAATTTAATTGGACAGTAAACGATTTCCTAGCAAATTTTAATTGGACAGTAAACAATTTTCTAGCAGTGTAATATAAGGGAATTTAGCTATATAACTACATAGGCAAAATCCCTTAAATTTGTAGACGGAAGGAGTATCAAACAACTTTTAATTGTTGGAAAAAAAACATATTATTAAAGTGATACCAAGTTAACCAATATAATTCACTAGCCCCAAACAAAATCATTTTTTTTATAGATACAGACACTCTCTAAGTTAATTACCGAAAAAATATTTAGCATTCTGAGATGGAAGTCCAAGTACGGCGATTGCCGCGACCGATCAAATGGGCTAAATCACAACATTTCTGTAGGCCGTGGATCGGTGAGGGGCTAACATGAGCCTAGAAGCTCGCTTAGCTCGTATTCCACATGCATCCCATTCTTAAAGCATTGCATCATCGAATCACTGAAATAACATTCTACTATGTTTATTTTTATTTTTGCAGGGAACATTCTACTGGTTTTTACGGTTGCTTTCGCATCGTCGAATCATTGAAGGCGAGATGGTTGGGTTTTATATAGTTTTAGAGTGCCAATTCCGCCGAGAGGACCTAGTAGCATGCGGCTAGCTCATTTTATGAGACGAGATTTGCTCCGGTCCATCAAAAAATACCTCGAGGTACCGGTACCTCATGGTACTAAATCGTTTCTGATCGTTGGATCTAACAATACACATCCTGCTTAGCTAGATCCAACGATCAGAAACGATTTAGTACCATGAGGTACCGGTACCTCGAGGTATTTTTTGATGGACCGGAGCAAATCTCGTCTCATAAAATGAGCTAGCCGCATGCTACTAGGTCCTCTCGGCGGAATTGGCACTCTAAAACTATATAAAACCCAACCATCTCGCCTTCAATGATTCGACGATGCGAAAGCAACCGTAAAAACCAGTAGAATGTTCCCTGCAAAAATAAAAATAAACATAGTAGAATGTTATTTCAGTGATTCGATGATGCAATGCTTTAAGAATGGGATGCATGTGGAATACGAGCTAAGCGAGCTTCTAGGCTCATGTTAGCCCCTCACCGATCCACGGCCTACAGAAATGTTGTGATTTAGCCCATTTGATCGGTCGCGGCAATCGCCGTACTTGGGCTCGGACGAACAGCAGCCGCGACCATGCAAAGACGTCCGTGGATAGCAAACCTTACCGGAGCCCGCGTGTGGTGCTGGTGCGCGGCCTCAGCGTGCTACTTCGCTGCTGGCGAAACGGTGGCGGTCGACGCCGTGCTGGTTAGGCACTAGGACACCTCACGTAAGATTGTCATCTCAAGAAGATCCAGTCGGCGAGATTAACGATGCGATTAATATTGGTAGCAATATAGGATGTGACTCGTATTGAGGCCATAACTGTGCTACCATATGTGGGGGTCGACTAGATGGGAACGTATCCAGTATGGCTGCCTCTGTAATCTCCCATACTCGTGTACTACTCCCTCCATTCTATAATATAAGGCACAACCATTTTTTTTAAGATGTTCCATAATATAAGGCATGCATGCATGTAGGCAATTAACTATAACCACTTCCCCATTAAATTATTACTTTTTTAAATTCTCCACTCTCATGTTCTCTAATTCTATTGGATGCATGCATTGTATTTATTAGGATGATCCAAACTACACGATGATAATAATTATTTTCTTGGTCATTGGGTTAGGGGTGGTTATGCCTTATATTTTGGAATGGAGGGAGTACTATATAAGAATGTTATGGTCATGCATGCGACATAATGGTCTCGGTAGGTTTTACAAATCTATATCTACTTAAAAAATACATAATGCTTCCGATCGTCCGTTTCATCCGTCGTTGTCGTGTGAGTCCGAATCCGTCTTTTTTTTAAAAAAAAAATCCCCCAGCAGATTAGCCTCCCAACCCCTTTGCCCCCAATTCCCAAGAATCACAAAATCACTCAATTGCAATCCCAAATCAAAACCAAGAATCCCCACAAAATCAACATCCCAAATAAAAAATAAAATCCAAATCCTAACCCTAGCCATCTCCCGGAGCCGCCTTCCTCGTGGTCGCCATCATCGTCGGCATCGCCGCCCTTCACCGTGACCGGCTCCCGAGCCCGCCGCCGCTCCCGCACTTTCCCAGGCCGCGTCGCCACACGGGGAGGGGAAGCAGCAGCCGCCGAGCCCACATGCGGTTGCCGTCGACGCCACCACCACTGTCAGTATCGCCGCGGCGAGGGAGGCGAGAGGGGTCAGAGGAGCCGCCGCCGCCGGATCGTTTCCTCCGGCCCACCACGCCTGCGGCGATCCACCACGGTCGCCGCCAACACCGCGTCACCGGATTTGTCGCACGAAGGGAGGCGAGGGAGGGGGGAAGCGGCGCCGCATTGAGAGAGAGAGCAGAGGGAGGGAGGGGAAATTGTTTTGGCGTTAGGTTCTGGATCCTTGTGAACTTTTATATAGCCGTGAGTCAATCTAGGACCGGTCTCATCAGATCGGACGGCTCAAGCTTTCGCCGCGTGTTCCAGGCCGCCCACTCTATGGGCCCGCTTGTAATCTCCGTCACAGAATGCAGTTTACATTGTATGTCCGCTAAATTGTCCCTTGAATATCTGCTTCTCAGGGCCCGCCACACTATAGGGCCGCCTCATAGCCGTTACGACGGAC
>CM020184.1:15115494-15146188 GCA_009805545.1 Oryza longistaminata | reverse complement strand
TAACCACAGACCTCAGAGCGGAGGGGATCTTTTTCTACTGCGCTGTTTATTGTCACGAAATGCCTTTCTTTTGTGCTTTACTGATTTTTGTAATATTGGGAAAGTGCATCTATCTTGACTCCTTGTTTGTCTTTGTATTTTTGCTTTGAGAATCTTTAATGGAGAACTTTTAACAAATCAAGTACACTGCTTTCCATGTTTGATTTCTTTTTCTGAATTGTTAAGTGCTTGAGTCTAGTATAGACCAATAAAAGCATTTACCACTCCCATTGGTGTACAGATTACTATATGGAATATCTTCCATCTTTCCCCCACTTCACATCATTATGTAGGCCTTTCCATTGTGATAGCGATCCCTTGTATCTATTCAACTTTGTTGGTATGTCTTTATTTACATGCCAGCCACCAAACAGAAGGGCACCATTCGTATTTGCACTGGTGTTCTAACAATTTACAAAAATGAGTGCTAAGTTATGGTTTTTGCAGGTTATCGAACTAAATATCTTGCTATAACCAAAAAAAAAAAAGGCTTAACTGATCATAAAGATGGAGAATACAATCAGTTTTCATCCAATATTATATAATGATGTTATCTGATTAGATTTTAATATCTGTGAATAAATCCCTCCACAGAGACAAAAAGTGGATGCTAAGGGACAGAACAATTGTTAGTCAAAGGAATGATAAAAAAAGATGTGTTAGGGCCTGCCTTATCACTTTAAAAAAAATGCTAAGAATACTTTGCTTTCAAGCCTTAAAATTTAACTCAAGTAGCATTGCAAGTGGTTCTGTTCTTGGATGAGGATTATCTGCAGGTTAGCTTGAAAATTGAATGATAATCTATTAAGTTTTAACCAACATTTTGGTTATTATTCTAATTCATTTGTTTAACAGCGTCCTCACACCCAAATGTTCCCGATATAGTGTTGCTCCGCCAGATATGCACCCATGTTCGCATTGATTACACAATGGCTCTGCATGTACTCGATGGGGGGAGGTTGAACAAGCTGTTATGGAGAGAGCGAGAAATTCTTTATTTAGTTTCTTGTTTGTCTTAAATCAAAGGAGCACACATACTATGTGTTTGGAGGCTATACTCATTGCCTCAGGTAAACATACATTGATGTTGTTAAATTTTCATCTCTATATCTATGATCTACTAAAGGGAAGTGGGTGATAGTATTTTGTTGGAAGTGAACTGTTGATAGTAAAGAGGTTTGTTCTTAATTGCGTCTCTGATATCTTTTATGCAATGGCAGATTTATTCATTGAGTTTCCACGATATATGTTGGAAATACAAAAATCTAATAGCAAAAATGAAAATTCTTTTAGTCGAATATTTTTTATTTTTTTTTATTACTTTTTGGTCACTTACGGCAGTTCTTGTTTAGAATTTTTTTTTGTTCTCCTAGAGTTGGAACTTAAATGATCTCTTTTGCACCTAGCCACTTATCACTTGTGTTTTTTCATCTATGCAATTCTGAATGTCAATTGTTTGAAGTGATAGGATGGTAGCAATTAACTGCATATGGTGATATTGGAATGCAGGGTGATACTTTGCAGCGGTGCGAGAACAGAACCATTTATCATGATTACAGGAAGTGGAAGGTAGAGAGATTCACACAATTATATTTTTTTCCAATATGTATTGGTCATGCGTACCCCGCCCATTGAATACGTAATGCCATATATTGTATTAAATATGATATTCATATTCCAGATGGTTCCTGCTTTGCATCCAGCAAAGTCCTGAGCCGTGAAAAAGAATCTACTTTGCGGCTTGTAGAAGCAGGGTAAGCAGATTGCCTGCATTTTGTTGAAGCCTTTTCCTTTGTTACGGTGAATGTTTTTGTCCTACTACCAAATACGAATTCACATTTTCTTTCTTCAGCGTGTCGATAGTGGGAGCGCACATTGACTGATCCACAGCGTGATGAATTGAGGACATTTGCTACGTGCATTTGACATGGCAGAGAAGTCAGATTAAAGGAGGCTAATGGGATTTTGCATTGGATTAATGCTGATGCAGCTGGAGAGGTAATCCTTTCCTTGACGCTAGATTGACTTGATCAGTCAATTTCTCCCCTTTCTTTCTTTATTTTTAAATAGGATGTATTATTTCATTCTTTTAGGTTGCCTCTGTTCTTTTTTTTGTTTAGATTTTTTATAAAAACACCCTTTTTTTGGTAAATCACATAACCATGAGAGTACTCACCAGTGCTTGCCTTGTATGTTCAGATTGTTCGATCGAAAACGAATTGGTACCGTGAGATACTGGTACCTCGAGGTACTTTTTTTTGTGACGGAGCAAATCCCTACATCCCTCTGTTTCAGGTTATAAGACGTTTTGACCTTGACAAAGTCAAACTTACCTAAGTTGACTAATTTGTATAGAAAAACGTTTAGTAATATTTTTTAACCAGGACAAATATATTAGTAAAATTTATTTCAATTATAGATTTATAATAAAAATTATGCTGGCGTTGTAAATATTACTAATTTTTTCTTACAGATTAGTTGAACTGAGACGTAGTTTAACTTTGACCAAAGTAAAACGCTATAACCTGAAACGGAGGGAGTACCTATATACCTTGTCTGCTTGCCCAGGTACTTTTCGTATGAGCAGAAGCAAATGCTATAAATTTAAGCTAACTTGTTGCTGCACGTACTCTGGGCGCGAGAAAACTGTTAAAACCCAAATGCCAATAAACCAATTCATCAATGCCCCATGGAAAAGCAGCGTTTTAATGTTAGTTCTCGATCGGTGGTTTCGATGGATTCAGCGAATGATCTGAGGATGGCGTATGCATGGGAATCGAGATGAGGACCAGGACGCCGTGACGTACTGAAAGCCCATTTGAGGATCCACCGCATGAAGTGCATGCATGTTAGGCCCCTCACAGCCGTTAAATACTTGGCAAATGCGTGCTCTTGTTCGTTTGATCCGGGCGTCGTGATTGGCCCATCTGCTTGACAAGACGGGACTTCGTGTCGACCAGCTCAGAGCAAGTCTAATAGTAGTGTGGTAGAAGCTATGAGGTTTCAAAATAATTATACCATGTCCAGCAAAAATATTTATATTTGCTAAAGGATAATCGTTTATACAATAATTGGTTTTAAACTGTCTATAGATGGTACATGGATTCAATTTTTTATCAGACTAGCAGTATCATCACTTCATCCACCTGTTGTATTGGTGCATGCAAGTGAAAAATTATTGTGCTCTTGGAGCGTGTGAGGAAGCCAGCGGTAATTTAGTCGGCCCATTGCTCTCTCTCTCTCTTTCTTCTAAAATCTCTCTTCCCAGGTCACCAACAAACTGAGGTGGCGCTCCTATCGGCCGGTTGACATACCTCTTACTAATACTTGCTCTCATGAGTGTGCAACCTTTGTTACACCTTGTCGTGCGCGGTCGTTCTCATGAGAGATATATGTTTATGTCATCTCTAGGTTGCTAGGATTCGTTAAGATTGTGTTAAAAAATTAACCTTTTGCCATGTACTTTTTATTAGAAAACACAAGTACAAACTAATCGTGCACAATGCATGCACACTCACTACGTACGAACGCATACACGCACACTGTATTCTATTGAAGCTCTCCAGAAAACTAGACCGTTTCATTATTTTGATTTTGACGAAGTCACACGAACGTCCTCGCTATCGATGGGTAAGTCGCCTACCACTGAAAGAATAACTAGTCGTAAATACGAGCAACATGTGGGGTGGCGTTAGTTCCACCACAGAGAATATAACCAGTGGAGCTACGCTCAAACTTCCACTTTTGCCAAATTTAATAGGACAGTAAACGATTGCCTAGCAAAGTTTAATTGGACAGTAAACAATTTTCTAGCAGTGTAATATAAGGCGGAAGTTTAGCTATATAATACATAGGCAAAATCCCTTAAATTGTAGACGGAAGGAGTATCAAAAAACTTTTAATTGTTGAAAAAAAAAATATTATTAAAGTGATACCAAGTTAACCAAATATAATTTCACCTAGCCCCAAACAAAATTCATTTTTTATAGCATACAGAACTCTCTAAGTTTAATTACCGAAAAAAATATTTAGCATTACTGAGATGGAAGTATTGAAAGAAAAAAAGACAATCACTTACAAAACGCATGGCATACTAGTCAAGAAAAGATGCTACAGTCAAAGAAAAGATGTTGAGGACGTATTCAGGTTGTTCACCTCAATCAAATGAGGCCGGTGAAATACCATTTACCATCTTTTTTTTTAACAATTCGGACAAGATTAATCATTGATGTTTCTATTGATAGAACCGGGAAAAAAAATTAAAGTCTATAACCCTGTAATGCCATCTTGTACAGATTAATCCATTTTTTAGCAAAAGCATTACAACAAGATGAGATGTTCTTTTCCCATCCTATAGTGAAATATAAAACTGAGAAAATTTTACTCCGGCCCCGTGAAATATAAACTGTGATGTTCGCTGTGTACCTTTGTTTTATATGTGTGGAAAAAAAAAAATGCAGTACTGGCTAATGCGAGAGAGCTAAATGTTTTCCTTCCTTTCTCTGGCTGGTGTAGCACTGAAGTGCTGAGTAACTTCAGCTCACTCCCATATTATCTTACCTATACCTTCCCAAGTGCCCATAAAAAGGCTAAGCTGTTGCCTGCAATGCTGGCTACTTCGGCAGTATACCAGCACTAGAAAAAACTGTAAGCCCAAAAACCATCTTCATCCTCTGTTCTTCGGAAAAAGCAGCGGTGAGAAGAGAAACGTATATCTCAGTAGTTCGACGATGCGATATCCCTGAGGATGGAGCATTTGGAACTCGAGATGAACAACGATAACGTTCCAAGGCTCCTTCTAGGCCATGATTTGGCATGGTAGCCTTTAGCGACTGAAAATATTTGCAATTGCAGTGCTCCAATGCACTTGATTGGCGTTGCGATGCTCCCCTTTGCAAGAGGCAAGGATTTCTGTTGCCGTCCTGCTCGTCACACAAACCTCAGAGAGCTTCGTCGCGCGTGCAGATTGTCAGCGCGTGGAGTTTGCTGGTGAAACGACAGTTAACCAGCATTGGGCTGAATACTTTCTCGCAGTGCATTGATTATCTCGTTAGTTTTTGTCTTTCTCAACTTGATCTAGATTCGACAAGGCAACGTTAATAAATGTTTCACCATGTAAACTTAATAGGACAGTAATTAAATGATTTCCTTAGCAGTGTAAAGATTTCTTAGCACCCTACCCTCGGTGTGGTCTATTTGGATTGGAAGGAATGGAATAACGTGTGTTCAGCCGCTGCACACGCGTCCTGGCCCGAGGTCATCATGGCCATGGCGTAGGAGCCGCCAGAGTGGCGCAGAAAGCCACCCTCTGGCGGCTTCCAGGGTCTTGTAGCCTGCACTTCCTATATAGGGTGCTAGGTCGCTAGGTCATCTATTTTGTAGCGTGAGAATAGGCGTAAGTTCCTCTGTTTTTTAGTTTATTTTTCTTTCTCCACCCTTGGCTCTTGTTTCCTCTTTGTTTGCCGTTTGTAAAATTTTATTCCTCTTGATACAAATGTGCGTATCCTTTTACATATTCCCAAAAAGAAACTATGGCGGAATATGAAATATTTTACCCCATCCTCAACATTTCCGGTGCAGGAAGCTCCTCCCCACTCCCTCCTTGACCAGTCTAAAAAAAGGAAAAAAAAAACTCTGGCGTCTATTATGGGAAACTGTTTTAAACATCGGGTGGACGTCCACCCGTTTCTTGCATGTCATCTAAATAGTTATGAAAAATTTTCAAAAAAATAGCATGATAGGTTAATATGAATATATCACTTCATAAACATGCAAGTTCAAATTCGTCTTCAATAAATTGTAACAAAAATAATAATTTTGACTGTGAATTACGGTAAACCAGTTAGAGTTTAATTTGTTATTTTTGTTACAACTTGTAGAAGTCGAATTTTGAACTTGGCATGTTTGTGAAGTTATATATTACATATTAAACTATCTTGTAAAATTTTTTGAATTTTTTCATAATCATTTAGGTGGCATGCAAAAAAACGGGTGGACTATCCACCCGACAGATTAGAAAACATCTCCTCCGTCTATTATGTCTCTCGTCGCTTCGCCGGAGCTCCGGCCACTTACCCGTCGATCTGCGTGACTACACATCCTTTCTCCACTTGCTCAAGGTAAATAGATAGGTTTCAATCCTGTGATCGTCCAGTACATATGATTGTATTGATCAAAACAGAAACACGAATTGATGATGTCACCTGAATGACTTGAATCAAGTTGAGGCAAACACCATATAGAAAAAAAATATTTTTTCCACCTCCCAGTACTAGTTCTCATTAGTGCCTTAAATCGCACAGAAAAAAAAAATTCCACTGTAGAAATAAAATAATACTGTCCTTGCGTTGACTTTGGTTATAATATATATTGTGTGGTGTGTGTGTGCTGTGAGTGTTGTGACCAAATAATGTGTTACCAATGTTCAGATCGAAATGTTCTCCTTTTTCTCCTCTCGTCTGGTTGGTGTGAGGCACTGAAAGTGCTAGCGCCTCTTCAATTCCAAGTGCCCATAAATAAATGCAAAATTTGCTACAGGACATCCAAAAAACGTTGTAATTAGCTAGGAGACACCACAAGAATCGTTATGCTGTAGGGCATGTAAAAAACAGGTAATTAGCTGCTGGACACGTGGATTATTTTATTATATTCAAAAGAATTGGGAGAGAGAAATAGCTGTGTAAGTACGTTCTAACCCTTTGATTTTTTTTATTTTCTTTTTTCTTCCTTGTCCTTTTCTCTCTCTCTCATTATTTCTCTCTTTCTCTCACTGCTCTCAACCGCCGCCTTCAACCTCACCCTCCGCTTCGCCCGTCATCGCAGCACTCGCCCGCGGCCGCTGCTCCACCCACAGCGCGAGCAGCTGCAAAGGTTGCTGCTGGTGTAAGTGGAGACGACTCTATTGAGGAAGCTGCAAAGGTACGTTGCTGTGGTGGTGGTGGTCGCCGAGTTGGACACGACAGCCGGGTGGCGCCATGGCCCGTGACGCGGTGGCTCGCGCGCGGCCATAGCTAGCGCGTACGACAAGGACGACGACGTCGTACGGCGTCGAAACAGGTGGGAGGGGTGACTTCAGATAGTTTGTACATGTAGAGAGGAGATGGATGGAGTGTAACCTGGAAAGCACAGCATTATTGCTTAATCGAACATAAAGGGGATTAACATCTGGAGTAGAGAGGAAGGATTAATCTGGCTAACTGAAGTACAGTAAATATTCGAGTGGCCAAAGTGTCCCTAATGTTTGTGTCAAATCTAATCCACTGGTTTGTGTGAAGCAATAATCATATCGTTATCTAGGAAAAAATTGATACGGGACATTCAAAGTTTGTGACATTTACCTGTGTAACCAAAGGCAAAGTTTTCTTTAATGAGTGTTTCTCTCTCCAATTCCTTCTGAAATAATAAAATAAGGCAACGAGTGTCTGATAGCTAATTACCAGTTTTTTTTGGTGTCCGACAGCAATTCGCGTTCTTGCGATGTTCTACCAGCTAATTACACATTTTTTGAGTGTCCAGTGACAAATTTTGCCTAAATAAATAAGCTAGCCACTACTCCTCAGGGCAGAATCGGCACCATAAAATTGCAAACCATGACCATCTCCCTTCCTCTGTTTTGTGAGAAAGCAGTTGTGAGAACTAGTAGAACACTATCTCTGTGATTCGACGATGTGATGCGCTAAGAATGGATGCAAGGGAATTTGAGGCAAACAACCTCAATGTAGAGAAGCTCGTGCATAGGCATCCTATGTAATGTTAGCCTCTCATAGATTTCCTACCTCGCCAAATACTGTGCTCTAGTTCATCCTGTGTGCTGAGAGCATAAGAAAGAAAGTCATAGAAATCGTCGTAGCAAGCGAAGTTATCGTTGAAGCTGTCATAGTAGACCATAGTAATCGTCGTAGGAAGCGAAGTTGTCGAAGTCGTACTCATCGTCGACGTCGCCGCAGTTGATGGTCTCGGGTTCGCACAAGAGCCATCGCTTGAAGGGCTGAGATATCTGGCGATCTCGGTAGATGAGCAAGATCCGAGTGGCTGGAAGATAACACCGACCTCCTTGGAGCCAGATTCAATCTGAGCCGAAGTCAGATTAGATCGAGACCTGCGGGGAGAGGGGTCCTTGATCCAATATGGTGTGAGGTCGTCTAGGAGTCGCATGGTGATCACCGGGTAAAACCGGTGTGTCTTGAGCTGGGCTTGGTGAGAGAAAGAAGTCTTGGGGTCTCGCCCGAGTGGTTCGAAGCCAACTCGAGGGAGATGATGTTGGAGTAGATCTTGGCTGAGTTTGGGAGACCAAACGTGGCCAAACCGCCGTCTCTTCTCGACTGGTTCGAATCCGAGTCGAGAAGAGTGATCTTGCCGAAGTTGTCGGTGATGAAGTCGAGGCTGCCGAAGCGGTACGCCTGCCCTGGAGGGAAGGCAAAGTAATACCTGATGTAGATCCAATCGCACTAGTTGGCAAAAAACTTGACGCTGCCCTACCTGGCGGCGCGCCAACAACTGTCGAAACTAGATTTCCGCAATATTAAAGGGGTAGCAAACAAGCAGGAAAGTGGATGGGTTATGAGACAAAGGATTTATACAGGTTCAGGCCTTCTCGATGAGAAGTAATACGTACTCCTGTCCGGGGAAATATTCCGCCGATTGTGTTATTGATCTGACGATCTAAGGTGAGTTATGCCCTCAAGGGGCACCCGACCCCTCCTTATATAGGCGAAGTAGTCAGGATTACAAGATAGAGACTTTATCCCTTACAGTCTAAAGCTCTATATATACTTTACATCATAACTGACTAGGATTACAAGATATTCCTTGTATACACAAGTTACCATAATACCCGAGTCCTTATCTATACATATTCTACTCATATAAGTTATTCCCTATAATCAGTCGAATAACATTGCCTTGTGGGTATATGGTAATCTCCACAGAAATGGTTTCCTGTTCGTCTTTGCAAGGACAATAGCATGAACCGTGCCAATTGTTGCGGGGAAGCCTTAGCCAAGCCTGAATGTGTGGACAGAGTGCATTGATTTGATGGTGGAAACATGGAGCGTTGTTGCTTATAAAGACGATCTATTATGTAGGATTGCCTCATGTTAATCGGATCGTGTTCACCATCCAGCAGGCATATGCATGCATCTCTGTGATTTTCTTACGTACCTGATAGGTGCCGGTTGGGAAACCCCATAGGTACCGGTTTTTTCAACCGGCACCACAAAGACGGCACTGATATGAAGAGAAAATAGATGTTGGTTTAGAACCGACACCTTGAGGTTTCAAGAATAAAAAAACGGCTCGATGCATCGGCTCGATTTGAGTCGATGCATCGAGTAAATCCCCTTTGCACCAACCAGATTGCATACAAACAATTTAATTTATATACATGCAAGAACACAAGAAACACACATGACAGAAAAAGAAAAACATGAAAAGTAAGAACACAACTCCCATCTTGGCCGTTGTCATCTCCCTTGCCGTCGGCCGCCACCGCACCTTACGCCGGGCCGGTGCCTCCCCTCTTGGCCAATCTGTAGAGGGGAGACGCTGCGCCACCGCCTCCGCCACCCCCTTCCGCCGAATTTGATAGAGTGGAGGTGCCGCTAGGCCGTCGCCGACTCCTCCTGACCGGATTTGGTGAAGGGCGCTGCCACCTCTGCCGCGGCACCGGTGTCAGGCCAATGCCTCCCCTTCCGTCCGGATCTGGCAGAGGGGAGGCGCTGCCCCGCTTCCACCGTCGGGCCGCCGCTGAGCTGGTGGGGTGGGCTGCAAGAGAGCCGAGGGGAGGGCATGCGAAAGATGGAGGAGGAGAAGAGGAGAAGAAAGAGAAGAGAAGAAGAGAGAGAGAAAGGTGGGGCCGGATGGAAAGAAACAGCTTGAAAATGGTCTCCCTCTCCTGTGCGGCTCGGCTCGGTTTTACGGCGGTGTGTTTATTTTTTTTAAAAAAAGCGGCACCTATGTTACGGGATGAAAACGGATCGGATGATATCTGATCTACTCTGAATCCATTCGAAATGACGATATGGTATGAGTTTATAAAAATCCGGCGATAAGGATACGGATACGGGTAGTGTGGTGCAGATGCAAATAAGATATGGTATCTCTAAATATGTGGATGCGGATTATCCGGTAGGCTATTTGCCGGATAATCTAAAATTGTCAACATAAGTAACCACTCTATATGTTGCATACAATATGAGTCGGCCCATCAAATTGGGTAGCTCTAATATGCGAAGGATCGCGTGCACGCGGAATACGTGATCGGGAAAGAAAAAACAGATCCCGGACGCACAAGTCTGGCAAAGAGCCCGCATGTACGATCGCATTGGGAGACGGGTACCCCTAATGCCCGTGTGTATGATTCATTAATGCATTTCAGGTATTATTTTATAAACATCCACGCGCTTGTTTTTCTTTTCAGTTTTAGATATAGTTGTGTCTGCATTGGTTGATATCTATTGCCCAATAATTTCTAGTACGCGTACTAGTTTTTTAGTGGTCTGGGGGTGACCTAACATCCTAAGTGTAATTAGGTTGTGGTTTTGGATCACAACGTGCTATTTTCTACTTCCTCCGTTTCACAATGTAAGTCGTTCTAGCATTTCCCACATTTATATTGATTGTCATGAATCTAGAAATAGAACGACTTACATTGTGAAAATGGAGGGAGTATGTAAGAACTTCTGACATACAAACATCTACAGATACAAACTTTATACACACAAACTTTTGATCTAGAAATTTTATACGCATAAACTTTAGATATAAAAAGTTTCTATAGATGGATTTAAATCAAAAAAGAAAAAGATGGTATGAACTTTCTATTCTGCCGAAAGCAGGCCCACGCAGGTAGCCGCATACAAATTTTGCTCTGCACGTATGCTCTGTTTTCACCCTATCTTCCCATGGAAATTACTTGTGTAGGCTAAAATGGGTGTGGATTAATTCTATGGTCAATTTTATGACAGGCATATCTTTTTCGGTAGGCCCGGAAATTCGATGGGCATAGATGGGCCTCGTTTTCATCTGCCAAAGATAACAAAACTGGGCCGGCCTCTACAGGTTATAGCCTAGATGACCCAAAGAAAATGCATGCATGGGTTTCTCTAACTACTACTCAATTGTTTCTCTTGAGAGAGTACTGAAGTGCTGGTAATTTCAGTCACTTCATATATACATATATATATATATATATATATATATATACTTCACCAAGTACCTATAAATAAGCTAGCTCTAGCTGTTGCTGCTACTCAGGCCAAACTAGCACTAGTAGAAAACTATAAACTCAAACCACATTCATCCTCTCCCTTTGAGAAAATCAGCGGTGAGAATTGAAGTTGGAGTAGTAGAATGTTGTCTCGGTAGTTCGATGATACGATGCCCTGAGGATGGGATGCATGGGGAATTCGAGATGAACTACAGTGACCAACCAAAGCTCGTCTTGAGGCATCGATAGTAATGTTAGCCCCCTCACAGCAGATTGAACACCTCGTCAAATGATGTGCTCTAGTTCATTTGATCGGCGTTGCAATTGGCCACATTGCTTGCAAGAGACAGGAGCCATGGACATTCTGATCGTCGTGCGCGATCCTCAGCCGAGCCCGTCATGCATAGTGAAGCTCATGTGCAAGATCACCTCGTTCTGTTGTAGTAGTGAAGAATCGCTGCCGGCTGGTACGTCGCCCATGGCCTCTGCGGACCTCTGGACACTATCGATCTGCATGACTGCAGCAGTCTTCTTCAGTTGTCCGAGGTAAATCAATAGGTTTTTCAGTCTGGTGATTGAATCTACCTTAAGCTGCTCCTGTCATATATGAAGGTTTCCATGACTGATCAATAACCAACGCCGACCGGTTTTGGCATGGCACAATGTGCCTACACCTTCACAATTCCAATGAACAAGGCCAATCCTTCACTAGTACAATGTGTCTATTTCTTTCTATCGATAAAATAGAACAGACCATTTTCAGGACAGAAGAAGCTTTCTTTTATGCGTGGACAGAACATGAATTGATGATGTTCACCTGGATCAAGTTGAGGCTATGAAAGCCACGGCATCCATCTTTGACCACTACCAAACATCATAAAAAAAATAATTTTTTCCACCTCCTAGTACTGTTTCTCATTAGTGCCTTAAATCAGAAAGAAAGAAATTCATAAAGTAAAATATACTGTTTTTTCCTTATACTTTGGTTATAAATATACGCGAGTATGTGACAAAAATATGTGTTACTATTGTTCAGAGAGTAATGTTTTCACTTTTTCTCCTCTCGTCTGGTTGTGCACTGAAGTGCTAGCTAGTACGTACCTCTTCAATTCCAAGTGTCCATAAATAAGCTAGCCACTACTCGAATCAGCAATATAAAACTGCAAACTATAACCATCTCCTAGTCCTTTCTACGTTTTGTGAGAAATTAAAGCAGATGTGAGAAAGAGTAGAGAACGCTATCTCGATAATTTGACGATACAGCTCTTATCTAATTAAGAATGCGATGTATGGAGAATTTGAGAAGAGCAACCTCAACGTAGAGAGGCTCGTGTTGAGGCATAGCAGGTCATGTTACCCCCGATTATTGTCCATATATAAGCTATCTACTGCCTACTAGCTAGCTCGGTCTCTAGGCTGAACCAGCGTGAGGAAATTGTAAATCCTGACTGTCTCCGTCTGTTTTTGTGGAAGTAGCGATCAGGAAGAGTAGAACATCGATCGTCTTTGATACGAGAATGGGATGCATGTGGAATGCGAGATGGGCGAGATCGAAGACTCTAGGTCAATATATTCCACGGATGTCTCGCTGTTGATAAATACAATGTCTACCACTGAAAAAATAAATAGCCGTAAATGCGAGCACCCGTGTCAAAACTGGGATTTAAACCCATGTGGATTGGTTCCACCACAATGAACTAACTAGTTAAGCTACACTCACTTCACATGGAAAATCAATTCCACAAGTGAAATTAAAGAGATGAGATTTGCTCCAGTCCAACAAAAAAGTACCTCGAGGTACCGGTACCACCAAATCGTTTCTGATCGTTGGATCTAACAATACACATCCTGCTTAGCTAGATCCAACGATCGGAAACGATTTAGTACCATGAGGTACCGGTACCTCGAGGTATTTTTTGATGGACCAGAGCAAATCTCGTCTCATAAAATGAGCTAGCCGCATGCTACTAGGTCCTCTCAGCGGAATTGGAACTCTAAAACTATATAAAACCCAACCATCTCGCCTTCAATGATTCGACGATGCGAAAGCAACCGTAAAAACCAGTAGAATGTTCCCTGCAAAAATAAAAATAAACATAGTAGAATGTTATTTCAGTGATTCGATGATGCAATGCTTTAAGAATGGGATGCATGTGGAATACGAGCTAAGCGAGCTTCTAGGCTCATGTTAGCCCCTCACCGATCCACGGCCTACAGAAATGTTGTGATTTAGCCCATTTGATCGGTCGCGGCAATCGCCGTACTTGGCTCGACGAGAACAGCAGCCGCAACCATGCAAAGACGTCCAACTGGATAGCAAACCTTACCGGAGCCCGCGTGTGGTGCTGTGCGCGCCTCAGCGTGCTACTTCGCTGCTGGCGAAACGGTGGCGGTCGACGCCGTGCTGGTTAGCACTAGGACACCTCACGTAAGATTGTCATCTCAAGAAGATCCAGTCGGCGAGATTAACGATGCGATTAATATTGGTAGCAATATAGGATGTGACTCGTATATGAGCCATAACTGTGCTACCATATGTGGGGTCGACTAGATGGGAACGTATCCAGTAGGGCTGCCTCGTAATCTCCCATACTCGTGTACTCTCCCTCCATTCTATAATAATAAGGCACAACCATTTTTTTAGATGTTCTATAATATAAGGCATGCATACATATAGGCAATTAACTATGACCACTTCCCTATTAAATTATTATTTTTAAATTCTCCACTCTCATGTTCTCTAATTCTATTGGATGTATGCATATGTATTTATTAGGATGATCCAAACTACACGATGATAATAATTATTTTCTTGGTCATTGGGTTAGGGGTGGTTATACCTTATATTTTGGAATGGAGGGAGTACTATATAAGAATGTAGTCCCCCCTTCAGGGGGACGATGAATGAATAGAGAACAACTATATCCCTTCTTTCCGGATAAGGATCCGGTGCAGTCATAGTAGTAACTGCAAGTTTGGCAGTTGGGATCGTTTTCCATCATTGGATGAAGGCAATCAACGGTCCAAACAGATGCTACAGTAGTCTACAGTACCAGCTACAGGAACAAACTTTGCACCTTTTCTGTGAACAGTATTTAGGAAAGATCTAGGACATCAATTTTTGATCCAATGGTGGCTATAAGACTGCTTAAGTTGCAGTAGCTATAGCCACTGCAGGTGATCCCAATCCCTTCTTTCCCTTTGCTTGATCTCCATTGGATTTTGTTCCAACAATCTCCTTCCTTTGTTTCTTTTGAAGGTAACTAGAGTCAAGTATTGTATTAATTGGTAGTTTGTTCATGAGATGCCTTGAGAATAGGATGTGTTGGGAATTTGAGTTCAACACTGTGGTTAAGAGCATGGTTAAAGTGATAGTCCTATGTGGGGCATTATTGTTCGGTGGTCAGTTCTTCCTAATCGCCCAGAATGGTTCATCTAGGAAAGGAAGGTTTCTTTAGAGTTGTTCGATGGACTGATGCGGTCGTCAAATTTGGTTTTCATTTGAGTTTGCTTTGGAGGAGAAACAGTGTAGGAGGTGGTTTCTTATCTTGAAGGGATATCCCCACAATTGTTTGTTCTAAGCTCTCAAATGCCATCAAAAGTAGTTTATAAAAACTCTGTTTTTGAAGTGATCATCTATCTCAATAATTCCAAACCCAATCTACATATCGAGAAAATAAAATTTAATTATAGGTAGTACAAGCACTACTAATAGTCAGATTTATTTCTTTTTTCAACTTGTATATATTGAATTTAAACAACGATTTATGTTGCTTCAAAATTTTAAGAATTTTCCTTAACTAGTTAAGTAATGTAAATATGTTTTATGTATTCTAGCCTTTACTTTAAGAAGACAAGGTTGCATGTCGAATAAATACGAATTAACTTGATGAAAAAAAGATAAAACTACTTATAATTCTAACCTAAAGACAAAGATAACACATATCACTAAACTTCCATTTATCATTGGCAAGAATCTTCCATTTTTTCAAAGATAAACACGATTTCTACAATGACTCTACACGCAGTTTCCTTTTTTTAAAAAAAAATTGATAGGTTTAAGTCATATGATTATCTTGCGTAGAGGGTAATTTTACCATCTGTATGACGAGGTACCAAATTTCTATTGTAAAACTTTATACCTCTAAGTATTATGTAACTCGGGGTATCAATTTTTTTTAATATCTACAGATACCATAAAATTTCTCGATTTATAAATATACTGTACCGATCCAAATGTGCCTAACCTTCACAATACCGATGAAGCCACTCCTCCTGACTGTCCAAATTATGATAGTGTCAATGAATAATAAACCTGAACCAGATTGAGGCTGTAAAAGCCAAAGAATCCATCTTTGACCAATAACAATTAATACAGACAAATGTATTTTTTTCCACCCCCTAATGATATTTATTTTTAGCCTTAATTAAAACATAGAAATAAATTTACTCTGGGCCATAAAATATAAACTGTATTTTCGATATACACTTCGTTATATATGTGCGACAAAATGAGTGAACTGACCAATGCTCAGAGAGTAATGTTTCCCTTTCTCCCCTCTGGTTGGTGTAACACTGAAGCACTAGTAACTTCAGGTCACTCGATATCTACCTATACCTCGCGAAGTGCCCATAAATAAGCTAGTGTTGCTGCTAGTACTCTTGGTAGAATCAGCAAAGGGAAAATTGTAAAGTGTAAACCCAATTAAACCATCCACTTCCTCTGGCTCTGTCTGAAGGAAAGCAGAGAAGAGAACAGTAGGTAGAACGTTCGTCTTTGTGCATGTGGTTCACGATGCGATGCCTGGTAATCTGGCATGGGATGCATAGGGAATTCGAGATGAACAGCCGTCTTGTGAGCGTCTCCTGCCGAGACATCGCAGTTTATGTCAGCCTCTCGCAGATCCACGGCCCAAGGAAATGATGTGCTTTAGTTCATTTGAAAGGCCGCGGTGATAGGCATCTTTGGCTCGCATGAGCAGCGCAACTGCGACCATTGCCGCTCGTCACGCACAAACCTTTGTTGGCGTTATACACCAACGCAGGGTATGACGTGTCGAATGCGGCTTCCCTGTTCCTGTTGTGTATGGCAGGGAACAGGGAAGCTGCATGCTCTGAGGACACCTCCCGCACGATGCATGGTCATATGTATGTGTAGCATACAAACATCGAAGCTGTAAATATAATGAAAATTGTGTGCTGCTGAAACATGGTGGATTACTGATCGATATATAGATACTGACTCTGCTATTGTCTGCGTATGTAAGGAGTATGGACAGATCACGCATATCAGGAAAAACTGGCTCGATGCACCGACTCAATTCGAGATAAGATACGGTACACTGGGAATAGGACTCATGGGGAAGGGAATTCGATATGAAAGACAATGATATGCATATGCTCCATTTCATCTTAGCTTATGAAAATGCGGTCCTGGTTATGCTCTACTACATTTTGTTTGCTATGCACAAGAGCTAGGAGGTGGTTGGAGTGTTGCCACCATGGACCGTGCTACTCGCCAGTCACAAACCTCAGCCAACCCTGCATCGCGACACCGACGAACTGCCAATTGTTGCCAAAATCAAGTCATTTTCTATATTGATTTTTGGTTTTGCAAAAACCACGTTAAAAAAATTCACCATGCTACCATGTAAAACCTGTGCTTTTGTTCTGGACCTTAAAGTAAAAATGAGTATTGTTGAAGATGTAAACAACATGTGCGCACTCACCCATTTGAATGCACACACGCACATCCTATCTTTAAGAGCACATTTGAGAGTTCAGGGACCTAGATGACACACCCTTACAAGTTTAAGGACCGCCCGTACACTTTACTCATATATATATATACCCTACTCCTTTCCGGCCGGTGTCAGAATCAACATATGAAAATTTTGAAGTTTGGTAATCTCCTTCCTCCTCCTTCTCCTTCTTCTTTTTGAGTATATTTTCCTTCTAAGATGACATGAGTTGAGCATTGCACGCATTATTGGGGTTCGAATATGCCTTGAGAATGGGATGTACTGGGAATTTAAGTCAAACAGTATCTGCACACAACAGTAGAGTCAAATTGTGGTACCATGCATGCTTGTTGATAGTCTACCCCACAGTTTAGTTCTTCCTAGTTTTGGGCAATGAGGCCGAATGTGTGATGTAGCTCTTCACATTCTAAATCTGATATTATTCACAACGCGAGACAACTTGTTAATAAGCAAAACCAAGTCCTTCCCAACGAGTTGCTTGAGTTGGTCATTGGACATGGCATTAAGGGCAGTAAAAACAGTAGGTGTCGATGAAGAAGAGCAATCATAAAAAGAAGATGAAAAAGAAACCAAAGCATTAGACTTAAAATCAACTTTACGAGAAAGAATATTCATGTCAAGGGTTTCGAGTTTAGTGTAAAACAAATCTCTATTCAAAGTAGACATGTCAATAGACTCTTGAATTGATGTAACTTTCATCCTCCAAATTGATATACTAATTAGACCGTTCAAAAGATGTAGTGCAATTTCATATTAGGGATAATTAGTATTGTAGGATCAATCTACAGATCTAAGATTGCTTAAAAATTTATTAAAGCACACAAAATAATCATCTAAAGTCTCTCCATATTTCATTTCAAATTTCATGTACTACTTTTAAAAACATATTTGTGTAATTCCTTGATGTTAGAAGTTCCTTGATGAAAATTAGATAAAACCTTCCAAATCTCATTAGCAGTTTGAAGATGTGAGACACAGTCAAAATCCGAACAAGAAATACCATTAAAAAAATTTGGCGAGCTTTACAATTGATTTTAAAATCAGTTTTTATAGCAACAATATTGATCTGAGTAGGAATTTCATTTGGATTTTCAATTTTAAGCCAAATATCATGACTCTTAGACATGATATAATATTGCATCTTTTAGTTGTGAATTTATTAGCCATGGCTAAAACTCAAGATTGGTAAAGTTTCAAATAATAGAATAAGGCTCTGATACCTTGTAGGATCAAATAAACACGAACCAGGTTGACTGGTTGAGGATGTGAAAGCCAATGCATTCATCTTTGCCCAGTAACAGTAATACAGACGAATGTGTTTTCCCACCTCCTAATGATATTTCTTTTTAGTGCCTCAAAGCAGAGAAATAAATTCACTCTTGGCCGTGAAATATAAACTGTATTTTTCCCTATATTTCATTTTAAATGTGTAACAAAATACGAGGGACTGGTTAATGCTCAGAAAGTAAATGTTTGCCTTCCTCCTCTCTGGTTGGTGTAACACTGAAGTGCTAGTAACTTCGGGTCACTCCATATCTACCTATATAACTCACCAAGTACCCATGTATATAAATAAGTTAGTGTTGCTGCTACGACTCTGGGTAGAATCACCAAATAGAAAACTGCAAACCCAAACCATCCGCTTCCTCTGTCTGTTGGAATGCAGCGCGCTACTGGAGAATTGATCTTTACCCGGATGACAAAAATCACATTTGTCCCGATTTGAATAGAAAAGTAGACCTGTAGAGGTAGAACGTACGGGGTCTCGGTGCATGGTTATAAGTAACAATCTGGAACGGTATGCATAGAGAATTCGAGATGAACGACCATGCCGTGTAGAGGCTCCTGCCGACGCATCACGGCTCATGTCAGCCCCTCACCGATCCACGGCCTACAAAATTGCTGTGATTTACCTCGTTTGATCGGTCGCGGCAATTGCCGTACTTGGCTCGCACGAGCAGCAGTCGCGACCGTGCAGGTACTGTCGAGAGCAAACCTTGCCGGAGACGGCGTACGGTACTGGTGCGCGGCCTCAGCGTACTACTTTGCTGGCGAAACGGTGGCGGCCGACGTCATGATGGTTAGGCACTGGGACACCACACGTAAGATGGTCATCTCAGCAAGATCAATTGGCGCGATTAACAGTGTGATTCAGAGCTACTCCCTCCGTTCCAAAAACACCAATCTCCTGGTACAACAAATCTGGATAGACTCTTTTTCAGATTTGTTATATTAGGAGGGGACTGCCCTCCTCGTTTGGTCATTTTTTTTAGGACGGAGGAAGTATATTGGTAGCAATATAGGATGTGCCTCGTATTGAGCCATAAGTGTGCTACCATCCGTGGGTCAACTAGAAGCGCCTCGTTTTCATTTGGCAAAGAAAAAGAAGAGTCCACTTTAGGCTCCTAAAATATTGGTCAAGTTTCATTTGTCTCTTTCAACCGTAAAATCGGATATAGTGAGTCTTTTGATTATTAGTACTAGTTTAAATCAAGTCGACAGTATTAAGGATGGTTTTGGCTGATGTGGCGTCTTGTTGATCTAATCTTCGTCTCATGTGATGCCTATGTGGCATTAGAAGAAAAGTAATACATAAAAGGGTTAATTAGATCCATACCATTAAAAAATTAGCGGTTTTGAAATATACCATTACTATTTAGTGTTTGTAACGATGCCACTCTACTTCTTTGTATTCTTAGTGGTGCCACTGATATACGTATTTTGCATGTTTTGGATGAAAATGCCCTCATCTTCTACCTGTCTCTCTTCCACATCTTCTACCCCTCTCTCTCTTCTCCGCTGCGCCGCTTGCTCCATGCCATCCCTGCCGCCGCCGTCCCGCTGCTCCTCCTGCTGCTCGCACTGCCGCCGCGCCGCTCCTGCTGCTGCTCATGTTGCCACCGCTCACTGCCGCTGCGCTGCTGCCGCCGCCGCTGCTCGCCGGAGTAGGATGTACGGCAAGCATCGCAAAAATCCCAAACCTTACCAATATGATGTTCTTGATGCGATAATGCAAGCAACAAGTTCCAACGTATGTATGTATATGGGTATTGACAACGTAGATCGTTGATGCATCCCCTGGCGGGGAGAAGGGATGGAGGAGGAAGAATTAGATGTCAATGACACATGGATCCCCCCCTAATTGTAAGCAAGTAAGCGCCACGTAGAACATAATTGGGTCAACACGTCACATCAGCGAAAACCACCGTCCAAAATAACGGTGGGACTTAATATAATTTGCGCTGATTTAGAAGTTGAGGATGCTTCAATATTCGGTTTTTTCTGAAAACTTGGCTCCTATTTGAGAGATCTCAAGTGGACATTTTTCCCTTGACAAACATACCAGGACGGCAGGACTAGGCTGAGCTCTACAGGTTGTAGCCATAACTGGATGGGCTAATTTGGAGCTGTCCAAATTCAGTGGCCCAATATAGGATTTCACCTTTCATCCGCCAAGGAGATGATACGAGGGTGGGTCTAATCGTCGAACGTTCGCATCTCGCGGACAGTTTAATAGGTTTTGTCGTTATTCGTTCTAATGACTGTTTCAGCTCGTATATAGTAGTATTTGTTATTTCTGTTAGCGACCAACCAATCTCTTTTCCCTATTAACAAATTGTTCAGACTAGATTTTATTTCTTGAAAAAAATCTCTTTCAAAATCTAGTGATGCTTATATTTTTTTTATTTGTACTGAAATTTATACATACAAATATAATTTATTATAAAGTTTATAAATTCAAAGTCTATAATATAAAGCGTATATACATAAAGTCTATATATATATAAAGATTATATACATAAAGTCTATATATATAAAGTTTATGCATATAAAGTCTATATATAGAAAGTTTATATATAGAAAGCATACTTGCATAGAGTTTCCATGAAAATAGTACGTATAAAAAAGTTTCCATTAAAAAAGCTAAAAATGACTATAAGAAAAAAAAATTGAAAAAAAAGAATGGAAAAACAGAAAATTGATACATACCGCTACGGGAGAATTAATGTAAAAAAAGGAGAACGGGAAATTGAAAAGAATCACATAAAAAAGAAAACAGGAAATTAGGAAAAGAAATATATATCGTAGCGACACACCGCACCAGCCTGTTGCGCATCGCCACATGTTTTTATCCTCCCCTGCCTGATTCATTCGCGTGATGGACAAGTACCGAACGTTCGCCCAATAGCCAATCCAAGATGATACTGTGCTGAGTTGTTATCGTCATCTTATAATATTTATTTTTCGCAATTACAATATGAACAAAAAGAAACACTTCAGTTCTACAATTTGAAATCACCACTTCGTCCGAGCTATAGTTAAACCAAGCGGCCTATGCTAACCGAGTACTAGTTAATTAATTAAGGGTCTGTTCACTTTGATGCCAAAAAAAATCTTACCAAATTTTGGCATTACCAAAATTTTTGTATAATTTTGGCAACTTGCCAAAATTTTAGTAGGATTTCTTATATAGTTACCAAAATTTGACTGCAAACTAAATATAGCTATTTTTTTGGCAACTTTACAAAAATTTAGTAAGGTTGAAAATGGCATCAAAGTGAACAGGCCCTAAGTACCTCCTCGAGTGCTGCATGCTACTAGGTCCTCTCGGCGGAAACTCGCGAGAGCTAATTCACACGTGTGCTGGTGCGCGCTCCTCCCCACGCCGCTTTTTTCGTTTTTTTCTTTTTTTCGTGTTTTTCTGATTACTTTTTTTAATCTTTTTA
Organism: Oryza longistaminata; assembly: GCA_009805545.1. Taxonomy (NCBI): domain Eukaryota; kingdom Viridiplantae; phylum Streptophyta; class Magnoliopsida; order Poales; family Poaceae; genus Oryza; species Oryza longistaminata. Next base: position 15,124,454 of record CM020184.1, on the reverse strand, counting down.
GCACACGTGGTTTTTTAAAATGTTTTGAGTTGAAAGCTTTTAAATCTTGACTTGAAAATTTTCAAATTTTAACTTAAAAATTTTCAAATCCGATTTGGAAGTTTTTGAATCTGAGTTGAAAGTTTTCAAATCTCGAGTTGAAAGTTTTCAAATCAGGGTTAAAAGTTTTCAGAGTTAAATTGAAAGTTTTTCAAATTTGAGATGAAAAGTTGAAAGTTTTCAAACTTTGACTTAAAAAATTGAAATTTCGAGTTAAAATTTTTAAATCTGGATTTAAAATTTTAAAGGGGTCCTTCAAAGTGACAGTATGATCACCTTTTCGTTCGAGTATATAATACTCCTCTAGACAAAACCAGCAGTAGAGAACGGCAAACCCTAGCCATCTCAGTATGCTATGCATCACCAATGCAATGCAATATCCTGGGAGTGGGATGCATTGGGGATTTGAAACGAACCACCTGATCCTAGATAATGTCTAGCTGAGGCAGCAGTAGTCATGTTAGCCTCTCACAAATTCACTATCTAGTCGAGATGTTGTGCTCTAGATCATTTTGTCTGCGGATCAAGCATATGAAATTATCGGTGAGTGATCTGAATGCTGGTATCAGTCAATCCTCGTTGCTCAATTGCTTCTGCGATTTGTGAAGATAACATCGCTCTGTGGCGTGGCTCTCTGGAACCTGTAAATGAAAAACATCACGCTGTTGAAGCACTGAGATACTACTGATACCAACTCTGTTACTATCTGCATGTGCAAAAACACGTCGCAACAAAGAGATATTATTAGAGATACAATTGTATTGTACATGAAACATGGTTAATGACACAATTGAAAGTAGATATTGGAGATCTGGCTACCGATCTGTTCTGTAGTGGTGAAAATAAATATGGCAGTTCCGACCACTCTATGGCTGTTGATCTGCGTCATTGCATCTATGTTCGTCTTTAGGGATAATTTTATCATTCTGGGGGGATCATATTTTCTATCTCAAATAAAAAAAATTTAGTATAAAATTTGAGAGAAATTTTGAAGTCCTTGAGTGGTACCAAAATTTCTAGTGCAAATTGAGTACCCTATGACTTTATTTATGGTACAGCGTACAATTACGTGCTAATGATCCACACTGTTTTTCGAGCCACCAAATAACTATAATTGTACTTCAAACTCAAACTTAGTTTACTTTATACAGATTAAGTATTTCATTGTTAATTTAAATGTCCATTATTAAAACAAAAATCTCACTATTGATTTAATTTGGATATGATGCAGGCACGGAGATGTAATTCATCTTCCATAGAGGAAAAATGAATGTAATGTACTGTGCCTTGGAAAGTACGAGTCCAGTGATTTTGATTGGGTCTAAAAACTAGCAATTATGTACAATCCTTCTAGGATTTGTGAAGATAACATGAAAAAAAAATGTAAAACCTTGGGATGGGCTTCAGTTCTAAACCTGTAGATGAAAATTGCGTATCGCTGAGAGATGTTTGATCGTTCGTCTTATTAAAAAATAAGTAATAATTAATTCTTTTCCTATCATTTGATTTATTGTTAAATATACTTTTATGTATACATATAGTTTTACATATTTCACAAAAAATTTTAAATAATACGAACGGTCAAACATGTTTAAAAAAATCAACGGCGTCAAATATTTAGGGACGGAGGGAGTATATATTTAGAGACTAATAATGTTTTCCTTTCTCCTATTATTTGTTAATTGGTGTGGTAATGAAGTACTAGTACCCCTCCAGCTCCATTTGCCCATCTATAAATCAGGGGGTCTTAAGGTACCTTAGCTAGCTGCTACTACTCTGGACAAACCAGGCATTCGGAAACTGCAAATCTCAGACCATTCCCTTTCTCTGATTTTGTGAGAAACCAGTGGTGCCCTAAGAATGAGATGCATGGGGAATTTGAAACGAACAACGTGATCCTACAGAAGCTCCAGCTGAGGAACTACTAGTCATGTTAGCCCCTCACAAGTTCACTATCTAGTAAAAATGTTGTGCTCTACATATCGAGGCTGTCGTTATCCAGCTTGCAATAGAAAACCAGAGATGGATCATGCTGCTCGTTGCTGTCATTAACGGAAACTATTGATGGCAGCAAGGACACCAAATGCAACCAGATCCATTTTATCAACCATGCAGTAGAAATCTCTATAAATGATCATCGTTGCTTGTGTGATTTTGTGAAGATAATAACATGGAAGCAAAAAAAAAAAAACTTTGGTTGTGTAGTGCGTCGTCGGTTCTGAACATGTGAGTGAAAAATAGTTTGCAGTTGAAATACCGTCAGATAGTACTGATGCTGATTTTGTTAATACTGTCTACGTGTGTAAAGACACAACGCAACAAGAGGCTCGTGCGTGGTACACCTAGCGTCGATGATTAACGACACGATTGACTTATCTGCTGAATTGTTTAATTTGTTACGACTTGTTTTATCATATAAACTATAAATTTACCTTATACTTTACATATTTATACTAAAATTATGAATAAAACTGTACCTCGCACAGCGCTAGCTACTGGCTACTGCTCGTCTAGACAGAATCTTTTTGAGGCAAAATCCTCTAGGCAGGAATCAACAATTCAAAACAATAAACCCTGATCTCGTCTCGCTCCAAAACTGCAAACATCCTGATCATCTCCTTCCTCTCTATTGGTAAGAAATCCGCTGCGAGGAGACGAACATTGCATCGATCGATCGGTGGTTCGACGAGATATGCGATGCCATTCTTCCCTGAGAATGGGATGCATGGGGAATCAGGGATGAACAACACCAAAACAGATTTGCTCCGTTTCACAAGCTATCTGATCACAGCCCGGTGCGGCCGTGCTCTACTATGCTCCATGTCGTTCTCTCTCCATACGCCAGGGAGTGTTGCTACTGCCTACTGCATCTCTTTCGCATCAACCACGAGATGAGACGATGAGAGTGATCGAACAAAATGTGATGGTTTAGATCAAACCTGAGCCGCAAGGATGTGATGGTTTTTTTTTGGTTTAGATCAAACAAAATGGCTCTGATGTCTGGGTGGGGATGGAGTACATGCCAGGTGGTGATGAAGGCCAGTGAATTGAAGTTCTCTCAGGAATGTCCAGATGATCGTCTCTTGTTTCCTTCTTTTTGTTTCACTTAATTTTGATGTTGTTTGTTGTTAAACAGTCTGTTCATTTCATTTACGAAATTAAAAAAAAATATTAGTTGATATTTGGATTTGCGAAGCAGAGAAGGCCACATTTATCGAGAAACTTCACCACGCTCTGTGTAAAACAATGGGATGTGCTTTGGTCCTCAACTTTAGATGAAAACTGTTGAAACTGGGAAAGCATTTTTTACAAGATAGTTATGTAAATATTTCATAAAATTTGACAAGATAGATAAAGATGATACGAAACCACTATGCAAACATGCACATCGAAATTCAATTTACAGATAAAGATACAAAAATAACAAATTATATTTGTGCTGGAGAGGTATTATTCGCAATAATCTAATTTTATTGTTTTTGGTTATTTAATTATAGAAGATTTTAGCCTTCATGTTTGTGTATAAACTTGTGCCATTGTGATCAATGCTACCAACATTTTCCAGCTTTTTCTATCTATTTAAGATGCATGCAAATGATGAGTACAATTGATCACAATGGCACAAGTTTAAACATATTGAGTGGACATAAGGGATATTTTGGTTAGCAAATAACGGAAAACGGCAAAAAGTATGATTTTAATTGGGAAGAAATAGAGGAAATGGCACTTCAGCGTAGACGTCTTGGTTGAAAGTGACAGTTTACCGAAACCTATTTTGGGAGTGGCACTCCAACGAAATCCGATTGAGACAATGGTACAGTGTCAAATTTCTCCCTACAGCCATTATGTTGTGTGAACATGTATCACTCGCTAGATTTATCTGCTTGCTCAATTCATCCAAAAAACGAACATGTATTACCATTAGGAAATACTATAATGTTTTATTGATTCACTAAGTGCTAGCTAGTCAGTGTGGATTGTCTGCAGTACACCCACGCGTCAGTGTCTGCTATTGCATCAGCAGTACTGCAGAGGATCTGCATCCCTAGCTAGTACTCCTTAGGCCATGGCCAATGCTCCACCGTGGAGGGTATCCCTAGCTCGCCACGTAGGAACCGAACCACTTTTTGGCTAGGGACCATCGCCCTGCGTGAATCGCGGACCTCTGCAGGGCTCCGCGCACCTCTGTTCGCCCTGGCTCGAGAACAACGAAGGCATGCTTCGAGAAGCGCGTTGGCGAGGTCGTCTCCTTGTGACAGATCCCCATCCAACCATTTTCCTTCTTCTTCTTCTTCTTCTCCTCCATTCTCTGTCGGGAAGAGATTTCATGCCGCGGTGGCCGACGAGGGAGGAGAAGACGATGGGGGTACAGAGGTGGTGGCCTCCGTCAAGGGAAGATGCCGCTGGGAAGCTCTGCTGGCCACTGACGCATCGATTTTGCGTTGGCAGAGTGCTCCCCTCTTCCTCGAGTGCTCCCCTCTGCCGCGCTTCGCCGCAAATCCACCTGTGCCGCTACCGCCCCGCCAGGAAGGAGAGAGGCACCGCCGCCAATGCAGCCACCGCCACCGTCGGGGAGGGGAGAGGAGAGACGACCGCCGGGGATGGGAGAGTCGGCGATGCCGCCGGAGAGGAGAGGCGACCGCCGGCGAGTGGAGCTCGAGGTAGTTGTGTCGCTGTTGGTGTCAACAGATGGAGAGGAGTGGAGTGGGGGATTGGGGTGTCGGTGGGGAGAAGAGAGAGGAAGGAGAGATTTTATATTAATTTCTGGAGTTTTTAGTGTTTAGTTTAAAATTTGAACTTCTATATATAAACTGAAAAATTGTGAGGACTAAAATGAAAAACACCAGGGGCTGAAATTAAAATGTGAGGCCATGTTTAGATTCCAACTTTTTTCTTTAAACTTCCAACTTTTCCGTCACATAGTTCCAATTTCTTTAAACTTACAATTTTGGCGTGGAACTAAACACAGCCTAAGACTACCACCTGAAGCCATTTACACTGTGGGAAATTAGTTTTTAGGAGTGTTGTCCTATCGGGCCCATAAATTAGGCTACAGCTCGGTACTCCTTTGTGCAGAACCAGCACTAGAAAAAAAGTAAACCCTGACCACCTTTCTGTGTCTGTTGGAAAGCAGCAACGAGAAAAGAGTAGAGATAGAACGTTGTCTCGCTCTCTCGCTGGTTCGACGATGCGATATGTCCTGAGAATGGGATGCATTGGGAATCCAATACGAACAATCTCGAGATAGAGAGGCTTCAGACAAGACGTCACTGCTCATGTTAGCGTCCTAGGAACCAACGATATAGTGGAGTAGTATGCTCTAGTTCACTATGTACGCAGCGATTGCAGAGTGATAAGTGATGTTCCTGTCCGGTCGGCTTGCAAGGCGCAGCTTCTTCGACCTGCAAATTAAGGGTTCAATTTTTGTACCTCATGATACCTCCTTAGAGACCATATAATTGCTCACAAATTAATTGATCATCAACGGCACACCTTTATGCTGAGCCCGTTAATTTCTGGCCAAGAGATGCAGCCGCTGCGTGGTCTACTCGTGCAGATGATCCGTTGGTTTATTTTTTTCAGGTTGTCTCTTCTCTAAGCTTTGCTTCTGAGTTGGTGAAGACTGAAGAGAGCAGCGTGAAAAAAAAAATAAGAACTTCTCTAAGTTCGTCGATCAGCTGCATGACTGAATATATCATTCTCTCTGTGCTGAAAGACGAGAAGGCAAAGGCTCATGCAATGTTCATCCATGTAGTGCTCCCTTCCTCTTTTGTAAAAGGTCATAGTAGTATAAACTCTACATGAACCATTCACAATGGCTAATCAATTAATTAATCTTCACATTACAATTACTTCTACGGAATTGCTAAAAAAACGTTTGGCAATTGGCAGATTGTTTCCCCTTAAAACTTCTAAAATTTTGACCATCATATATATGTGCTTTAAGATTGGGTTGATGAGAGGAATGGAAGTGATTGACACGGGAGCTCCTCTCAGTGTTCCTGTCGGTGGAGCTACTCTTGGACGAATTTTCAACGTTCTTGGGGAGCCTGTTTTTGGAGATAAAAATTTATTTATAGCTAAAACATTTATATATGTGTTGCTAGCGACTTAAAATTCAATACTGAAATAGAAACAACATTGAAAATATCTTAAAATCAACTTTAAAATTCAGTTTGAAAATTTAATTTTTAGTTTTAACTTATTAGGGCAACAGATAGGATTCTAAGGGGGTGTTTGGGTGGACTAAATAAAGTTTTAACAACTTTTTAGTTGCTATCACATCGGATGTTTGGACACTAAATAAAAGTATTAAACGTGGACTATTGACAAAACTCATTCTATAACCCTGGACTAATTCGCGAGACGAATCTATTGAGCCTAATTAATCCATGATTAGCCTATGTGATGCTACAGTAAACATGTGTAAATTATGGATTAATTAGGCTTAAAAAATTTGTCACGCGAATTAACTCTTATTTATGTAATTAATTTGGTAAATAGTATGTATTTAATACTCCAAATTAATGTCCAAACATCTGATGTGACAGGGTCTCTGTATCCAAACACCCCGTAAGTCATACAGGGGCATCTGATATTTGTCTTTTTAAGGTAGTGCTTCACGGAAGAAGTATTTCACTATGTTTTAGTGCAGCCTTGCAGCAAACAGTTAGAAATTAAAAAAAAAAGGAAAAAAAAAGCAGACGAGAGTAGTATTACTACTAGCGCGTAGGAAAGTGCAGCTTTTCCACTTGTTTCCCAGTTCCCACAACCACTACACCACGCAAGCGCGGAGAGCAGTAATGTGAGCAGTGCGCAACGAAGATGGCTGTAGAGACCGCGACCATTTAGGACCGCGTGCGCGGCGGCCACAGGGCCCGGTGGGAGGGGAGCGGCATCCGGCGGTGCAGGATGGAGGCGAGGATGGCATCGAGGGCAAGGCCCAAATCCCACCGACGAGCAAACCCCCGCTGCTCGACTGCTCCATCCATCGCTCAGCCTCAACATCCAGATCGCCGAGCTCAGTCTCCTCTCTCTCACCTATCCCTCCTCTCTCTCGCCTCCCCTTAGCGGCGCATATCTAGTCGGAGCAGGCCGCATAGATGCAGGCGCTAGCGGTGTGGATCGAGGAAGGGGGCCGCACGGTGAGTACGAGATTTGTTATTGCGATTTTTTCTTGGATTTTTTCTCCAATAATCTGGACTGTTCCGGATAAGATCACACGTTTTGTAAAAACCTCTCTTAAAAATTGTAATTTACATTTAGATCCGCAAGATGATTTTTGACCGTCCATGTATCATCTAACGGCTGTGGGAGGGGTGCGAAACGTGGCGCATCCTCCAGCCGAGAATGCCGATGGAGCTCAAGGCGCCGATGCCACGTGGCCCAATAGGAGTTTTGGGATCGGACCCTGAAATCGGTTTATAAGATTGAAGCAACTAGGATTTATTGAAGATTCGTGCAACTTCTGTAATCTTAATTACGTCTCTTTTCTCACTTCTCAAATTCACACCCTACAAGTAGTACACAACTATGATCCCTATGCTTGCGTGCCACTGCATGTGTTCCTGTCTTCTCACTAGCCTTGGTGAGGGCTGCCAACGACACCCTTCTCACGTATTCCCTCCCTTTTCTTCACCTCCCATATCTACCAACTCGCAACAGCTCCACCGGAAATGTCATTGTTGTCTTGTCGATATTTGGCGTGATTACCCCACCCGTCTAACCTCCTCTATCTCCAGTGGTGTGAGCCACCAAATCAACCACCGCCATCCTCACCCTCACCTCCTAACCACATGGCCTCCCTTGCCCTTGCCACCGATCCTTGCCCATGTTGAGATTATAGGCATATAATGATTTAATCTATTCCATAAATAAATCATGACATTACAGATGAAAACTAGCATGAACGCATCATTAGATCTACACATGTAAACTATACAGTATAACATGAACAGATCAAATATGCGCAACATATTGAACACGTACCGAGGTGGCGGAAAGACCGGCTGCTCGGTCGAAACTTTTCGCAGGCGTCTACGAAGCACGCGAGCGAAGAGGAAGACGAGTCGTCGCGGACGAACAAGGAGCAGTCGCGCAAAGCGCTTCCCAAAAACCTTATTGCCGCCTTCTCCCGGTGCAGGACGTCGAAGGCAGAGGTTCCGGAGACCTGCTCTCCCGATCGCAGATGCACGCCGGCGAGCGGGATGGAGTAATCTACGAGCGACGGCGCAGCACAGAGTAGGAGGCAAACCCTAGATTGATTTCGCGTGTGTTGCGTGAAGACGGCGGGTCGGTTTATATAGAGAATGGTCGCTTGATCAGGGCGCCCGCACGATCTCCCTGCGCCGTAACGAATCGGATAAGTCGGTCCCGTAACTTTCCAGGACTCCACGCCGTTTGCAAACGCACCGGATTTTTCGAACGTTTCCAAAACAAAAAACGATTCCAATTTGCCAGCAAAACAAACTGAAAAGGAGCTGCACTCTGCGCAAGGTGAGGTAACCAATTTTGGTCGGACCATTCGACACGTACGTATGGCACGCGCGCCGCCTGCCCTGCAGCGAGCGAGCGTGCGCAGTGTGTTCCCCCTCTTCTCTCCCCACACATGCCTTCAAGTGGCTAGGTGGGCATCTCCTTTTAAGGAGGTCTCCTCTCCTAGAATAGCAAGGTGATACTAAACCCACTGCATTCGCCATCCATGAGGTGGCCTTTTTTGTGGGATTTTTAAATAATTAATCTTCGGGATGGGGCTTGCCATCTTATTAATTCAGAACAGCCCTACCAAAATCAGGAATTCATCTGCATGGAGCTAAGAAATGCAAATGAATCTTGGTAGCATGTTTGCATTAACAACAGTTTTTGCCATTGGATTTATCTCATCAAACAGACACAAAACGATATACGCTAGAGTGACTTGA
>CM020184.1:15104268-15115469 GCA_009805545.1 Oryza longistaminata | reverse complement strand
ACACACTTTGAAGGACACGTTTCGAAATATATCCACTATCACGTATGAAACATTGGTTGTACAAGTTAAAACATACATATTTATTATAAAATAATCAATTAATATCTTGTATAAAGATTAATTACAACAAAACATGATATAATCGGATAACAGTTAATTTAGTACACTGGTAAGTGCTGAGCGGTTCGGTAAAATTTGTGGAATCGGCCTAGGCGATCAGTAGATTTTCGGAAGTATACTGATCGATATCTCATGCAAAGTTGGCGCGCGACTGGCTTTTTCTGGGCCCCGAACACCCGCGCGAACGGTGGCAAGCACTCACCGTGACCAACTAATCTTTCCATTGCTCTTAAATTTTTACATTATATATCGAAAGTTCTACAAGTATTCTTGTTAATACCATATCCGACTTTTTAGCCGAGCTAATCTATCACAAAAACCCACACACCAAAAAATAAGACAGCGGAAAAAAAAACAAAATGAATTGCTTCAAGAGACAAACACCGCCCGCAATGTATACATTAGGCTCCTAAAAACTAGTACGGAGTATTAAAACCAACGATACTGGTAAACGCGAGAATATATAATTAATAAAATTTAAAGAGCAATGGATTATTGGGTTAGCGGATGCTTGCACCTGGTTTTGGCGCTCGGGCCGCCCTCCTAAAACCACCCCAACCAAAATCAGATAGACCAAACACCGATACCATACAACATACACGTCGCTGTGCTTTTATTTCCATTCCCTTTCTATACTTCAGAACTGATATCTTTCATTCAAACGGCGTCCATGCGATAGCCACGTCGTGGGTTCTTGACAACCGGTAAGTACGAAACCGAATACTCTGCAGGTCCTCCTCAGGATCGCCGAAGTCAGTTCCTCGTAGAACTGGTCAAATGAACACGCAATAAACAGCCCGACCGGTACAACGCTCACACACGTCCACAGCCAAGCCAACAGCGCCTCTGACAGTCCGTTAGTCTGCCTTTTTGAGCCACTCTCATCACTGATATTCGCTTACCGAAGAGTATTGGAACAAAGCAAGCTCAGCGTGCACCACAAGCAGTCGGCAACCAGCCTATCGACCCCAAATTCGAACACGACTAACTTCTCCTTGAACAGACTGAAGAACCATCTACGACACATAACAAACCTTCTCACGTCAGACACTTCGCCAACATCTAAATTACATGTGCGGCCTACAGCTAGCTGCGCCTATGTTTTGAGTGAGTGTGGCTTAAAAATATTCTCTGACCCCCGGTATAGATTTATACGAAATATAATTTCACTTCACAAACATACAAGTTAATCAAACACTACCTAACGTCCAATTCTTGTTATAGGCTACGAGGTCGCTGCAAATGTCCACGAGACCTTAAAATTATTCTTGCAGTTAATTTTCGCTATTGTTATAATCCTGAGACTGTGAATATTCTTGCTATTGATAGGAAGTTTGAATTTTCGGGTTTATATGTTTGGGAGTGAATTATTTTATATTAATTTTATGTTTTGTTTAATTTTTTTTAAAAACAATTTAATGAAACCTTCCACAATCCGCAGTACTCTGCAGAAGTACACACCGCCCGACGTGCCACCTCGGGTTCTGTCCTCGTTCAAAGTTGTGCAATGTCAGTCTCTGACTGTGGTGGGGCCAATCGCAGCCAAGTTTGGCCGACTTGCCAGAGCTGTTCACAATCCAATGAATATGATAGGCCATTTTCCAGAGCGGGCCATCTTTTGTTACCAAAATTTTTTTCCTAATAACATCACATCGAAATCTTTGGACCAAAATACATAGAAGTACATTAAATATAGATAAATGAAAAAAACAAATTGCACAGTTAAGGAGGAAACGCGAGACGAATCTTTTGAAGCCTAATTAGTTTATGATTGACATTAAGTGCTTACAGTAACCCACATGTGCTTAATCGACGGAATTAGTAGGGCTTCAAAAGAATTCGTCTCGCGGCTTGTCTAGGCGAGTTATGAAATTATTTTTTCTCCATCTCGCGTCCGAAAACACTTGCCGGCAACATCGATCAATATCCAATGTGAACAACTAAAAAATTTTCCTTTTCGCGACAAACAAACATTCCCTATACAAAACACAAAACGAATGCTGTGCCATGCTACTTCATCGACTGCCTCTTGCATAACCATCTCTGACCGCGGGCGCCACGCGGCGGCGCTCGTCGCTCGTCCAGCGCCGTGCCTCCTCGCGGCGGTCGCGCTGCCGCTCGCCGCCGGCCAGCCGTGGCCGAGCTGCGGCACCGGCGGCACGTACGCGGCGAACAGCACCTACGAAACCAACCTCCTGGACCTCATCAGCGCCCTCCAAGGGAACGCCTCCTCCTCCCCCACCCTCTACGCCTCCGGCGTCGTCGGCTCCGGCGGCTGCGACGCCGTCTACGGCGTCATGCTCTGCCGCGGCGACCTGAGCACCTCCGACTGCAACGACTGCGGCACCAGGGCCGGCCAGGACGTGGGGCGAGTCTGCAACCGCACCAGGGACGCCGCCCTCGTCTACAACCAGTGCTACGTCCGCGTCTCCGACGCCGACTTCCTCGCCGCCACCACCAACAACTCCGGCGAGGTGCCCCTCATGAGCTCCACCAACATCACCCGCGCCGCCGACGTCAGGGCGTACGACGCCGCGGTGGTCAGCCTCCTCAACGCCACCGTGCGGTACGCGGTGGAGAACTCGACGAGGATGTTCGCGACGGGGCAGCGGGTGGGGAGCGACCCGGGGTTCAGCGACATCTACTCCATGGCGCAGTGCTCGCCGGACCTGTCGCGGCCGCTGTGCCGGAGCTGCCTCGACGGCCTCGTGGGGCAGTGGTGGGACACGTTCCCGGTGAACGTGGAGGGGGCGAGGATCGCCGGCACGCGGTGTAACCTGAGGTCGGAGCTGAACCAGGGCACGTTCTACACCGGCCAGCCGATGGTGGTGCTGCGGGCCGACGGACTCGCGCCGCCGCAAGGGCCGGCGCCGGCGGCTACGACGCGAGGTGAGCATACAACATGTTTAGTTGGAGTTGGAGATGGATTTTCGATCCTCGAGGAGATATCCGCTCGTTTCTTACATATGCCATCTAAATAATTTATTAGAAGTTTTTGACAAAAATTGACAATATAAATTAATATGAAATATATCACTCCATAAATATAAAAGGTTTACTTCGACTTCTGCAATAAAAAGAACAAATTAAATTGTAAATAGTTAACGTGCATTCACAGTTATATTTTGTTTGCTGAGCAGCAGCTAGCATTGTGTTATTGTACTCCCTCCGTTTTTTAATAGATGACGCCGTTGACTTTTTCTCACATGTTTGACCATTCGTCTTATTCAAAAAATTTATGCAAATGTATAAGATATAAATCACACTTAAAGTACTATGAGTGATAAAACAACTCATAACAAAATATATTATAATTACCTAAATTTTTTGAATAAGACGAATGGTCAAACGTGTGAGAAAAAGTCAACGGCGTCATCTATTAAAAAACGGAGGTAGTCGGAGGTAGTAATTAGGTGCTACATAGAAGAAAAGGTACAGTACTTTGGATACTTGAACCGATCATTTTCTATGCAAAGGTGCAGGTAAGAATAATTCAGCAAGCAAAGTTCTGGTAATCGTCGTGCCGATAGTGGCCGTTGCAATCGTAGCTGCAACTTCCGTTTGTATATGGAATGTGCGTAAGAAAAGAACTGTGCAAATTGCTGCATGAATAGATTTTTCATGGGGCCCGCCCGACCGCGCGAGCCGCGAGGTGCATTGACTCCGGTGACCCGGTGACCAATTATTCCATTGCTTTTGATTAATTAGAAAATGCAACAGCCTTTCATTATTAAATGGGAGGTAACCACGATGAAACAGCTGCTACTGCTACGGCTACGGGGAGGTTTCCGTGAGACTAATCACGACCAGCTTTGTTTATTTCCATTACCCTTTTCCTCGTAGCCACCGATATAAAACGGCTACGCATGCATTATGCACGTGGGTTTTGACAATTATCCCATAAAACACAAGCTCAGGATGAGACGTGATTTTCTAGTATAATTAATTTGGACATATATTTATTTAGATTTATTGTACTGAAAACATAACATTATATTTTAGATTTGCTATATTGCGAGGGAAAAGTGATTTCATCACTTGAGGGGATATCTCTCCTCGTTTCGTACGTGCCATCTAAATAATCATCATAAAATATAAAAAAATTAGCAACATAGATTAATATAAAATATATCACTCCACAACTATGTAAGTTTAAATTCAACTTCTAAAAGTTGTAACAAAAATAACAAATATAGTTGCGAATATACGATAATTATTGTCAGTTTAATTTATTTTTTGTTGCAACTTGCAGATGTTGAATTTGGTCTTGTATGTATATGGAGTGATATATTTCCCACAGGGCAGCGGGTGGGCGTCGACCAAGGGTTCCCAAACATCTACTCGGCGGCGCAGTGCATGCCAGACCTGTAGCCGGAGCTGCCTCGAGCAAGGGTGGATCTACAGTACTAGGACCGGTGTCAACATCGACGACTTTCGGCAAAACCGATAGCAAAATTGTTTATCCATATGTTATAACACCATAATCTAAGCAAAATTAGCATACTATGATACCGATAGACACGTTATCATACCAACGAATTGATTTTCTGGATCCGCCACCGACCTCAAGGACCTCGTCGCCAGGTGGTGGAAGGCGTTCCCGCGGACCACGGTGGGGGCGAGGATCGTCGGCACGAGGTGCAGCTTGAGGTCGGAGGTAACCCAGGACAAGTTCTACACCGGAGCCCCGATGTTGAAGCTGTGGGCCGATGGCCTCTCGCCGGTGGCGGCGCTGCCGGATGCTGCGCCGGGCACTACGGGAGGTGACAAGACTGCACACCATGCGTCGTTTTGATAATATATACTCCCTCCATTTTCAAATACTCCCTCTGTCCCTAAATATTTAACGCTGTTGACTTTTTTAAACATGTTTGACCGTAAGTCTTATTCAAAAAATTTAAGTAATTATTAATTCTTTTCCTATCATTGCATATAGTTTTACATATTTCACAAAAGTAACTTTTGAATAAGACAAACAGCCAAATATATTTAAAAAAATCAACGGCGTCAAATATTTAGGGACGAAGGGAATATATGATACCGTTAATTTTTAAACATGATATTTGAACATTTGTCGTGTTCAAATCTACTGCAAATATGAGAAAATATAATTCATTATACATTTTATGGCTCATGAATTTCTCCATTGTTTATGTTATACCAGATTACTTTTGAACCGATAAGTCTGACTTTTGTTACTCGTCAGTGTTATGTCAGATAATCACCGCAGATAGTCAACACCCATAGTTTAGCAGAGCAAATGCTGTATTACATCATGTCACGTATATATATATTAGTATATGTCAATTAACGATGACTATCTTCATAGCTCATTGTTTTCATTGAGTCTTAGAAAAATCATAAATTGGCACACGAGGAGAAAGTCAATTTTGTTCATTGAGCAGCTGGTAGCTCGATAAACAGCTGCTCAGACAAGAAAACAGGTTCTCTGTTTTGAATACTTGAACTGATTATTTTCCCTCCAAAATGCAGTCAAGAATAATTCAGCAAACAAAATTCTGGAAATCGTCTTGCCGATAGTGGCAGTTGCAATCGTAGCTGCAGTTTCCATCCTCTTGTGGAATATACGCAAGAAGAGAAGACGAGGGAAAGCAGAGCATTTCACCGGACGTGAGTGATCCTTCTCATCATTGGCATAAAATTCTTATCAAATTCCACTATACATTGTTAATCATCCGTATTCATTAACAGTTTATCAAATTCATGAAAATTTGACAGCTGATGCAGCTGAGGACTTCGAAAGTGTCAAGTCAACCTTGCTATCTCTGGCATCACTGCAAGTAGCAACGGATAATTTCAATGAAAGCATGAAACTCGGCGAAGGGGGATTCGGTGCTGTTTATAAGGTATGGAAGTAACCTTTTATGTGTTCTTTTGAGGAAATAATTTTTGATTTCACGGGGCGAATTAAGCATGGTAAAAATATGAAATGATAACTTTTTACTATGAGTGTACTGATCCTTAATTGTTACTTTGATAATTTAATTAATTAATACTATTTGGCAAATACTACGTATCATTCAAGATCGCCTAATATTGTAAATTAGTTACAGCACCAAGCTTTTAAGCCATTGAAAATTCAGTTTTTTCTATCCATATCTCCATGTAAGAAGGTATTAAACCAAATTTTTCAGGGGCTTCTTTTCGGACAAGACGTAGCAGTGAAGGGGCTAGCGAAGGGTTCAAACCAAGGGTTGGAAGAGGTGAAAAACGAGCTAGTTTTGGTGGCCAAACTTCATCACAAGAATCTTGTGCAGCTTGTGGGGTTTGCCTAGAAGAGGGAGAGAGGATGCTCGTCTACGAGTACATGCCCAACAAAAGTCTCGACATCTTTCTTTTTGGTACTACTGATATCACCCCTGAATTTAGATATGTTACCATCTGTTCATGTTTCTGCAATGACCATGATTCATGCTAATTAGATGAAGAGAAAAGGAGACAGCTAGATTGGACTACACGATTTAGGACCATTGAAGGCATTGCTCGGGGCCTTCATTATCTCCATCAGGACTCCCAGAAAAATATCGTACACCGAGACATGAAGGCGAGCAACATCTTGACGCAGACATGAACCCAAAGATTGGGGACTTTGGACTTGCTAGGCTCTTCGGACAAGACCAGACTCGAGAGATTACGAACCACATCGTTTGGGACATTGTAATTAGTTCATAAATATATATGCAATAAAATAATTAACTATGAAATTCTCATTCTAACCATGTGATTATTCTTGTTGGATGTTGATGCAGTGGGTACATGTCTCCTGAGTACGTGACGCATGGGCAGTACTCCACGAAATTAGATGTGTTCAGCTTCGGCATTCTCGTCATAGAGATCGTGACGGGCCGGAGAAGGAACAACGGGCCCTATTTCTTTGAGCCAAACGAAGATATAATAAGCATAGTAAATATATACTACCTCCATTTTCTAAATAGATGACGCCGTTAACATTTAGAATAACATTTGACCATTCGTCTTATCCAAAAACTTAGTGTAAATATGCTGAAGTATAAGATGGTGTTTGGATCCAGGAACTTAACTTTAGTCTCTATATTTAGACACTAATTTAGAGTATTAAATATAGACTACTTACAAAACTAATTACATAAATGAAAGCTAATTTGCGAGACAAATTTTTTAAGCCTAATTAATCCATAATTAGAGAATGTTTACTGTAGCATCACATAGGCTAATCATGGATTAATTAGGCTCAATAGATTCGTCTCGCGAATTAGTCTAAGATTATGGATGGGTTTTATTAATAGTCTACATTTAATATTTATAATTAGTATCCAAACATCCGATGTGATAGGGACTTAAAAGTTTAGTCCCATTTAAACAGGGTCTAGGTCTTACATAAAGCTTTTTTAATGATAAAACATGTCACAACAGAACAAATGATATTTATATAATTTTTAAATAGGATGAATAATCAAACATTACGTCAAAAGTTATCAACATTATTTATTAATAAAAGAGGGAGTACATATTTTGCTAATTCACCAAGACTAATGCACCATTAATTGCCACTTGCACTTTTAGTACTTTCTAACATATAACCATGCATACTGATTACTGAAGATATTTATGTATCTAATACTAGGTATGGAGGCACTGGGCAGAGGGAAACATTAAGGAGATCATAGATCACTCCTTGGGAAGAAACTACCCTGAAGGCGAGGTGCTAAAATGTGTTAACATTGGTCTCCTGTGTGTCCAGCAGAACCCTATAGATCGTCCAACAATGGCGGATGTCATGGTTTTACTTAATAGCGATGCTACTACCACTCTGCCGGCCCCTTCAGTTCACATTCCAGCAGCATCTTTCTCCGATGGAAGCTCTGGTTATTCTCAAACCGTGACACAATTGTCTCCCAGGTAGAAGGGCCTAAACAGAGCTTGGCATCGCCAGTGTAGTTGGCTTGTTGCTTGTTTTTTGTTTCGTGTGGGAACTTGAAACTGTATATATTGTCATTTTGTGATAAGTGGTCAAGAGCTTGGACACACGAGTCCAATGCTACAGAATCACCTACAGAAGCACAGGACACATCACTGTATATTGGGGTTCCAAAAATCTGCTTATCTGAGAAATTACTGCGGTATAGAGACACAGCTCGCAAGTGCTGTAGCATGCAGATTGCTCTGGACCGTTAGCTTAAAAGAAAGTTTCCATTACAGAGTGTAATTTGTGACCAAGTCAGTCGCGGATTGAGCGAAAATGGGCAAATGGCCGGCACAAAAGCTTGGGTAAACGGAGGAAAAAGTTCACTCGAGCTCCCTCGTCACATCCCCGAGTTACAAAATTGTTCCTGAACCCTAAAACCAGATACAACGTATCCCCCAACTTCCAACTTCCAAAACCAGTGCAAAACGAGATCCCTTGACAGTATTGTCCCCCGATTTTGGCTGACGTGGCACCCACGCAGGGGCAGATCTACCCATTAAGTAGGGTGTGTCGACCGACCCAGCTACAACCAACGTCGCCCTAGACCCCCAAGACCCCCTACACCTTATAGTAGTTATGGGCTATCAAAATTAGGTATAACAAGGTGTGAACGTCCAACAGATTAGTCCATTTCTTCACAATGCACACACGCTACAAACAATGATCGAGACAGTTATGCGATTGAACTATAAATACGATATGTGTTGTGTTCGATTGCTCTTATCGAGTGAATATCTCTGTTCTCCACCCCATCTATAATTTAAAGTCATGTCCACCAAATATGGCTCCTTTGGCAAGGTCTTCGTCCCAGGTGGCATCTTCCTCTCTTTGTTGCATCAGGCAGGGAGGAAAGGTAGAGGAGGAGGCACGGCTCCGGCGGTTGTGGGTGATCTCGCCGGCGGTGGGAGGTGGTCCCGGCTGCGACGGCATTGGGAATTGGAGGCAGCTAGCAGTCTAGTTGCAGCGGGAAGAGTTTGAGGGGAGAGAGAGAGAGAGAGAGTGGAGGAAGCTCGGCAAGAAAAGTGGGTGGCATGTCGACTCTGTGCCAGTCTCCAATGTCACCACTGGCTGCATCCACGACAACGAAGGGCTCTTCGTCAGTGTCATCGGGCTGCTCTCCTTTCCCTCCCAGATCTCCACCCCCTCTGCTCCGGCTCTACTAACCTCTCATTGACGGCGCCCTTGCCTGACCTTTTCCGTGAGCGGTGCTCGCGGGTCGCTGCCAGGGCGCCCTCTGCTGGCTCCAGATTCCATAGACCCCATCGCCGCAAGGGGGATGGGCACCTTGCCCCCAGCTACTTCCACTGACCACTGTCAGCCTCGTCTTTCACCACCACTCCCGGTGCTCCGCCTGCCTTGTCGCCAACTAGAGGGTTGGGCCCCTCCTCGAGCTACCCATGGCACGGCCATCACCCTCGCTGACTCCGTCCGATAGGACGCCGGCCTCGACATCCTCCTCCGGGTCCTGCTCCTTCTTTCTCAACCGCCGGCCTCAGTGTTTTTCACCACGAAGACCCCTTATCCCGTCGGCCTCCATGCGCGGACCGACGCACCTCCACCGGCCTGAGTGAGAATGGGGGGAGAACAACAGGGATAGAAGGATGAAAGTTTGTGTCATTGACATGTGGGTCCCACGTTGACTCAGTCATCATGCATGTCGGACAAAATTAGGGGTCAATAGTGTGTAAGAACCTAGAGTGGCCCGGTTTTGTAAAGTTGAGAGCTGCCATATATCTGGTTTTTCGGTTCAGGACGATTTTATAACTCGGTGACAAGGTGAGGGATCTCATGTGAACTTTTTTCTAAAACGTAAGAGGGCCAGGAGTCCAGCACGACAGAAATGAGGCCAGGCGGCCCAGCGATTTCCCTTCAGGTTGGGGTCTCGGCCTGCTGGCTCTGGTGAAACAGAAGCAGGCCCATTTCTTTCAGGGTATGGGCTTATGCTAAAGGAATAAGTTCACCAGAGGTCCCTCAACTTAACAGCAAGATTTTTTGAGGTCCCTTAACCACAAAACCAGAAATGTGTACCCCTAAACTCCCTCAAACCGTTCACCGGAGGTCCCTCGGCAGTATTTTTGCCCGATTTTGCTGACGTGGCATCCTAGTCAGCAAAAAAAATTTAAAAAGTACGTGGGGCCCACATGTCAGCTGCACATTCTCTTTTCTCATCTCTTCCTCAGTGAGGCGGCCGGGCAGATGAGGGCGTGGCGACAGGAGGCGGTGCGGGCACAGCGGCGCGCGGGGAAGAAGCAGGAGAGGGGAGAGGAGGCGGGCGCGGTGGCGGGCGGCGTGGAGCGATTGTGCCAGCGGTGGCGGGAGAGGGGGAGAGAGGCGGCTGGGACAGCGGGAGTGGCGGCGCTCGTCATGCTCCAGCTCTTCACCGCCGGCGTCGTCGTCATGTTGGTTGACCTCCACGAGCGCGGTAGGCGGAGCAGCGGTGGGCGGAGGGTGGCGGGCTATTACGACGGAGCGGGGGGCTTGGTCGGCGAGCGGCGGGGGGCAAGTGTGGCTGTGGAGCGGCGGCAGGCGGTCGGCGACGACCTCTTCGCCGATGCGGCGCGCCACCTCCTCTCCCGCCGGCCTCATCTCCGCCCTTGAAGACGAGGTTGATGGGCTCCTCGTCGTCGTCGTCGCCGTCCCCAGGTGGGAGCGGCGGCGCGGGGGGCTCGTAATCGTCGTTGTCGGGCAGGGTGGCCTTGGCGCCCTTCTTGCCGGAGAGGAGAGAGAGCCGGCCGAGCTTCACTCGCGAGCTTGTCGGCGGCAATGGCGTCCCTCCGCGCGCGAGAGAAGAAAGGCCAAAAGCCCGTGAACGCATGCATGCTAGTTATGGGTTCTCAAGTGAGGGATACATGCATGCAGTAGAGAGAAAAAGACCAAAGCAAAAGCAGCTTGTGATTGATTTGCAGGCTGCACGGGTTGAAAGTGACAAGATCGATCGATCGAATATAAATGTATATATTCATGAATGAATGCATATATGCATGTAACTCTAGGCCTCGCCCACGGCGACGACGACGGTGGAGAGCCGACGACGAGGGCGGCCACGGCGCGCGGCTGCTCCGTCCGCAGCCTCCGCTCCACCGCCACGCTCGCTGCCTCCGCTCTGCCGCCGGAC
>CM020184.1:15073576-15098677 GCA_009805545.1 Oryza longistaminata | reverse complement strand
GTCTGCTAACAACCAGTTGGTAGACCTAAACCCTCTTTTCCCTTCTGAACCTCCCAATCTCTCCAACTGATCATGAGATGCTCCTTAGCAATTTGCATAGGGGAAGGATGCAGACATCTCACAGGACGAAGTGCAAAAAAATGTACTGCATATATACATTTGCATGCCCAAAATCTCTCCTTTATTTTCATTTCTAGTTAAAAGTGCAACAGGAGGCCCCCAAGGCCACAAAACTAATGCTCAACTTTATTTCAGTTTGGTGGCACACACTTGCTTTAGAAATTGGGCATGAGGTAGTGATGTGCAAGGACAACTGGACAAGTGTCTTCATGGTCCCCTCCAATAATGAATTTGACCTCCCAACTCCTTGCCTTTGCTTTGCAGGTGCCTCTCGCTGACATGTGGGCCAACTTCGAAGAGACGAGATTCGGCGAAAAAAATGTGATGATTATAGCTGAGTATAATTGACAACCAACACATTTTTTTTAAAGAAAAAGAGTATTATTTCTAGCCTCTATACCGAATAAGGATGCACAAAACCATATTTGTAGACATTGGGATTTGAACCTTAATGGGGTAGAGTCATGCAGTCGGACAAGGAATGAGTATTGCTGTCTCTCTGTGACTGTTCACAATTTTCATGGAATGTATTCTAAGGCATATGATTCTCAGAAAAAATATAAATAATTTAGTAATTTCAGTTTCATCATGAGGTTTGTTTTGTTCAAGCTATTAGGAAATCGTTGAGAATGTCATTAGCATGTCTTTACTATCAAGAAACACAGGTCACATCTCATTTATTTTTTTTACACAGTATCTGATTGTGTTACCTAGAAGTCTCGTTACTGTACAAGGAAACGAATTAGTCTTCAATGGACTACAAATCTATTCAATAATGCCATGACGGGGATCTTCATAGATTTGGGCGAATTTAATTCCACATTCATACAATTCTAGTTTGAAAATTTACAACCTCACTTCCTTACAGTTACAGATAGGAGAAGATACACATATTAATCATTTGCGACTATATTCAAGACAGAGAGTAGTACTCCATTTTAGAGGGACAGGCCCATAACAATTAGAAATGTGTAGTTCACAATCCTTACTTTTCAAGAAACACAGGTCATATCACATTTAGTTATAGACATCCCATCAGGTTGGATCACCCCCAGCTACTAACAGATACTAGCATGTCGGTTCCTGAAACGAAGAGGGGTCTCCTCTCCTGTTTTCCTCAAAAGAAAAAGGACCGAAGAAGTTTCAGACTCATTCAGATCGATCGGCCTGTGCCACCCAACGCAATTGCATCAGGGTCCTCATGTACTTACGTTTCTGTGATTACACTCACCTTGTCCACTTTGCTTTTCTTTATCAATCTGACCTCAATTCTGTTAGATCGTCACTGGAATTAGGTGATTGGGACTATCTTAATTCGCCGTGTCGATACATGATTCGCCAATCTCTTCTGCTACACTGTTAGAACGGTGTGGTGTCCTATAACCAACAGAAGTTTCTAATGATTATTTTTCATCTGAGATACTGTAGGATAATAGAGAATAAACTTCTGCTACTTTCAGAGACTGTTCAAGACCAGTCCATAGAAGAGAACGCTGTTCAGGACAATTGGCAAGAGTCTGGATGTGGCCAATCATCGCTGCATGCGAACACAAGGCTGTCAAAATCAAACGGAAAGATAGGATAGGAAGAAGAGAAGAGAGGAGCTATCTGACGAACAAGTGGCAGTTTCACGCTAGATGAACGACAGCTGAGTTCAGACAAAAGGTCCAATAATTTTAGGAAAATTACGGAGGTAATCACGATGCAACTAACCCAGATCAGCATTGTTAAGGACGGACTGGGATTAACAAGGAGCATATGCACCTCTTATTAACAAATTAATTGATATTGAAATTAAAAACTGCACCTTGTAATCTTTAATTGAGGACAAGAACAAAAAGGAAATGCGTTCAGAAAATGGTTCTCTACCGAACGGGGGATAAAGAAGAATTTTCCATGTCAAGTCACGTGAAACGCGCACGGGTGATGATGCCATTAACATTTTAGCTGCTGAGCAAGCGCACTACCTAACCCTGTCTGTCTAGATGGTCATCACCTTGCAGTTGGGTTGTTTCTCTTGTCGTCTTTTTCTGACTTCTTCTTTTCTTTTTCGCCGAAGCAGCCTTGTGGAAGATGCTACTAGTGGAGATAGCCAACCGGGTTCCAGCAGCTGTTCGATCTGTGGATCATCATCGTTCACATCAGTTGCCAATGATTGTTTTGTTCATGTGCCACAACTATTTATTCTGCCTGATTGTATATATATACATTCAGATGGTGGTAGAATTGGCAGATAAACATTGACCATCTAGGCATCTATCTATATAGTAGGATAAAGTACCAATGGAGCCTGCAAGACTACATCCCGAGGTAGCAACTGATATTGTGATCACTTGGAACTTAAATTCTATGATTGATTCGGTTGCGTACGTACAGGTACGGCTTAGTTCATGAGCAGCATATACAAACTGAACTCTTTATCATGCAGGATCTATACAGAATTCAGTTCCAGTCTGCACGAGGTGGTGAAATATGAGCAGCATGGGACAGAGAAGAGAAGATGCAAAGGTAAAGTAAAAAAAAAAATTTCAGACGGCGAGATATTTTTCGATGCGTCGTCGCCTTTTGATGTCACATTCTGGTACTCCGATACGATCAGGCCTTGCGATCCAGATCAACAACCACATTCTTGCGTGCCTATGGCTACGAGACAGGCAGAGCACACACACTACTACACTACACTACACTACACTGCGGAGTCATCGTTGCAATTGCAGTTTGCAAAAGCAGAGCTTAGCTGGGGACAGATGGCTTTCGTAGCTTTTGCCTCTCCCGACTGATGATGAACAGGAGGTAGGTAGGCCAAGAGTGTCCGAGAGAGAGACAAAAAACAATAGTATCCATCAATCTATCTATCACTCTATCCATCTAATCTAATCGAGAAT
This sequence comes from Oryza longistaminata, assembly GCA_009805545.1. Taxonomy (NCBI): domain Eukaryota; kingdom Viridiplantae; phylum Streptophyta; class Magnoliopsida; order Poales; family Poaceae; genus Oryza; species Oryza longistaminata. The sequence goes on along the minus strand of CM020184.1, from coordinate 15,095,672 downwards.
TGCATCTTTATTCCGGCATCCAGCATCGTCCTCTTCCCCTTTTTTTTCCCAACTTTTTTTCTCTCTGCGCTTTGCTATCAAGATCTCGTACTTTCCATAAAGCGTCGGCACGCACGCTTTGATCGTCAACCAAGCCACAGCATGGAGGCGTCCCGGAAAGGTAGATCGATCTCGCTGAAACTGCACAGAAATCACACGGGAGAATCGGTCGTCAGGAGGTGACCAATAATTTTGGCGATGGATGCATGGGCGACGCATCCGCACACATGATGAGTAGAGAGAGAGAGAGAGGGAGAGGGAGAAGCGGCGGCGAGACGATGGCGGGAGACAGGTGGGAGGACAGTCCATGTGTGAGGATGGAGGTGACGTTAAATGTACTTGGGAGGCAGGCAGGCAGCCGTGTCGAGCGAGTGGCTGCACTGCACGTACGGTCGCCGGCCGTGCCCGTGCACCGGCACCGTCCCTTCGTTGTTGGTGCGGATCGACGCGCGTCGCGCGTCACCGTGCCGTGCCGCGAGCCCGCCACGGCACAGCCGCGCGGGCGCGGGCGCGGGGCACGGCCGCACACGGGCAACGGGGGTTGATGCGTTGCCGCCTCGTGAGATTTCGGTGGTTTTTGGGGTGTTTGGTTGGGCCGACGACGACGCGCGGGTGTGCGCATGGACCCGACCGAGCGGAAGGCCGTGGATTTTGCAAGGAATATAAGTTCAGTTTGATTCCCTTAAAAAATGATCCAAATCTAATTCGTGACCCTGAACCGCAAAACTAGAAATCTTGACCCCCTAAACTGTTAAAACCGGTGCAATTTGACTCCATGAGTGGTTTTGGAGGACGGTTTCGCTGACATGGCGACTACGTGGCATGTTGACTTAGTCTTCATCCGATGTGGTGCTGAAGTGGCGCTTATATGGTATTAGAATTTAAAAATTATATGCGGGATCCCGTTGTCATTGACACAAACAATATTGTGAGCCCCACCTCCTCCCTCCCTCTCCCTTATCTCTCTCTTTCTTCTCCCCTTTCTATTCACCTTCATCCGACAGAAACGAGGGTAGCGGCTCGATGGCAACGAAGGGCGCACAGCGGCGGGCGACAACAGGCGACGGCATCAAGGGTCAAGGGAGCTGGCCCCGACGGAAAGCCGTGCATCGGCGGGCGGGAGCGGCGGCAGGCAGGCAAGGCCCGAACAACTCGCCATGGCCACCCGCCGCCGTGCCACCGCAGCCGCCGGCGTAGACCCCAGAGCCGTGGAGCAACTCAGACGCTCACTCACTCGCCCACGGCGCTCTCCTCCGCAGTAATGGTCGCGCGGCGTCCACATCCCTCTTGGCGAGGCCCGCATCACCATCCGTAAGTCCGCTGCGAAGCCCAAGCCGTCCGCCTTTGGCAGCCGTGGTACGGACCCAACTGCTAATCCGCTTCACCGATCCGGGCAGGTGCGTGCGGAGCCCGGCGAGGAGGGAGGAAGATGGGGGCGGCCTTCGCCACTAGCTCTCTCCCCGTAGCCACCGCCGGCCGCCAGGCTCTCCGCCACCCGCCGTCACTCCGGCCCTCGACCGCTGCCATCTCCTCTGTCGCCGCCTTCGCCTCCATCCACGCCAACTCTAGCCCGAAGCGCGCCGCCACTCCGGTCCCCTCCGTCGCCGCCACCGCTCTAGTGCCTCCAGCGCCTACCCTCGCGCCACCGCCGCCGTCGCTGCCCGCCGCTGCCATTGCTCTTGCAGAAGGCCGAAGTGGAGAGAGAGAAGGGAAAGAGAGGGAGGAAGAAGAGAGAGAGAGGATGACATGTAGGGTCCACATGTCATGGGCCTATAATTTTGTTTGTGTGAATGACAAATGGGTCCCACATGCATGTTTTTAACTCTAATGCCACCTAAACGCCACGTCAATGCCGTAGACTAGTTCAACACTATCACGTAGACGCCACATCAGCGAAACCGTCCTTTAAAACCACCAAGGGGTTAAATTGCACTGGTTTCAGTAGTTCGGGGTGGAGATATCCGGTTTTACAGTTTAGGATCATGGATTAGATTAAGGCCACTTTTAAGGGATCAAGTGAACTTATTCCATTTTGCAATGACATCTTCGTGAGACGACCCAAATACACGGCGCGGGTGGGGTTTTCGGAGTTTAGTTCTCCAAACCCCCTGTTTTCTCAATATTATCGTTCTTTTTCAAGGCAACGGGAAGGTCGCTGGCTAGCTGCAACAGGAATCACCACCAATGTGCACCTAAGATTTCTACATTTGTTTCGAGCGAATTAGAGACATCAGACATATCTGAGATGCAAGACGTGGTACTACTACACCAGTCATCCCTGGTCATTGGCCATTGATGATGCGCACTCATCACTGGCTTGCAGTTTGCAATCCAAAGAACCGATGCTGTGCTGTGCTGCCCAGGATCTTTCAACTCCAAGATCTCGTACGTGATCAATCCTAAACACACTCACAATTTTCTATTAAAATTTGTTTGGAGGTTACTTCCTCCGTTTCACAATATAAGTCATTCTAGCATTTCCCATATTCATATGAATATTAATAAATCTAAATAAATTATTTAGATTCATTAATATCCATATAAATGTGGGAAATGTTAGAATGGCTTACACTGTGCAACGGAGAGAGTACGCCTCTCCCTCCGAATCTCGTTTTCTGCGGCGTTTGCTGGCGTCGTCGAAGACGGCGGCGCTTGGGCTCGGCGAAGTAGGGAAAGAGGAACGGTGGGCCGGTGGGCTTTCTGCTTGGGCCGATGACGAGCGTGTAACGCCTGGAGGCCTTGGCACGAGCACGAGAAAGGCCGTGGATTTGACGGGACATGCCGTTGTCCGTGAAACGGCCCAAAACACACGCGCGAAGACGAAAGGAAAGGCAGCGCAGGATTCGCGACGGTAGGGGGTCGGAGTTCAATTCTCCGTCCCCCTGTTTTCTCGCTTGTTTTCGACTTGTCGTGGCAACATGGAGGTAGAGCAGCAACAAAGATCACCACATAAGATTTTCTTCATCGTTTTTTTGGGTACCATCACTCAAATTCGATACGATACAATAATGCTTCTTATCGAAACCATCTGAGATGGACGTAAGCAGCCGTTGAATCCTACCGCAGCTGACATTGGCCGTTGAAATGCACAGTCATCGCAGACTTGCAGTGTGCAATCCAACGAACCGATGCAGAGTCAACCATAACATATGCCTCTCTAGCCGTGTTCGATTCAATCTAGCTCGGTCAGGGTGAGATCCTTTACGATAATGTCACTACCACTGCCGTCGCTGTTATGTGGGTCCCGTTATTCTATTGTCTCACACATCAATACCTATATAACGATAGTGTCATTATGTTAAAGGATGTTGAGCTGCTCGGTCGACCAATTGCAGAGGGCCAGCCCGCCCAAGGGAGGAAATGTGCTGCCCTAGTAACATGCAACATCCGCTGGCGTCGTCGAATCCGTGGATTTGCCATGCCATTCTCCATGAAACGGCCCAACAGACACACCGCTTGTAGCGAACGCTAAGGCTCCAAAGTTTTTCTTCAAACTTTTAATTTTTTTATCACATCAAAACTTTCCTACACACAAAAACTTCTAACTTTTTCGTCGCATCGTTCCAATTTTAACCCAACTTTTAAATTTGGTGTGAACTAAACACAGTCTAAGGTTTCTGCACTAACTCAGATTCGAGAGCTTCATGACGAAATAACCTTGAGAAAAATTCAGGAGATCGGAGGGCATCGGCATGGGCGGACGTCGGTAGCCGCATCCCAGTCAGCCGACAGGCGAGGTCGAAGGGGAGGGGAGGGTAGAGGGGAGCACATCGTCAAAAAGGAAGCTCCTTTTATTATTGGATTGCACCTGCGCTGCAGATTTGCTGCGCGCAACGGGACGCGCGACATCTGCTTTTCTGACTGACAGGATACGTTTTCTAAACCCCCTAGTTTATGGTTCTAGACCTTTATCAGATTAGTTAATCAGAGAGAGACAGTTGCTTGCTGATTGTTGTTTATGATGCATTTGTTTGCTCTCCCGTTTTACTAATATATTGTTGTTCAGAGCTGAATGGATGATTGTAAGTTACTCTGCATCTATTTCTTTTTTTGTTTTGGCCGCGTGAATGTCGGTTTGGCTGTGGCAGTATTTCTTTAGCACAATCATTTGTTCGTTTCTGAATGTGCACCGGGGGGTGTCCCATATATGAGATGCAAAATTATTACTACTTGTTTCATTACTGTTGGGAGCTATTGCTGCATTCATGCCCCTATGTTCTCAACTGTTAATAATTCATGTGGTCATCAGTTCCGGAAGGGGCAAGGTCCACAATGTTATTCAGGATAATGTTTTGTCACTCGTTGAGCCGCAAGCATCATGCCTAGCACGCTGCCAGCCAGATTGAGCTCAATTGTTCTCCGTTTTTTTTACTGTTGTGAAAGGGAAAACTCCCCCATTTTCATTGCCAGAAATGCAAGTTCAATTATTGAGCTCAGTTGGTGACAAGGTACCCTATGCTATCTGAATACATCATCCACATTTCATACTTTCAGACAAAAAATACTTTGGGGAGGAAAAAACAACAATGGTATCTTTCCTACCTTAAAACGATTAAATTGTTTTCTAGTGCGGCATATGTCTGTGGCATAAATCTCCCTGAGGCCTCATCACAAGAATTATATGGTTTATCTGAAGAAGATAAATTGACAACCTCTTTTCTGAACTTCAGAATATGACACGAGCAATTGATCAGCAGCATATCATGCTCACTGCACAATCAACGATTCCTCATATGGGATACATGCACAATTCATCAACATCTTTCTTCCTTTCAAGAAAGATGAAACAACACAACACGCACAATAACGCGAGCAAAAGAATGCACCAATCTTTTGCCTTTACTCTCCCTGCACTCCATCCCAGGACCAACTTCAATTAGCAGTTAGTCACTCTGAACAATTCATGGAGATGCAGTAGAGGTAGAATCCTCTAATCTGAAATTCGACTGACTGAATGCTAGAATCGATCTCTAATCCTCCAACCACAGCATGTGGCGTTGATACTTTACAGTTGAACTCTACTCTGCATTGCTTTCTGTGTGCTTGATCAAGCACAAGCCCACCTGTTTGGTGCCGTCTTTAAATTAGTCTCAGCGAAGAAATTGCCCTACGCAGCGGTAGAGCATAACGCCTCAACCGCCACCCTTTTCATCACCTCCGGGCAGGGATCTCCACCAAAGTTGCTGGGAGAGATTGCGACGACACATCTTTGTAGTCCAATGCATTTCTATTCAAATAAGCACCAGAAAAAATCAGTGATATGTGTGGTAAGTTCATAGACTAATTGCAGTGATTATAGTTTCTTTGCAAAATGATAAAAAATTCAAGTGGTTTGAACAGGGTTAATTTGCTGCGAAGGGTCTTTCTGTCCAGGTGCAGGTAGTCCACATATATTATTTTAAGAAAAAAATTTCAGGTAGACCAAAATGACCAAACATCGTTCTCACCTTTTCAAGAACAGAGTTTGAGTTAATTGAATGGCACTCCCCTTGCTGGAATGTTCCGCAAGTTCCAAGAGGTGTCCCAAAGCTAGCAAATTTGATTGCAGAAATGGTCTGCCCTGGTGCACATTTTAAATGCACCTTTGCCGTGTGGAACTCTGGTTCCCCATAGCTCTCGATCTGCCAGTTCTTGATATTTGGATGATATTCAGATACATCAGCACAGACACCTGAGACTGTCCTCTTCGCAAGGGCAATCTTTGAAGAATCACCGCCAAGTTCCTCAAAAACCACTAGCAGATTTCTAGTTGGTTGCAACCAGGATCTTGGCACGTGATACCTGAATGCAAGAGTTCAATTCTTATTGTTAATATAGTACTCCACTGACTAGACAATAGAACCAAAAAGGGATGTGATGGAGCACTCCAGTTTTAATGGACAAGGGAAAAGGAACCGAATATCAAGTAGTACATGATGGTTTTGTGTACAGCAAAAGAGAAGGCAAGAGGTGCCAGAAAATTCAAATATTGTTGTGAATGTTCTTACCAGCGCTGTGTAGGATGACCACAACCTGCCTGACACTTGGGTGCCCTGTATGACCCAGTGTAATGGCAACCTTTGCAGTCACCTTCCGCATATGCTGTCCAGTATCGTCCAATGCTTTGCCCATTTATCCATATTTGACCCTTACCCATGCTGCCCATATCCAGAGCCAGTGGCTCGTCACCACTGGGAGTATCAAAGTATGCCTACAAAAACAAACTATCGTAAGAATGGGAGGCAAGTAATCATCAAATCATTATGGCAAGGTTAATTGTCCATACCCTATACCATGCCAACGGTTGTTGGTTTTGTGCTACCAATGATCCTTGCATCCATTCAACTGAGCCTGAGCCTTCTAAGGAGTTTAGATTCATCTGTTCACCTTTCAGGCCAACCTGGAATGGAAGAAGTCACATGTTTATTCATTCTTACGCTAACTCGCACCAGGCTGCCAGTATCGCACAAGATAACTGGATGAAAATTTCTTGTGTACAGCTCATTTAGTTTGCCAATTTCTAGGTTCATCCAAGTGATGTTCTTGGCCCGTCGATTCCTGGACCTACTGTACTTTTGGTGGATTGCCCTACAAAATATCATATGCACGAACTATTTTCCCTGCAATCTCTTATACGCTTTTATGAAGATTCTTCTGAGCAAGCAGGGAGTCCCAAGAAAGTAAATTGTGTAATCCACTTGGGCCCATCTTCTGTGACTGAAGCTCTCGATTATCAGAACTGGATGAGAAAATTTGGTGCCACACAGCATATCATGGCAGGGCATGAAATGTAAGATTCAGTTCTGTTCACTGTTTTATGTATGCTTTTCATGCAGCCCCAATTATTGGCTTTTCTAGTTTGAACTTAGGTTAAAACTGTTGTTGTTAAATCTGAAGTTAGCTTTTTTTTTTTACAAAAGAAGTGAGAAATTCCATATTGTAGAAATGTTTAACTTGGTGGAATTTATGTGTAACTTCCAGGAATGAATTTATACGTCGTGATTGCATATTGTGAAGTTTTACTTTGTCACTGTATTATCTTCGTCAGTTCCTAATTGATAATTAGTGAAGTTTTGCTTGATTTTGCTACGGAAAATTGTAACTTGTAAGGTACTTCTTGATAATATTCCACCTCGGTAAAACACCATTTTATTAATTTTATTATTGTATAATATCTGTTTTAGGATTTTGGAACCCTCAGTTATCACCAGAGGTTAATTTTTCAACCTAAATGCTTAAATCATTCACTTAACATTGTCTAACTTTTTAAATCTGGCTTAAATCCAATCCATGTGATGATATTTGTGGTGTTTTTGCCACGTGTGCTCACTTTTATGCTGTTTTAGCGTTCTCATGTACAGTTGTTGCTACCAACTGGGCACATGGATTGCTGACACATGGATGAGTGAACACAAGTGTGGTGCATCTGCATATAGTAGGATCTGCGCGGCAGAAACCACTACAAATACTGCCATCTTGTTTGTAATGATCCAGTTCTAATATTTGGTCATGTGATGGGACTTTTTCCTCCTATGTGCAGTAAAAACATGGAAATTCCTATCCTGAAGGGTAGTGCAAGGATATCATCACGTCTTCATTTTGTATGCCCTCATCTCTTCCCATCCTCTGGATTTTGGCCTGTGGAACCTATAAATGATGTTGATTCAGAGAAGAATAAGGTAGCTTCCAGTAAGATACATAATACCAGATAATATAAAAATGCATTCTGCTTATATACATGAAATTTTCTTACCACTTTTAGGTTTCTTCATTGCAAGCCTGTGAAAGTGTGTCAGCGGCTAATCTTCTGAAGGTATGGCTAACTCTATAACCATACTGTATTTCCCTGTTAGCACTTATCACGCGAGCGTTTCTGTTAATCTATCTGGTATTTGTATGTCTGGACTTTGTGATGAAAATGGTTTCAAATATGGATGTGAAAATTCAACTGATAGTTTATGTCTCGAAACTTAACGTGCCAACCTACCACACTATACCAATCTTTTTAAAGCAGCATGACTAGGATTTTCCCTTCTATGCAATGCAATTGTAACATTGCTCCCTAATAACCTGCTGTGACGAATGTCTTGGTCATTATTTCTTGATGATCTTTGCACAGACAGTTACTTTTTGCCCTACGTTAGTTCTGGTCTTGCTTATATTCTCTGAGCATGGGCTTGAATATATGCACCTTGCAATTATTTTCCACGCCATGCTATGGCACACAATTACAATCTAGAAGCTGAGAAGGAGAAATTCTTCTCATGAAAGATACTACATAAAAATGAAGCTGACAGGAGGAAGGAGAGATAAATAAATCATAAGAATTTTGCATCATCTATGTGACCAGTTGCTGGTTACACTGTGGGTCTTCAGTCTTCACCTCCCCAATGCAAAAAATTGCAGAGATTGCATTGATTACCTTGGTGTGTGAAGCCATGGAGGAGAAAGAAAAGTAAAAGGAGAGCAATGCAATGGCACATTGCATTGCATTGCATTGCAGGCAGTGAGATGGTGGGGGTTAAATGAGGTGGTCAAGCAAAGGGTCAGATCTCCTGTCAAAGGTGTAGGCCTTCTCCCTGCCAAGTTCTGTTCATATTCATGAGGGGGAAATTTGTTTGTTTCCGAGTGGTTTGTTTGTATTTTGTTGATGTTACTACTGAAGATGAAGAGAGAGAGAATGAGAGGGGGGCATGGTGTACTGGGAGGCACATGCATGCCCTAGTGTGATGCTCTGGAGTGAAATATTTGTCCATCTCCGGGCTAACAGTGTCCAAGCATGAGGCTTTTGGGGGCCCTTGCTATTTGTTCCCATTTGTACCCTTTTTTTTCCTTGCATAAATAAACATGTTGCCATTTTAATTGGCCTGAAAAAAGATATATCATGAGAAGAGAGTTCATGTGCTTTGCTACTGTGACACTGTGTATGCAAATATGGCCAACCTTTGTGTTCCTTCTCTTTTTAATTTCAGTCAGAGTAGTTGGTGAGTCTGACCCATTTTTCCCCCTGAATTCTGAAAGCTGTACATACAGTCAGTCATTCTACAATGGGAAATTCTCCAAGAAAGCAAAGGAATAGTCTGGCACTTTGAATTGCCATGCTAATGAATCCAAAATGTCAAACAAGTAACTATGCCACCTCACATGATTGTTTGAAGCCTAGTGATAGTAGGTTAGGCACTCACCACCTGTTCAAAGCTGTAGGAAGTAGACATGCACTGCAACTAATGACTTTGTTTGATGTATTTTCCCCCTTTCCAACAAGAATTCTCCACTGAAATCATTCAGAGTGCTATAATAGTGTCCTCACTGAAAATATTATACAAAACATAGATTCATATTCTCCACCATCTGAACATATAGCATAAAACAGCCATTTTGCAAATGTGATTGTATGTTCTTACCAATTAGACAACTGAGACAACATTCAGATATATTTCTCAATACTTTGAACTTCCAGCTGGATGGTACAATTTCTTTTTATTCTTTCATTACTAAGGTTGATCTCAAACTGGATAGCTCAGACATATGAGGTGCACTTGCAGAGTTGTAGTTTGATCTATCAAGTATAAAATATATAAATCCACAAGGTGGTGATAGTGCAGGGTACCACCCTATGTATGCAGTCCCTGCCACCTAGGAGGAACAATATAGTAATCCTCATATCATGGCAGCTCAAGCATTTTACAATAGTGGTCAATAGTAGTGGCATTCAGGAATCATTGGAGGAGGTGCCCATTATAACAGGGATAGTTTGTCATATCTTTTGATCCCTCTTTTCAATGTTTCTGGAAGGGAGTTTGCTACACAAGCTAGAAGTAATTCTTCTGCTTCTTGCAAGCTGTGTGACATGACCATAGGCACACACACACATCTAAGTCATATGACCATGACATGGAGTGCTGCATGCCATGTTTGATCTGTGACATGCCAGGCCAGGCCATGCCATGCTTTCCCCTCCTTAATGAACAAATGAGGCCATCACCATGGAGCCCCCACCACAGATCTCAAAGCATTGCAATCTTGCATTCTAGTGCTAGTGCACTCAGCATATATATAGGTGGACATCTTTTGGTCTTTTAAAAAAAAATTGTTCTTCTTTATTTTCTTTCTTCTCCAAATGGCAGAATAGTGAAAGTCTTGGCCTCAGACAGCTGAGTGGTACATACTATAGAGATGGTTGCAAATTCTGCAGCTGCCTTTTGGCTGGGGTTAGATCTTGGGAGGTCTTTCTAGGAGGGTGAAAATAATCATCTTTCAGAAAAAGAGGGGGGAAAGAAAGCAACTTTGAGTCCTTACATATGTGTTTCATCAGCTTTGGGAGGAAAATTGTTTTCTTAATCTCTCTGTATATTGTTTTGGATAATAGCTTTCTCCTCCAATAAAAAAATTTGGACAGTCAAGGTACAAGAATGTCACGTCGGTTTCCGATCGGACGGCCGAGATCGATCGACGAGATGCTGCTGCCAGCTGAGGAGCAGAGAGTCCAATGTTTACAGCTAGCTGCAAGGAGATCCAACTTTCACAGCACAAGCCTTTACTGATTCAACATTGCACTTTCAAAAGCCATGCACCAGTAGGCAGCTTTGGAATCCCATGTATGAGGATGAGATAATGTGAGAGCCCAAAAGCCAGAGGAGGACGAAGAAAGAGCAGTACCCGGATTGCCAGCAAATGTGGCTAACCCTCATCTTTTTGCAAACACTTCTTTTCCAGAGCACCAAGACATGCCTGAAATCTCTCAAACTTTGTCCTTAAAGACCCCCTTAGCATGGCATTAGATTCACTAATGTTAATAGGATCGATCCATCAGATAAAGAACAGTGTCCATGCATCCATGATGCAGTGCTGCGACGTAGCTATCTATCTCTGAAGATGATCTTTGCTTTCAGGGATGAGGTTTGCATCTCCAATGCCCATGTCCTTCCCAGGCTGCAAAAAGATGAAAAGAAGGGCACTCTGAAAAAAATCTGAATCTTTTTGGCCCTAGTAGTACGTGTGCTGCCTTTGCTTTCGCAATTCACCTCAGGCTACGACGAGCCTGTGTCTGTCACTAATCGAATCAAATCGATCTTTGCATAGCATAGCATGCAGCTGATCGATGCATACTCTCTGCTGCTGCTGCAGCTACTGTTGCTACTGTTGGTGCTGGTGGTGGTGAAACGTGATCGATGGATGATGGGAGAATGGTGCGTTTTCTGCTGCTGCTGCTGCTGCTGCTGCTGGACATGGTGATGGGTGGTAGTAGAGGAGAGGAGGAGGGGAGTTGGGGCCATGGAGGAGTGGTCAAAAGTTGGCATGATAGAGGGGGAATATTTGGAGAGGGGCGGTGTTTTCTTTTGGTGCGGCGTGGTACTACTTCCACGAGCAGCGTAAGAACCCTGCCCCTGTGCCTCCAATCCGCTCTCCAGTCTCCCCCCGTCGCGATAGCGGTTCTGTGAGTAGCGTCGATTTGATCCTGGAATGTCTCCGGAAACGGGAGAGCGAATCGGGGGATTGCGGTGGGTAGGGTTTGGGACGATTCGCTGAAATGTTGTGGTTTGTGGACACGTTCCCTGCCAGGCTGGGGCTGTCCTAGGGTTTTGCGCAGTTAGATCATCGTGCATTGGTTTGGGTTGAAATGGACCTGCAATGTTCGTTTCTCAATGTAGTCTGTGAAATCTAGAGGCTGCCTGGTGTACAGATCGTTTCGTGGATGCTGTCTGATACTTGAACAGGTCCAATGCACGACAGGTGCTGGAAGTATGGAGGGTTAACTGAATTAGTAGATTCGTAGATATTGTTGTTGATCATGCTCTGGTTATAAGGTTTTGAAAGAAGAGATTAGTTCCCCAGAGCTAGAAGTTAAAATCTCCGCGATATGTTAAATTTTGTCATGGATGATTTCAATAGGATGCTAAAGGTTACGTGTGATGATTTGGTGCTCGGAAAGAGGTTGGAAGGAGAGTTTAATCGCTGAAGTTTTTGTTGTCACTGCTGGGAACCACCATGTTCCTATTAGCTTGGGAGGATTTATTTTACGAGGTCTGGTGGGTTTCGAGAGTTCAGAGCAACTCTTGTCTTAACATGGGGCAGAAATAATGATTTGTTGTTTATATTCTCTGTAGTTGTGAGTGTTTATTGATGTTTGTGACAAACTGGTGTTTGATGGCTTATATCCATAGTGAAAATGGAAGAACCAACCTAAAACAGTCATTTAGATACCCAATTGAAGCAAAAAAGTATAAATGGTGAATTTGGCTTGATAACAATGTTTTCATATGATTCTTAATTGTGTATTACTGTACCATGTAAGCATTGTTTGAGCCTAAAAAAGCACTATAATTTCATAAACCATCTTGGTGTAAACTACTATTTCTGAGAGTGATTCAAATGTAACTGATTTTTTAAGTTTCTGGTTGACTCCCTGATCATATTTAATCTCGTATGTGCATATTATGAGTCCCTGTCGTATTCTGTTTGTTGTTAATTTGTCTTAGTCTGGTGGAAGATTTTACAACTATAAACTCAGTAGATCAACATGTTGGTTGTGCCATTCTATAGTGATCCCTTGATATGTCTCCTTGTAAGTAAAAAAATGTTAGTAGCATTTTTCCTATTCTAATTGTTATGCTTCTGTCACTTGTTCCTTACAGTCTCACGCAGTTTTGACTGTACATACCATCTTCACGCTACTGCTTTTGCTGCGCATTTTAATATTGCCTCCTTCCTGATTGCTGATAATATTAATTTTGGTGGTTCTGTCTATCTGTGGATGTCATGTGTTCATTTCTGCAAGCTGTATAATTATCAAAATTAAGACCTAAAATTGTATGATGTGTGCCATTACGCTTTATGAGTTTTGTGTAACATGCATGAGGCTGTTACCATAAGATTATCATGATACTATTCCAGTGGGATTAAAAGGCCATTTCTATTAGCAGTCATTCAAATACCGGTATTACACATGGTTGACTTTGAAGGCGTGAATAACTCAATGCCATTATAGATTGATACCAAAGCGTGAGTACATACTTATAGAAACAGAGTCAGGATGAGATAGGAAGGAGTCCAGTGGGCCTACGAGCATGAGACAGTATATGAAACATTAGGATTCTAACAAAGTTATTAGTGATAACTGTTTGCTTCTGTAGTAACATATTGAAATGCTAATATGATTTCCTTTTGAGCATTACAGTCTCAAGGCATCGCACACTTATGAACATCTTTGACAAAACTCCTCATGTTCACAGAGATGCATTTGTTGCCCCAAGTGCATCTCTCATTGGTGATATTCAAGTTGGACAAGGAGCTTCAATTTGGTATGGATGCGTCTTAAGAGGTTTGTGCTTCTTGCTTTCTTATCTTAGTTAGCATCATTTTGCAGAATCATGTAACAAGTACTGTGGAACTGTTCCTGTATTCTGGTTTGTCTTTGCCAAACTAAATTATTTAGGATGCAAAAAATTATTGATGTCATGTTTTCGTCAATGTTCAAGGGTATCAGTCTATGTTATTTACTTCGTCAAGATATATTTATAGATTATCTCTTTTGAGTTTTTGACTATAAACTATCAAATTATATTGTTCACATGAATACATAACAGTTGATGTAAAGTGAACAAGCAAACTGTTGGCATAAGAATAGCAGTTAGTTTATCAGTAGCAAATTTACATTTGAAATAATACTTTCAGTTAAATGCACGTATCCATGCGTCTTCTATGCAATGTATTAGGTGTTTTTGGTGTTAAATGTATGTTAGTAATTGTGCAATATCTTGACCCAGCTACCTTTTTTGGCTGACAAAAAGAAATACTAAAGTTTATCTACGGGAAAACCATTAACATTTTTTAAAATATTAAATGGATAAATCACAGTGATATATGTCACTATATATTAGACCCCTCTCTGTACAAACAAGCCATTGATTGTGTTAACAGAGCTGTATTTCCATCACACGGGATGATTTATGTTCTCATCACTTGCCCAAACTCTTGTCTTCTCTATGCAGCATTTGTCTCTCGAGAACAAGCTAGCTGGTTCTGTTACCAGTGCTAACTTAAGTGACATTGCTACTTATCTGGCATGTTTACCCAGTGATACTTACAATACCTACAAATAAAACTAAGACATAACAGATTAACAGTCTTGACATGTACAGCCAATAAAGACAACTTTTGCCCATGGAGTTAGATTCTCTGCACAACAGAGATATGCAAACTAATTTATTCACTCGTTTTAAACTATGATACTATAATTTGTTGAAGCTTTTAATATCTATCTATGATCCTGTATTTCAATTGTTGTTACTTATGTTGTCAACAAGTATCTTGACATACTTAATTTCAGGGGATGCAAACAACGTTCAAATTGGATCTGGGACCAATATACAAGACAATTCTCTTGTCCATGTGGCAAAATCTAATCTTAGTGGAAAAGTCTTTCCAACCATCATTGGGGATAACGTCACAGTAGGTAAATATGATCTGTGGTTCTTTCCTTACACATGTGCTTCTTATGATTTGTTTATCCAATATTCTCGCAATATTTAGGTTCCATATTTTAGATGGTCACGATCTGTTTCTATCATTGCCTAGCACAAGAATAGGCATGAGCACATCTTCCTGCAAAGATGTTACTCATGAAAACAATCATTGTGAAGTTCTGATGGCATATACATTCTGAAACACCACTTCACAGGTCATAGTGCTGTATTACAAGGATGTACTGTTGAGGACGAAGCATTTGTTGGTATGGGGGCAACCCTGTTAGATGGTGTTGTCGTGGAAAAGCATGGGATGGTTGCTGCTGGAGCCCTTGTAAGACAGAACACAAGGATCCCCTGTGGAGAGGTTGTGCATTACTCTCTGTATTACTTCACTTTCAGTTTTGATTGTTACTCAGGTCTCGTCTAAAGTTTGCTTCACTTGATTGGCTATTTGTTGTTGCAATTAGGCACACCAAATACACGATTACCATCTGTTTAGTGTACCAAGATTCAACTAGTTTGTGGAAAATACATTGTTTTGCACTATTTAGGTGGCAGTTACATTTTGTACGTT
This sequence comes from Oryza longistaminata, assembly GCA_009805545.1. NCBI lineage: Eukaryota > Viridiplantae > Streptophyta > Magnoliopsida > Poales > Poaceae > Oryza > Oryza longistaminata. Next base: position 15,080,612 of record CM020184.1, on the reverse strand, counting down.
TAGATGCCTAGACATTTCTGCATGGGCGCAACAAGAATGTGCTGTGTGGCTCTTGTTTTATCGTCTTATTTCACTGAGTTCTTTGCTGACTTGTTCTATTGGATTCAGGTATGGGGAGGAAACCCTGCCAAATTCCTGAGGAAGCTCACTGATGACGAGATTGCGTTTATCAAAGAATCAGCTTCTAACTATTCCACTTTGGCAAAGGCCCATGCCGCTGAGAATGCCAAGCCTGTTGAGAAGACTGAGTTTGAGAAGCTGTTCCGCAAGAAGTCTGCTCACCAGGATGAGGAACACGATTCAATGATTGGTGCCACTCGGGAGGTTACTCCGGAGCTGACGCCCTCGAGTTCTGCCCAATAAACCTTGTTTCTGTTTTTGCTTCTCTCTGATGCCTTTGCATCGTCTTATATTGGACAGTGCAGGATTGTTGAAGGTGACACTGTTCCATGAGTTTGGCGGTTTATGTTTACTTTCCTCCCCAATAATTTTGGGTCGAGCAGGTTTTTTTTGGCATCAAAGTGAACAGGCCCTACATTCTAGGACAACGAATCTAGACAGATGTTCTACATAGATTAAGTTCTATTCTAGATAGCAACATTTTGGGACGGAGGAAGTCACTAGTCAGTCTGTGAGTGACAGGTGACGATTGCCTCTCGCTGGCAGTGTCAGGGTGTGTGTCAATGCGCGTGTTTTTCTGCATGGACAGAGCATATAATATTGTCAGTCTTCTGATTTTTCTGAAGCTGTATAGCAGGATGCTACTGTTATTTGTGGCAGCCTATAATCCATTTCCACCGTTGAAAAATAAAATAAAAAGTAAACTTAGAAAACCCCATGTTTTACGGTAGCTTATTAAGATTTTAATAAAGGTGAGGTTTTTGAGACCATAAAACCTATTGATAAGAAACATAATACATATGATTTTCTACAACTTTAACTATGGTTTTTTAAAACTTGTTCTTTCACAAAACCTCATCACTATACATTTTGAGCGCGAATTTGACTTAAATTCAAAAATAAAATTATTAAATTTTAAGTTTTTGCTAAGATTGATAGTTTAATTCTTTACTAATTTGAGAAATTTGTTTAAGATATGCTAAATTAATTAAGATTTCAATAAAGGTGGGTTTTTATGAAACATTAAGACCATAAAACATGTTGTTATGTGCCACACGTCATAATATATATTCATGGTTTTTTGTAATTTCGACCATAAAACATGGGGTTCTTCGAAATTTAACAAAATATATAAAAGGTACTAGCAGCTTGTGTTAGCAATGGCAACTTTGAGATTGTTCGGAAAACAGAAGATCTTTTTTTTTTTAAGTAAATTTCACAAAACTACACGTTTTATGGTCCAAGTTGCAGAAAACCACACACACTTTGACACTTGGCATTTAAGTACATATATTTTGGTTGTGTAGTTTCACAAAACCGCACTATCGATGAATGGATTCACCCGCGAGATGACATGGTTGTTTCACCTAAGACGAGGACATGGCATTCTATTACCAGCCATCGCACGAAATTAATAGGATGCCATGTCCTCATCTTAGATGGAATAACCACGTCATCTCACGAGTGAATCCATTCATCGATAGTGTGGTTTTGTGAAACTAAACTATCAAAATATATGTACTTAAATGTCAAATATCAAAATGTGTGTGGTTTTCTGCATGTTGAACCATGAAACATTTTGTGAAATTTACTCTCTTTTTTTTTTCTGTTTTTCGAAGCAAGCGTAGCCCAATTTGGCTACACTGTACTGGGCCTCCATGAGTTTTTCAGTAATGGGCTCTGATTCCATGGATTGAGCCCACGCAAAGGTAGGTTAGAAGTCAGGGGGGTCGAAGCAGCGCGAGATGGCGGGAGAAAGCGGCGCGAAAGGCTTCTCCTTTCCCTCCATCTTCTCCCCTCTCGTCTCCACCGCCGCTTCCCCCTTCTTCTCCCCACCTCACTCCGCGGGGAACCGATTTCATGCGGTTTGGGCGCGAGGGCGCGAGCGGGAGGAGCCGGAATCGGTGGCGACGTGGGCGGCAAAAGGGCGGCATGGCGGCTTCGGCAGTTGTCGGCCGGCTTGGATGGAGGTTAGGGATGGACCTGACAAGTGGGTCCCGCGGTCCCACTTGTCGGCCTGAGGAAGAGAGGGAGCCGGGGGTTATTTAGACTTCAAGGGCGAGCGTGCCGAGGGAGAAAGGCCGGCCCGAGAGGAAAGAGGGAGAGGGGAAACAAGCCTAGGAGAGAGAGGGAGGGCTTGGGCCAAAAATGGTCCAAGGAAGAGAAAGAGGATTTTAATTGTTTTTCTTTTTATTTAATTGATTAAATGCACTTTGTGATGTTGAAATTAATTCTTGAGCTCCGAAAATTCATGGAACTACATTTATTTCCTCGAAATGCTACTTGTCTACTTTGTTCACAAATCTGGTACTCTATAGTCTATAAGCTCTACATTGTTGAATTCTAAACTCTCTTGCATGTAAAGAAGAAGAAATGTTGCAGTGCAGCTTTAATCTTGTGGTGCATTTGCCAATTACAATGTTTTCACAGCAATGCGCTAAGCCTGTTCAGTCAATCCCCTTTTAAAAATATTGTTCACTTAAATTAGGGCAATTAATTTTTAGACATGTTTTACTCAATTGACTGCACTTCTGTCTTTCCTGATGTCTAGGCATGGAAAATGAGGTTGACGATGCCGATGACATAGTTGAACAAGAGGAAAGCTCAGGCAGTGCGCCAAGCCCATTGCTCTTAGGCACACGGCCCAAAAGGCTCCGATCAAAGGTGTGGGATGACTTCACGCCCATCTTCGTCGATGGGAAGGTTGCGAGGGCTGAGTGCGTGCATTGCCACCGAGTCTTCAACAGTGGCACAAGCAACCTGCTAAAGCATAAGGACAAGTGCAGCCCCCGGGCACAGAAGAGGCCCATGCAACAAGAGCTTCCAGTATCGCTGTCAGTCGAGAATAGGTCCCCTAAGGAACTTGATGCAGTTGAGCAGGACATTCCTACAGACAAAAATACAAAGAACCTGGAGGTTGAACAGGCTGAAACTAATAAGCTCGTCAGAACATTGGCAATGTACGGAGATATTCCGTTGAGGGTGAGCAGCCATGGTGAATTCAGTCGGTTTGTTGCTTCCTTAAACCCTATGGTCGAAATTCCACCTGCAGATAACTTGTACTTGTACTTCACGGGATTATTTGAAGAAGAAAAGGCCAAGCTTAAGAAGCGGTTAGCATCTTTAAATAGTCGGGTGTCCCTGAGTGTTTATGTTTGGCACTATGATACACTCTTGCCATTTTTGTGCTTGAGTGTTCATTACATCGATGATCAATGGCAGAAGGACAAAAAGATCATTGCATTCCAGGCTGTCGATTCTTCTTGCCATGCAAAAGAATTGAGTATGGTCATATTAACAGCTATTAGAGATTGGGGTCTCTTTGGCAAGGTTTTCAGCATTGCATTGGATGATGCATTCATTGACGATTCAGTGGCTTCAGATGTCAAGGATATCCTTCAAAAATGGAACTCGCTGCATGCAGATGAAAGCTTATCTGGAAACCAGAGCTTGTTTGTGGTACGTTACGCAACTCATCTACTTGATCAGATTATTCAGGTAGGGCTCGATGAGCTCGACAAGATCATGGAGAAATCAAGAAAGTTTTCTAAACTTGACAAATTCATGGAGAGGTCAAGAAAGTTTTCTAAGTTTCCAAAGGGTGACGCTCCTTTAGCATTACAGTATCCAAATTGTAGATATGCACCATCATCAGAAGACTGGGGTAAAGCAGATAAAATTTGTGCGATCTTGGATGATTTTCATCGACAAAAGGATGAACTGTACAAAGGTTGCAGTCCACTCGAGCTCTTTGACAAGATCTGGGATGTCAAGAAGGATTTGCACCGTGAACCAGTTTACTATAGTGACGAAGAAAGTTCATATGTGCGGGAAAAGATGCAAAGGAAGTTCAAGGAACAATGGAAATTCAATTGCTTACATATTTGTATGCCTATGATCATGGATCCTAAATACCGTCTGGAAATCATCAAGTCACGTATTCTGTATAATTTTAACAGTGATATGGAAGATTATATTGAAGAAGTAAATGACATGTTGCTTAGGCTCTTCAGGGAATATTCTGGTCAGACTGAAGACCCTAACTGCACTTCCAGTTTTATAACTAGTGGCTGGAATTATTTGTATAAAGATGACAGGTTGTTGGATCATTATCATTATTCTGAATTTCCAGAGCGGAAGCGACCGATGACTGAACTTGATCAGTATTTGGAAGATCCATGTCTCTCAAATGATGGAACCAGTGTTCTCAAATGGTGGAAGGAACATAGTATGATATATCCTACAATCGCTCGGATAGCACGTGACATATTGGCAATACCTTACCGTACTGATTGTAAGGTAGCAACAAGGACCGCAAGAGTTGCAATTGCTAAGTCAGATGGTAACCACTATGTTGAAGAGCGCGTATGTACTCAGGATTGGCTCAGATCAGGCGGTGAGTTTTGTGCCCTTGCTGTTCTCACTGCTATCCAATTGCATGATTGTACTAACTGTGGTATACATGTGTTGTAGGTTATGCAAGTTAGTTACTCATATCATTCACTGATATTTTGGGGGGAATAGTTCAGCATTGCTAATGTTTTATGTAAGTTGTTTTCCTTATGTTCTCACTGTAATATGTGCTACTGGCAATGCTCATAAGCTACCTTTCTGATGCAGGTCTGCAGGATTCGACAATGCGTGTACTCAGGTTCAGAAAATGTTGAGGATAATATGCTTAGTAACTTTTGGCAACTATGGTTAACAGTATCTTCAGTTACTGATGATAGACCATGGATGTGTAATGGGGCTTGTGTATGTATGTGTGGTCGGTGACTTGTCAGTTGGTCTACTGGTTTCAGTTTTTATCCTTTCTAAACCTATCGATCCGGTGATTCTTGATCATTGTTCTTATCTTGATATTATATTAATTATATATCCTCTTGTCCTGAGTTTATATTCCTGTAATTTTCAGTCTTACGGTTTCCATAGGCTAGAGTATACTGTATTTTGCTTTTCATGCTTGTATCTGGTTTGTTGGAGGTCGACCAAAAATAATATTCAGGCTTTCTCTGAAGAATGATGCACGACATGATCATGCATGGATCACAGTAGTAGTTTTTAATTATCATCAACCATTTTTTTCATGGAAGATCTGAACAACCAGGCGGATATACTCTGATAAGTCCATGGGACAAAACTAAAATGTTCAGAAGTAGAGAACATACTCCCTCCATCCCTAAATACCTGACGTTGTTGACTTTTTTGAACATGTATGTTTGATTGTTCGTCTTATTCAAAAAAATTTAAGTAATTATTAATTCGTTTCCTATCATTTGATTCGTTGTTAAATATATTTTTATGTATACATATAGTTTTACATATTTCATAAAAGTTTTTGAATAAAACGAACAGTCAAACATGTTTTAAAAAGTTAACGGCGTTAAATATTTAGGAACGGAGAGAGTACTTTTTTTCCGTTGCAATGCTGTTCTCAGAACTCAGAACTCACCTATGCTTAATAAAGCTAAGTGCAGATCTAGATTTCTACAAAATCCGCAGCTTTTTCTTTGTTAGTTCAACTCAACCGATCTCTTACAACATAAACACAAATTCTTGTGCAGCAGGATGCAGGAAACAAGGAATAGAGACTGAACTATAATAAAAGCACACAAGTTCAGAACTACTACCTCCGTCCCATAATATAGCAACATACGACAGTGAGACATTTCATAGGCATGTTCAGATTCGTTGTAAAACGATATGTTCCATCATGTTTTAAGTTGATATATTATGAGACGTGGGGAATAATAGCCGTCCCTAAATTTTTGCGTCGAGTCTATATGACATCCCTAATCCCCAATACCAGAAATCTTCACCCCTCAAATATTCAAAACCATGCGATAAAGGTCCCATGACAGTATATATGGGTGGTTTCGCTGACGTGGCATCCTAATCAGCAAAAATATATAAAAACATAAGGTCCACATGTAAGCGAGATGAAAAAAATGTGGGTGGTTTCGCTGACGTGGCATCCTAGTCAGCAAAAAATATATTAAAAAATGAGGTCTACATGTAAGTGAGATGAAAAAAATGTGGGGCCCAAATATCTTATTTCTTTTTTTTTCTCTTTTCTTTTCTTTCTTCTCTTCTCTTCTCCTTTCCTCTCCAATCTTCTCTACGCGCAATCGGCGGGAGATGGCCCGGCCACCGCTCCACTCCTTCGGCCGTGTGTTCACCCGCCATCACCGCCGCCGCTGCGGCTCGATCCCCCCCTTGCGGCAAAGAGAAAAACAAAAGCGGCTGCAATGGTGGGCGTTCGCCGCCGCTTCCGCCACGATGCGACGACGCGCCCACGAGCTCATTCGCAGAAAGAGAGGCAGCGCACACAGCGCGCGATAGGCGGAGCAGAGCAGAGCGGCGAAGGCGCCCAGAGGGGTGGCATTCGGTCTGACCGAAAATTTTGATCTCGGTTTTTGGTCTTTCCGGTCATTTCGGTCTTTGAAAATGAAGACCGAATTTTAATGCAAAAAAATTCGGACAGACCAAAATTTGGTCTCTGTCGGTCCTGACCGAAATTCAACAACATTTTCATAATATGCAAAGAAAAATGGAATTTTTCGACACAAAATCACAAAAAAAAAATTCGTAAGCACGTATGAGTAAAGAACTCTTATTAGGTTGCATCCTAGAATAAGTAGATGTGAAATATAAAGAGTTTAATCCTATTGAACTTAGTGGATTATATAGTAGCATTTAGACATTTTTATTAAATTCGGGTCTTTTCGGTTCATTCGTTAAACCGATGAGACTAAACGAAATTGACCGAAACAATTCGGTCTCATTGCCTAGGACCGAATTTCTCAGTCTCGGTCTTTTTGGTTCGCCTTTCGGTTGGTCTTTTTCTACCCACCCTTAGCGCCCCGGAGACAAGGCGAGCGAAGTATTGGCAGAAGTGGAGACGGGCCCACGGCCG
>CM020184.1:15050394-15073551 GCA_009805545.1 Oryza longistaminata | reverse complement strand
TTGGTCTTTTTCTACCCACCCTTAGCCGCCCGGAGCAGGCGAGCGAGTATTGGCAGAGTGGAGCGGGCGGGGCGGCGGCGCTGGAGCTGGCGGGCGAGCGCACGGTGGTTGGCAGAGTGGAGCGGAGCGGCGTCCCCTCCTCGGGCCGTCTTCATCGACCTCCTACGCGCTCGTCCCGGTGCAGGCGGAGGGCGGCGCCGCCACGGCCGATCGCAGACAATGTCGACCTCGCATCCTTGTGCGAGAGTTCGCCCATCGCCGCCCCCGCTCCGCTCGGCCGGCTATGCTCTCCGCCGCTCCGCCTGCCTGCTCCAGCCGCTTGCCACAAACACGCTTTTGCGGCAAAGAAAAGAAAGAAAAAAAAAGCTGTGGACCCATATTTTTATCCATCTCACCTACATGTGCGCCTAGATCGCTGACTAGGATGCCACGTCAGTGAAACCACCCATATATACTGCTGTGGGATCTATTTTGCACAGTTTTGAAACATTTAAGGGAACATTTCTGGTATTGGGTTTAAGGATGTCATACAGACATGACGTAAAGTTGAGGGACTCTAGGTGAACTATTCCAAATAGTATATGCTCTGACCAGGCGTCGATTATTAACAGTAAACACCTATCGAATAAAGTGCACTCATGCTGCGTAAGTGCACGAGGTCCTCAACTTTCGAGATACAAAAACATCTCGAACTGTAAACCAGATGTGCGGGTTCCTTAACTATGCAAAACCCGTTACCGAGATCCTTCGGCGGTTTTGATCCTGGTTTTGATCTACGTGGCAGTGTGGGACCACGTGGGCCCCACGTGTCAGCCTATCCAAGTCAGCCGCTCTCTCTTTCCCTCTTCTCTCCCTTCTCTCTCTCACTTCTCTCCTCTCGGGCAAGTCGGGGCGGGTGGGGAGGAGGTCGCTGGCGGCCGGCGACGCGACGGCGCGAGCACGAGGTGACGCGGCGGCGGGAGCCGGGGCGGCGCTGCATCCACGACCGCCTGCCGCTGGTCTCCTGCGGTCCGCCGCCTGCGCCATCCCTTCCCCATGCTGCCTCCACCTGGCGACGAGCGGCGCGAGTGGAGTGGCGTGGCGACGCGGCGGCGGTGAGCTCCTTCTCACCTGCGCGATGGCCGCCGCGGCGAGGCGCCGGTGGGGGTGGAGTCGGCGACGAGCGTGGGCGTGAGGAATGGCTTCGCGGAGCTGGAGCGGCAGCAGCTGCTGCTCGCGAGTCGCGACCTGCACACGCCTGTACCAGCAGCTCACGTCGGCTTGCTGGAGCGCCGCCTCGCCACGCACTCCGAGACGCTCCGCCACCAAGTGCCACTTCCTCGACGTGCGCACCTCCCGCAGGCTCGAGGCGCTCCGCCGCCGGGAGGTCTCCATCGACGGCTCCTTCTCGCTCGGGCTCTCCCAGCTTGATTCCCTCGCCAAGAGCGAGGCGGGGAGGAATACATAATGGCGGCCGGGCTGGGTGCTGTGCCCAACGATGTGGGCATCCCCGGCACGTCGTTGCTGTTCTTTGCTGTTTGGTCACAGCTGAGATTGATCGATCGATCGATCTGGTCGTCTCTCGTCTCTCGCTACACAGTACGTTCCTCCTGCTGTTCGGCGTGCCCTGGATCCTCTCGGGCGTCACATCGGCGACGTCGCTGATCTGCACCAGCGATAGCTGCAATAACAACGACGATGACAACGGCGAATTGGCAACGGAAATCTCTGCTCTTGTCACCTTGGCGACGTTGGAGCATTGCCATGGGGGCGACTGGGCGAGCAGTAATGTTGGTCGATGATGATGGAGTTGTTCCCCCACTGCTTCTTCTTCACTAAAGGAGATAATCTGAGTAAATCAGTCTCGATAAGTTTAACAAGATCACCGTCGTGGCCTGGTGGGTACTCTCTCGTCCAGCGTCGAGGGTGCCGGCGCCGGTGACCAGGAGGAGGTTGTGTAGCGCCGGGGACGAACCGGCTCGCCGACGCCGCTGGAATCGCCGAGGGACTCAAGTCGCTCTGCACCAGCATGGACTTGGCCGTGTTCTCACCTTCGTAGTCGCGAGGCGCAAGGAGGTGGACGCGCTAACGCGCGCGAGCTCCCCGACGCGCTCAAGAGCTGCGTCGATCCGGCGAGGTTCGCCATGGTCCGACAAGCGGGCGGGTGAGGTCCCCTATGGTGCCGCAGGCGACGTGCGAGAGGGTGCGGTGGGATCGTGAGGGAGGGAAGGACGCGGCGGAACGGGCGCGGACCACGCGCGGCTGCTGCCGGAGAACGACTCCGACGAGGACGGATTTGCAAATGGCGCCGCTCTGCTCCGGGCCGCCGCCGCCGCGTCACCCCTTCTCCCGTGTCGCCCGCCTGCTCTCGGCCGCGCTCCGCGCGTCGCCCCTTCTCTCTTGTCACCGCGCCACCGCATCGCTCGTCGCCAGCCGCTCTGTCCCATCTGCCGGCCCGTATGAGAGAGGAGAGGGGAAAGAGGAGGAAGAGACTGACGTGGATACCTGACATGTGGGCCACACGTGGGTCCCGCTGACTTAGCCGCCACGTAGACCAAAACTGGGGTCAAAACCACCAAAGGATCTCGAGTGGCCGTTTTGCATAGTTAAGGGACCTCGTATATCTGGTTTTGCGGTTCGAGGACGTTTTTTAATATCAGATGACAAGTTGAGGACCTTCGGTGTACTTTTTCCTATGCTCTGTACAAGCGCCAGCTTGTTGGGCCAAACTAAAATGGTTAAATGGGCTCCAGGCTTTCAGGCTTGGGCTCTCTGGAAAATGGGGCTCACCCACACAAGGTATGTGAGATTGAGATTTTACCGCGAGTGCGAGGTGAGGTGGCGCGGGGAATCGGCCGCGAAAGGCTCCTTCCGGTTCTTCCTTTCCCGCATATTTCTCTCTCGTTGCTTGCCGCCACAATAGAGAGAGAGAGAGAGAGAGAGAGGAAAAATCCTCTCTTCCCAAGAGGGTAGCTGCGGCGGCGGTGGAGGTGGCGGCAAGGAATCCAGCCCTGCCGATCCGTTGCGGCGTTGCGTCCAGGGATCGGTATGCGTCTTCTCGAATCTCGTTTATTCACTATTCTTTCTCGATTCCTGGTTTTCTTCTTCTTCTTTTTTTGCCCCATTTCTTGGGGTTGTGGTGATGCACTCTGCTTCTTCCTAGTGGATTTCGGTTTTTGTCGATTCGTTATATCGTGCATGCTGGTTGTGATTGGAAACAGCTGAGGAATGGATTTTCTTCTGTTTGGTGTCTAGGCATGGATCAAGATTGTGATGATGCTGCAAACCAAGTCGGCGCAGGAGAGGAAAGGATACTGAACGGTACTGTTCTCTCTTACTCTCACTCAGAACTCAAAGGATGTCATCTATTTGGATGCCATCGCCAGCTGCATAGTTTGTTATTGATTTTCTGTTGCGCTCTATTTATTCATCTAGCTGTTAAATGTCTGGTTTGATTAACTTTGTTCACAAATCTGACGCTGGACGAATTCTACTTTGTTGAAATGTCTACTCAGTTAGTCAGTTTGCAAAAACAACGACGACAACGAATGCTATTCCAATTAGTATTTTGTTTTTTTTCGCGAACGCCAATCAGTATTTTGTTGCATTAGGCTTTAATCGATTTATAAAATTCTGTTCAAATCTGATATGCACTAAATCTATTCAATCATTTTTTTTTTTGAAATGTTTGTTAAAATAAATTAGGCCATTGTTCACTCGAAAACATAAATTTACTCGAATGCACTGTTATGCAATTATTGTGTTTCTTGATTCTTAGGAATGGGAGATAATGTTGACAATGCCAATGACATGGCTGAACAAGAGGAAAGCTCAGGCAGCGCGCCTAGCCCATTGTTCTTGGGCACAAGGCCGAAAAGGCTCCGATCAAAGGCATGGGATGACTTCACACCCATCTACATCGATGGGAAGGTTGCAAAGGCCGAGTGCATGCACTGCCACCAAGTTTTTGTCAGCAACAGCACCAGTGGCACTAGTAGCCTGCTAAAGCACCAGTCCAAGTGCAACCCCCATGCCCAGAAAAGGGCAATGCAGCATAAGCTTCCATTTCTGCCATCCAGCCAGAAGAATCTGACGGCACTCAATTCTGATCCGAGACAGAAGAAGCTCCCATTCTTGCCAATCAGCCAAAAGAAATGCTCAGACACAGCAGATGTGATGCCTCACAAGAAGGATCCTGCCTTGCCTAACAGTATGAATGACACAAATCGGAAGAGTCAGGAGGTCGACAAGAGTGGGTCTCGTGAGGAACTCGCAACACCTGAACATAAGAATCTTACCTTGCGTCATGTACCCACGAATAATAATGACCAATCTCATGATGAACATCCAGTGCCTGAACAGAAGAACAACCCTACCGGCACGAATATGAAGAATCCTGAGACTGATCAGAACGGGTCAAATGGACTTATCCAGACAATGGCAATGTGCGGATACCTACCATTGATGATGTACAATGATAGGTTTAGGAAGTGTCTTCCTTCCTTCGATTCTATGGTCAATATGCCAGCCAACATTAACATCTCTCTTGACTTTATACAACTGTTTGACAAAGAAAAGGCTAAGCTGAAGGAGAGGTTTGCTGCCTTAAGCAGTCGGGTTTGCTTGAGTGCTCATGTGTGGCACTATGATCAACAATTGGCCTTCTTGCGCTTGAGTGTTCATTACATTGATGAAGAATGGGAGAGGCAACAGAAAATCATCAGATTTTGTCACGTAGATCCTTCTTGCGATGCAGGAGAATTGAGTAGTGTTATATTGGGAGCTATTGAAAAATGGGGTCTTCGTGATAAGGTTTTTAGTATTGTATTGGATGATGAGTTTGTTGATGATTCAGTTGCTTCAAATGTCAAAACCCATCTCCAGAAATGGAATTTGCACCGTGCAAAACAGAGCTTCCAGGAATCGAATTCACACTGTGCAAAACAGAGCTTGTTTGTGATACGATATGGAACTCATTTACTTGATCAGGTCATTCAAGTGGGCCTGGATGAACTCGACAAAATCATGGAGAAGTCAGTGATGTGTTCAAAGTTCACGGAGGGCCTCACCTCTTCAGCAGTAAAATATTCAAACAACAACTATGCAGCATCAGGGAAGGACTGGACCTGTGCACGTCGTATTTGTGATACCTTGGAGGATTTTCATCGGTGTTTGGACATAATGCCAAATTTTCCCTGTCCTGTGGACCTATTTGACACTATGTGGAAAGTCAAACGTGATTTGCAACGCGAAGTTGATAACAACAGGGATGATTCATTTTCCACTGTGGTAAAGAAGATGCAAGAGAAGTTCAAGAACTGCTGGAAACTCTGCTGCTTACATTTATACTTGGCCATGGTTGTTGATCCTTCGCACCATCTGGAACACATCAAGTTTCGTGTTAGACTGCACGCTGACACAGATTATATTCACTATATGCATGATATATTTCTGAACCTCTTCGATAAATATTCTGGCAAGGTGGAAGATACAAACTGTACTTCCGAGACTAGAACAGAAGTTGGTGTGGATGGAGGTGATGATCGGTTGAAATATTACCGTCAGTACGAAAATCCAATTTGTGAACGACCAATGACTGAGCTTGATCAGTACTTGCAAGAGCCACGTCTATCTGGTGGTGAGCGTGATGTTCTTCGCTGGTGGAAGGGACATAACCTGACCTATCCAACAGTTGCTCGGATGGCACGTGATATATTGGCAATACCATGCCGTACAGATTTCAATATAGCAACAAGAACTGCAAAATTTGCTATATGTGAATCACGTAGGAATTTCTATATTGAAGAGCTTGTTTGCTTTCAGGATTGGCTCACATCTGACGGTATGACCTGTACCCTTGCGTTCTCTTATTGTTTTCCCATTGAAATTCTTGTACTTATTGTAGTTATCATGATTTCGTAGGTTCTGCTAGGCAGAAGTCGACTAGTGGTATTACTGAGTGAAATCAATATTCAAGTCTCAAAAGGAAAAGGATTCCATGTAAGCTGCTTTCATAAACTACCCGCTGTCCAGCAAATATGTTGTTAGAAATGGCTCATTTGTTTTCTTTAATTTTGTGGTGCAGGATTTAAGTATGACAAAATGTACAAATGACAACTTTGTTCAGGCAATTTTGGGTATTATGCCAAGTTCATTCGCCAAATATGATTAATAGTAGCATTTGTTACTGATGGAGATGTAAAGAGGCTTTGTACTGACGTGTTGTGGGTAGCTTGTCACTGGGTTCCTACTACTTTTTTTGAACGAAACTGGGTTCCTACTTCTCATATCAGCTACTTTGGACTTAACATTTCATCTGATGACGGTTTATCATTATGTTTTCACTTATATCCTCTTGTTGTTGTTGAGTTCATGCCTCTGATGTTTAGGCCGTGTTTAGTTCACCCCCAACTACCCCAAACTTCCAACTTTCCATCACATCACATCACATCCAAAACTTTTCTACACACATAAACTTCCAACTTTTTTTCTAAACTCCCAACTTTCCCCAAACTTCCAACTTTTTTCAGGAACAAACACACCCTTAGTCCTCTTATGGTTCGCAAGGCTAAACTATGTATTCCCTTTGCTGATTCCTAAGTACATCAGTTTAATTTGCTGGTAAAAAAAGTTCAGACTCTCTGAAGTCTGAACAATAATATGTTTGAGATGATGATACAGGACATCTCAATACTATACTATCTTCAGAAGTCACTCTCTAAACTATGCTAAACCGGATATAATCTCTAGCCTTCTGGCACTGGCCATTGCCTATATATGGATCTGCATCTCTATACTGTGAACAATAGTATGTTAGTTCTCCAAGTGGACCTACACCCTCACCCCATCGAGGTGATAGAGAGGACTAATAAGGCTGCATTCGTTCCCCTGGGTTGGGAACCCAATCCTCCAGCACGGAAAACGAACGATCCATTAGCGCGCGATTAATTAAGTATTTGCTATTTTTTTAAAAAAATAGATCAATACGATTTTTTAAGCAACTTTCGTATAAAAACTTTTTTAAAAAAACACACCGTTTAACAGTTTGAAAAGCGTGCGCGCGGAAAACGAGGGAGAGGGGTTGGGAACCCTGATTATCAAACACAGCCTAACCTGGATTTATATATCTCCTTCCAAGTCGGTGGACTGGGTACCCAATGCTGGCCATCGTCATGGTCGCCGTCGGCCTCATGTTCATCGCCTCCTTCTATAAGGTCCTCTGATCTCTGATGAGGTCACCACCGTCTCGGTGGCTCGACCTCTCGCCGCTTTCCTCTTGCCCCTCTTCACACCGGCCGCCACCCGCCTTGAAATTGTGCGCTGATGACGATGACGAGCAAAGGGAGAGAGAGAGAGAGATAGAGAGGAGGAAGGGAGTGAAGATTGTAATAAGTGGAGTGATGACGTGGGTTCTACTATAATTTTTTATTTTTAATCAGACACTCATTGATATGTGTGTGTCCCACAGTTTTTTCTTGATTTTAAGAGCAGGTACAATAGCAGGCTATAAGCCAGCTATAAATATATTTTAAAGAGATAAAGGAAGAGAGAGAAGAGCAGCGGGCTACAGATCTGTAGCCAGCTGCAACACGGACTCCAAGACGTAATGTGTGTATGACAGGTGGGACCAAGTATTAATAGTATAGTAAGCAACTATTGTATGAATTGGCTATTACATTAGCTATAGAAGATTTGGAGCTAGTAGTGGGCTGCACTATTGACCTTGCTCTAAGTGTTATGCCAATGCCACCTTGTCCAAACTGTATTGGGATCTTATTTACACTTGTTTTATGAGTTGAGAGACGTGTCGTTCTGGTATTGCGGTTAAATGACGAATTTCAGACTCGGTGACATAAGGGACCTAATGTGAACTTATTCCTTGTTCTGTATAAGCGCCAGATTGTTGGGCCGAAGCAAAATTGTTAAATGGGCTCTCTGGAAAATAGGGTCCACACGGTAGCTGTGGTGGCGCGGGTAAGCGCGGCGCGAAAGACTCCTTCCCGGTTTCACCTTTCCCGCCATATTTTCTCTCGTTGCTTCCGCCATCAATAGAGAGAGGAAAAATCGTCGCTTCCCCTCCCCTCATCTCGTTTGCCGAGCCCGAGAGGGTGTGGTAGAGACTAAATCGCGGTAGTGGCGGCGGCGGCGGCGGCGGCGAGGAATCCGGCCCTGCCGATGCATTGCGTCCGATCGGCCTCTCCATAAGCCCCCTGCCCCCCTGGGGATCGGTATGCATCTTCTCGTTCTTGTTTATTCACTAGTCTTTCTCGAACCCTGCTATGAGCTTATTTCTAGAACCAATTTTGCCTATCTTTTTTTTCTCTTTTCATTCTTGGGTTGTGGTGAATGGTGATGCACTCTGCTTCTTTCTGGGAGATTTCGGCTCTCGTCGATTCGTTTTATCGTGCATGCCGGATGTGATTGAGAAATTTTGCGATGAATGGATTGCTTCTGTTTGGTGTCCAGGCATGGATCAAGATTGTGATGATGTTGCAAAGCAAGTCGGCACAGAAGAGGAAAAGGCACTGAACGGTATTGCTCTCCTCTCTCAGTCAGAACATACCTTCTTCAGGCTATGTGAATGCCATCGCCAGCTGCATAGTTTGTCGCTAGTAGTTTCTGTTGCACTCTGTTTATCACTCTAACTGTTAATTGTCTAGTTCATGTTAGGAAACGATAGGCGAACAAACGATAAAGAACAATAGATCAATCACAGAAGACACGAGATTTAACGTGGAAAACCCTCCCAAAACAGGAGAGAAAAAACCACGGGCGCCAGCCAGCAAAATATCTTCACTATATCTGAGGTGAGGTTACATCGCCGCACGGCGGCTTACAAGAGGTATATATATGTGGTGGAACCCTAAAAGGGATCCGTACCGTGGGGGCTCCGCCCCCGCACCCCCGGGCGTCCCCAGGTGCACAACCCAATGGGCCAGCTTCAGCCTCCGTTACGCTCCGGCCAAAGCCTACCGGCGACGGGCCTCCGCTCCACTACGGCAGAAGCTAGCCTTTATTAAGTGCAAATGAATTTGGATCACAACTCAGCAGTTCATTCACAATATGATGATGCAATGATGCTAGACGAATTGTACACCACTGAAATGTCAGAAGTCACCTTGAGAGGAGAGGGAGCCAGCAACAAATCCTATTCCAATCAGTCTTCCGGTGCATTAGGCTTCAATCGATTTCTAGCAGTCAGTTCAAATATGATATGCACTAAGTCTGTTCAATCAAATTCTTTTTATCGACAAGTTTGTTAAAATGAATTAGGCCATTGTTCACTCAAAAAATATTACTTATTTCATTGCACCGTTATGCAATTGTTGCATTTCTTGATGCTTAGGAATGGGAGATAATGTTGATAATGCCGATAACATGGATGAACAAGAGGAAAGCTCCGGAAGCGCACCTAGCCCATTGTTCTTAGGCACAAGGCCAAAAAGGCTCCGATCAAAGGTGTGGGATGACTTCAAGCCCATCTACATCGACGGGAAGGTAGCGAGGGCTGAGTGCATGCATTGCCACCAAATTTTAATCAGCAACAGCGCCAATGGCACTAGTAACCTGCTAAAGCACCAGGCCAAGTGCAGTCCCCATCCCCAGAATAGGCCAATGCAACAGAAACTTCCGTTTCTGCTATCCAGCCAGAAGAGTCTGACGGCACCCAATTCTGATCCAACTCAGAAAAAGCTCCCATTCTTGCCGATCAGCCAAAAGAAATGCTCAGCTCCAGCAGATGCAATGCCTCAAAAGAAGGATCCTGCCTTGCCTAGCAGTATGAATGACACAAATTGGAAGAGTCAGGAGGTTGGCAAGAGTGGGTCTCCTGAGGAACTCGCAACACCAGAGCAGAAGAATCTTGCCTTGCCTGACGTACCCACTAATAACAATCGGAAGGATCGGCCTCATGATGAAAATCTAGTGCCTAAACAGAAGTGCAATCCTACTGTAGTGAATCTGAAGAATCCTGAGGTTGATCAGAGTGGATCAAATGGACTCATCCAGACAATGGCGATGTGCGGGTACCTGCCAATGATGATGTACAATAATAGGTTTAGGAAGTGTGTTCCTTGCTTAAATTCTATGCTCCCGATGCCATCTAACGATAGCATGTTTGGTGACTTTATGCAACTGTTTCATAACGAAAAGGCTAAGCTGAAGGAGAAGTTTGCTACTTTGAGCAGTCGAGTTTGCTTGAGTGCTCATGTGTGGCACCATGATCCACTCTCGGCCTTTTTGTGCCTGAGTGTTCACTACATTGATAATGAATGGGAGAGGCAGCAGAAGATCATCAGATTTCGTCAGGTGGATCCTTCTTGTAATGCAAGGGAATTGAGTGATGTTATCTTGATATGCACTAAATGAGGACTTTTACAGTACATTCTACTTAAAGTATATACTACCAGTATATGATAGGGTAGATTTGGTATTTGTTAAAAATTGAAAAGGGTTGTTTAGTCATTTAAAATAGAGATTTATTTCCATCGGATGAATTTTCCTTCGGTTGTGTTTTTCTGGATCTCGTCATCCGCGTAATTTGAGATTGTAACAGCTGTTTATTTCAGCCCAACTCTATACTGCATTGCTCCAAAAATTTGTGCTGTTAAATTGGATTCTCTAATATATCGTCTAAAGTTCGAAACGATAATGGTTTTGGAGTATGAACATTCTTGTTTCAAGGCCTTCTTTGGAAGACTAGAACGTGGGAGTTGAATGGATAGTAGTCACAAAATTGTTCATACATTAGTTTATTGGCATATAACCATGCTAATTACATTAGTTATGCTAATTATGCCACCCTGCCGCTGCCACATGCCGCCGCCGGGCTGCCCTTGCCGCTGCGAGCTGCCGCAGCTGCACGCTTTCTTCCCGGTGCCCTTCTGCAGCTCCGCCTGCCCGCCGCCTCCCGCAGACAGGACGCCGCTTATATCGTTGAACTTCGAGTTGAGGATGGTGTCGAACTCCACGGCGAAGAGGTGATTGGTCACGTTACGGTTGTTGGCGGAGTTGACGAGCCCCGTGAACTGCCCCGCCGCCTCCCGCAGACCCGACGATTTGGGGATTTTTGGAAGAACTAGGTTTTAGATGAAGAAAGGGAGAGGGAAATCGAATCGATTCCCGATGGCGGCGGCGCCGATTGTGGTTGTCGACGGCCGCGCAGCGCGGCGTGCTCACAGAGGCAGTCGGCGACGGCGGTCGCCCATGCGCGCGGCTTCGAGAAAATTCGCTTTGACTGAGCGCCTAAAGGCCGGATCTGACTAAGTGAGAAACGCGAATTTACAAAATTACCCTCCAGGCAAATAGATAAAAAGACAAATATACCCTATTCAATTTATACTGTAGAATAATTGGGAGGAAGATCAGACGAATTTACACCGTTAGATCAAATATACTGGTAGTATATACTTTAAGTAGAATGTACCGTAAAAGTTCTCTAAATCTATTCAATCAATTCTCTTTTATCACAAAGTTTGTTCAAATAAATTACTAGGACATTGTTCACTCAAAAACATGATTTACTTGATTGCATCTTTACATGATTATTTGGCCATTCCTGGTGCGTAGGTAGGGGAGATAAACTTGAGAACGCCGATGACATGGTTGAACAAGAGGAAAGCTCAGGCAGCGCGCCAAGCCCACTGTTCTTAGGCAGAAGGCCGAAAAGGCTGCGATCAAAGGTGTGGGATGACTTCACACCCATCTACATCGACGGGAAGCTTGCGAGGGCTGAGTGCATGCACTGCCACCAAATTTTCAACAGCAACAGCACCAATGGCACTAGTAGGCTGCTAAAGCACCAGGCCAAGTGCAGCCCCCATCCCTAGAAAAGGCCAATGCAACAGAAGCTTTCGTTTCCGCCATCCAGCCAGAAGAGTCTCATGGAACCCAGTTCTGATCCGACACAGAAGAAGCTCCCATTCTTGCCGATCAGCCAAAAGAGATGCTCAGGTACAGACGATGCGATGCCTCACAGGAAGGATCCTGCCTTGCCTAACACCCTGAATGACATAAACCGGAGGAGTCAAGAGATTGGCAAGAGTTTAGCTCGTAAGAAACTCGCAACACGTGAGCAAAAGAATCCTACCTCGCCTGACATCACTAATAATGATCAGAAGGATCAATGGGATGATGAACACCCAGTGCTTAAACAGAAGTGCACTCCTGCTGGCACGAATCTGAAGAATCCTGAGGTTGATCAGAATGGACTCATCCAGACATTGGCAATGTACAACAAGGCCCGTCACAGATAAGTATGACCAGTCAAACCAGCGTAGTTAAGAGCCCGTCACGGATGACTAATCGCAATCGGGCACACCACTAAGCCCGTCACAGATGAGTAGAAATCTCAATCGGGCATTAAGCTAGAGCCCATCACTGATATTGGTAGGTGTACATGTACTATTCGCCTAGAAAACTTTCAAATTGCCCATCCATTTATCACTGGTACAGCTTGAATCATTGGTCACACTCAAGCATATATATTCGAGGCAAGTATCTATGAGTTTGTGCAAAATAGAACGTTGCACGAGCTATCGGACTTCCAAAGGAGTAGGAACTAGGAAGTGCCATGTTACGCGTATTGGGAATGCCGAATGCGCCTAAGGATCGCTGTTGAGTCCGCTGATGGGCTAGCGCATCTTCGCTCGCTACAACACCTGATACTCCATGTGACATGAAACCGACCATCCTACTCACTGAAGAATTGGTTGCGAGGGGGTATCCGCCTTTGGCTGGTCAACAATAATAGATGAGAAAACTCGAGATGTGCCCAAAGGAACACCATGATAACTTGATCTAGACTAAATACCATGTATATAGTTTCAGAGTCATTCACTCATTCTCCTTAAGTTTTTAATTGGTAAGAGGCCGCTATCAAAAGAAATGAAGATCTTGACCTCAATGTTTAATGAGGCTATGGAGAATGACACACTCTTTGAACTCCTTGATAGTGGCATAGTTGTTGAAACTACCATATCAGTGATCCATCGTGCTGCAGTCTTGGCTAGTCAATGTTTAGTTTTTCCAGGTACGATGATGACAAGGATGAGGCAAGTGGCAGAGGAGCTTCAGCAACTAGCACTGGCAGAGGAAGCACAGCAATCTCCACAGGTGCTCGCAGATCTTAGGGTTACAGATATGGGCAGGACATGTACAACGTCCTCGTCGCACACTGATAGCAACATAACCTGGGTTTATAGCGTCGAGAAGAAAGCCATGCTGAGCTCAGAATTGGCTAGATGATTGACATATAGTTCGGGTGCTTGTGTTTCACACAAAATTTATGTTCTACTACCCTGAGCCCACTTGTATTTAATTATAGGCAGGGGCGGAGCTAGACTGAGATGGAGGGGGTGCCACTTATTTAATTTACTCTGCTTTATATCAAGTTTAAACTAATGCGGGTGTCTAAATTTGTATTGAGGGGTGTACACATGGTGAAAATAGGTCGGGTATAGCTATAAATTTTTCTAGACCGGGTTCCTGGGCACCCCTCAATACTCTAGCGCCGCCCCTGATTACAGAGGTCGATGTAATGTGGTAGAAGAAATTACGGTATAGTAAATCTTGTACCGATCGACTAATCAGTTAGAGAAGCTACCGGTGTCGGAGTCATTGCAATTTTAATTTTGTCATGTTGCGCATTTGTGGAATTCTTGATTTTGCTCTAGTAGTGGCTGCTTTGTCCCGTTTAGACATTGTGTGCACATGGTGTCGACATGATTTGAACGCGGACTTCTTTTCACGAAGGATAGTGATGTTCAAATCGGCGTTTATCTAATCTATGGTTAAATAATAATGCACCAACTTAAGGCCGTTTGAGCTGCAGTAATATCGTCGGGGTCGGCTAAACTGCTGGAGCTCATGACAGCTGAAACAATATTACATTGCAGCTTCTTTATTTGGAAGCACAATTTGTTAGCTGTGCTATGCTACTTACAATAATTACTATTACTGCAATTAGACATATTTTATCTATTAACTAACTATTTATAATAGCTATGTGCTGTGAATATCGCATTAGGCCTGTAGTTTTGCTAATCAACTACTAGATGTCAGCTGTATTTTTTAAGCTACTCTTTCCGTCTAAAAATACGTTAAGTCCAAGATTCAAATTTGTCTTAAAATACAGCTAATTTTCTATGTACTATCTCATCTCAACCAATCACAAATATTCCCCGATTTAATTTTTTCATCTACTTTCTTTTTCCAATCAATCATAACTATTTCACACCCTAACATTATCTCTTAAAAAAGACTCGTAGATAGTTGTATTTGAGACAGAGGGAGTAATAAACAACTTTTAGAACATATTTTATTTTATGTCTGAAAAAAATACATGATCGTTATGCCCGGTTTTATAGTCTTAACTTTTAAATTTTTTGGACCTTAAAAACCTCATAAATTCTTATAGAATATAGACTTTAAACATTTATTTTTAGCAATGAAACAATCCCAACTTACTCATAACTCTAGCTCCAAAAGAATTTTGAGCTAAAGATATCTGGCTCGAGAATATTAGAGTTTCAAACACGACACTAGTACAAGTAAAAGTCATGACCCCGATGGCTCAAAATCCAGGCTCCGCCCGTGGTTTTATTAATTAATTTATTTGAAAATTGGCAATTGTGTTGACTGACTTTTTTAAAGTACAAGTTAGACCCTCACAAGCACTAAGACCCACCTACATTTTATTTATCTATCTATACCTACACTAACTTGTTAGTGTTGACTCAAAAACTAAGAATCTCATATTTGTTGGAACATCTGCTTTATGTTATGCTCTATGGTTAAGCAGGGAATATGTAGTTTTTGATAAATCTTCAAATAAATATTTTATGCAGGTGCTTCTCAGGGCAACGCACTGGCTGTAGTTCTGGGCCACAGCTTCAAAAGTGTGAAGAGACGAGGAGCTCATACATTTTGTATGTCGAAGCTTAGAAGTTAACCGTCATGCAGATTTTCGCCAACTACGGAGGGAGATTTACAAATAGGCTTTAATAATTTTTTTTTTCTCCTTATGTGTTGGCTTTATTATTTCAGATTTATTGCTGCCTGAATATCTGCTTTCATTGAGAGAATATTGTAATAAATGGCTGTAGCTCCATTGAAGCAAAGCCGGAATTTTTATTCCATTATCTAAAAAATACCTACACTAACTGTGACATCCTAGCTAGGAATTTGGTAGATCGCTCTATAATGACTGTTGATTAATTCTGAATTTTGAAATTATCAAATCATGGGAAATCTACAGTTTAGACATAAAAGCAACGTACGACTTGATATATTTATTTAGAGCTATCGTTTTCAGTCGCCAAAGGGACCACAAATATCAAGTCCGGCATGTCAAAACGGCCCTTTTTTTCTTATTCAATAACTAATCCGGAATTACCTATACATTTGTCGACAAATTTTTCCCAAAAATTTGACAGATGTAATTATAGTACATCGTAGTGTAATTACACTGTAATTTATATGTAATTACACTGTAACTTGCATGTAACTTCAGTGTAACTTATATGTAAGTTTCACATAATTTTGAATCGTTAGATCTATTACAAATATTTGTTTTGGTGAGGAAAAAAAAAATCATAGCACACACATATGTGAAAGAATTTATTTTCATGACCTCCATTTTACCAAATAACATGTTACGGGGAGATTTTTGAAAGTTACATACAAGTTACACTATAGTTAAGTGTAATTACATGCAAGTTACAGTGTAATTACACTACGATTGTACTGTAATTACATCTGTAAATTTTTGAGGAAAAATTTGTCGACAAATATATAGCAAAATCGATAACTAATAATCCAATCTTTTAATATGTAGTAATTATGGGCTGGAATTTATGAAAACATGAAGGACGCTAACCAGAAAGAGCGTTCGATGAATGTTTCAGTTTCAGAAGTCTCTCTCTATATGACTAGGCGTCGTGCTGGGCAGCAATTATCTCTCCGTTTTGTTTCCTTTACCTGATCAGCCAGCAATTAACGTGCGCCGCCGGTTTACAGGTACCTTAACACTTGTTTTCAACTACCCCTTCTTTCCTCTGTTGAAGTTGATGCCAGTACTCAGCTCAAGGCATTAGCTTCCTTCTGCTGTCACTTCATCGATGTGAATATGTGATGCAGTCATTACCTCTATGGCTGTGTCTGTTCAACGCAAAGTTTGTAATTTTGGTTGAAATTGAAAATGATGTGACTGAAAGTTGTGTGTGTTAAATACGGTTGATGTGATGGAAAAGGACTGAAGTTTGGATCCAAACTTTGGATCTAAACTAAGCCTATGTTTCTAGTTGCATTATACACTTGTTACTACACACATCAATAGAACATGGTTCTATGCCTTGAGTAGCTGGAATCACACTGCAGGTGACTGATCTGGCATTCCGGCAATCACATTGGTTCAAACCATTTGAAAAAAATATCCAATAATACTGTTATGTAATATCAGTAAGGTTCTTGACCACTTTTATTACTAATATTTTGTTTTTTTACATTCTTTAACCAATGTTTTTTTTTTGACGGGGTATTTTAACCTTTTGTGACAATTTGAATCACCCTCACTCTTTTATTTATCTACATACAACTTGCCATATGCTGAAAAAAAAAAATAGTCTTATGTATAAGTTGTGAGAGTTAATTGACGAGTAGGAGCCCAACATACTCGAGATTGTTCATACACTCGAGAAGAGAGTCGGGTGGGAACAAAAGTAGAGGTGAAGAGAGATAAGGGTCACTGACTGTGGGGCCCATGCTGACTAAGCTTGCCACGTCAGCTAAACCGGGTATAAGTACGCCTAGGACCTCGGGTGATCCGGTTTTGTAAATTGAGGGACCGTTAAATTTTGATATTTTGGTTTGGGACGAATTTCAAACTCGACGACAAATTGAAGGGACCTAAAGTGACTTATTTTTCTTTTGGCTTCAATTTGATGAACATATGAAACCGAGGCCTTGTTTGGTTGGACCAGACGGGGCAAGAATGAGGCCCAATCTGCGTGGTACATCTGGCAGGCGTTGTTTTCTTGAGGATATAGTTCACTTTGTGACCCTCAAAAGTGATCGAAATCTAATCCGTGACCTAAACCACAAAACCGTATATCTTGACCCTCAACTCTTAAACCGGAGCAATTTGACTCCCTCGGCGGTTTTGCCTGACGTGGCGCAACGTGGCAGCATTGACTCGGTCTTCTTTCCACATGGTGTTGATGTGGCGGCTTAGGTGGTATTTAGAAATAAAAAAAATGTGGGGATCCATTTGTCATTCACACAAAAATATAGTGGTGGAACCCACTGACAGTCCATCTTCTTTCTTTCTCTTCCTCCCCTCTTCTCTCCTTCGCTCTTTTCTTTCTCATTCTCTTCTCTCCCTCGGTGCCGGCGCGCAGGGAGCAGGGGCTGGAGCGGCGGCGGGCGGCGGCTAAGAGCGTCGCGTGGCGGCGGCGGCAAGAAGCTGAGCGGCAGCACGCGGGACCTGAGCATCCGTTGGCTCGTGCTCTCGCAAGACGATGCCGGCGTTGGCCGCGCCAACCGGCAACGTCTGGTTGTAGCAGTCGCCGCCGCCGGATGAATCCATCGATCCAGACAAATCACAACACAAACAATCTCACAAACGAATCCATTCGATCGTTCACGCGATGGATGAATATGTGTTTGCTAGCTAGCAGCTACAGGATCTGGATCTTGTCGTCGGTCATCCACCAGAGTAAGGAATTGAAGACGAGCGTCGGCGCCCTTTCAGAAGGTGGAGTGCTTGTTCATGGGGGCGCCGCGGATGAGGCGGTCGTCGAGGACGGCGGGCGCCGTCGGAGTTGGACTCGGCGAGCATGGGCGCCCCTAGAACTCAGATGGTGGCGTCGTAGTCCTTGGCCTGAAGACGCTGAGCGAGTCCTACCGTCTCGAAGGATCTGGATCCGCCGACGCCCGGGAGCACCGGCGGGGGAGGGGCAGAGCAGCGAGGCATAACTGCCGCCGAAGCAGGCGAGTCCCGAACTTCCAATCTTGGCCGCCGCCGCCGCTCCAGCCCGTGCTCCCCGCGGCGGCCGAAGGGGAGAGAAGAGAAAGAGATGAAGGGAGGAAGAGTGGGAGGAAGAAGAAAGAGAGAGAGAGGATGACATGTGGGCCCCACATGTCAGTGGGTCCCACACTATATATAATATATTGAATGACAAATGGTCCCACACTTTTTTTATTTCTAATGCCACCTAAGAGCCACATCAACGCCACGTGGAAAGAAGACCGGGTCAATATTGCCACGTAGGCGCCACGTCAGCAAAACCACTCTCCAAACGCGCCGAGGAAGTCAAATTGCTCCGGTTTTGAAGAGTTGAGGGGTCGATATATCCGGTTTTGTGGTTTAGGGCCACGGATTATATTTCAATCACTTTTGAGGGTCACAAAGTGAACTTATTCCATTGTGATTCTATGGCAGAATAAGTCTATTTTGCATCCCTATTTTCTTCGGGCTTTGCCTTATATGGCTGAAATAAGTCTATTTTGGGGTTCCTTAACTATTTTTCTTTCAACCGTGTGCTGTGTCGGGCTGGCCCACCGTGCCAAGGCAGCCCAATGTCGAGCCGGGCATCGGGCCATAATTATGTCCATCTATAGATAGGTACATTTCAATTCCCTACATCTCACTAAATGTACTCCCTCCGTATTGTAAGGTATGACGCCATTGACTTTTCGACTAACGGTTGACCATTCGTTTATTCAAAAATTTTGTGCAAATATGAAATATTTATATCATGCTAAGAACAAAGAATTTTGATGACAAATTAAGTCATAATAAAATAATGATTAACATAATTTTTATAAGACGAATGTCAAACGTTGAACAAAAAATGAGATCGCAGTGCAGGTCCAAAGGTTAGTGAGATAGCGGGCGTGCCAGTCAGTTTGATCCTGTAAACTGGAAATATGTAAATAGTAGATCAAACAGCCGACGGCTGACAAGCCGATGTTGTAGTTCCAGCCGGGTGCCGATAACAGCCGATGCGGATACCAGCCGATAGCGATAGGTTTAAACATCGGCTATATGTCCAATGTAGATAATGATATAAATGCAATCGGCTGATGATGATGTAATAAATACAATATAATCCAGTATAAATCAATCGGCTAGCAATACATACGTACGAAATAAGCATTGATCCGAAGGTTTAAAGCATACATCAGCTGGAGGTCCGATGTCATAAAATCCACAAGATTAGATTAAACAATGTAACCTTTGTTGCGATCGGCTAAATCCAAAATGTATGTAATCCTTATAAGCCGATGCAATGTCCAGATAACTTATTGGCTAGCACCCCGATAAAACACTAGCATGAACCTATCGGCTTAACAGATTTATATTATCAACAACAATCTAGTAGGTAGAACCTAACCGATGCAGCACGAGAATTGTATATGATAATCTAATACTCGATGAGCCGATAGATCGGGGGGGGGGAGGCTAATGGGCGGGGGGAGGCTAATGGGCGATCGCCCAGCGATCGGTTCCCCCCCCCCTATACTCCTCCCTCTTCTCCCCCTTCCTCCTCCCTTCTTCCTTTTCCCTACAGTACACCACACAATTTTTTTAAAAAAACAAAAGTTAGAAAAATTTATGTATAGAAAATACTAATATATAAAATTTGAATTTAAATTCAAATTTGAATCGGGTATGTAAACTTTTGACTATAAACTTTGGGTCTATAAACTTTAGTGTTATAAACTTTAGATGTATAGAAATACTATATATAGAAAATATTTGAATTCAAATTCAAATTTGAATCGGATATAATTCAAATTCAAGTTTGAATCGGGTATGTAAACTTTTGACTTATAAACTTTGGATGCTATAAACTTTAGGTGTATAAACTTTAGATGTATGAAATACTATATATAGAAAATATTTGAATTCAAATTCAAATTTGAATTGGATATATAAACTTTTGACTTATAAATTTTGGTCTCTAAAACTTTAGATGTGTAAACTTGAGGTGTATAAACTTTAGGTGTATAAATTTACTAAATACTCCCTCCATTCCAAATTAATCTACATATAGTTTTTTTGAGGTTATTCTAAATGATCTACATATTTGTGTTCATTTATTAAGTCTATTCATTATTTTGTGCATTGGGAGTAAATGGACATTGATGCATGCATCCATGCACACAAGTATTTATAACCCACATGCAATATCTTGATTTGCTATTGGTTAGGAAATATGGAGATGATGCATGCATCGAGTTTATTACTAAAGTAAATATAGTATGAGGAGGAAGTTTATTAGTTTTCTTGTCTGGTTTGTACCTATGACAATATGTAGATCAATTTGGAATGAGGGAGTAGGAAAAGTAATACGGTGCCAAAGGAAACCAGGTGGAAGGGGTGGAGGGAAGGGAGGGGGGAGGGGATCGATCGCTGCCCCATCCCCAGGGCGATCGATCGTAGAACAACAATTTCGTGATAGATCTGTCTATGTGATGGATATACAAATCTATGTATAACAGCATTGTGATTGTAGAGATATATCGGCTAAGGCAGAAGATCGGACCTAACCGAGAACAGTCCCAACTAAACCGATGCGTCTCTAAACACAATGCAACTAGAGATAGAATTGAGATATCAGTAGGCAAATATATCAACCAGACCAGAGCGATCCAAGAGATCGAAGCGATGCAGCCTTGAACAATACCAACGTAGTCGATAGATTCACCAGGACCAAGGCGTAGGACTTACCCCTTCGCCGGAGATCGAAAGCCGATGCAGCCCCGTGTAAGGTGCCAAATTCCGCCGGTTGGAAAGTAAAACCTTAGGAAAGAGGGTGGCGATGCGCCGAGAGTAGTTGTATTGATCGAGAGT
This sequence comes from Oryza longistaminata, assembly GCA_009805545.1. Taxonomy (NCBI): domain Eukaryota; kingdom Viridiplantae; phylum Streptophyta; class Magnoliopsida; order Poales; family Poaceae; genus Oryza; species Oryza longistaminata. The sequence continues at coordinate 15,052,715 of CM020184.1, read as the reverse complement.
TTGATAGATTACAATGACCCGGGTGTACATATTTATACCCATGGATAGATACTAGTCCTTGTAGGACAAGAAAAAAAACTTTCCTAAAGATAAAAGGAAACACAAAGTCCTTATCGGACACTAAACACACTTTCCTAAAGATAAAAGAAACTAACAAACTATTCCTAATTAATAGATACACTTGCCATGCCGCATTCTCTTTGAACTCGTCTCTTCTGGATAAGCTTCCTTTAGTAGATCAATTTCCTTAACATATAGCAAGAACCGACAACTGACGACTTAATAACTCTCTTCGGCTAATCTCAGGACTTCGAGCCGATGCTGACTCAAAGCCGATGATTACTCCGGGCTTACCAAATTTCACTGTTAACATATATATCCATCTGAGATCGTTTGAAGACGTAAAAATATTGTTTTAAAAATTAGATTAGAGAGATTATTTTGATAGTTGGACCTTAAATGATCTCATATGAAAAAAAAACATATTCAACTACAAATTTGTAGATATCATCTAGGGCTATACTTTTATTATAAATTTTTGTCTTCATCTCACATCATATATAAAATTCATAGTTTTCTTCTTGAATATGTTTTTTTTAATTTTCTAAGAGGCACCCACTACACTAATTGATTACTATAGACAGTTCTTGGGTTACACTAGTAGAGTCAGATTCCGATCAGAGTGGTCTCATCAAAATAAACATATCCAAAAGGGAGGCACACGAATATAAAAAGTGGGGCTCGATTAGCAACTAAACACGAGAGTTACGCTCATTGTGAGACTTAACCCAACACCTTACGGCACAAGCTGAGATAGCCATGCACCCCTATGTCTGTGTTCCGAGGGCACACCTCTCTTTCAAAAGACTCTTGGCATGTCAAGTCTTGGTAAGGTTCTCATCTTGCATCGAATTAAACCACATGCTCCATTGCTTGTGTGGCCCCCTTCAAATCCTTTGAGTTTTATTCTTGCGAACGTACTCCCCAGAAAATACTTAACGCATTAGATATAGCACTACAAGGGTCGAGTCACACAACACCGAGTATCCATTGTTTACGGCTAGGACTACTGGGGTCACCAATCCCATTTTCTCCTAGCTTTCGTCTCTCAGTGTCAATGTTGGCCTAGTAGAGTGATTTCGCCTTGATGTCCTTTCCGATCTCAATGCTCAAACCATCCACCATGGATTAACACAGCCGTGATAAGGGTCCCTTGAGAATACGCCTCCTCACGATCAATGGTTAATGGCGGTTATGCTAGAATAGTTATAATGATATCATCATTTTAGGAAATGATGTGAAACTGGGTTAACAACGGTGACATAATTTTTTTTTGTACCATCAACTACGTACATGATGATCAAAACATCTAACCATCTATTCATCAGAATATTTCAACAATTTTGCCATGAGATCTATTCCAATTACCTAAAATATATATAGTTGGAGACATAACATGATCATATGGGCAATTAGTATATATCTTCTTACTCGAGGGGAGAACATTACACATAATATTGTGGCAACAAGCTAAGGAAAAACATTTCTTTAACCATGGAAACTTTCTAATGAAGCTCAACTAATAATGATTTTCTGATCAATAGCTACCATCACATTATTGAAAACTAATTAATATATGTTACAATTGTGAAACTCCATACTTGATAATATAATATATTTATAATGTAGATACATGTGGTGATTTAAATGTTATACGGCTCAATGTAAAGCGATGCTATCATATCCTTGATTGTATGTGAAAAGGTGAATGAATCTGCTTGCTTGTACATATAATCCCCAGTTCGTGCAAAATCAATAACTGTCTTGCGACAATTTTTGGCTGAAGGTTTGTTGGTGCAGGGTATTCTTTCATCATATCCTTCCACGAATCTTCTATCAACTCCTTTATCCCAATGCATGCTTCATGTATTGTTTGTACCATGCTGCAGCATGTAACACTGAATTGTGGAAGCATAGTGGTCCCTGCTTGTTCACGCTGAAACTTCCATAGCATCATGTTTTAGTTATTTATAATTGAAGTTGAAGATTGATATTTATTAAACATAATGAATATATAGGTGTAAAGATAGAGAGATACAAAACTACCTTTGTTGAAGCAATATCATTTGAGAGCCGTACACATGTTGTGTAAGACTTAAGAAGTTTTGGATAAGTCAAAAGATAATCGAGAGTATCCTTTGTTATAAAATCACCCATCCCACAAAAGAAGCACATGCTAGTTGAAAGGCACCAACAGTCGTTCTGGAAAGTTCCAGGTGTTCCTCTATTGTTTTTGGAATGTAATGATCATCACGCCATTT
>CM020184.1:14958684-15050369 GCA_009805545.1 Oryza longistaminata | reverse complement strand
CTTACCAATCACTAGCCATAAGAAAAAGATGAGAGAATCATTGTTTATTACTTATGACTACGTAGTAAGCATATTACTTGGTATTAGCTACTTACTACTTCCACAATGTATACAACCTGGTAGTAGTAGTATTTTACCTTACTACCACTTAGGATACACATTGTGGATACCTCAGATGCGGCAAATGCGTCAGACTGGGTCACAGTTCCGTGAAATGGTCAAGCGCACCACGCCAAATGCAAAATCAAATAAACTTTTGTCTAATGCTGGCTAATGCATGTGTACTGTGCTGTATATGCCGGTTGCGCGTGTTGTCGCTACGGGACCGCCTCCCAACCGCGCCAACGGGCGGTGCGCATCCCCAACCCGCGGGAGACGTATATTTTCTGTTAAAATTTTCAAAGACATGTATATATATATATATAATAAAAAAATAAATATATTTTAAATTTAATTTCATCACCGTTGGTCCGTTTGCCCTACAAATCCAGCCTGCACCATCTCAACCACTTGAACTCATTTGAAGGAAGAAGAGGAGAAGGAAGCGAAGAAGATGAGGGATTCATGGACACTTTATCTTTTTATTAGATAGATGAATTGAGACTTTAAGAGACTTAAATGGGTAGGTGGAAAGATGAGGGCATCATTAAATGGTCAAAATTGTAATAAGATGTTATCAAGTCATTTGTTGTAGGTCAATCATTTGGAGTCGTTATAGATGGCTTGACATATATAACAGATCTATATTGAGATTAGAGCTATTATAGATGATTAGACACATCTATACAGCTCAATAGTCAAACTGACATATAAGTCGTCATCAATGGCGATGTTTGCTTCTACCTCTATCTATACGGTCCTCATGGCAGATGTTCTAGCTGAGCCATTACAGATAACAGGTCATAGATGAAGGTTTCTTAGTAGTGACTTAATCTAGGCAAGAATAGCATAAGCTGTAGATTTATAGGTAATTAGTCCATGTCACATATGTAATGTAGTACAAGTGCAATAAATTTGTATACATGTATGAAATGTTCAGAACTATATCGTTTAACATATAGCGATGCTACCATATCCTTGATTGTATTTGCAAAGTTATGAGTCTGTTTTCTTTATACATGTAATCGGCTGTCCGTGCAAGATCAACAATTGTCTCTGCCACATTTTTGGTTGTCTTTGTTGGTGGTGTAAGGTATTCTTTTACTATATCCTTCCATGAGTCTTCAATCAACTCCTTTATCTTCACACATGCATCATGCATTGTGTTCCATGCTGAAACATGTAACATTGCACGGTAGAAACATGGTGCTCCCTTTTTGCTCACGCTATACAATGGAAGTAAGACAAAGTCAAACCACTGTTAATAAAAGGTATGATGGATTTCCTTTACTTTGCCAATTATAAACTACATATAAATTCGTTATCATGTGTTTGTTTGAATGAAGTATATTGTTTTGTACTTCAAGTTCTATTCTAATAAAAGAATGGAGGCCTAAATGATGCAGGATAAACATCTATGTAATGCACATGTGTAAAACCGACCTTTGTTGAAACTATATCGTTGGATAATCTTGCCAATGTTGTTAAACACTTGAGAAGCTCTGGATATGTCAAAAGCCAATCGAGAGTTTCTTTAGTTATGATTATCACCCATTACAACAAAGGAAGCGCATGCTATCTCAAAAGCTCCAACAGTCCTTCTTGAAACCTCCAAATGTTCATTGATTGTTTTTGGAACATAATGTTCATCACGCCATTTAATCTCATGTGAGATCCTTGAACTAACCTCTTTAACTACAAAACATAATGAAATATGATTTCAATATGGAATATCCATAAAAATTACTCTTGAGAAATATCATTTTACTAAAGAATTAGCTGAATAACAATATTAAAATGCAATAGTTTGTTGTACTTATGCAAAGCATGTATACTTTATAGGTACAATGGTTTGTTTTTAATAGTTTGGAGTGGTATTTTCGTATTAACCATTGTACATGTAAATGATCTGCATAGCAATGTGATTTCTACATACTATATAAAACAAACCATATAAATGGTGGATACAAAAAGTATGTGATTGTAATTGTCCATTAAAAGCAAATAATCAAGGGTGTTAATTAGTTTTAGGAAATTCATATTTAATTTGATTGACCAATGATTGTTACACGGATCATACTACACATCATGATAACATTCTATCATATGGAAGAAAAAAAATACTACTTTCATCGCAAAATATAACTACCCAGGAGTGTTTGATTAGGGGTGAGATAAAGGATTGGGGCAAAATGTCTAAAATTCCCTCATTAATAACATAGGGGTTTATGGGATTAAGGATAGTATGGGTGGGGCATGGTCTCGAGAGCTAGTGAGGTGATGGAGCCACTAGGGTAGAATGGGGAGTAATGGGGTAATTTAAACAATTTAAACATAAAGGCGGCTATATTTTGGGACGGAGGGAGTACTATCGCTACGTAGCAATATCAAATTTAATTGGTCTAGTAAAGAAATGAATTATGTAAAGTAAACTTAGAGTGAAGAGGGCAAATTTTATTATTCTTGAACTCTAGTGTAGCTAACCTAAATTATAATATCTCATCTTTAGCTGGATAAAGTATATAAATCACACATGTTTAACAAACTAAGTAGTTTAATGGCATAATACTTGCAGTTCTTTGAGATAAAATACACGATAACCGTTACTCGTTCAAGTTCCTCTTCAATCAAGTCAAATGTCTTCAATAAATACAAGTAAAAACCCTTCATTATTCTGGAAGTCTAACTACTGCACTTTCATTACACTGTATTTTACAGTAGAGCATCAGATATTTTACATAAACCAAAATACAACCATATCAGAAATTTAGAACTACAAGTCAATAATATTTGAAGTTTTAAGGGGAATATTTGCTGTTCGTCTAGATTGAAAATTGAAATTTATTCATTGTCATGGACTACCATATGAATTTACTGAATTTCATAATTAGTACAAGCATATATATGTAACTTTTCCCCGAAATTAGCTACAGCCTACATGGCCCAGATTAATAATTAACAACATAATGATTGAATAATCATTAAACCACATTGTAATTAAGAATGGAGTTGTATTTCATACAATTTGGTAGATTTTTTATTCTGGTTGGTTCAGGTCAATATTTTGTATGTACAAATGCATGCAATATATACGAGATCTCCGGGGGTCCGGGGGTCAAAGTGAACAAACCCCCAAAGACAATCATAACTTCAGGAGGAGATGAATATGAGATAAAAAGCACATTAGCATTAGACTAAAACTAAAGATTACTTGTAATCGCTTCTGCAAGCACATACTCTCCTCGGTTGTACATGGGTGTTCAAATATATCATCTATTATAGAGATATAGGCCATCATCTTTGTAAGTATAATCCGTGAAAGAGAATAATTGAATTCAGGGCATACTCCTGTCATCCAAAATGCATTTCCACAATTCTATCTCGAATGAAACTTAGATTTGATTGAATATTAAGCTCCTTCCACCATCTGTAATAACGCATATAAGATAAATCCACTATTGAAAATAATAATTAAGAAGTAGAACTGAGCTTTTCCAGTACATATGAAGTTTAAGTGACTTACAATGTGACCATTTTTAGCTCCTCACAATAAAGTAGTTGAAGTAGGTTGAAATTCAACTTTGCAAACTCTAGTATGGTTCATTTCGTCCAGAGATCTTTTCATAGATTGGGATATAGTTTCTTGTTTCTAATATTCGAACCCTCCTAAAAAGGGGTGTTTCAAGGGCAGAAGATACTTCTTCTTTTAATGGAAATTTCAAATGTTCCAGTTTAGCTTCAAGGTGAGATTTCGTGAAGGCAATGGCTCCGTCAAGTACTTTGTCCCACGAGCCTTACATGTACTGCATTATATAAACCTAAGAGACTTCTTACTTCATCAGCAACAAAACTTCTTCCTTGTCTTTGAAATGTTAGAAATATGTCTACAAAGTTGATAAAATAAGTAATTGTCACTGTCTTTTAACAATCTATTTTTTTTATTTTACCAATTAAAGACTTACCAGATGACACGTCATAGCCATTCTTCTTAGAAGATAAAATCGAAGGGAAACTAGGTATAGATCTTTATCGTCAAATCGGAATTGTAAACTGAATGCAGGTAGCTCATCTAACTCCGCCTTGTAGTAGCTATCCAACCAAGCCGTTGCAGTGTGAGCACAAGGTCTAGATCTCTCAGGTACTTCCTTTGAGCCCTTTACCATGCACCTAACTTCTTCTTTAGCACTCAGCCCTTTCTTTCATGCATTCATGCTTTAAAGGTGTAGGGTAGTCGTATTAGTCAATTCTTTCCATGCAATCAGAAAGCTATGCTATTGCTTAAAAAAAAGGAAAAAACAGCTATGTTTATAGCTTATCTATACATATGCTATAGTAATTAGGCATTGTTGTGATACAAGGAATATCTATAACTATAATCTAATGTTAAAAATTATTGTGAGATACCGTATTCTTATTTAATATTTAATTGAGGAGAGCAAAATTATCTGGTATCCATCTAGCAGGAACAGAATTATATAATGGTAATATTGAATAACAGTCCAAATAGTCACAATTACTGCTGCTGCTGCTGGTGGTGGTGGTGTTGTTATCCTTCTTTCTATAAAGCTAACGCCCACTAAACACCTAAAGCTCAACATACAAGTATAGTATTTGTTAGTACTCCTAAAACCAAATGTACGCATGCCACATCAACCCATTAAGCACATAAAACTCAACATGCAAGCATATATTAATTATATTTTACAATTTAGTTAATTCTAAAACAAACATACACATGCTAAATCATCATTCTCAAATCATTTTGATAATATTTTAATCCAAATCATTTCATCATTCCCCAATACCTAACATATATCTCGCAACAATGCGTGGGGCATCATCTATTGTTATAAGAGTACACACCAATCACAGCTGATTACTATATTACTATTATATACTATTATTATTTGAAACATAATTAATATGACAGTAAATGCCTATAATAATTGGCCCCTCCAAGGAAATTCAAATTATAATTGGAGATATAATGAATAATATAAAAAATGAAATTAAAATAAAAGTAAGCACTCATTACTACTTGCTAATTACTATTTCCTAATTTCGAAAATAATAATAGGAGTCCCAATATATAGATAGAACTTTGTATTTATCATTTTCATAATTCGAATTATTTAACAAAAAACTTTTACTGAGACTCCTAGGCTAGCACAACTTTGTATTTGTTGATTTTGAATTTAAAATTATTTTATTAATGATAAATAAAGTTAGTACTCCATACTTGGTAAACATTACATTTATTAAATATGAGTGCAGGTCAGGATGGCATGCCAATTATTAATTACTTTCAGTTTTCTGAATTGTTAAAAAAACACGAAAAACTAAAACTGAAACTGTAAATCAGGTAAGTTTTTTCATTAATTCCATATTTAGGTTTTTTTCCTGTTTATTTAAATATTAAAATAAATAATCCATGACAAATACAACTTTGTATTTATGAATTCTGAGTTTCAAGATTACTAAATTAAGAAGATAAAAGCAATTATAAAATATTTGTTGGGATATATGCATATTAATGTTGTATATTAAAATTTTGGGAGTATCATATCAATTGTTTGTTAAAATACACATATAAAATGTTTGTATATTTATAGTTTATATAAATGCAAGCGTGAATGCACGGGTTACCAACTAGGGCATACTAAAATTCTTCAGCGCTATATATTTGCAATTAATTCTTTGAAAACAAAATATTTGCGATTAATTGCTACCTGAGATTTATTTGGTGGCTGGTAATCGACGAAGAATCACCCCAGAGGTGGGGTGGAATGTAGAAGCCTTTTGCATCCTCTCGACGTCTTCTTTCTCGGAGCAAACAGCTGCAGGTTTGATTACCATTCTATCCATCTTGATTAATTAGTTTCTCTCTCCTTAAGTGTTCTTCACAATCTCTTTCTGCTGACTGAAACTGTGCTGCTCTGAACGGCACTTATAAGGGGCGAGGCATCGATAGGCCAGCAACAAACTTGTAATTAATTAAAATACTGGCATGCATGGATCGTGTCCAAGTGAAGAAGCTTTCCATGCAGCAGCCAGCCTTACGACCGAATTGGAAGATGTGATAGTTACAGTTGAACTTACATGAAGTAATTTTGATATAAAATTTTTGACCATATGTAAATATTCTTTGAGATGACGATGCAGGCAAGAAGAGGCCAACAACGTTCTAGCTTTGCATTGAACAGGCCAAGTGATGCTGATGTATATATATATATACTCTGACTGTACTGGCTGCTATCGATAGCGTTCCAAACAATGCAGTAATTTGATATACAGTAGATCCTGACCCTTATGTCAATTCATTCTATTTTTTTAGAAGAAATGTGCAAAGTGATGTAGCACCGAGGGTTAGAGTAGTACGTAACAGTAGTTTTGACTCGGTAGGCTTTAAAATATTCAGATCATTGTATTCCTTTCCAAACGAAGATAATTGAGGAAGAGAACGAAATGGGAGAGCAATAAAACTATCACCGATGAAGATATCCTTGCAGCACACTATAGAGCTCGCATGCTGTCGGTCGATCTTGGTGACAAAAGAAAGAGCTTTTTTACCGTCCATCCAAATTTATGTTTACTTTTGGTACTTGCAATCAGAACCATCCATATAGGCAGATCCAACGGCTGTCAATCCTCGGTACTGCTATAGGTACAAAAAATCTCCTCTGTGGTACCTCCCCTTCATCCGCATGCATTGAAAGAGTGAAGGCAAAATTGGGTTTTCACATGCTAGGCTGGCTCATCCTACTTGCGTTGGTTTGTGAGTTTGATTCTCGCATGCCACTTATTTTTTTCCGCCGTCTTGCCACAATTATTTTCCTTGCTGCCTGTGCTCCCGTTATCATCCTCGAGAGCGATAGGAGTTCTTCGTGCTCTCTTCTCCATGGTGATGTGATTCCGGACTTCAACTCCTCAATCCAAATCAAACACAAGGCTAAAGCCTAGAGGTGATGACAGGTGATGCAAGAAAATTTTTTTTTGGGTGGGGTTTTTTTTGGGGGGGGGGGGGGGGGGGAGGGAGGGCATATGCTCCACCGCAACCGCAGTCAGTCAGGGTCATGGGCGTCAGCGCATCCGCTATTGGATCGCTAGCCGCCTTTAACGATAAATACAAACCGTCGCGCATGAAGGCATGTAAGTGGTGGGCCTTTGATGGGATCACGATTTGCACGTGAGGACATTAGGCAGGTCCACAGGCATTTCCTTCTTTTTCCTTCGCACCCGGCCCTTACCTAGTCGACGGTTAGACTTTGTTTGGTACCTCATAGTACCAGTACCTAGAGACATCATTTGCTGGACCGCTGAAAACCATATGTCAACCTCATCAATCCGTCAACCCTATGTAATTTCCCTTACTCATCCTGTCCATCGCATTTAGCTCCCTAGATCAACATCGCCTTCGTGCTAGATCGTCTTCTCTTCTCGGTCCACCCCATGTGATAATATATCCTGGTCTCCGCATGCTATGAAAATTTGATCTGTAGTTGTGCTGTATTTGGGAATTTTTTTCCTGTTCCTTTTTTCTTATGTAAGTCTATTATTTGTTTAGCAAAGTTGGTAATGGATGGATTTGGTTTAAGGAACAACACAATGTATGGGTGTACTATTCGTCTAAAAGCATGTATGGGGTGTTAATTTGGTGACTTTATTTTTACATGTAGATATGACTAGTGTTCATGATGTCACACAAATGAATTAGTCATATTCTAGTATTATAGCTAATCATATGCCTTCAAATTCATTCGATGAGAGAGGCGCATTCGTTACTTATTAAATTAAATGAGATGCGTGATCTGCACATGCTAACCTATATATTGTACTAAATCGCTTAAATATTAACTGGAAAATGACGTGAAGATAGCTATATCTAGCAAGTTTAATATTATAGCCAACTGCTAGCTCTAAATTGGCACATCATCTATTTTTATATAAATATATATTGCATCGTTAATAATTGACCCACCTCTCATACACATATAATATTTTAAGCCCGTGTTTATAGTTGTCTAGAAATCTGCAGCCCGCTTTTTTTCTTTCTCCTCTTTCTCTCTACTCCACATGTACTTGTAGCTAATTAACTTATAGTATGCTATTGTACTTGCTCACACCCAATTAAAGGCAGGCAACTCGATTTTTCAGGCAGCTCTTTTCTGAAAAATGCCCAATTAAAGCTTGGCTACAATCGATACTTTCAGGCATGTTAGAGGCCATCACAGATGGAAGGTTCTTGTACTAGTGCTCTTGTCTGAAAAATGCCCAAATCTCTGCAAGTACCGATTGTAGCCAAGCTTTTTTCTCTATATATGAAAGAAAAGATTGTACAAAAACATCTATACACTACTAGAAAAAGCATTTTTGCAGGCGGACAAAACTAATTTTCGCAAGCGGGAGAGAGGTCCGCCTGCACCACAACGACTGCGAAAATCATCGATTTTCGTAGTCGGGGCAATAGCCCGCCTGCGAAAATAGAAGAAATGAACAAAAAAAATCGCCGGCCCGCGCCGGGAGCCGCCGCCCACTCCACGCCGTCGGCGCCGCCGCCGGCCTCCCCCTCCTCCTCCGGCCAGATCTGGGAGGGAGGGGAGAGGGGAGCCGCCTCCGCCGCCTAGCCCGCGCCGTCGCCGCTCCACGCCGTCGGCGCTGCCCTCCTCCGTCGCCCTCCTCGCCGTGCCGCCTTGCCTCCTCGCGCTGCCACCCTTCGCCGCCACCGCCCGCCGCCGCGCCGCCGGAGCCGCCGCCGGGGAGAGTAGAAGTGAGGGGAGGGGAGGGGCCGGTGGTGAGGAGAGGTCATGTCCGCCTACGAAAATGAGACCCCCACGTCAGGAAAAATGCTTTTCTAGTAGTGATATATTGCAGTGGCATTGGCAAGTCCTTGTAGATACTCGATCATTATCATTGATACCGTGGTGGGTATTGTCTCGTTTACCAGGACTCCAAGAAACAAGCTATAGATTCCCACCAGAAAAAACTGCCTGCAAATTCTCGCGCGAGAAAGCAAGTTTCAGATGTCTGAGTGATGCAGAAAATTTGCCACAAGCAGGGAAAATTCTTCGTGCATTCATGGCACTTTCGTAGCTACTCCATGCAGCATTGCAGCCTAAGTACATGTTGTAGTTAGTTAGCTGCCTGCGTACCAGACGACGAAATTAACTTGGTCGATGTTGTTGTAGTCTCAGTGCATATGCTCCGAAAAGCGCAGCCTTGCGCTCTCTCCTCTCTCTCTCTCTCTCTCTCTCTCTCTCTCTCTCTCTCTCTCTCTCTCTCTCTCTCTCTTCTCTCTCTCTCTCTTCTCTCTCTCTATATATATATATATATATATATATATATATATATATATATATATATGAGATGGATTTTTTGGACTCGAGCACATGTGCACCCGAGGTCCAAGACTGACACGTACCCACCTGTCATTACTAGTGTTCTCTGATCGGATATTAACCTGCATTCAAAATATACCAACCACACCTTAATTCTATATGGGCTTTGCATACTCACGACGCTGGTTTTTCCACCGATGACCTTGCCGCTATCTGCCAAAAAAGGGCAGACAGTGCAGGACACTGGACACCCCAATAAAAAAATGCAAACAAATAAAAAAATTATCAAACATCTTTTCCTGTACTCGCTGGCACCATGCATGCATCGTACAGCGCACGTACCAGCATAATTAGCCCATCTATTATAATCTAAATTTCACAAACACACCCTTAACCAATTTGCTATACTCGTATATCAAAATTTTTTAAAACATAACTCACATGTTATATATATAACTCACATATATATATATATATATATAATATATATATATATATATATATATATATATATATAAACTCACATATATATAACTCATATATATAACCCATACAGCTATATATAGGGTGTAGATTCGTCCGCCTTTTATTTTATTCACGTCAACATATACAATACATTGCCTTTAATAAATAGCTCAATACACTTTCGGCTAATCCACTCCTCTCTTTTCCTCATGTTCCTTTAATTTTTGGAGAAAATGTTTACGGATTTATGAGCTTATATACTCCCTCCGTCTCCACTATAAGTGCAGCCATGATTTCCATGTCCAACTTGACCGTCCGTCTTATTTGAAAATTTTTTTGAAAAATTTGAGACATAAGTCACGCATAAAGTGTTTATTCATGTTTTATCATCTTGTAACAATAAGAAAAATTCAAATAAGACGGATGTCAAAGTTGCACACGAAAATTTATGTTGGCACTTAAAAAAAAAGGAGGAGTAGTATTTTAGATAAAACATTCGAGCAGATGTTGCATGCAAGCTGTCTTATGCGTGCTGTCTTGAGTCCATCATTCACTGTGTTGTCAACTCACCTGTTAGCTGCAATGTGTTGTCAACATCGAGTCCCTCATCACGTCCTCAGCTGGGCATTAAGGGTATTCGCTATGTTCCTCTGTACGCTTGTACTAGTTGAATATGTCTCCCTCTTGCATTAACCCCCACCTGCTCTCTGCCTAAGCAAGCCTGCCGCGCCAGCCTTTAACCAAGGCCGCACAAATCTTTGCGTGGCTGAACGGGAGAGATTGTAGGTACATGTGCACCGAGCTCATATCTGCATTTCCTATATATATACATATACACATATATATATATATACATATACACACATATATATATATACACATATACACACATATCTATAATAACACATATACACACATATATATATCACATATACATATATACATATACACATACACATATACACATATACACATATACAAAACATATACAATATATACACATATACATACACATATATATACATATACATATACATATACATATATATATATACATATATATATATATATATATATATATATTATATATATATATATGAAAATGGTTCTATACACCCAGGTGTACGTACTCCTGTTCCATCCACCGTCCGTTCGCAACCAGCCGAGATCGATTATGCTAGCGGATCCACATACCGACCCGTTTTCATTTTTATCGTGAAAAAAAAATCGTGGTAAAATTTGTATCCCGCACAAATCGCAACCAGGCTGAATACTCGCATAAATATCTCGTTCTGAATCTTCTAATTTAGTGCTAAACGAACTATAAATCAACAGATCGGTCCATAGGTGAGAGTGCGATATACGGCAATTTGGAGGCGACGGCGACGGCGATGCGATCCATCGGCGAGGGCGTCTCAGGCCACGGCGGCGAGTAGCAGAAATCCATCAGCAAGTCTGTGCGCTGGTGGCATCGAATCCATCGTCGAGACGTCGATGCAGTTTGTCCACCTGCCGGCGGCGTGATTCCATCGACATGAGCAGCTTTTGCACCATTGGGATATTCCTAGGTGATTGATTCCCGTTTTTCTCTCGTTCTGTATTTCTTGCAGATTGATCAAGGATTGATCTCTCTTTCTTTTTGTTGCAGATCGATCAAGGTATAAGCCAGCATGCAGGTCGCCAGCAGCGTCGTGATCCATCGGCATCGATGGCGGCGATTAGATCGATGTCCACAGCCATATTGCGCGCAGGCCATCGGCAAAGCCGAAGGCGACGACCAATCCATCGGCAAAAAGCGGTGCTGGAGACATCACAGCACCCGCTTACAGCATCGGCAACAGCCAGCCCCTCGAAGGCTCCAACCGAATATCACGGCAGATCATCTAACGAATATATATACCAGGATTTGCCTGGTAGAAACACAAGCTTTTCTTCAGATTATAGTATCAGTATGTGCACATCAGCACATGTATCGATCTAGTTGCCTGCACATACATCATCATCTCTTCTTAATTATACTCCATTAATCTCTTCCTGATTAGTGATTACTATATGTATATGTGTATATATATATATAAATGTATGTATGTATGTGTATATATATATATGTATATATATATATGTATGTATGTGTATATATAATATATATTATGATATATTATATATGTATGTATGTATATATGTATATGTATATATATGTATATGTATATATATGTATATGTATATACATATATATATATATATATATATATATATATATATATACCTTATCTGTGATGGCTCATGAAGGCTATCTCCATTAGTTGAACAGATTGATAGAGACAATTTGTTAGTGATGAGAAAGACTCATCCAGCCGATAGTATGTAATTATCTGTAATGGTTATAATTGTGATTGTGACAATGTATGGTTGATCTAGCTGGCCAAGATGAGGGGGCTAGAGCTTTAACCATCTTTCATACTTCATGGTATTTGTTATTTGATCCGTCCATTCTGCTAGATCCAAGCGGCTCAAGATGCAAGGTATCTAGTGGTACTTCAAGGGTCGTAACAACCTGCCTCTGGAACCGTATAGCCCAACCCATCCGACGAGCGGACCCACTTATACTTTCGTCATCGGTTCGTGTACAAGGGTTAACCTGGAATATATGGTTGGAGGGACAAACCATTTTCACCCTTACTAAACTAGAAGTGTGATACATAGTAAGCGTGTGCACATAACTTTTATAGGCCACACAAGTGAATGGGGCTATGCCGATTAGACTCCTCTGCGTGTAGATCTGAGTGATAGCCAAGAAGTAGTGACACATCATCAGCCATCCTAGCGATTTCATGGTTGGCCTTTGTTATCTAGCAATCATCGTTGGTAGTGAGCGCATGGTTGCAATGTTTCTGGGACCCACGGATGCCTTCTAATCGGGTTGGAGTAAGAAACAAGGACTAATTAAATGTTCTATATCTCAGAATTCATGTCCAAATTCAGGGGCTGCTGGCCTCAACAAATTAAGGCACAGTTGGATATTCGGAGATGTACTATATATATGCAGCATATATATGTTCTTTTTTCTCACTGATATGATTGTTTTATATCATACTTACTAGCAATCATGACCGTGCGTTGCAACGGGAATTAAAGAATTAATATTAGAAATTGCTTTGCACCGAACGTTCGATGCTACGCATTATTGTCGGACATTGCACCTCTGCTGTAGAGTTGACTTGAATGCTATCTTTATCCATCCGATCTATGCAAGCCCATACACACAAAAAAATCATTCTCCAAATTCTTCTACTTTGATGTGATGCGATTTGCCAACTTTAGCCTAAAACATAAAACCACAATTATGATCAATGGAACACTCCATGATAGAACCGAATTGGAATCGATCTCCCTGATCGCATGCGAACTCGATGTGGCGCGTCGTGCGAGAGTATAGCAACGCACATGGGCAGGACAACGATCTGGTGTTGAAACTTGAAAACGTACGGCTGCACCACGTAAGAGCGGGAGATGGACACACGGTCCCAATTCAAGACGAATGCGTCAGCGCTCGCTCGCGGAATTATATAAAATTAAACCAACTTAAACACGGATGATGTACCAAGTCTTGGTAAGGTTCTCATCTTTGCATCAAATTAAACCACATGCTCCACTACATGTGTGGGCCCCCTTCAAATCCTTTGAGTTTCATTCTTGCGAATGTACTCTCCAGACGGGATACTTAACGCATTAGATATAGCACTACACGGGTCGGGTCACACAACACCTAGTATCCATCGTTTACGGCTAGGACTACTGGGGTCACCAATCCCATTTTATCCCCTAGCTTTTGTTTCTGAGTGTCAATGTTGGCCTAGTAGAGTGATTTCGCCGTTGGTGTCCTTTCCGATCTCAATGCTCAAACCATGCTGCCATGCATTAACACAGTTGTAGATAAGGGTCCCTTGAGAATATGCCTCCTCAACGATCAATGGTTAATGACGGTTATGCTAGAATAGTTAATAGTGATATCATCATTTTAGGAAATGATGTGAAACTGGGCTTAACAACGGTGACATAATATTTTTTTGTACCCATCAACTACGTACATGATGATCAGAACATCTAACCGATGAGACAGTCCCAACTAAACCGATGCGTCTCTAAACACAATGCAACTAGAGATAGAATTGAGATATCAGATAGGCAAATATATCAACCAGACCAGAGCGATCCAAGAGATCGAAGCGATGCAGCCTTGAACAATACCAACGTAGTCGATAGATTCACCAGGACCAGCGGAACGTAGGACTTACCCCTTCGCCGGAGATCGAAAGCCGATGCAGCCCCGTGTAAGGTGCCAAATTCCGCCGGTTGGTAAGTAAAACCTTAGGAAAGAGGGTGGCGATGCGCCGAGAGTAGTTGTATTGATCGAGAGTTTGATAGATTACAATGACCCCGGGTGTACATATTTATACCCATGGATAGATACTAGTCCTTGTAGGACAAGAAAAAAAACTTTCCTAAAGATAAAAGGAAAACACAAAGTCCTTATCGGACACTAAACACACTTTTCTAAAGATAAAACGAAAATAACAAACTATTCCTAATTAATAGATACACTTGCCATGTCGCATTCTCTTTGAACTCGGTCTCTTCTGGATAAGCTTCCTTTAGTAGATCAATTTCCTTAACATTCATAGCAAGAACCTGACAACTGACGACTTAATAACTCTCTTCGGCTAATCTCAGGACTTCGAAGCCGATGCTGACTCAAAGCCGATGATTACTCCGGGCTTACCAAATTTTACTGTTAACATATATATCCATCTGAGATCGTTTGAAGACGTAAAAATATTGTTTTAAAAATTAGATTAGAGAGATTATATTTTGATAGTTGGACCTTAAATGATCTCATATGAAAAAAAAAACATATTCAACTACAAATTTGTAGATATCATCTAGGGCTATACTTTTATTATAAATTTTTGTCTTCATCTTACATCATATATAAAATTCATAGTTTTCTTCTTGAAATATGTTTTTTTTAATTTTCTAAGAGGCACCCACTACACTAATTGATTACTATAGACAGTTCTTGGGTTACACTAGTAGAGTCAGATTCCGATCAGAGTGGTCTCATCAAAATAAACATATCCAAAAGGGAGGCACACGAATATAAAAAGTGGGGCTCGATTAGCAACTAAACACGAGAGTTACGCTCATTGTGAGACTTAACCCAACACCTTACGGCACAAGCTGAGGATAGCCATGCACCCCCTATGTCTGTGTTCCCGAGGGCACACCTCTCTTTCAAAAGGACTCTTGGCATGTCAAGCCTTGGTAAGGTTCTCATCTTTGCATCGAATTAAACCACATGCTCCATTGCTTGTGTGGCCCCCTATCAAATCCTTTGAGTTTCATTCTTGCGAACGTACTCCCCAGACGAAATACTTAACGCATTAGATATAGCACTACAAGGGTCGAGTCACACAACACCGAGTATCCATTGTTTACGGCTAGGACTACTGGGGTCACCAATCCCATTTTCTCCCCTAGCTTTCGTCTCTCAGTGTCAATGTTGGCCTAGTAGAGTGATTTCGCCGTTGATGTCCTTTCCGATCTCAATGCTCAAACCATGCCACCATGGATTAACACAGCCGTAGATAAGGGTCCCTTGAGAATACGCCTCCTCAACGATCAATGGTTAATGGCGGTTATGCTAGAATAGTTAATAATGATATCATCATTTTAGGAAATGATGTGAAACTGGGTTTAACAACGGTGACATAATATTTTTTTTGTACCCATCAACTACGTACATGATGATCAAAACATCTAACCATCTATTCATCAGAATATTTCAACAATTTTGCCATGAGATCTATTCCAATTACCTAAAATATATATAGTTGGAGACATAACATGATCATATGGGCAATTAGTATATATCTTCTTACTCGAGGGGAGAACATTACACATAATATTGTGGCAACAAGCTAAGGAAAAACATTTCTTTAACCATGGAAACTTTCTAATGAAGCTCAACTAATAATGATTTCATGATCAATAGCTACCATCACATTATTGAAAACTAATTAATATATGTTACAATTGTGAAACTCCATACTTGATAATATAATATATTTATAATGTAGATACATGTGGTGATTTAAATGTTATACGGCTCAATGTAAAGCGATGCTATCATATCCTTGATTGTATGTGAAAAGGTGAATGAATCTGCTTGCTTGTACATATAATCCCCAGTTCGTGCAAAATCAATAACTGTTCTTGCGACAATTTTTGGCTGAAGGTTTGTTGGTGCAGGGTATTCTTTCATCATATCCTTCCACGAATCTTCTATCAACTCCTTTATCCCAATGCATGCTTCATGTATTGTTGTACCATGCTGCAGCATGTAACACTGAATTGTGGAAGCATAGTGGTCCCCTGCTTGTTCACGCTGAAACATTCCATAGCATCATGTTTTAGTTATTTATAATTGAAGTTGAAGATTGATATTTATTAAACATAAATGAATATATAGGTGTAAAGATAGAGAGATACAAAACTACCTTTGATGAAGCAATATCATTTGAGAGCCGTACACATGTTGTGTAAGACTTAAGAAGTTTTGGATAAGTCAAAAGATAATCGAGAGTATCCTTTGTTATAAAATCACCCATCCCAACAAAAGAAGCACATGCTAGTTGAAAGGCACCAACAGTCGTTCTGGAAAGTTCCAGGTGTTCCTCTATTGTTTTTGGAATGTAATGAAAAAAAAAAAGGGTTCATACTTAATTACGTTTCTAAATTCTAATGTGAAAGGATATGACTTGTACCGGTCATACGCTCCTGGTTCTGGCGTGCAGGTTATATACTTGCATTACGACTAGCTGTCATATTCGACCTTCATTCCCATCTGCCTCGCAGTGGACGCCGGTTTAATTTGGCGTCAAGAGGTAGAGGGGATGCATGGTCAGGTGCGCAGTGCAGGGTATTTTGGCCGGTCAGTTCAGTTGGTCTACCGGTTTTGCTTGCATTCATGGGTCTCCTTCCAATTCGCTGTCACTGCGCTGTTCCGGATAAAAAGCGGTAGCTAGATGGTGAATTCAATACCGTATGCGCACTGGACTGCTCGACAGATGACATCGTCGTCTCTGGCAGCCTCCGATCGTGTGCACCGTGTGTGGTGCGTACAGTAGACATCGCAGACTGAATTTTCATTGTAAGGTACGTATAGCTGGTTTTTAAATACGCGTATAGTATAGCCAGACGCGCGGGTTATCTCAGGACTCAGAAGGTTAATGTAGCGTACGCCACTGTGATACTGTCCATAATATATGGGTCATCCTTTGTGAAACGTGGAAAGGCTAACGGTGATTCACGCCATCCTTTTGGAGTACTTCTGATCAATGATCATCAATTCATCATATGGGCTAATGGGCAGCTGAAGGACGCAACAGTGGTCAACTAAAAGCAGTGTCTTGCCGAACTCGGTACGTACTCGTCCCTACACTAGTACTATAGCACACAAATTTGCCTATACCGATATGCTGTATTCGGCCTTGCTAGAGTTGGGCTCACAAAAATTTTTCTCGGCCCAAATGTTCCGCAACAGCCTAGAATGAGCCTTCTTCTCTGTTGGGCCAATCCAATGCTCGTTTTCTCCCAAAATCCGCGAGGTTTTGTTTTGTAGGCCCAAATACGCTACACACGGCAAGAGGACACCGCGGAAACTCATCTCCAACAACCCTCCAGTCAATGCTGTTCGAGAGATTCAGAGAATCGGAAGCAGTTCAATCCCGAAGCAATTTCACTGTTCCTAAATCCTAATCCCTTCGCTTGTCGCCGATGAGCGCGGCGACGGAGGAGGGGCGGCCGGACGGCGAGGAGGATTCGCCGCGCGCGGAGGCGTTCCTGGAGATCCTCGGCCGGGTCCAGCCGGGGGATGCGGAAGCGGAGCTCTCCTCCTGCGGCATCGGCCCGACGGCGGAGGTCGCGGAGCAGGTGCTCCGGTCCCGCGTCTGCTACTCCCGCCCCAAATCCGCCGTCCGCTTCTTCGTCTGGTCGGGCCGGTCGGTGAAGCACACCGGCTACGCCTGGAACCTCCTCGTCGACATCCTCGGCAAGGCCGGCATGGAGGAGCCCATGTGGGACGCCGTCCGCACCATGAACAAGGAGGGCGGCGGCCTCGTCACCGTCGCCACCTTCGCCTCCATCTTCTCCTCCTACTGCGCCAGCGGCAACCTCAGGAAGGCAGTCGAGGCCTTCGACGTGATGGGGAAGTACGGCGTGGAGCCGGACGCCGTCGCCCTCAACTCCCTCCTCTCCGCCATGTGCCGCGGGGAGGGCCGCGCGCAGGCGGCGCAGGACCTGTTCGAGCGCACCAAGGCCACCGTCGCGCCCGACGCGGACACCTTCGGGATTCTCCTCGAGGCGTGGGAGAAAGAGGGGAACGCCCAGCGCGCCAAGAGCACCTTCGGCGAGATGATTGTCCGCGTCGGCTGGGACGCCGGCAACATGCCCGCGTACGACGCCTTCCTCTCCACGCTCGTGCGCGGGGATCAATTCGGCGAGGCGCTCAAGTTCCTTCAGGTGATGCGGTCCAAGGGCTGCCTCCCGGGGCTCAAGTTCTTCGCCAGGGCAATCGACCTTGTCGTCCGCAAGCGCGACTATGCGAACTCTTTGGCCATTTGGCAAATGATGATCTCGGATGCTGGCCTTGTACCAAACCTCCCCATGTACAATGCCATGATCGACCTCTGTTGCAGTGTTGGTGATACCGACTACGCCCTCCGCATGCTCGATGAAATGCCCTTCAATGGCGTCTTTGCAGATTTTATCACGTACAATGCCATACTTGAAGGGCTCATCAAGCAGCGCAAGGCTCGTGAGGCTGAGGCTTTCCTCGCAGAGATGAGCAAGAACGAGCAGCTGCCCTCCCCAACCAATTGTGCTGCTGCTATTAGCATGTTCTCTAAGGAGTTTAATCCGTCAGCAGCAATCGATGTGTGGCACTGCATTGTGGAGCACCAGATTACTCCGGCTGATGAGTCAGCCAGAGAACTAATAGTTGGGTTGCTTGATTTTGGCAGGTTTGCTGAGGTGGAGAAATATACTGATGAAATGTTTGACATGGGAATTGAGTTACCTCAGTCAACCATTGATAATATGAAGCGCACATTTGATAAGGCTGGCAAGCGCCACACATATGACCATATTGCTAGAAGACTAAAGCGGTGTTAGCTACACATCACCAGTTTAATCATAATAGGTATGCCTTCTTTCATATGGGTGTTTTTGGCTGTGTCAGTGAATGTCATGAATTGCCTATCATCTTGACCTTATGCCATTCACTAATAAGTAGTAAGCTACTTGGAGTGAATGTCATCAATTGCGTGAATTCACCAATCATCTTGACCTTATGCCATTCACTAATTAGTCCTCATGACTTGCAATTAAGCTACTTGGAATTGGAGGTTTTATCCTGGACTACTAGTTTGGTTCCCTATGTTCTTGCATGAGCCAATTCCTTGTTGCTATTGGCCGTGTTACTCTCCTTTTCTTGTTAATATTGGAGTACCTTTTCTTGACACAGTGCACAAGGCCACTAAAAATGACTATTCCACTGACTATTTCTGTGCCCTACTTTTATGCATTTTGATAACTTTCCTTGCCCCTTCGTAAGACACTGCACATCTATGATTCCATCTTCCTTTACAATAGGATTCATAATGATGTATGGAAATGTAGCCGTTTGGTGCTCTTCAATGGAGGAAGAACTCCTAACTCATATCTTGGGTATCTAGCGGACATGCACTTCTATCACAACAACTCATATCTTGGGTTATCTAGCGGGGACATGCACTTCTCTCACAACAACTCCTTGTCGATGTCTACACTACTCACCCCACTTTAAGATAGACATCTTGTGGTGGCTGTCGGGGTTTACGGACTTATGTGCCCTCGCACTACAGTTGATGCAACCCATAAGTCCTGATTGCAGATGGACACATTGCATTGACTATCGTCTATCTTCCAGGACCTAACCATTACACATTGGCTATATGTCTAGGCTGTGGTCTCCCCTCATCTAATCATTGAGTGAGTCCCTTGTCCCAAGTTACAATGGCCTTACAGATGTGTTTTGTGCTTAACCTTTTTCTCTCTGACCACTTCCATCATTGTAGGTGTCATGGGCTTCTTAGTGTTTAAGCCAAGTAAAATGTGATTCAATCTTCTTTGCTCAAATCCTTGATTCCTGGTACAACATAGTCGAGATAAAACATAATGTTGTTCACTTTAGCCTGTTTGGGTTTTGCAAAACTCCATAGATATGCAGAAGAGAAATGCTATCCCCACTCCATCATGGCTTGACACTTCTTAGTCTTAACTCTGTAGAATTTTAAGGATTGCCTTCTAATTTTGGCATATTATGGACTCGAGTTCAAGATGTGGTGTACTGCGTGTCATCTTTTTCCCTTTACCAAGTTACCCTGCTCTATCTCCAAATGCTTTTGATCACTCTTTGAGAAAGGCATGTTGGAAAACAGAATCATGTGGTCAGTACGGATCACACAGTGCACAAGGTGGTATTGTTCCTTCTTCGTTGAACCTAGATTATCTTCTTTAGTGTTTCTCTGGAACAACAAACCTCTTGAATTGCTAAAGATTTAGTAGCATTGGGTAGAACTACAACAGGTTATGTCTACTGTTGCCACTGTTTGATGCACTTCCATCCTATAGAAATCAATAGCTAATGTTTCTATTAATGATGTGTCTACCAGGGAGGTTTTACATAATTAGAGTCAGGGACTTTTTTGGAGCCTTTTGTGGGTTGACTCCAAAAAAATAAAATAAAAATTCCCAACACTACTGAGAACCTTTAAAAAAATTCAGAATGATCTATTTTGGTTTATTTAATGATCAATGCGCCTATGATTGCATCTGTTGAAGTATGGAGAAAAGTGAGGTAGATAAATGTCCCAATTCAAAGGCAAGCAGTAGCAGATGTAACAATCTCAAAGCAACCTAGCGACCAAACTGGTAGTACAAGTAGGAAACCTTCCAAGCATAGTAATTTATCTGTAAATAATCTTGAAGTTCCACTAAACCACCTTGGTAGTATAGTTGGCAAGGGAGTGGTGAGGAAATACAAAGAGAATAGCAGCACTATCAGCAGAAGTAGTAGAGATAGAGAGGAAGCAAGAACTCACCGGTAGTATGGTTATGTCGGCGACTGTGTTGGTGTTTATTGTAGCGGCGAGGAGGTGGGCGGGCGCCATAACAGAGAGAGGCTAAGGGTGGAGGATGATGATGCACCACTGAACTCTCTGGCGGTGGGTACTGCTGTTGGTGTCCGGTTCAGCTAGGGGCTGGACTTTAGCAACACGAGGAGACAAAACCGAGCAGCAACAATTGGGAGATTAATTAATAATAAATATTTGCACTGGAATTACATAACACAATGTCCGGTATGAAATACATGGTACAGTTGACCGTGTCTACTTCTATTTTTGGTGCTCACGCAAGTTCCTCTTTGATCATATAGATGATTATGGTTCTGTTTCAACTAAAAAAAAATCTATTTTATAGAATATTACTCCTAGAATTGCATCAAAATATATTTCTAAAATAATAATATTGATAATGATGAGATGATTGACAAACCAATGATGATGGTGATCATCGGGACAATAATATGATAGGTAGGAGGAGCTTAGGTATGCAATGATTGATGATGGAAGTGAGGGCTCTCTCTACATATGGTTTACTTATATAAGGACTAATCACCCTATCACTCGTATCAGGGAACCATGTAAATCGTGCCAACCATAGGTCGAATACACGGACTGGACCCAGACCTAGCATGGTGGTGTGGAGAGCTGTTAGACTCAACATAACCAAGGAGTATAATAGATGGAAATATGGGAAAAGTTATGTAATCTTAGCATGATAACACATTTAGTGAAATGTGACACATGTTAAGAGTAGCTATGGGTATAGTGATACAAGCCTGTGTAGTGCTAAATTAAATCGTGATTCACACCTGTCTCCTGGATTGGAGGCTACGAGCAGTTGCTACAAACTCTATTCAACGTTACGAGTGTATTTTAGCTTTTGTAAATCTTCCTTTTGGAAACCCCTTTACAAATAGACTGACATTTGATGAATAATGAAGATGGTGATGGTACATAAGGTACTGTATAGTACGGAAGTGCTCACCCTTGCTATATAACCCCCCTTTGCACCTCTTTGGGCTTCTATTGAATCGAGAAATTGGATTGTACATCTTTTTTATTTTGATACATATAAGGAGTCCTACGGATAATGCAAATCAAAGCTATTTGATGCCTGACTTAGGGCTATATGACCAGGTCTTGCTCTTTGCAAGTACAAGATGGAGTTGTGATGGCCTTTAGAATTCTAGGGACGAATTAAAGGTAATTCTAACTATTTCTCTGATGCGATCTCTAATGGTGGGCTATTACTTGGTAAAACAGGATTTTGTTAAATAATAATTCACATTTTTGCACATTTGTCTACGACGGCAAAAGTGTGGGGCAACACGTAGGAGAGACAAAGCCTGTGTCATTATTGGGCCTGTTCAGCAGGCAACGGCTGCAGGTCCATTTGCCTATGGTGCAGCCACATTCCCTGCAGCCGAACAGGGTCGGATGGCAATGGTTAGACAACACCGTTGATGCAGAATATGTTGATAGGGACGAAGCTGTGAGGTGGTGATGTGGTGCGGCTCGATGCTGGATCTAGCCCGTGGAAGGCATGTGCTGGTTGCACAAAAGAGAGGAGCATCCCAAATACAAAGAAAATAAAGGGAAAGGGATGGGGGAAATTCGTCTTGTCAAGTTTCACTCTTTGATGGATAGCGAGGGAATGGAATTTAGAATTAACTAGATGAAACACCGCATGTTGTAATGGGAAATCTTGTGAATAGTATTAAATTTGTAAAGTGATTGTGCTAAACATAGTAGTAAAATGCTGAAATTGATTAACAAAGGAATTTGATTGCTATCGTACAAAACTAATTTTCTTTGTTTCGATACTGACCAAACGAACAAAAGAGTCATGCTCACCGTTGTGGACCATGACTATCTAAACATGGTAAGAGTGATCGAAAACCAAATGTTCTCTTGATTTCTTTTATTTTCTTAGAATAAAAGGATTTATATAATTAAGGAAGAGAGGTTTGAGGCGCATGAATCGTAACTTGGATAAATTGTTGTGGTAACCAAATAGTTCTACAAATTGCCATAACTAATTCTTATGTAGCTACATACTCCCTCCATCCCACAATAGTTGTCATTCTAGGTTGTTTAGGATAGATTAAGGTTTAATACAAAAGTCTATAATACCCCTTATTAAGTAATGTATGATGAGAAGTGGAATGGTTATCGAGGGTAAAATAGAAAAACTTTTGAATAGAAAGTGATTTGTGGGACAAGTAGTACTCCGTAGTGACATGTATTTGGGGACAAAGGCTGTGTTTAGTTCCTTCGACAAAATATTTTTGAAGTATACGGACACACATTTGAAGTATTAAATGTAAACTAAGAACAAAACAAATTACAGATTCCTCCTGTAAATTGCGAGACGAATTTATTAAGCCTAATTAATACGTCATTAGCGAATGTTTACTGTAGCATCACATTGTCAAATCATGGCGTAATTAGGTTCAAAAGATTGTCTCACAATTTACATGCAAACTATGCAATTGGTTTTTTCGTCCACATTTAATGCTCCATGCATGTGTCAAAATATTCGATGTGACTTTTTGGCAAAAAAAAATTGAATCTAAACACGGCCAAAATTTGAATCCTAAAGAGACAAGTACTCTGGGACGGATGTAGTATATAGAAAGAAAATTGTTTCAATATTGAAATAGTTCTCCAAATAGCTATTGGCAGAACGAAACGAGAAATAAATTATGTACGATCCTCAACTGATAAAAATAGTTTCTTTTGTTTGCTAATACAATTCAATCTCAAGAAGAATGATTTCTTCTTTGTTTACAGCTTTGATACAAGGGCTATAAAAGTGATTTCCCTTCAGATAAAATAAAAACAATATAGATCAGCATGAGAAATGTAGAGTAGTCATATTACACATAGTGTAGCACCAAGAGCTACAGACCATGATGCATAGGATTAGAGTTGGGCAACAGAAGAAGCGGGCATGACAGTTTTTGGTGAACAACTAACCTCACTTTTCATCTCACCTTTTGGAGAGCCGCAGCCTTGCAACCACGTAATGGATGACGAAAAGACCTTGAACATCTAAAAATTGAATCCTGTGAGTACAGTTGATTTAATCCATACCGGACTCCTTCAATGGCTTGTTCTGTGAGCTCCCAGCTCAAGGATAAGAAAGTCTAGCCATGGTCCAGAATTGTTGGATGGCCAAGGATGACATTGCCTTTCCGAGTATTTATCGTCTTCGCACTGCTCATCAGTTACATATCTCGCCGACTACTCAAGTTCCATCTTTTAATAGCTTGGGTAGTAACCATGCTCTCAAGGGGCGAACCAAAGGGACATGGAGTGCCTGCCGTGGATTGAGATGGAGAGGCGGGTGCTGGCTGAGGAGAGGAAGGGGCTGTTGAGAATCAAAGTGAAAGCGACAGGGTTTGAGTGAGTGAATTCGTATATTGATCATACATGTATATATACAGGGAATCGGTTGTAACCGAAGAACATGATGGATGGGAAGCATCGAGCTGGTTGCCGAGAAGCATCAAGAGGGTGAGGGAACGCGGCCCAACTGCTGCAGTTCCTTGGCGTGGAGCATAAGAGCGAGGAGGCACGGCACAACCACCGTGCCTATTCATCGGGAGTTAATCCCATCCAAAGGTATGGATGAGATCACCCCCAACGTTTCATAACACTTCCCCTTGATCGAATCCAGCCTTTGATCATATGTCATTTATTAGCAAAATCTTAAAAATAATTATTACGTTAGGCATATCAAGTAAACTCCTCAAAAACCCAATTGGGAAAATGATGAGAAGCTGCTTTAGACTTTTATGAGTAAAGCTCATAATATAGTCCAAAAATAGTAGGATGTGTATAATTACAGTTATTAAGAACCTTAATGGGGAAAAGTAAAATGATAAGACATATATCTTATGTTGATATTACATCATTAAAAACTTTGAATGAGAAATCTTAAAAGGCAAAACTCATAGAAAGAAAAGAGTGTAATATAATAAAGATATTTTTTTAGAGAGAAATACTCTCTCTGAATCCTCCAAATTTTTAAGATGTCTCGTACCAATTCGTTCGACACATTTAAATAATATGTAGTATCATAGAGATTTTGTAAATAAATCAGCAAGATTATCACATGACTTAGTTTGCAAGATGTTTGTCTCCATGCTGCTGAAGCTCGTGAGGATAAGACAATTTAGGAGCAATATGCTTAGTGATTTGCTCTTAATATAACCAATTTTCATCTAACAACACAAGCAGCATTATCTTCATAGATAATGGTAGGTGATTCTAATGAACCAATACCACAAGATGTTAATATGTGGTTTATCATTCTGCAAAGGCATACACATTCATGTGATGCCTCATATAATGCAATTATTTCGGAATGGTTGGAGGACGTGGCTACTAGAGTTTGCTTAGAATACTTCCATGAAATAGCAATTCCACATTATAATAATACAAATCTTATTTCCGATCTGGCGTTGTGGGGATCAGATAGACAGCCAACGTTATTATATCCCATTAAAGTCCAAAATCTCTTGTGCCATTAAGATATCGGAAATGGGGGATGACTTGTTGAAAGGTGGTGTAATAGTATAGATTGTAGAGTGCCCAGATGTTAGTGGTAGGGGTGGTGTGGGAATGGACACCACCACTACGAACATTTTAAGTATTATATATATAGGAATATTTTCAACACCAAACAAATAAATTATTCAATTATGTTCAATGTTAGATGTAATGAAACTAATTTGGTCATATAAGTGTTGCTATATTTTTCCTATAAACTTGATCAAAGTATTAAGAAATTTGACTTAAAAATGTCAAAGCGACTTATAATACGAAATGAATGGAGTATATTACAACAATTACAAGTTTTATGAAATTTTTATGGCAATCCAGTTGCTATTTTTCATATATTAAAAATGTAGCCACACTATTAAATGACATTGATATTTTGTTTTTTAACTTATATATCCAAATATCAGATATTTTAGTTTGTCTTTCTAATTGGACTCTTATTTTTTTTCCTTTATTTTTTGATCCAAATTCTAGATATTTTAAATTGTATTATTGCTTGATCTCTTCTGTTTTTTTCTTTATTTTTAGTCCGAATTTATAGATATTTTAAAAATTGTATTCCTACTTGGGTTCTTTTTCCCTTTATTTTCACCCCCTTTATATATATAGCACCTCACTTCGAGTACCCCAGTTCACTATGCATCAAAAACATTTCACATCTTATGAATAGATATAATAGGAAACTATAGTAAGTGGAAAGTAAGGATGGTGGAAAAGGGCAGGAGATAGGAAATTGATAGAGATCAAGCTCAGTGTATGTCTCAGTTTGATATGACTAGGGGGCATCTGGGAAAATTTGGCCATCCAAGCTTATAGCTTCAGTTGCTTGCTTTGTTCATGCAGTGGACGACACGATATTTCCAGAATTGGCATTCAAGGTGTACATACTTATGTTTTTCTAAGAATTTGTGCAATGAAAGATGTCCGGCTAGCTGCATGTTAAGTTCATAAGACCACAAGATCAGGACGAGGCTTGGTTATGAGAAGGCTTTTGATTCCTTGTTGATGATGGTGTGATGGCTAGTCTGGAACGAAACAAATGTGTTAAAAAGAAGAAATAGGTAAGCGGGGAATAATCTTATTTATGACAAGTTTCAAACTGGTAAAGTATACCCCTAGGATAAAGAAGAAGAAGAGTGGGCCAAAGAAACTCGGAAGAAAAGTATACCAACCGATCGTCTACTTAAGTACGAGGGTTTTCAAAGCACGAAAACACATCCACATGTCCGTTTTCAAAGTACAAAGAGTTATGGATGAGATTTGTTGGTGTTACTACGAAGAAACTGTTATGATATTAAACCTCATGCTTTATCGAGCATCTTATCCCATCTTAAAGTTGGTTTATTCGGCAGCAGCAAATGCTACTCATTATAGGGATTTCGACAAAGCAAATTTGTTCATCACTAAAGCCGAAGTCAATAGGAGTACTATTATGAATAAATTTAGACCTCAGGCTCGAGGATGTAGTTCTCCCATAAATAAAACCATGTGTCATATAACAATTCTACTAAATATAGTAAGAGCATAGTTGAAAATGGTATTCGGTGCACTTTCCCAGTGTAATCAAGGATGAAATCTGCAAATGAAAGAGATCGACCAGGCTATTTAGACACACCTGAATATTCGGAAGTGAACCTATATAGGCGAGTACAGCTCATATGCGTGTACATGTTCACTAGCTGTACTTTGAATATGAATAAAAAGTATATTTTAATTAGATGGATGAGTCAACTAAGTGTTAAGTTCGAAGCACGAAGTGAGCATAGTTCAACTAGTTAGGTTCCTTGTGGTGGAACCAACCTACCCGGGTTCAAATTTTAGATTTAACACGGGTGCTCCCATTTACGGATAATTATTCTTTCAGTGATATGCAAGGTACGATGTGCGTGTGTGCGTTCATAGATGTGACTGTACGTGCGTTGTGGACGTCTGTGTATGTAATGTGTTTCTAAAAAAAGTGTTAAGTGCCAAGTAAATATTTTCTTAAGATTGAACAAATGTAACACATAAAAATAAAATTTCCTCCAATGTCATTCTTCCTTTGTTTTTTATTTTATTCGATAATTTTTTTTACCATTTGATGTGATACAACTAGAATTAAGCAGTGATAAAGCTAACAACGACTGTACAAAGAGGAAGGAAAGCTGACAAAAACCTATCCAGCTCTTTACTCTTTTTTTCTCATGGAAGAAGTTTCCTGAGTAACAGATTTTTCTTTCTTTTTTTTTTTTCATACACCTCATTGTGACACATATTGTTTGTTCTGCTGTTTAGTAACATATGATTGCGATAATCAGAGTTCGGACGAAGCCGTGGCAATCGGGTTAAGGCCTGCAAGAAAATCAGTGTTGTTGACCTGTAAGAAAACCAGTACTGCCATTACTTTCTTTAGATCTGAACTTGATGGAAATTGAAGTATATCTTTTGTATAACACATAACTTGTAGATAACTTTATATAGATGTCTGAGAGGTACTCAAATGCTTCGTCTAGTTTACTGGTTTAAAAGTAATTGATGGTAACGGTAAGAAACAGAGTTTTAGCCGGGTTGTTCAAATTCCGAGTTTCAGATTTCTCTAGTTTGTTCTGAGGGATTACATGGAGTATTTAGCTAGTAGCATATATATTGTTAGTTCGGAAGTAGGTTTTTAGTGTTATTTTATTCTTTTAGGTCTGGGGGGTTTTGGTGCCGCTGGTGTGATGCTGGGTTATATTCAATTAAGGCAAGTGCATGATGAATATGATTGACATGTAATAAATGGATGACTACTATGTTTAATTCACTTGTTGTCGAATTATTAACATGATGAGTAATTATTAATATTGATTATTTCGTGCTTATATGATGCCTAACTTTCTATTATCTATTCAGGTTTCAAT
Organism: Oryza longistaminata; assembly: GCA_009805545.1. Classification (NCBI taxonomy): domain Eukaryota; kingdom Viridiplantae; phylum Streptophyta; class Magnoliopsida; order Poales; family Poaceae; genus Oryza; species Oryza longistaminata. The sequence continues at coordinate 15,021,797 of CM020184.1, read as the reverse complement.
TTGGTTAATTTTTAAGTACATAATGTTGTTATGTTTTTTGGTTCTCGATTGTTTTTGTTTCTCGATTTTTATTCCATTTGAATAATTCAAGTATCATGTGTAGCAGAAAGAAAGTGTAATTTGGTTATCTATTCATGGTCGTTGAGTAGTGTTGGCCCTACTTATCAGCTTACCAGTAATGCTAAAAGGATTTTTATGTCTGCTCGTGATGGGAACTATTATTCATAGAATCTGTTTTCCTATTCGTTCAGGATTCCTATTTATTTTGTTTTGTTTTCTGTTTTGTGACATTGGTATGCATGTGCAGGAAGTAGCACCCTTTACAATTCACACTATGCAGTCCCCCACCTCCTCCATCCTCACCATGCCGCCTCCCGGCCTCGCCAGCATCAAAAGGCATCAACGTCTCGGTGCGGCACCTGGCCTGGCTGGCCTCCTCCACATCCCCCCTCCCATTTGTCCCCGGTTTGCTCCTTGCTGCAGCTCTGGAGGTGATGCCACCGCGCGCATTGCTGACCGCACTAAATAATTGAAGTCTAGAGATAATGAGATATAAAGAGTGATCCCATAGTATTGCAGTGCACAAAGCAATACGCCTCTCCTCCATATCAACTTACCCTTCTATATATATATCACCCCTTCTTTAAACATTCACATCTTATTTCCCTAGCTAGTTAAAAAGGGAGCATCTTTTTTATAATGTTTGTGACGCTACACCTAATTGTATGTTTGTAGAGATCGACATACATACCATAACAGAAATGAAGGGGCCAAGGATAAATATGATGAGGCAAAAATTGGGAAATTTTGTTTATGTGATACGAATGAGAGTCATCCTGAAAACGGTAACCAGGCTAGCCAATGGGCCAAGCCAAATAGAATTTCGGACAAGTACAATGATTCACCAAATCATCTTATAACAAAAGGTCATGATGGCTAGTAGGAAATCCCTTACTCCTGAGGAACATTTTGCAGCATGTCAAATATTCATTCGATCTACCTAGCCACAGGGCATGTTAAGGGAAATATATTTTACTTTTCCTATTTTTTTTCCAGGCAGGTCTGTATACCGTGTAATTAATTATTGGTTCAGTTGCTTAGTTTCAGTTACCGATCGATATGCTATATTCTACTTGTTATCAGGAGCATTCTTCATCAAAGCCATAGTTTTACTAATGTATATATAGCAGATTTTTCATTGTCTACTAACACTCCTTTTTTGTTTTATAAAACTAGGTGTATGGCATTTTTTTTTCCTCGAGCGCCCTTTAGTTACTTATTTATTAGAAAATGGTGTATTTACTATGTACCATTTTTTATGGGGAACCGTCACACCCCTTATTGGATATGAGAATTTTTTTGGCACGTGCATTGACATATAGGAATAAATGCAAATACTACCATGAAAATATGATAGTAATTATCGTTCGAAAATTAGCATATATTTTTTCTGGGGAAAATGGTAGAAAATGCACATACCAACCATCTAGTACATAGCAGTAAGTACCATCTCCAATAAAAAGCTTCTCTAACTCTCTGATATAACCCTTCAAATTTTGGGTATGCACCTTCCTTCACTAGTATTGGCTTCCCATTGCAAGTAGGAGCAACTAGCAACAAACAACCAACAAGAGAATGGGGGATGGAAGATAGACATTTTGAGCTATCTTGCCTTTGTGATATGGAAGTGGGAAGCAGCGGCAAAGAAGTGGCCATATACTTTATTAGTTGAGCACAACTTATACAGTAGACGGGGATGTTCCCTTCTTTACTTAAAAACCATATAAACGGTTATGAAAAAATCTGAAAAAATTTGACAACATTCATACAACACATATATACAACTCCACAGAATCTTAAGTCCAAACTCAACTCACATGTCGAGATATAAAAAAAGACAAATTCAGCATATGAATAGTAGCGTACTGTTTATATCTAAATTTGTCTTTTTTTGTTTCTCGATGTGTAGATCGAAGTTGAAACTGAATTTTAGTGGACTAGTAGGTATCATTATACTCTACATTATCAATTTTTTTCAGATTTTTTCACAACTATTTGCATCAAATTTGGAAGAAAAAGATATACGAGGGGATATCCCCTCGAGAGATTAGAATCCACTCCAGTAGTAGACCGTTAAAAATTGTCACGACAGTCATGGTGACCAGTAGTATGGATCTTCCCTTATGGCTTACTTCAGCGGCTGGCTAGCTACCGTGGCTAGCTGAACAGGAGTACCTTCTATCCTTTTCCCCAACGCGAGTACTAGCCATGGCACAGCATTGTCCATATTTTTTAGATAAAGGAATATATTATTCCGGTCTCTCCGTAAGCCATGCACTCAACCATTCATTATTACTCCATCCGTTCTATAATATAAGACTTTCTAGCATTACTTATATTCATATAGATGTTAATGAATCTAGACACACATATATATCTAGATTCATTAATATATATATGAATATGAGCGATGCCAGAAAGACTTACATTATGAAACGGAGGAAGTACAGGGATTTCCAGTTTATTCACAAGAAGCTGGAGGATAGGAATCTGCATTTTGCAGCTGAGAGCTAGCTGTGGCCGCCAGTGGAAGCAATTTGTGGAGGTCCCCGGCATCGGTTGTGTTCAATGATTGTGCGAGGCTGGATTAGAAATTAGCTACATCTGGGATGATAGTGAATTAAAAATCTAGCAGATGCAGTTACCAACCATTGCCTAATGGCATGATGAGAGATTAACACCGATACAGGTGGAAGCATTCCATGTATATGTTAATAGTTCTTTCACAGATTGGTAGTTGTTCTAATCAGGAAAAGAAATATAGTGCTGCTCATCTTGTTGCAAGGCAATTCATCTCTGTCCATTTTTTCCATACCATTACAAAACCTGGTGACCTCTGTATATATGCCTGACTGCCTGTCAGTGGTGGTTGTGCCCAACACAATTAACTTTCCATTGCATCCACTATATGCTTAAATGATGATGCGGAAGAGAGAAGAGAAGAGAGAGGAGAAGCCACCCCTCACGCAAGGGGCAACCTCCACACAAACTTCAAGAACAAGAGAAAATTAGAGGAGTTGATTGGTGGCAAGTGTATTGGGACTAGGGTATTAAATGCAATACATCTATATAGGCTAGGGATGGATAATTGGATAAAATTGGAGGTGACCACCACATCTTTTATAAAACTTGCCCTTAGTTCCGAGGAGACGTACTACGGTACATATAACTTCAAGTCATATAAAAGTTTCAAAACCTTACCTTCATTATTTCTAGCTCTCCAAGGGTGAGTAATTAATGGTACAAAAAGTCTATGTAGAAATCATAGCACATTTATTTTCACTATTTAATTCAGATCAACCCAAGAAGTTGATGATACTATATGAGAGAAATTTAATTATGACCACCTTGTATATATAACATAGAAGGGCAATAACCCCATCATATTTCCTGGTCCTTCTATATACCACCCCTTCTTTCAGTATTCAGTTCACTATGCATCACAAATTCACTTCCTGTCAAATGTCAATAGACATAATAGGTAAGTACTGTAGCAAGTGAAAAAGCAAGAAAGTATGTGGTAAGAGGAGGAGGATAAAAGAAATCAATAGAGATCGAGCTTAGTGTATGTCTCAGTTTGATATGACTAGGAGGCATCAGGAAAAATATGACCATAAAACCTTGTAGTTTCAGTTGGATGTTTTGTTGATCTGGCACAAGGCAACCTGTGGAGGGCACAATATGTATTTCCAAAACATGTATTCTAGAGTTTGTCATGGCCAGCAACTGACCACAAGATTTGCAGCCGTGTAGGATGGAGGCTTGGGTCTCAGATGAGCGTGAAGGAATCAGGGGCATACAGCTGATAAAAGGCATATGTAGAATGGCCTAGCCGCCTAGGTGCAAAGGCACCAATTACTTTCACACTACATAATACTAATTGTATAAAAATTTTGACGAGATGGATTACAATAGTATAAGTCACTACACAAACATGCAGATATAGGATCGATGTATACATTGTGAAACAAAAATTACAAAATCAACAAGTGAATATGAAGAATGATTTGTTTATGTTCCTCCATGCATACATATTCAGAGCGAATTCATATTTACATGTTTGTGTACTGACTTGTATCATCACAATCTATCGTGTCAAATTTTGATCAACATTTATGCAACTATTTAGGTGACAGTGTGCTGGCTAGTTTGGAATGAAAGACATGTGCACATCTTCATGGTGGAAATGAAAATGGTGGTGGAGTTGTTCACTGTAGTCAAGGATGAAATCTGCATTCTTTCATGAAGTGATCTCCTAAAGTAGAGGATAATAGCAGCTGTCTGTATCTGCTGTAGACGCTTGTAATTAGTTTTGGATTTTAACCCTTAAGGGCGTCTCATGAGTCATGACTTCCCAGTTTTGACAACCTACTGCAAATGTTGTGTCATCTTTCTTTTTGTTTCTGCTTTGATGTTAATAAAATTGGTTGGCCAACCTTTCAGCAAATAAATCTGATACCCTAGAATTATTTCTGTGAGGATCATGGACGGGAAATTTCTTGTCCCAAAGGCAAAAGAAATTCTCTATCTCTGCAGATGCGCAAATGATTGCTCACTTTGGATATGATACAAGGGATCTTCAGAGTAGTTGCCCAGAGTTAAGTACAAATATGGGATGCACTTGGCGAACATGGATTAATGGCATGAGAAATTCTGGAGGTTGATGAATCAATGATGGTAATCACTCCAGAATTTCATTGCCTAGCCCCCTAACATTTTTCCAATTTACAAGAAAAATCTTTAGTAATTCAATAATCCATTTTCTAGTAGTACATATATGTATGACCTAAAGGCAGCTCTTGCTGGCTTGAGGTCGTGACAGCGCTGATTCCAAGAGGACTTGAGTCTCTTTTTTCTTGCGGTGGGGACTCGAGGTTTAATGTGGCATCGGTACTAGTCAGTGGCACTGGCGGGACTCAAATGTCGAGATGACGGCTGTGGAGGTCGAGGTTGAGTGTGGCAGTGTGGTGCCGGTGGGGTATGAGGTCATTGCCATCGATGCTTCTAGTGATATGGAGAACTGATAGGACCCAAGTGTCAAGGTCTTAAAATAATCCTCTCCTTGAAAACTCGCACTCCAAAAATCTCGGACCAAAAATCCATCCTTGAGATCCCAAAATCCCAAATCAAAATTTCTTTCCAAAAATGAAAATCTGGAATTCAAAATTCCTTCGGAAGTCCTTCATAAATTCCTCTTCATCTCCGATACCAAGATTCTATCAAATTTTCTCTTGAACTCCTTCCCTTGGCCTTTCCCCAAAATGCCCATAGTTTAGTTTTCAAGTTTGAATTCAAATCCAAATCCAAACTATCAAAACATCCCCCTTGGAAGCTCCTCCTGGAAAATTCGAAAAATGTTACTATTAATATGGGCCGTTTCCTCTCCCTCTCTCCCCTCCCGGCCCACGGCCGCTGCCTCCTTCCTCCCTCTCCCTAGGAATAAGTTCACTTTTGGTCCCTCATCTTAATATCGAGTTTGAATTGGATCCCTAAACCATAATACCACATTACCAGAAATATTGACCCTACAACTTTTTTTAAGAGTGAATCGCACTCAACATTAAATAGTATATCATACGTACAGAAATCATCTAGAAATAATAGACATGAAGCAATCGTCGTAAATAAGGAAATCAACCCGAAACCAACTCCAACACGGAGTTTGCCGGTCAAATCATCGGCCAGGCCAGTCAGACCACACCCATACCTATGGTCTGACCGCTCTTTGAGTGCAAAACAACTTCGTCCAACCACCATAATCAACTCACATGCCAATTGTTTATCGTACAAACATTAATCAAGACATTGATTTCACACAAGGCATATTTTCCCATCTAATTGTGTCGGTCAATTAATTTTCACATCAAGGATACATGAAGTAGAATTGCTGTCAACTAGACATTATGTAATGTGAGATCAACTCGTTGGATGACATAACTTGTGTATGTACGAGAAAAATAAAAACTAATTAGCTATTTATTTTCATGTGGACAATTGCCTGTTTGCCTGTTGTTTATATGATCCCATCAGATCTGTTCCTTACAGTTCACTATTTTCAAGTGGACATAACTTGTGTATCTACAGATCTGTTCACTACATTTCAAGGTAAAGATATACATGAAAAATAAAAAACAATTCTATGAAAAACAGTTTTACTTGGAAAACTCACAAAGCAGAGCAATCATACATTTGAAATGGGTTAAAATATCGAAGAGGAAAGAAAGAAGGATGGAATGAAAGATCAGTTGGATGGAAAGAAAGGTGTAATAAATAGAGAATTGGATCATGTCACATGACTTATTCCATTTCTACTCTATGGGATCTTACGGAGCCTCTTCATGGATGACATGGTTGAGGTATGATCCTTGGAAAAGACAATGTTCCATACTAAAGGATTCGGGTCCATAATCACGAGTTCCAGTGCACTAGATCTTGTAGCACTTAGCAACGAGGGCGTGATTCGTCAGAAAAAGGAATGATAGCCACTTTTTTCTGTACTACCGCTTACAAGAAAAGATCTCATGATAGTCAATATGGGCCCTCAGCACCCATCAATGCATGGTGTTCTTCGACTGATCGTTACTCTCGATGGTGAAGATGTTATTGATTGTGAACCCATATTAGGCTATTTACACAGAGGAATGGAAAAAATCGCAGAAAACCGAACTATTATACAATACTTACCTTATGTAACACGTTGTTGGCCTCTATGGTAGAACCCGTCGGGGAGGCCTGAGAGGCGGTGGTTTACCCTGTGGCGGATGTCAGCGGTTCGAGTCCGCTTATCTCCAGCCCGTGAACTTAGCGGATAAGAAAGAAAAAAGAATAAGAACACAGATACATAACATCTTTCACTAGTAGTATGGGGGAGGAGTGGACTCTAGGGATACTACTAATTGATTGAGTAGTCGAATTGTTGTATCAACTCTTTTCTTTAATTGACCGTTTTGCATTAATCATTGTTCGGTTCTAATAACTATGCCAACCGAGACTAAAAATATCAACTGGAAGTAAAGATCGTTGGTAACATCAACTGGAACTAAAAATTGTTGGGGGCCTAACACAGCCTGACAGCTAATGAACCATGGCTAAAATTGATCTTTAGTCCCGATTAGTGTTACCAACCGCTGGAACGGTGTCGCGTGGAGGTGCAGAAGCTGCAGAGTATGGGCGTCACATCGGAGAGTCTCAGTCCGGGCATCTTTAGTCCTAGTTGAAATAAACAGGACAAAAGATGCATACCATGTCAACCCTTCAATTCGGGCATCTTTAGTTCCAGTTGAAATAAACGGGACAAAAGATGCATACCAAGTCAAAATATTGTTGGCATCTTTAGTTCTGGTTGAAATAAATAGGACTAAAGATGCATACCAAGTCAAAAAAATGTGCGGGATGTGGGATTCGAACTCAAGTTCTCTCAACCCAACCCTCGCGCGTATTGTTATCCCTCCTACACACATTTGACTTGGATAGAGATGTTTTCTTTTTAAACTAACCCTGGAGGTATTTTTAGTCCGGGTTGGTAACACCAACCGGCATAGTTATTAAGACCGGACCGATGATCAAACCATCAAGGCACTCGGGTCACTGGTTTATTGGTCGGACCGGTCAAACCGCTGGTTTAAAAAGGTTCAAATAGATGTGTTATAATTATTTCACAACACATCAAATAGCCTGGTGGTTGAGACTCTCCGACGTGACGCCCATACTCTGCATCTTCTGCACCTCCACGCGACGCCGTTCCAGCGGTTGAACCACCCCTGGTTTTGTCCGGTTCTGTAGTAAACCGCCCAGTTCAACCTGTTTCTCACCGGTTTGATTGCGCACCGATCTTTTAGCTAGACGGGACCGGTCGGCGCCCTGGTTCTGATTTTTCCCGGTCGGACCGGCAGTCCGGTTCGGTTCTAATAACTATGCCAACCGAGACTAAAAATATCAACTGGAAGTAAAGATCGTTGGTAACATCAACTGGAACTAAAAATTGTTGGGGGCCTAACACAGCCTGACAGCTAATGAACCATGGCTAAAATTGATCTTTAGTCCCGATTAGTGTTACCAACCGCTGGAACGGTGTCGCGTGGAGGTGCAGAAGCTGCAGAGTATGGGCGTCACATCGGAGAGTCTCAGTCCGGGCATCTTTAGTCCTAGTTGAAATAAACAGGACAAAAGATGCATACCATGTCAACCCTTCAATTCGGGCATCTTTAGTTCCAGTTGAAATAAACGGGACAAAAGATGCATACCAAGTCAAAATATTGTTGGCATCTTTAGTTCTGGTTGAAATAAATAGGACTAAAGATGCATACCAAGTCAAAAAAATGTGCGGGATGTGGGATTCGAACTCAAGTTCTCTCAACCCAACCCTCGCGCGTATTGTTATCCCTCCTACACACATTTGACTTGGATAGAGATGTTTTCTTTTTAAACTAACCCTGGAGGTATTTTTAGTCCGGGTTGGTAACACCAACCGGCATAGTTATTAAGACCGGACCGATGATCAAACCATCAAGGCACTCGGGTCACTGGTTTATTGGTCGGACCGGTCAAACCGCTGGTTTAAAAAGGTTCAAATAGATGTGTGTTATAATTATTTCACAACACATCAAATAGCCTGGTGGTTGAGACTCTCCGACGTGACGCCCATACTCTGCATCTTCTGCACCTCCACGCGACGCCGTTCCAGCGGTTGAACCACCCCTGGTTTTGTCCGGTTCTGTAGTAAACCGCCCAGTTCAACCTGTTTCTCGCCGGTTTGATTGCGCACCGATCTTTTAGCTAGACGGGACCGGTCGGCGCCCTGGTTCTGATTTTTCCCGGTCGGACCGGCAGTCCGGTTCGGTTCTAATAACTATGCCAACCGAGACTAAAAATATCAACTGGAACTAAAGATCGTTGGTAACATCAACTGGAACTAAAAATTGTTGGGGGCCTAACACAGCCTGACAGCTAATGAACCATGGCTAAAAATAATCTTTAGTCCCGATTAGTGTTACCAACCGGGACTAAAGATCATAAAGTGTCGTTAGGCTTTTGAATTGGGGTTAAATATATTATTTAGTCCCGGATCCTATTCGAACCGGGACAAATATGATTTTTATCATCCGAGCAAATATTAGTTCTCCTGTAGTGCAGCCCACCCGGTTTCAAATCATAGATTTAACATATGGGTGCTCGTATTTTTGACTAATTATTCTTTCAGTGGTAGACAACGTACCCGTCGAAAATGAGACACCCGTGCTGACTTCATTAATCTCAAGATATACCGGCCTAGTCTTTTAAAGGTATACATAAGGGTAGGGTGTGCGTGTATGCTTTCTTAGGGGTGAGTGTAAATGTGTTTATATTGTGTTTTAAAAATAAAAACATTAGTTTGTTTGATCACTCCAAATACTCTATAATGGATGTCTGCGTTTCTATCGTGTTTTAAGAAAAGAAAAGAGTAAATTGCGTTGACGGTACAATAACTTGGCAGGAGGGTGCGATTAGGTGCAAAAAGTTGAAAACCGAGCGTAGCGGTACAATAACTTGGCTAGGTGGGTGCGCCCATGGTGCAAAAGTTGCCACGCAATTGTTCCACCTCAGCGAAAGTGCCACATTAGCATTCACGCGAAAGACCTATCTCATTTTATAGAAAACCCCCTAATATGATTTCTTAACGTACAAATATCTCCCTTCATCTTTCTTGCGTGATCCTGATCGAGAGGTGGTTGCACTGGTGGCGACGTAGCGGCGGCGGCGGCGACGTAGCGGCGGCGGCGGCGGCGACGATGACGACGAGGGAAACCGTGCAACTACATCGCGGCGGCGACGAGGGCTCCGTGTGCCACACTAATTCAAGCCCTAAACCATAACCAAACGAATTCAAGTCCACAAACTGCTGCTGTCGACGTGATTGCCGCAAGCTTTGGGATGGCTCCGACTCGGCGAGTTCTTGGAGCTTCTGCTCCTTGTTATGGTAAATCACTTGCTGATGGTAGTAGATTTCTATTTTTCGTTCAATTGATGGATGATTGCAAAGTTAAGGTCTCATTGATCTGTACGATGGCTGCATTATTTTGGTCTTTCACTTGAATATCCTGTTATTTGTTATTACAATGCAATGAAGTGATATAATGGTACTAGCCACGAGATTGGTTGTACTGTAATTATTGGTGTTTCCTGTAGCTGTATACGATATAAGAGTAACATTGGCAATGATAAATTCTTGCTATATGTATTTTGTACCCCTATCAGCAGCATATAATTAGTTCAATAATCTGCAAATAATCTTAGTGTATTATTTTCCTTATGCGGGTATAACACATCACCAATTATTTTGTATTGCAGGCCATGAGGAGGAAGAATTCACAATTGAACTGCATCATGGTGGGTTTTTTTGTGGAGTTGGCAGTAGCAGAATTTATTTGGATGAGAAGGTGGACTGGTTTGATCATTGCGACACTGACACATGGTCTTCCTTATGGCTTGATGATTTTATTGAGCAACTAGGATATGATAATTCTGAGAGAAAGGTTAAGGTTTATTGGTTATTGCCTGGGAAAACATTTAGTGATGGGCTAAGGAGAATAAATTCGGATGCAAGCACTAACAGCATGGTTGCATTAGTACCAAGGTTCAGATCATTGCTTTTGTACACGGATCATCAGGATATTGTGGAATCGATTAATTGGGATGATGTAGCTCTTTCAGCCCCAACTACTTTACCTATTGTGGCTAGTCCCAGGAGAGTCGCAATGAGTCAGAAGGTTTGTGATGATCAAGTTGCGAAAGGTGATAAAATTGATGATGAGGATGACAGTGAATTAGATCCAGACTTTATTGATAGTGATTATGAGGCTGACAAGGGGGATGATGATGTTTTTGACAATTGTGTTGACCAAACCGAAAATGCTGAGGCTAGCAAGCTAGTAGTTGAGCTTCCTGGATGTGATCCAGATGATGAAGGTTTGCTGCTACCAGAGTCATCTGATGAAGATGATGGGGGCATCAAGTTGAAATTTAAGAACTTTGTGGCTGATGTGGACATGGAGTCACCTATCTTTAAGGTTGGGATGTTGTTTAATGATGCTATTGAAGTTAGGCAGGCAATAAAACAATATAGTGTGAAAAATAGAGTTGCAATCAGATTTGCAAGAAACACCAAGAAACGAAGAGGCCAAATGTGCTGAAGAATGCCCATGGATGTTAAATGCCTCTGAGGACAGCAGGACAAAATGTTTTATGATAAAACAATATGTGGATGGTCACAAATGTCAAAAAGAGTGGGAGCTGAATTATGTAACTGCTAGATATCTTGCAAATAGGTACATTGAAAGCTTTAGAGATAATGATAAGATGACACTCAAGAGTTTTGCTAAAGTAGTTCAAAAAGACCTAAATGTAACACCATCAAGATACAAACTAGGACGAGCGAGAAGGTTAGCTTTGGAGGCTATACACGGTGATGAAATAGCTCAGTATGATATGTTATGGGATTATGGACAAGAGCTTAGGACATCTAATCCAGGTAGCAAATTTTTCTTGAATTTACAGAATATGTGCTTCCATACATGCTATGTGTCATTTGATGCTTGCAAAAGAGGCTTCTTAAGTGGTTGTAGACCTATCATTTTTCTTGATGGATGCCACATCAAAACCAAGTTTGGGGGACATTTATTGACTGCAGTAGGCATTGACCCCAATGACTGCATCTATCCTATAGCCATGGCAATTGTGGAAGTGGAGAGTAGAGTTAGTTGGGGTTGGTTCTTGAATACTTTGAAAGAAGATCTCCTTATTGACAACACGGCACCGTATACTATTATGACAGATAGACAAAAGGTATTCCTTACATCTTTATTTCATCATATTTTATTTTATTTTTAAACTTGATGATGGACTAGAATTCACCTTATTTTTAATTAAATTGTAGGGATTGGTGCCAGCTGTGAGGGATAAATTTCCAGATTCAGAACAAAGATTTTGTGTTAGGCATCTATACCAAAACTTCCATGTTTTGCAATATACTAACAACAAGCCAACTTGGGCAATGGCAGGACTTTTTGTATAGCATGGTTCGTCGTTGGTGCACCAAACTCTGAAGTAGCGGAGATAATCTCATGGGGGTCGCTAGGGAGTCTATACCTGGTTAAGGAGAGACTATGATCTGGAAGCGGTGCACTACTTTGAGTTGCGTTGTGTGCGGGGGCTTGTCATAGTTTCTATTCAGGTACCTTTTGGTATCGCGACGCATGATTGACATGATGATGACACTGTATCTTGTGGGTAAATTTGTACACCTCTGACCAAAGTAAAATTATTCGAATAGTCGTGCCCGCGGTTGTGGACGAGCCTATCAATGTATTTCGTGATTAGTTCCATATTACTCATTAATGCTAATAGTGTGAATAATATCGACAATTAGTTTACCACCTAGTAAGGAATGGTTAGTTCCTGGTTTGGAGGTTGGATATGTGCGACCGGGGATGATTGTTCAGAGATAGTTTGTGCCTATTCAACAGGGGGTATGTTGTATAGTGTTGATTTAATATTGCTTAATTAATTAACTATTTTATTATTCTAAAAAGTTGCTAAATGTTGTTTTTGCAAATTAACAATTTTATGCCATCGTTTGTTATTCCATGCATTTGAATATTTGTTATGTGGCTTGTTGAGTATTTCATATACTCACCTTGCAATTATTCATCAGAGGAGGAACTCTAGAGTGAAGGTGATTGTTGGTATTTCTTAATGACATTACTAGAAATATAATTCCCAGCAATGGCGCAGGAACACTCCTAGTATATTATGGTTACAGAGTTCATCCGCAAGCGTACGGATATACCATTGTAGCATTTCACCCGAGAGTATTCCAATGGTATCATATTTGGTTCATCCCGTGGGAAAATTATAATAGAGAGAACCATACTAATAATTTATATATTACTTGTAATAATCAAAGTCTAAACAGGGGTTAATGTAATCCAAAAGGTAGAGTGACACTAAACAGAAGCATTAATACTCTCATACATAATTATCTAAACTAAGTGGAAAGAAAATGTAAAGAACATATTCCTATACTTCTAGTATATACATACATTATGATTACTTAGCTAATACCCTCTTTCCAATGCCCTCCTGGTGCTTTGAGAGCCACTCCTGATTGCCGAGTTCCTTACGACAATCCGTCATGACCATCCAATCGGAGCTAAATATGGAGGAGTACCCTCCCTAGGAAAGTAATTAGGACTATATACACGCGCGAAGGAATACTCGCACTGAGCTGTCACCATCAGCAGCCCACCTCGTTTCCGCAGCATATAACCCTAAATAATGATATCCAGTAATCTAAACACCACGCTTAAATTACCAAATACTAATATAATATCATCGTCATGACATAGAGCCATCGTATACATGATCATTATACCCACACCATTGCATTTCCCAGATAAGCTAGCATTGTAACCAAGACAATTTGGATATATAATAAAGTTGGTATTCATATAATCGGAAAGTAATACAATACCAGAGTAGTATAAAGAAGAATATTCTAATAAACGTACAAGTCTTACAAAAGAAAGTGGAGCTACTAGAGCCATACCCAAATCCTTCCGAAGACTTCCTGGACTGAGATTCCAATTCTATTCCTACTCCACTAGCTTGAGAACACTACTAAACTAATGAGAGAGCTTGATTCTTCTTGCTTGAGGTGTGTCTTGAAATGGAGAGAGTGATGTCTTTATATAGCCTTGTAATGACGGTTATGGCGGTTGGAAAGGTCGGTAATACCTTCCAACCGCCATAGGGGAGCCATCCACACCGTCCAGCGCCAACCCTGGATCCAGCGGCTGCACGGCGAGTACAGCCGAACCCAGGGCTGGGCCAAACCAGCCTAATCTCGGCTGGCGTCCTCCTCGTTTGCTCCTCTCCGTAGACTTGTGAATTTTGGGCTTGTTGGGTCTTGTAAATTTGGTGTTCTCAGCCCATTTGTCCATAAGTCTGATTCTCGACAGCATCTGATTGATCGATCTTCTATTTTGCTGCCGATTCCCCTCCATTTATGTTTATTCTCTGCAAAAGGTTAGCAATACTAGCGCTAGTGGAATATGTATTATTTTAACATGAATATGCATTGCAAGCATAACTAGTTCTCTCATATTTTGGTAATATTGACGGGCGAAACTGATCGATAATGACCGTCAACAGTGATGATCTGGAGAATTAGGCTGAGTCCAGTTCAAGTTGCTTGTGGAGTGGAGTTGTCGTATATGCTAGTTTCTTTTGTTTTCTATTGCTTATAACTTTATTGTTTCGAGAGGAACTATCTACCTCTACAATAACTCCATATTCGTTTAATAGTTAGATAAAGACTTGTATTTTTTATCGATTTGTTATTGTGTGCCTCGGTTGATTCTCGGATGTAAGCATTTGGAATTTCGGATAGAAATCTGGGTGTGACTTGGTTGGCTGTTTCTGATGGATAGATTGAACACAAAATACATGTTGGATCATAAGCACTGTGAACCTCCGAATTGTGACTTAAACTGTGTGCTCTACTCGTGTATCTCAACTGAAACTTTGCTCCATCTTTTCTAATATCTTGGAATATCTCTCTCAGTTTGAAGCTGATGTTGGTGGATGCTGGAAGAAGATATCATGATCTTTGTTTCATTGAAAAGTTTTTGTTAGGGGCCAGAAACATATGGAAGCAGAGAGTTTTATCTTTGATAACAAGCCCCTCTTCTTCGTTTTCTTGGTGGCGGCTCCTTAAGGGTGATCTTGTGTAGATTAAGTGAGAGACAAATCTATAGTTATAAGTTGGATTTCTCTTTTGTAATTTTCTTTGTACTTCTCTTTTATTAATAAAGTATTCCTAATAGCGGGGGCTTCCCTTGCTGTGTGTTCCTTTCAAAAAAAATTTGGGTGTGACACCTAATCAAGTGTAGCAGATAAATGAAGTATGAACTATTCATAGACCACATGACTAATAAGGTAGTGTATGAACTATGAATACTACTAATTAAATAAAAAAATTACCCCCTCCGTTTCACAATGTAAGTCATTCTAGCATTTTCCACATTCATACTGATGTTAATAAATCTAGACATATGTATCTATCTAGATTCATTAACATCAATATGAATGCGGGAAATGCTAGAATGACTTACATTGTGAAACGGATGAAGTACTTTATTGCAACTATAGTCTTACAAGAAGAGAAAATACTAACAACATACTGGAATCTCCGAGAATACTATAGAACCGAAGACTAAGCTAAGTCTAACTCCACTAATACTATAGAAAATACAATGTAAGATAGAGAGAATTGCTCCTTGAGAGTGTGTTGTGAAGTGAGCGAGTGATCTCTATTTATAGCTGATTTATGACGATTGCTTATGGCGGTTTCCCCCATAATCATCATTGAGAGATCATCTGGATTGTCCACGTGAAAGGTGGAGATGAGTGGAGGCTAGGTCGGTTCAGCTGAACTGGGTTCGACCGACTCTTGGGCCCCACCTCTCTCCATTGACCTTCTCCAAAGGCTACCATGTGGGTCCCTTGTTCGGTGCACGGTGGATTGGCCCCACTTTGAGTCGGTTTGAGATGACATATGAGCCCATCAATCTGTGTACTCACACGTAATTTGCCGGATATGTGTTTCTTTGCATGCTGACTCATTTCTCCTCCATTTTAGTGTATAATCTCTGCATATATATTAATTCTCCAAGACAAGTGGAACTACATTATTTATAATTGACATACATGCAAGAAATGCTAGTTCACCCATTATTTATTAAGGTAGTTGGCGGTCAAAATAGGTACTTAACGACCCTCAACATTTATTGCAAAATAACCCTTATAAATTAATTCCTTGTACTTTGTTGCATTACTTGCGTTATTCCGGGCATGGCTTGTTGTGCACGGTAGTTGTGCTCATCCCGTCAGAGAAGCTTTTGAATAAGAAGTCTTACGTGGTGTCATGGCTTATATCCTAGTTGAGCGCTTGTGAAGATGGAGCCGTAGAACCGCTAGTCCGTTGTTATTTTTCTTTTGTCGTCAGGCCTAATTTACCTTTGTAAATTGTAACAATGTAAATATTGTCATGATAACTAATAAAGATGTTTCCTTTATATCAAGTTTGTGCGGTGTATTCCAGTATTTTCTGGTACGAGGATTAATACACTAGCATTTGGGAAAGTTATTTTCCAGGCGTGACACATATAACTAATGATATACGGGAAGGCATCCTTTGATTAAGAAAATACGATGAATCTCGAAGAAAATTATCTTCTCGGGGTAGAACGTGTTAGAGTCCTATTCGAAAAAGACAAGGTCTCCTTAGCCCGTATTATGTGCTAGTTCTTCGAGTTCTACTTAGAGAAGAAGGTGATCATTGTTATAAATATAAAGCACCCTCATGGAGGGAGGGGATTCGAATTACAAGCCATAGCCACCAGCCACATTGAGAGACAACCCGGAGGAATCTTAAACCCTATTCGTCGATAAGATCTCACTAAACCGTACTCAGCGAGTTCTAGTTGACGGATTGCCTAGCAAGTATGTTCCCCCTATTGTAATTTGTATGGTATTCTCCCATATATACATATAACCCGGATTATAACTATTCTCTTTTTACAGCGTGAACCCTATACTCTGTATACGATCTCACGTCCACCTTGGTTCCAACGTTCCCTATACTCTGTAAATACCGTAGATGGGTATATATAGCCCGTCGATAGGTTGCGTTCAAGAGGAGATATTAGTTGTGAAAAAAAAAACGAGGTTACTTATTAACATATGATTAATTAAATATTATCATACAAAATCTTGAGAAATGGATTAATGTACATGATTTTTTATAGTAACTTTCCTGTAGAAAATATTTTTAGAAGCATATTGTTTAGCGGTTTGAAAAACATGTGAATAGAGGTTGAAAACTTAGACACTATAACACAGCATTAATCTCAACGTGGCCGAAGCCCAACATCGACAAGATGGTCGCCATCCAGTGTTGGATAATGAGGGGGTGTTTAGTTCCCACAAAAATTTTACACATCAAACGTTTGAACACCTCACTGGTGGAGAAACCATCTTTCATCGGTCGGCCGAATTCCACAATAGTCCCGGTTGCAATAAAAACCGGGGCTAAAGATGATCTTTAGTCCCGGTTAAAAAGGGTAACGGGCATATCTCGTCCATCTCCTGAAGGCGCAGCATTAGAAGACGTTCATACTATTGCCGTACAACACAGAGTTAGTTTTTACTTTCTTCCTATACCAAATTTCATTCCCTTACGAACATGCTAAGTGTTTCATATGTAATGCATCCCACGCACATTGCAGATTCCACTGGGTCCTTTTACTCTTCGACCTGGAGGCCTGCACCGTCAACGTATATGACTCAATGGATAAAAAAGAGTCTACGTTTGACAAGGTTTTCGAACTTATAGACAGGTACTGCCATAAGTTCCTATGTTAATTAAGAATCTTGTTATAATTAATTGCTACTACGAATCATAGCTTTAAACTCCATGTAGGGCTTGGTATCGGTTCCGTCATTTGGTCCGCGGCAAATGGAGAGAAAGACTTAGGCGGAAGTTCAATTTTCCTGTGAGTACACATGCTCTACATTTATATTCAATCTCCAATTCAAATACATACAAGTGTATATTAATTAGATCTCTCGCCGTTTGTCATTTATTTATAGTGCGCAAAGCAAAAGCAGGGAACTAACTTGTGTGGCTACAATGTGTGCGAGTATTCGCCACTGCCTTGCGGACCAAATCATCACCACAAGAGAGCTCGATGTACGTACAAATAAATTCAAAATTTCATTGCGTACGTATCGATCTGTTGTTTAATTACTAATTAATTTCATACATTCATATAGTTTATTCGCATGAGGGATAACCTGATCACACACAAGGAATTTATCGCTGCGGTTCAAGAACAACTCATGGGATTCATCAACGAACAAATTCTTGATCCCAAGGGTGAATTCTACTACGACGGAAATACAATTCATAGGTCCTTAGCTTCTGAGATAACGACTACTGCTACGTCGAAATCGTAGCTAGCTAGGACATCATAATGGATTGTAATTAATACATGTCTATTTTTCTATATGCATGTACACATTTTCTATATATAGGACACTCATATGGGGCACCATGGTGCCCGGGCACCATGCTATGAAATACACAAATTCACCAAAATTTTTCAAAATTTTCAAATTGTGAGTATATACCTAGTTATAAGGATTCGATTCATACCTATACCTAGCAACAATACAACTGAAATTTAACTTTATTTCACAATCCAATATTACATACCTAACTAATTATATGTTTGGATGCTATATACCTAGAATCAAATTCGGTTAAAAACATGTTTAAATTCAGTTCGAACTTGTTTTGAACTAGTTAGTAAAAGTAGTTAATGTTAATACCTAAACATTTAAAAAAATTTCAAACTCATTCAAATTGAGTATATACTCAATTTGAATGAGTTTGAAATTTTTTTAAATGTTTAGGTATGCATATATATGCATGGTTTATATATATATATATAAACCATGCAGCAACAGGGCCATGCAAAAAAAAAAAGGTCAGCTCGATCTTTAGTCCCGGATTGGTAGTCCCGGTTTTCAAACCGGGACTAAAGGGGGTTACGAACCGGGACTACAAACGCTTTCTCCACCAGTGCCTGTATGAAGTATTAAATGTAGACTTAAAAAAATAACTAATTGCAGAGATTGCGACTAATTTACGAGACAAATCTTTTAAACTTAATTGCTCCATGATTTGACAATGTGGTGCTACAGTAAACATTTGCTAATGACAGATTAATTAGGCTTAATAAATTCGTCTCGCTGTTTACTGACGGTTTTTGTAATTAATTTTTTTATTAGTGTCCCAACACCCCATGCGGCACCCTATGTAATACCTGATGTGACACGGCAAAACTTTACACCCTGGATCTAAACACCACCTGGGTACTCTTATCCAAAGACGGAAGGTAGTTCCTCGTATCAGCGCAACAAAGGCTGTGTTTAGATTCAGGGGTGAAAAGTTTTGGCGTGACACATCGGATATACGGACACACATTTGAAGTATTAAACGTAGACTAATAACAAAACAAATTACAGATTCCGCCTGTAAACTGCGAGACGAATTTATTAAGCCTAATTAATCCATCATTAGCATATGTTTAGTATAGCACCATATTATCAGATCATGTAGCAATTAGGTTTAAAATATTTGTCTCACAAATTAGTCGTAATTTGTGTAATTAGTTAATTTTTCAGACTATATTTAATAATTAGTATTGAAACGTTTGATGTGATAAGGTGTAAAGTTTTGCGGTGGGATACATAAACAGGGTCAAACAGGTTGACATCAAAGACCTTATCGTGAAGACTGGAAGCTACGGATGGAGTCAAGTATATGCGGCAGCGTTGGCCACATGGGATGTAGTTGCACGGATACTGAAGCCGAAAATACCAATATCATCGGCAAGTAGTAAAAATTCCAGCCACGCGACAACTCAAATTTCGGCTGGAGCAATCGTTCGAACATTCCTTTCAAGAATCGTGGGTCTCGGAAATATTCTTTTAACCGGAATGAACCATCTTAATTTTAAGGAACTCTCGTAAACCAATTATGAAGAAATTTTATAAGATTCAAATCCTATTGATTTTTTTTTCTATTTGTCCTTTGATATTAATTGAAGCTTTTCAAATCCTAATAAATTCCTTTGAAATGGCTCATTGTAGATAAATTTCAGATGAAACTTAGCGAGAACTTTAACATTTTAAAAAAAATTTCTTTAAGTCTATCTTTCTTATCTAATTCATGCTTTTTCTTGTGGTATAATCAAATAACCATTCATTATTTTTTAATAATCATCTATTTTTCACCTAAATTTCTTTTAAAATCCTTTGTTTTTCTACTCGTCTAGATTTTTAATCCATGGCCCTGTTTAGTTCCCAAAACAAAAATTTTCACGCGGTTGCATCGAATATTTGGCACATGCATGGAGTATTAAATGTAGAAAAAACCAATTACACAGATTACGTGTAAATTACGACACAAATATTTTAAGCCTAATTACGCCATAATTTGATAATGTGTTGCTACATTAAATATTTGCTAATGACGGATTAATTAGTCTTAATAAATTCATCTCGCAGTTTTCTAACAAAATCTGTAATTTATTTTGTTATTGGACAACATTTAATACTTAAAATGAGTGTTCGTATATTCAACGTGACACCCTAAAACAAAAATTTTTAGCAACAATGTTTTCCTGATTAACGAGAGTATTATCAGAAGCTGCTGGCCAACGATGCTGCCATGCCATGTGGAGTGTCTCGACGTCACTTCACGTCGCATCACATCACATCGTATTATTGATATCACCAGTTTACCGGACGTTGACCCTGAGCTCATCTTGCCCCCTACTAAGCCACTCCAGGTCAATGGTCAAGTCTTGCTAGGAGTTAATACTCTCTTTATTTTAAAAACAACTTAATCCTAAATTTAAATTTAGACAACACTATATTCATATAGGGAAGTACCTTATTAGGTATCTGTCACGTCACATCATATCATATTATTGATATCACCATTATACTTCCTCCGTCCTCTAATATAAGGGATTTTGACATTTTATTTATACTGTTTGATCTTATTGAAAAAAATTTAAAATTATTATTTATTTTATTTGTGACTTACTTTATTATTCAAAGTACTTTAACCCAACTTTTCATTTTTTATATTTGCATAAATCTTTTTAATAAAATGAGTAGTCAAATCGTATAAGTAAAATGTTAAAATTTCTTATACTAGAGGAGAGGGAGTAGCAGATATTGACCGGCTCATCTTGTCCCGTACCCACTCAAGTCAATGGTCAAGCCGTTTTCACAGTGCGCTCCAACGGCCTTGTTGGCATTCGGACACAGCGTGTCGGAGATTCGTTGTGACCTAGGGCCTCTTCACTTTCACTTTATAGTAACTGGTCGCCAACCCGTGCAACTGGTTATTATTATTTATATTATAAATAAAAAATTATTGATATGTTAGAAAAAATCAGAACATTTAGCAGTGTTCATTTTAAAATTATAGTGGTTGTGATTTTAAAAAAAACGACATGGCAACTCGATCGCTAATCAATTCAATGAATATATGTTAAATTCATAGCCTAAGATGAGCAGTACAACTTCATAGTTATTTTTTTTAAGTATAGTGGATTAATTACTTCTTAAGTAATAAATGCTACATCATTTTTTTTCTTATGATCTTTTTAGAGGTTATTTTTTGAAGATCAATTTTAAAATTTTGAATTAATTTTTTTTTCTGAATTGAGAGTCTAACACGGATACACCTAAAGGGTCATGCCTCATAAGGCATGTTTATTTAACATGCTAATTATAAAATTATCTTAAAGCATGTCAAATTAATGATATTGTAGTTGTGGTTCGGCTTTTATAGAATGAAACAAAAATCAAAGGTGGGCAGGAATTGAGATGCAGCGCGAGATTGAAATAAGAACCGTTCCAAAATAAAAGAGATTGAAATAAGAAATATAATTGCATGAATTACATGTGCGACTATGTAAGTGCAGATTAAGCAAATATTTCAATTTTATGGATAAGCACGTAGACCACTGAATTTATATTGAAAGGTTAATTAGTGTGGAAAATATTGAACATAATCTTTATTTATATTTATATAAGAGACTATGTCTGAACGTAATGCTTAAATTGGAAAGAGAATAATGCTGGTGTTGTCACGTTAATGGAGTCCGGAACGTTTCTTCCATCAACCGTCGTTCCTACTCGTATTGGAGCTCCGATCGATCATATTCAATTAGCGCCGTGGTTAGTTCCAAAGCTTTTCTTTAAACTATCAACTTTTCTATCACATCAAAACTTTCTTACACACAAACTTTCAACTTTTTCGTTATATCGTTTTAATTTCAACTAAACTTTTAATTTTAGTGTGAAAAACACAGCAAGATGAAAGACATACGGACTGTTGCAATTGAAGTTTGCATGTAGACGTACGTACTAATACAATTGTTGGGCTTTGAGCCCACAAAATTAAAAGCTAGACGGACCCACTATGCAAAACAGGACTAAACACCACTTCCCCAGCCGTGTTAGATGTAGTTTATTAATATCCTCGAGAAAATAAAAGGTTTCTCTAATTTACCTTGTATAGATATTTTTGCACATGCATACCCTTTCCTCCGGATACAGTGTCCCGTTGCCTCTCGAAGCGAGTTTAACATCAGAGTTAACTATACATGGGCAGCGTTCGTTTGGAGGACATTGAGGGAGAAAGCACCTCGTTTTCCGTACGCACGCTTCCCAAACTACTAAACGTTGTGTTTTTTTAAAAATTTTCTATAGGAAAGTTGCTTTAAAAAATCATATTAATCCATTTTTAAAATTTAAAATAATTAATACTCAATTAATCATGAGCTAATGGCTCACCTCGTTTTGCGTATATTCTCAATCTCCTCAATCAACTTCTTCTCAAACACACCCATAGTGCATAAGAGAGAACCTGTACAATAAATAATAAGCTACTGTATAAGATTTTTTTTTCTTGTCGTATCTTTTTTCTCTCATGTGCTCCCTCCGTCTCTAAATATTTGACACCGTTGACTATTTTAAATATGTTTGACTATTCGTCTTATTCAAAAAAATTTAAGTAATTATTAACTTTTTTCCTATCATTTGATTCATTGTTAAATATACTTTTACGTGTACATATAGTTTTATATATTTCACAAAAGATTTTCAATAAAACGAACGGTCAAACATATTTTAAAAAATCAACGGCGTCAAACATTTAGTAACGGAGGAAGTATGTATTTAACGCATCTATCTTATACTAGCATGTGAAGAGTTAGTTACTGTATTTCATAAGAGATGACACTTTTTTCTCTCTCTTAATCTCTATGGCGCTCACTCCAACAGTACTGCTTGGCTATATAGCTCACCCTCCACCGTGTAGGCATCCGCGCGCCCACATTTCTAAGAGAGGAGGAAGAGAGATCTAGCTAGGTCGACGAGAGGAGCTAGGTGGCCGGAGGAGAACAAATGGACGGAGGAGTAGAGCCTAGTAATAGTGAGTCCCTATTGAAGAAGATGCTGCAGTACTATCGTGATTTTACTACCGGCAAGCACTCGGAGCTAAGGAAATCGAGGCGGCCTGAAGTGAGGCTTGTCAACCGGTACGCCATCATCTTCGGGTACCAGATGCTGGCTGTGAGGGTCACGGGCTACCTGGTGTTTTTCTGGTCTACCGCCGTCCTCCTCGGCGGCTTCTTCGGCTCGCTGGCTAACAAGGACTTTTGGTGTATCCTGGCAATCACCATCATACAATCAGCCGGGTAATTAAGCTATACTACCCTCACTCACTGCTGATTTTTTATACTACATATTTTCTTTTTGTTTTCCAAACACGCTCATACACACGCGCATTCTATGAACATCTTCGAGAGACTTTTATGCCGACATATCTGGACTTCTGGAGATTGACGAAACCTCACTATACTTTATTTTCGACGGACAATCACTGGAAAAATAATTAATCATAAATATAAACACGCCCATTAAGTTTACAACTTTGAACCCCGATGGACAGTTTCCATCATAAAGAGTCGTCTTAATTGTGTTGCGCTCAATTCACTTATACTACATATTTTAACTTAAAGGAGAAAATCGGAATTATCCCCTGAACTAACAATCGGAATTACCCTCGATCAACAAAACCAGACATCCTTCACCGAGAACTTTGAGAAGTTTTTATCTAAGTTGGCACGCACATATGCGGATCCAGGGGTGGTGGACCAAAAAAAAAAATCCTAACCCAATGCATATATACATAGGGCCTGTTCGGTAAGCCTAAATATGGCTACAATACAGCCAGCCGCAACAGTGTTGCACATATAATCTCAATGGCTACGGCTGCAGCAATTATTGCAGCCGAATAGGCCCATATATGAAAAGAAACTTTTAGAAAAAAAGAAAAAAAAACTCCCCTGTAAATATATTATGATGCACATTTAATCAATTTATATTTTTAAGCTTGTTATATTTAGGTTATTTAAAAACTATATAATTTGGATCAACCCTAGAAAAATCCTAGATTCACCATTGGGCACACATGAAGACAACGTGGAAGGCTAGAATAGTAATTAATAACTTAGGTGTGGTGTCTAGATTAGAAAGTACTTTCGTTTCTTGTGTGCTCTATGGAAATGAGATAGGCAGTAGGTGATGACAGCCCTATCCGTCTTTGTATCGCTCCATATTCGGATACATCATAGGGAAAGGTTGGTGCCCGAAATATTTGATAGAGTTTTTATCTTTAACTTAGCTAAATAAATTCATAGGAGTCATCTCTAGCCAACCCTTCCATCGGTTGTTATTCTTGGAAAAAAATCATGTTCTTAGATAATTAATAAATATATTCCATATATTCCTTGTGTTCGATTTCCTTGCAATACTTTAAATGAAAGTGCTACAGCAGTATCTTTACGCACATATGTGTAGCAAATACCAACAGTCCATGCGGAGCCAATGGAGGCGACAGTGCGAAAAAGCGGTGACCGGGGTGGCGGTGCGGCACGGACGACCATTGACGTCTTCCTCAGGGAGTACTTCGGCTTCAAGCACGACTTCCTCGGTGTCGTCGCCGTTGCCGTCGCGGGGTTCGCCACGCTCTTCGCCGTCTCCTTCGCGCTCTCCATCAAGATGCTTAACTTCCAGAGGAGGTGATGATCGATTTTTGCTAGCTCGACCTGGTCTCGATCACCCACTTCCAATGTAACAATTTTTTTTTTCCTTTTTTTCAACTCTATTTTGGTTTTGTAACAAAATATACGTAGTATAGTGCAGTCAGAAATGAAGCAAACAGGAGTATATATACAAGCTGATAGTGCAGATAAATTGTTTTACATGCTTGAAATCTGTTAATTAATTTTGTTTCTATTTTGTACATGTAGTATTAATTGAAAAGAAATGAAAGTCAACCGGATTTTGTCTTTCTTTTTTTACTGTGTAGAAGTCGGGCTTCCAGTTGATTTTTTTGTGTGAATGATCTTCCAATGTTTATATACTACCCCAGTTTGATATGAAGAATTCTAAAAACACCGTGTAGCAATACCAACCAACAAAAAAGCTAACAAAAAGCATACCTATTAAAATTCAAAAAGTTTAAAACAAGTAAGAAATTCAGAAGAGAAAAAAAAAAAGAAATGTCAAGAGAAGTAAAAGTTGGAAACAGCTCAGGAAGTTTCAAAAGCAATATAAATCACAAAAATGGTCCTCAAAACAATAAAAATACGAGAGCTTTTACGGTGTTTGCGAGGTACTTAGAAGTACTGAGGTAGGACAATGTGTACCGTTCATTAAGAGAGGGGCAATGTACGGAATAAAATTATCGTAAACGATGGCAGTGGAGTAATTAACTAGTACAACATGGTATTTTCTGTGTATGGTTCAATAGGAAACAAAGTAAATCTTCCAAAGATTTAGTGGGTTGTATTGTTTGGTAGAAACAAAGTTCTTGTCCATGGCCATGCTTCCTCCCGGCCATCAAGCTCCACCGCTTCCAACCATTCCCTCTCCACTTTCGTCAACAAGTTAGGGAAAATGAAATCCCTATCGGCAGGGACACGATGTGATGCTCTTAGGTGGCCGAAATACCAATTGAAGCTCGCTACCCTCCGTTCTTTCTTTCCCTGAATCAAACCCTAGCACTCGCATTCCGAGCACTCTTGTTATCCTTTGTGCCTGCCTCCACTTCACATGGGTGCCGTGAGCCGCGAGACATGTCTTACCACCATCGCTGTCATCATACAGCCACCAGAACCTCGATGCCCTTAGCCTCCTCCTCCTGTTTGCCCAAGCTTGGACGGGAGGAAGAAGACGAATAGTGTTAGGATCGGCATTGTTCCTTCTTGGTTGGGTCAAACCAACTCACCTAAAGCCCCCAAATAGCGTTCGACCATGTTGTTAGATACCAAATATAAATCTCACAAAAAACACGTAAATGACACAGCGGAGGATTATAGAAGATAAAGTACCGATGCAATACCTATGTACTTAGAGCTAATATTGAGACAATTATGCCCTTCTCCATCTCCAAAAAAAAAAATTATCTTTTTACCCTTCCTACCTAAATACCTATAACAATACTTAAATACCTTTTAAGTGGTATCTTTCATTGTGGAGCGTTGGATGTTTACCTTTTTAGAATGCAAACACCGTAAAAGTTGTCAATAATACACATGATTTCAATGAGAATTTGTATGTTCACAGCGAAAAATGGTAAAAAGCCTACAGAAATCACATAATACTAAAAGTGTACTCCACACATTAAAAAAAACAACAGCCATTATGTAACTCTGAGATACCGAAGAAATACTAGCCCAGGGGCAGCGCCACCGCCACCACCGGTGCCGACGAGCGATGTGATCCGATGCCTGAGCCCGATGATCACGACGACGTCCCAATGCTCCAGGAGCCCAAGAAGGTGCCGTTCCCATCGCCGCCCAAAAACATAGGCGGATCTAGAGGGTGGACCACCTAGCTCAATGTATATATACATGTGTGAAAAGAAATTTTTGAAAAAAGTAAAAATTAACTCCCTTATTAGTATATTATAATACACATTTAATCAATTTATACTTTTAATTTTGTCATATAACATTTAAAAATATATAAATTGGATCAACCATATAAGAATTCTACGTCACTGGCTAAGAACCCGTCCATGACTGAATTTGAAACGTCGTCCTCGGGGAAGTTGAGCTTGTCATCAGATGTGTTTCTGTGACTTTGGAACGACGTACGTGTTACCATTGTTGCATTCGCTGTAAAGCGTACGTGCTGCATTTCTATGAGGGTTAGTATGTCTCAGCGGGTTCTAAACGCGAAGTGCACGTTGTTTAGTACCACATCGGATAGCGAACACAGTTTTGTATCTCCTCAAAAGGGAAGCTACCGCCGAACGGCGCGTGCTGACGAGCACACCCCCGTTGCTTTGCACGGGTTTCGTCCGAGTCCGGTGGCTGCACGTGCGGAGCGCATGTTTCTATGCAATTTCAGACAAATTCAACAACTGAATCATTGCCACCGCCCACGGGCCAAAGGCGAACGACACGTACGTCTAGCATGTCCCCCATTTTTTTTTCCCGATTTTATACACACACCTAGCATACAGAATCATTTTCGAGATTGTTTATCATTTTTTTCCTGATTTTATACTCACACTTTCCCAATTTTATACACACAACTAGCATATCAAAATCATTTTCGAGCTTGTTTATCATTTTTTTCCCGATTTTATACACACACCTAGCGTATCAAAATCATTTTCGAGCTTGTTTATCATTTTTTTCCCGATTTTATACACACACCTAGCGTATCAAAATCATTTTCGAGCTTGTTTATCATTTTTTTCCCGATTTTATACACACACCTAGCGTATCAAAATCATTTTCGAGCTTGTTTATCATTTTTTTCCCGATTTTATACACACACCTAGCGTATCAAAATCATTTTCGAGCTTGTTTATCATTTTTTTCCCGATTTTATACACACACCTAGCGTATCAAAATCATTTTCGAGCTTGTTTATCATTTTTTTCCCGATTTTATACACACACCTAGCGTATCAAAATCATTTTCGAGCTTGTTTATCATTTTTTTCCCGATTTTATACACACACCTAGCGTATCAAAATCATTTTCGAGCTTGTTTTTTTCCATCATTTTTTTTCTGATGGTATATTTTCTTTTGTTATATCTAGTCCTAACTATATGCGTATCAAAATCTTTTTCGAGCTTGTTTTTTTTTTCCATCATTTTTTTCCCGATGGTATATATTTTTAGTTATGTCTAGTCCTAACTATATGGACGAATGAGATGAAATTTACAATAGTTATGTCTAGTCCTAGTTATGTGCTTGTTTTTTTTACATAGTCCAACAAGCATGATGTTTAATCTCCTGTATATATATGCACCCCCTGTTGGGTGGGAACCAAATCTCTAATACCGATTTCAAGGTGAAGGAAAAGGAAAAATAGAATCTCTCGTATTATGACAATTGCAGGCTAGTGTCTAGTAATCTTGATAAAATTGCTTCTACTTTGATATCTTATTTTTCTTAACATGTTCGCCTGCATCCAAGTTAATTCTCCAAATCTAGTACAACTACATTATTTATTACTGATATACATGTAATAAATGTTAGTTATCCATTTATTTATTGTGATAGTTGGCGGTCAAAATTGGTACTTAATGACCATCAACAATCAACAGCTATGAATTCTAAAACACTTTCCGAGAACTGTAACTCTAATATAAAAATAATATAAAAGAACATAACCATTACAAAATCCTAATATGAAGCGTTGAACAATTTTGATTATCATATAAAAGAAGAGCATGTAGAAAAACTCTATTGCTAGTAAATCAGGAATTCATGATGATAGAATCAACTTCAACAAGGTACACATGAGAAATTGATAGTATTGTAAACTTCTCTGAATCCTAGGGAGGTAATAAAATTTGATCAATGGATCCTGGTTTCAGCCTTTCAGGGTTAATACCCACTTGTTATATTGCTGATCATATTAGGAACTGCAACGTTGTTATTTCCTTCAGTGACATCATCCTCATCTGAATCATCTTCACCATGGTATACCCATCGTTTGTAACTTTCATCAAACCCATTCCTTAACAGGTCACTTTATACTTCAGGACGTGTTTTGAGCACCATCTCAAGACATCTTCTATACATGCAATGGGCATTGTCACATGGATCACCATCTTCGAACGCAACATTCAAAAATTCGTACAACCCTCTTTGCCATTGCACAGTCACCCTATTCATGCACATCCAACTTCTATTGAATGACACGCTTCCTTCTTAAAACTAATTAAAAATAATAATAATAACCTATAGCAACAAGCAAAACTACTAATTAAAAATAAAATGGAAAATTTCCATAACAAAAAAGAATAGCACACAGTTGACACTAAGGGATTTTAATTAAAAACATAATTTAGGTGTTGATGTAAGATGCTTTCCTACACAAAGATATAAACATGCGAGTACATCAACATTGAGCAGAGTAATGGGGATTCTACAATTTTGTTTTGCAATTACAAAAAAAGAAATCAAGGGAAGCTATGCATTCAAGGACAATAACTCAAAATTACAGACATGGATCTCAAGAAAATATGGTGCAAACCATATATATAGTGGAAACCTGAAAAGTATCGTTGGATCCAAAATTGGACGCTTGAGATTTGTCCACGTCACCAAGAGTGTTCGACGCCTAAGATTTGTCCACGTGAGTGTAATATTTTCTCTAGGCGATGTGGACAAATCTCAGGCGTCCATTTTTGGATCCAAGGTAGTTTCCAGGTTTTCACTACATATTTTCCCGGGGTCGTCACTTTGTCAGTAGGACAAGAGCAAGAGAACTAGGTCGGGTGGATGGTAATTCCGCGATACTTGCTAGTTCATAAGTCTCACTAACCAAATTCCATCTCATATGATAAGGAGGGCAAAATGAAAAATTAAAATACAACAGGTTTCATGCATTAACATGGGATGCCAATAATAAATAAATATGTGATGTAACAAAAATTGATATAGAAATTCAGATGTTGGCGCAGCATGTAACGAATCACCTCAGGGAGGGGAATTGAGGGAGGGGGAAAAACCATAGGATGCCTACCTCAATGGTGTGGAGGAAATGGACTAGTTTCTGTTCCTGATGATGTTCACGACTGACGATACCGGCGCGCGGAAGCGTATACAGGTATAGCCTCAACACCTCATGGAATCGTCGACTGTTCCTTCGTTGTCCGGCTCTGCTCTGGTGATGGCAGCCGAGTGAGGAATTGGATAGATTGGATTGGATTAGATTAATCTCGAAGGGATTGAATTGGATTAGAGTAATCTTATAGGGTTTAACGATACCAACCTTATCAAGCCGGGTTTGTAGTTAGAAACCACTCCTTTTTTTTAAAAAAAAAACCATTCAAGGTAATTATTTTTTAAAAAAATTATTCAAGTTTCTTGTGTGTTGTCAACTTCTCATTGGTAATAACTACTAGGTTACCGCCAACGATGAAGCTGTTGGTGTCGTAAATATAGCTACTCCTTTTGGGGATAAGTCCCAATTGTAAATCTTACGAGCTAGTACACGACATCTTCACCCGATGTGTTTTTGTTGAGAGCATGGGACCGTGGTGCAGTTGTGTCCAGTATTGTGGACGTTGTACATGCTAATTGTGGTGTTATAGTTCGACGATCTGATAGAACCGCTCTAGGACATTGGTGACCCTGTTGATGTCTTCCGATCCTCGGGGAGTACTTCGTCTTCAAGAACAACTTCTTCGGCGTAGTCATTGTTGTCGTTGTTGGGTTCGTGGCACTATGCGCCATCTCCTTTCTCACTCTCCATCAAGATGCTTAACTTTCATAGGAGGCAATTGACCTTTGATGACTTGATCTGGTCACCACTTTCAATGCAACAATACTTTTATTTTGTTTTGGTAAACTTGTAGTATAGTACTACCTCCATTTCAGGTTATAAGACGTTTTGACTTTGGTCAAAGTCAAACTGCTTTAAGTTTGACTAAGTTTGTAGAAAAAAATAATGACATTTTCAACCCATGACAAATTTATTATGAACATATATTCAATTATTGATTTAATGAAACCAATTTAGTATTATAAATATTACTATATTTGTTTATAAACTTAGTCAAATTTAAAGTAGTTTGACTTTGACCAAAGTCAAAACGTCTTATTACCTGAAACAGAGGGAGTAGCATACAAGTGAATACTAGCGCATATAATTTGTTTTAGATGCAATGTATTTTGTTGGTTTGTTTCTCCTTGTGCATGTATTATAAAAGGCAATAGCATATGTGATGCGGACATCACTACCTCGGATACACACAACAATCCTCCAACGGTCATTCAAGGACCGATAACAAGAGCTCGTGCGCGACAATTGAATTTAGAGGTGAGCTCGTTCCTATGTTCTTCTTTGTATGAATTCAAGAATATATTGCTACCTAATGATTATATTGTGATTAGGAACAATGGAGGGGACAAGGAGACACTTGGAGAAGGACTTAGAGCCATGGAGGATCATCGAGGACGTCCAAGTCAAGGTGGAGGCCCAAACCAAGTCGACGTCGGGTGCAATTCGGAGTCCAGGACCAGTATGTACTAAAACGGGCGGCCAGGTTGCATACGTGCTCGGATTGGGGCGTTCTTTATATGGATGAAAAGCTAAGAAGATAACCTTTCCAATGGTTTTGGTCCCACATCCAAATTCTTTCCGAGTCAATGGGAATTGACCGAACAAATTGACGTCCAGAATCTGTCCCGGTGCTGCGTCACCGTATTTGGGCCTTTGGCCTGTGTATCGTGTTGGATCCTATTAGGGTTGCGTCGAGAGGGGGTTGCACGACCCTAAACTCTATATATCAGTACCCGCCGCCATCTTTAGGTTTTTGGGTTTTGCTTAGATTATTCTGTCGAGAATAGTTTCGCCGCTAGATCGGTTTGTAAGACCCCAACTTGTGAGCTTAATCATTCATCTGCAATTTTGGTTGTTTTCTATCTCGTTCCTGTTTGTGTTCTTCAATTGGCAAACAGGGATTAGCCTTCTCAGCGAGGTCATCCGCGTTCCGACACGGGTGATAACCAGAGGAGACGTGGTGCTGCGATTGCGAGGCTCAAGAGCGTGCGCGTTCAAGAAGCCGGATCGATTTGTGTCGCGACTCCGCCCAAATCGTTGTTTATCAGAACCTCTCGGAAGATCGGGAACCCTAGTGCACATCCATATGTGAGCCAAAAATTTGTCAATCGTGTTATAGTTAAATGCCTCTTTTTTTAGACAAACATGATAATTGAGGAGTTATTCCAACTCGGTACCTATGTATGTATGTTTAGGTTTGGATCAAAATTGCTATATTTGAAAATGTCCGTGGTAAGCACAAAAATATGCATTAATCGTATACCGCCGACCCTCTTCCATCGCATCATATGCATGGTGACACCCTCTTAATTAGCTTTCTTGTCTATGCTAGCTCTCGTGGTTGGATCTGCAATACCTTCCCGCTTAGCCCCAATGCTTTGTTGGATCGTCATCCCACCATATCTAGCCTCATCGCCCTTCTTAGCCTTGTGATTACACTAGTGCCTTAACACCATGATTCTTCCATGTCCCATTACAAGCTGCCGCTATTGATGTAGCCTCTGTTTATGTTTAAGAGCTTGCAACTATGAGTCCTAATCCCTTCTTTCTATAAAGTTAAGACCCAAAGCTGCCTCCTCAATTCACCACGTCATCAATATTATATTAGCCGTTCGATCAATATGTACATTAGATATACACCATTGGATCTCTCATCCTCTTGCCCAGCATGCATGGTAATCACCTTGCTCCTTCCCATTCCCCTCCCTTAATCACATGCATTAATTTACAGCAAAAACCGCCAAATCAATTGGGACAGGAGGTGCGATTCATGTGCCTCTTGCGATTCTCTTCCAAACCTTTTAATAAGCCCCTTTGCAATCCCCACTGTAACCAAGTCTCCTCCCCTTTGCATGCATCTTTTCATCATACGTTTGATTCCCCCTTTGCAATCCCCACTGTAACCAAGTCTCTTCCCCTTTGCATGAATCTTTTCATCATACGTTTGATTCCCCCTTTGCAATCCCCACTGTAACCAAGTCTCTTCCCCTTTGCATGAATCTTTTCATCATGCGTTCGATTCTATTTGGTAAGCCTGAATTTAACATTTATTTTGACCGGATTCTATTTGAGTATACATTATGATTAATTTGAACCAAGTAGGAGCACTATGAAAGTTTTGTCGATTGGTTTCTTTAAACTTGAAGAAAGAATCCCTATCCTATGCATTTACTATAGTTTTATTTTCTTAAGAAAAGATTACTTGCAGCCAATACTTATATGTCCTATCACTTTAATTTATTTGAGCAGTTGGGAAGGATACAAAGGATTGCTATATAGCTGTCCTGACATAGCGAGAAGCAGCTTAACTTGCTCGGTATGTATTTTGTTTTCAGGTTCAAACAATACAATCTAATTCTTCATACTAATATGCATATTTACATATGTTCTTAAATGTGCCTGCAGCGAAGCGCGGGGTTTCATCTAGTACAACAAGTTGTCATCATCAAAACATGAACCACAATGCAAGATCTGGCCAAGACAAGACAAATCTACCAGAAATTGTTGAAAGTAAAACAAAATTATTATAGACAACTTTTTTGAAGAAGAGCTTATTTGGAAAACCAAACAAAAAAAATAAAATATATAGTTATGCACTTCAAAACATGGCAAGATTGGTCTGGCTTTGCTATTTCTTTTGTTTTGTTTCACTGAACTTAATATAGAGTGGAACTCAAATAGAGGAATAATAGTAAACACAAAACTTCATAATAGATGATTGGGATATTTTGTGAAAGAACTATCTATATCTATTACTTTTTTGGATGCCGTAGATTTGGCTAACATTTAATATAAGGATCTATTTGGTATAGCTTCAGATCTCAGATCTACGGTAGATTTGATGTTTGTACGTTAAATTATTGTGGTTTAAAATTTCAAATTTCATCTAAAACATAAACAAATTGATTTATCCAAACGTTATTCACGTGATCATAGATCTAAATAAGTGGATTTGTAGAGCTAGAAATACCCAAATCCAAGAAATCTTAGATCTGGAGTTGTGTCGTAAAGGGCCTAAATTCCAAATCTACGCTAACTCTCCTTCCCCTCCCCTAATCCTTTCTTCAGCCGTCACATCCGCCATATTCCCTTCCCTCTACCTTGCAAACAACCACCCTCTATTGTGTCCATTGTGCCACCATCATCTCCAAGCGAACCTTCCCTTCCCTTATCTCCCTTGTTTCTAGTAGCTTATATGATTAGACCCACTTTTCCTTTCTAATTACTTGTCTCCTTTTGCCATCCACCCTCTCTAACCATGAGGTTGGAGCTTTACTAGAAATTTGCGGGGAGAGCAGGAGGCAGATCACACATCTCCTCACATCGCCATAACTCCACAATAGGGCTACTATCACCATGCCTTTATGCTACTAGGCCGGTTTTAATGCTACTATCACCATGCCCCTATGCTACTAGGCCGGTTTTAATTGATCTTGCCATATCCCACATCTTCTTTGCGCGTCCTATGCAAAGAGATGGACATCACCTACAAGAGCCACTTGGCCTCCACATCATGGCGTTGTCACCAAGATTTAGGTTGCATTGCTTCTTAGGTGTCCAGTGCCACAACCATTGTTTGTTTGACAACTAGGGGCTCCACCAGATCTGTCTCTACCTCTTGCAGTTGGGGATCTTTGCCTGGCTGAGCTAATGTTTTGGGGTGGGATGGATGTATAAACTAATACCGATGCCAATGCTAGGGTTCTTCCTTCCCAGATCCCAATCCTCGCTCCTCGCCGCCGCACATGGGTCACACCCTAGCCCCATTTGGTGAATGGTGAGCAAACCGTCACTTTGCTAGATCTCTTCCAATTCCCTTTTCCACAATCATGGACTCATGCCCGACACTCTCCCTTTCACGGTTGAGCCTTCCTCATCTTGGAATACGGTCTTCGTCATGCCACTACTGATGTGTGTTTTGGCCACCAATGATGTGACGATCTACAACCGGGGGTTAGTTGGCCACTCAACGACGACCACCATCTCCACCCTTTCTTTTGAGGTAATTCTGTCAATCTCCCTCTTCGAATTTCTATCCATCCTAGGATTTATTTCCTCGCTTAATTTCTATGATGACATTCAGTTAAATAAAAATGCTTACATTGTAAGTTAAATATAGTGGTAGATGGCACCGTCGTAAGTACATGACACCCATAAACGATGCCCATGGAAATTGTTTCTTACCAAGCAATAGGCATATTTGATGAATGGAAACATACTTATAACCACACATAGCAGCATGTGGGAGGTGAAAGAAAAAAATTACCTACATCAAGCATCTTGAAGACTCACCTCACCACCACACATAGCAACACGCTCTTTTGTGTTTTGTGTTTCACATTCCACCACACTAACGAAATTACTACTTTGTAGGGGTAGGGGTGACATGGCGTGTGCCAATGACCTGACACGGGAAAACGGAAAAGTCCCACTTCACGATTTTTGTAGAACAACCCCACTTCTCGAAGTTTCGATTTGCCTTTATAAGGGAAGAAGCACGAGTCCCAACCCTCTTAACCCCACCCATCTCTCACCATCCCACGCATTTCCTCCTTCTCACCTTGTCTCGTCTCCGCCTCACCGGAGAGAGGCCAAGCATGGCGGCCACCGCCGCCGAATCCCCCATCTCACCTCCACCCTATCATCAAATGACTAAATTTGGCCACCTCACCATCGTACCATCACTACCCAGTCATCAATGTCATCACGATCGCCGCCGCCGAGAGAGTTAGAGCAAGTTTAATAGTATAGCCAAGTACTCACTTCAAATCATCTATAGTTAATCTAATAGCCTATTCATACAACGGTTACATATAAAAATATAATACACCATTAGTACCCGATCTCACATCTTATACACACATAATGTCTTAGAGTCTGTGTCGCAGCTGGCTACAAATCTGTAGCTCGTTTTATTCTCTCTCTTCCTTTTTCTTCTCGATATATGGTTATAGCAGACTTATAGCTCTGTTATCGTACTTGCTCGTAGAGGAGAATACCCAGATCAAACAGCTGGGGGAGTGGGGGTTTCACCAAACCACCACACATAACACGTACTTCCTCTGTTTCATAATGTAAGTCATTCTAGCATTGTCCATATTCATATAGATTTTAATGAATCTAGTAGGGGTGAAAACGGATCGGATTCGGACAGATAGTAGTCATACCATATCCTATACCATATTTTTTTAATCGGATTAGGAGGCGGTGCGGATAATGTGCGGATGCGGATGCGGAGCGGATTATTTCGGATGTCAGAAATGGTGCGGAGTTGGTGCGGACTCGGCTCGGAAACGGATAAAAATAATCGGATGTGGCATGTATATACAATCGATACAACATCTGATCATCTGTACAATGAGCAACAATGAGGTACCAATATCACAATTCACATGACCCATGAAAGCACCGATCACATCATAATATAATGTCAAGTTGTTAACAATTGACTTGTCTTCTGTCCAAAAGCATGTAATCAACACATATAGTATTGACATCACGATATATCGCATTCACATAACACGTAAGACATAGAAGTTCCACAAATGTTAGAAAAAACAATATCACATGACATAGGTGATAGAACATTGGAGGTCCACAAATGATGTCCAATTCTCATACAGTACTACTAATAAGTTGCATATTGCATATGACATAATAACACATATGCAGCTAAGGTCAGAAGGAGGTGATCTAGAGAAGTAGACTTCAATTCTGATAATAACACATACGACAGAGTTGGTGCTGGAGATGGCAGGAGGCGTCGCCGGCGCTGAGAAGGAGACAACCAGGTGACTTTGGGGTGGAGACGGTAGGCCGCGGCGCCAGGGTGGAGAAGGCAGGTGGCGGCGGCGGCGCTGGGTGGAGAAGTCAAGCGGCGGCGTGGGAGGACTGGAAGAAGAGAAGTCTCGATGAAAAAATTGGTTGACGCGACGCCGACGGAGTCATGGACTGAACTCCTAGATAGATTGATGGATAAGGTACGTGGATGGGCTGAATCTTTACACGATGGAAATGCTCGTGTCAAATGGGCCAAATTGAGTGGTTATATGGGCTGTGAAATTCGGATTATCCGCCAAATCGTTTATCGGATAATCTGCTTAAAATAGCGGATAATCCGTATCCGCCGGATATAACCGATACCATATCCGCATCTCGCATCCGGCCGGATATCTAACAACCCTTACTATATCCTCACTTCGGACGGATTCGGAGCGGATCGGATAATATCCGCTCCGTTTTCACCCCTAGAATCTAGGCACACATATATGTTTAGATTCATTAACATTAATATAAATGTAGAAATACTATAATGACTTAATTGTGAAACGGAGGGACTAGCTAGCAGAGCACACACTGTTTTGTGTTCGTGTTTGGGATTGGGCGTGGCGTGTGCCAATGAACAGATAGATATTTACGGCGCAACAGAAAGCCCCGCATTTCTCGAAGTTTCCCATCGGTCTATTTAAAGGGAGGAGCACGAGACCCCGACTCTGTAAACCCCCCGTCCCAACGCATTTCCTTCTTCCGCCTCCTCCTCGCTCCGACGCAAATCCACCCCGCGTCTCCGCCTCACCGGAGAGAGAGAGAGAGGCCAAGCATGGCGGCCGCCACGCCGAACCCCTCGCCGTCGCCGTCGCCCACACCGCCTCCGCCGGCACGGACCACTCGCCGGCCCCGCTGCCTCCCCCTCCCCGTGCGTCCTCTTCTCCCCCATTCTTCATCCCTTCCCCCCTCTCTTCCCCCCTTCTCCTCCTCCTGATCGCTCTCGTTTGTTTGTTTCTTCCGTTTTTTTTTTCGTTTTCTCGGTTGAATCTGTTGGGTTGGATAGGGGGGTTCGTGTGAGTTGGTGTTGTCCCGATCGGGAGATGATCGGTGGGGGTGTTGGATTACGCGCTCGTCGATTTTGTTCTCTGTTTTTTTTTTTTCGAGCGTGGCGTTGTGTAATCTGTGTTGGATTGGGTTAGGGAATTTAGGGGTTCGTGTGGAGGTGATGACTCGATCGGAGGATTAATCTGTGTTGGTAAATTGTTTGCGGCGTGGTTGGGCCTTGGATTTCGTTCTCCGTTTTTATCGCGTAATCTGTTGGTTTAGATAGGGAATTTAGTTATGGATTTGTGTGAGGTGATGTCCCGATCTGAAGATGACCGTTGCGGTGGTAGATTACGTGCTCGTAGATTTTGTTTTTGTTTTTGTCTTTTTGGGAGCGTGGCGTTGTGTGTGTCGTTGCATCATGGTCAGTGCTAATGGCGGCGCGGCCTAGGTGCGTTTGTGTGGGTGAATTGGGTAGATTTTTTCGCGGTCAAGGGTGTCTGGTTTTTTGTTGATTTCGTAGATTAGTATCTAGGGAGCGGCAAATTTTGGTGCCGTTCTTGCTTAGGATTTGCTATTCGTGCAGCAAATTCCTTTTCTCAGGTTGCAGTTATTTGTCAGGATTGTTCCCTTTTGGTTTGATTTTATAGGGAATATGTTCTGATATTCTGATTACTGTGTGATTGCTCATCTCTCACATTTTGTGTCGGATTTGGATGTTATAGCAGCTGGTTTTCGTGATTATCGCATCAGATCACTACCTGAATATTGCAAACGCTCCCATCTTAGGGCTATAGGAAAATACATTCATCACTATGCATTTTAGCATTTTGCCGGTGAATAGTTGTGGAGTCCAGGGTCTTGTGAGACATGGACGAAATAAAGTAATAAACTAATGATTGTTGTGTGCGTTGTTGCATCATGGTCCGTGGAATGGCGGTGCAGCCTAGGTGCATTTTTGTGGGTGGATTGGGTTGATTTTTCGTGGCCAAGGGCGTCTGATTTTTCGTTGAGTTTCCGGGTTATTCTTCCATGCGGTTTGCTGTTCATGCAGCAAATTCCTTGTTCTCAGGTTGCAATTATTTGTTAGAATTGTTCCCTTTTGGTTTGCAAAGATTGCAGTGAATACATGTATAACTTCTGATATTCTGATTACTGTGTGATTGCTTACCTTGCCCTTTTTGTGTTGAATGTGGCATTATAGCAGCTGGTTTTCATGATTATCGCAACAGATCAGTACCTGAATATTAGACTCTCCTATGTTAGGACCATATTATAACATGCATCGCTATGCATTTTAGCATTTTGCTGGTGAATAAACTAATGATTGTTCCGTTTTACTTATGCAGCGCACTGCAATTATAAAAGCAAATTGCAAGAGTATCTTCAACAGGCAAATAAGCAGTTGCCAATCTACTGTACCAAGTGCAAGGGTGAACACCATCAGCTTAAGTTCAAATCCACTGTCATGGTGGATGGTGAGGAGTTTTCATCCACCTTTTGTCATAGACGTGTGAAGGACGCTGAGCAGGATGCTGCTAAAGTAGCCTATGATACCTTGCTTGAAAGGAAAGAGACTGAGACTGATGATACAGATGTGTTTGAGCTCATTGATCAGGTACCTTATTTGAACTATTCATTGTCTTGGTTCTTTACCATCTTTCACATAATCAGCAGTAATGTTTATATATTTGCTCTGAATTATGCAACATCATGTTAACATATCTCGCTTTTTTTTGGTCTTCATTGTGTTAGTAAAAAATACAAGCACGATTTGGCTATGCTTATCTGTGATTCAGCATTACCACTTCTTTTCTTGAAGTCTGTTTACATTGCATTTTATGTTGTTAACGAAATCATAATTTATTTTGAAGTAAACTGTCTTGTATGTACTGTGCTCTCTGAACTTCAGAACTGAACATTTATGCTTATATACATTTGTCAATAGAGGTCAAAGGCATGCATGCTTAGTTATTGGTTAATGATTATGTGACACTTTGATCCTTTTTAAGCTAAACGATGGACATGAAGTTCCTAAAAATGATCAATAAAGGCCTGCAAAATCTGTCCAATAATATGTGAAAAATTTCTTAAATTCCACAATTATCCATTGTCCTGTGGTTTATAATGACAATCACGTGGCTAATTGTTATTTAGATTGAGACAGTATTATGCCATCTCTAATTGCTGATAAAATAGATTTTTAGATCTTGTTTTGACTTCTGACTCACATGTAGAGGGACCCTAATGTTCACCTTTTAAATTCAAGGACCCTGGCTGCATACCTCTGGCAACTCCTTTTTTGTACTGTTTACATTTTAGAAGCCAGTGAATCAGAGACTAACTATGTACCTTATTAGTACAATCTAACATTTCGGTCTTGTTCTCTCACCTTTTGAAATTTATGTTCAACATTCATAAGTATGAAGACCTCTATCTAACACACACATTTCTTTTTCTTCCATTCAGGATGTTGTGTTCAGCAAATCAATTCTTCATGAATATACTACTAAGACAAAAACAGATCAACCAGAATACTATGTAACCAAGACAGAAGGGTCCGTGACTCCATATGTTGCATCTGTGTCATTTGCTGGGCATACTTATACTGGTGGAGCTGCAAGAAACAAGAAGGACGCAGAGCAGAAGGCAGCTCGTGCTGCGGTCAAGTCACTTTTAGGTAACATGAGTTTCATTCTTCATGACTGAAAAAAAGGATCACCACCATCTTTCTTGAACTGCTTTTATTGTGTGTCCAACAAACTTTCAAGAGTATAAGTTAACAACTAATAGTTCGGTTGGTCTTCCAGCTACAAATTACACTTCCATGGCGAAAATTGTTAGATCGAAGGAAAAGCTCATCAGTGCAATCTCACCTTCTGGGTACAACAAAGGAATCGACAGTAATCCAACAAACAAGAAACTTCCTTTTGCTCCTATAAAATTCACACCCCCTTCCATATTCAAACTATATGGTATGTTTAATTTGGTGTAACCAGCATGCTGTTTTTTCCAGTAAATCAATGCACCAACATTTTTTTATATTTCAAGTGCTAACTGTTGTTAAACCGCTGCTAGATGGAGAAATCGACATGCTTTCTGTGCCACAAGCTCTATTTGCCCCTCTAGTCACTGCTGAGGAACCCAAAGTCAGACCAGCAGCTGAGCCAGCTTCCAACCCATCTGAGCAAGCTGTCCATGTATCAAAGAAGCACAAGGATAACAAAGTCAGAGGACCAGAGGTCAAGGAAGAAAGAGTTGCACAGTAGCATCTTGCCCTTCACAGCCTGAGGTGATCTTTTTTAAAATTTTCAGTATCTAGACCATGATTTGGTGCCAAAAAGGAGAGCATGTCTAAAATATACTACCAGATAGAGAATTAGTTCCAACATGAAGTAAAAGAGCTAAAATTACATGAACACCTGCTAATGGAAATAAATATTATTTTTCTTTTTGCCATGCAGTTTCTAGCCTGAATAGAGTGAGCGTTAATTCATCAATAACCAGGGTGCCGTGTGCTTTCCTGTGATATGAGCTGCACATATAATTTATGTAATTTGACCTGCTTTATTTGGTTTGTGTTTAGTTCTTGATCTTGCTCCATGTTTGAATAAGTATGGTGATCCATTCCAGCATAATCTGAAAAGAGAATTAGTTTTATATTTCTTTTGTTGTAACTATATGATCCAAGGGATTCTGGGATACCATATGCTTTTCATGAAATAGGCCTGTTGTGGATTGATTAAGACTCAAGGGTGCTTCAAAGTTTTTCCAGTTAAAACCATTTTGTTGCCTTGTTTATTACTGCTAGTTGAATCCATTTTGATTTTTAGTTTTTGGGTCATAGCCTTGCCCAGAAATAAACAAAGCACACGACTAGCAGTCACCATGTAACTCTTCAAAGCCTGATTGAGCCCTTGAAAATCAAAACAAACAGCATTCAATATTTGCTTAATCTCTTTATCCGCATGGGTGTCCATTTTATGCACTCTTAGCCTTAGGGTAATATTTTCTTGTAAGATGGAGACGGTCCAAAGTTCAAGGAGCTAGCTCCACCTGCTTGAAACATTTAATGAAACGGTTTCCTTTCTCTGAAAGGCTCATCATCCTGACCAAAAAAAGCTGAGATATGTTGTTTGGAACATATAAGGCTGATTTAAGATATTTTTAATGTGCTGTTAATGTTATGCATGCTGGTTCTGGTAATAACTATGTACTCCCCTCTAGCGCTGATATGGTCCGATACAGCGATTATGGTTCTATCAGTGATCCTGTTATGCTCTCTTTGGAAATATATATTATTCAAAAATGTTAGATTGAGCTGACGGGTAATCTTTTCTGGGTTTGCAGGAGTTTGGATTCCATCTTTCTGTGCTGGAGGTTGACAGGCTTTGGTGACAACATGGTGCTGTGTAGGTGACATGCTAAGCAGCTAGTGATCATCAGTACAATGGGTGGTGTTCAAATGGCATTAGATTGGAGTCTGTTTCCTTTTCTTCTGTAATTAGACCAACAATATCAGTCATGTGGTAGTAGTAGTAGTAGTGGCCGAACAAAACAGTAGCAACGCCATGAAGTATGAACTACTCCCGTCCGTCCGTGCTAGGCTGGTAGTTTTATGGTTGTTATCCACTCTGTTCATGTGTGTTTAGTTCAAAGAAAATCTGTTCCGAGTCGGGATGATCAGCAAATGATTTTGTTCTTCTATGCACTGAGAATCCAGATGCATTTATCCTAATGGCTTGTCTAGTTCTTCCTTGTGTTGAATGCAATGTTTGTGAAGTTATTTGAGGTTAACGATGTGGTTACTAACATGCTTGAGGGCTTTCTTTTGATCCCAGAAGGGATTGAAGGAGATTTGGGGAGAACAAATTCTGCATCATAATAGGTGTGGAATTTTATCCTCCAATTCCCTCAATCCCCTTGGGTAGGGGATTAAACGAACGAGGCCTGAAGTGTTTGGGATATTATTATTATCAAGTGTCGTATCATCTGGTATGAACAATATTGATAACCAGGGTTAGAATTGTAATTCGTGCAGGAAACCGGATCTAGGTTGCATTTGCATCACAAATCATCCACACAAGACCATTTGCACGTACTCACACTTTCCAAAGTATAACAAGATAACGATTTTATGGGATGATTAATTGTTATTGTTAAGCATACAAAACTGCTTTCCTTTTTCCATATTCATTCATACATTAAGAACACCCAAACATCTCGGGGCCCTCGTCCTCCAGAATGGATTTCACTGTAATTTATGTCAATTTGATCGTCAATCTATCACTAGAATTTCAAAGTGTACCGACAAATAACTCTTCAGATCTAAACAGGTTACGATAATTCCAGTGAAAATGGGATGTACATATAAATTCCTCAGTTGGAGCCAGAAATGTCGTTCAGAACTAACTGCGTCTCAAGAACTACAGCGCGCCGCCTCCCTCTCACTCTGATGAGCCCCGGTATGTATCGATCTTGCCAACTCCAGGACTAACAACTGCAAGTATGACAAGAGCCCCCAATAGCACCAGCAACATCCCCAACGAGTTCATAAACATAGCTTCTGTCGAGAAACGCCCGATCATTTTCGCGCTCTGCATGAAGATCGACTTCTCCAGAAGTCCCGAAACGCTTGTGGCGATGGCGAGAACGTAGAGGAAGAGGCCGAAGAAGACATGCCAGGGGAGCAGGGAGGCTCTTCCACTCCTAGATCCACCAGGGTACCAAAATGTATAAAATCCAGTAGCCCACTGTAGAGAGATATCAACGATAAAGATGAGAATATGTTGGAAGCAAACCTCTTTACATATTGTGCATCTTTTTTTATGTTTACTGAAAAGAGCATAGTTCAATATCTACCTGCAAGCTGAAGATGATGATGCAAGCAAGGCCCAACCAGGAGTGAAGCGTATATAAGTGGTCGATCTGTCTCTCATCGTGGAACTTCCATACAGTCCAGAGCCCAATCAGACTCAGGAGCATGGCGAGGAACTGCAAGGCAAGGTGTACTAGCTTCTTCAGTTTCTTGGTTCCTGGCACTGTCTTGTAGGCCAAAATAGCTGCATGCAGAACCATAAGCGATCCATTAAAACCTTATTGCCATTTATTATAACACACTATAAAAACTATGCCTTTTATGTCCAGTAAATTACATGAGGCACCTTGATGCATAGACACTCATTTCTAGACTGTTTGATACGCATGTATGATCAATATCAAAATTCAGAGTTTTTCCCTTCATATACATAAC
Organism: Oryza longistaminata; assembly: GCA_009805545.1. Lineage (NCBI taxonomy): Eukaryota > Viridiplantae > Streptophyta > Magnoliopsida > Poales > Poaceae > Oryza > Oryza longistaminata. Next base: position 14,977,882 of record CM020184.1, on the reverse strand, counting down.
TCAGTTCAAACTGATTTCTGTTAGTTTGCACTAATTGAGTTTAGTTTATAAGTGACCATATATCATGAAGCTAATTCAAACTAGTTAAGATGAATTCCCTTTTTCCCCAGAGTTTGATGAATGAACTTTTTTTTGTACGACCTACATAGAAGGGTATTGATTTGGGTGCATATGTAATATAATGCAAATAAATTATAATCACATTAGTCCTCAGAACAAGGGCCTGGAGTGGTTTCTGCTAAGTCGATAAATTTTCTAGCTACAGACAAGAACTACCAATTTGAATGTTTCAATCTGAAAAGAGTAATTTGGTAACCAGTTCAATAGGAAATAGCTAGAAAGTGACAGAAAAATTAAATTCAGCAACTCTTTTTTGGTTTTATATCTCCAACTAAGCTTTTGAAGAAAAATATGGAACTAGGTGTTGATTTGGGTAAATCAAATACTATTCAGCCAGGACCAAGTATCATTAGGTGTAAATATCTTACTTCGGGATTGTTCACTTTGATGCCAAAATAAACCTTACCAAATTTTGGCAATATTGACAATATTACCAAATTTTGGCAGGATTTCTTATGTATTTACTAAATTTGGCAACAAACTAAATGTAGCCACTTTTTTGGTAACTTTGCCAAAAAATGATATGGTTGAAAATGGCGTCAAAGTGAACAGCCCCTTCCTGGTTCCTTGGTACTTGATTTTGACATGTATCGAGTATCAAGGAAACTGTATATAATCTACCTAGGATGTCTCAATGTCATTTTTTTTTGTTCATGCTGTACTGCATGAAAATACAGAGGCATGCTATTTTGCATATCTGAAAATGCTACAGTTAGATGTACGCATAAATTGAAAAAACAGTAAACTCTGTATCCTGTTTAATGAAGCAATAAAAATATTTATATGCAACAAGCCAACATGAAGGCCATTCCAAGATCCAAGTCGATTGGAGTTCAATAGTGGTTAACACACTACCTTCCCCATTCAGGACTACCAATCCAATCAGCATCAATACTGGGTGAACCTGAAATAACAGAAGGCAGTTTTAATATCATAACAAGATGGGATTTATGTAATCAATTCATCAATTAACATTACTATCTAGCGAACGCAACTCAAACCCACATTTTTTAGCCGGCAAAACCTACAAATCAGTTGTTTACATGAAATAAAGCACATTCGAAGTTTCAAAATTCAAACCACTTGAGGACATGGAAATTATTATTTTAGATTATATGTTGATTAAATGTATAATATATGTTGATTAAATGTATAAGTAAAAATATTACATAGTTGGCTGCTTAATTCATTTCCCAACCTTATTTAGCAAAATATGGAACAGAATATTACACAAAAACTTTCAATTGCCCAAGACAGGACAAAATCATGTTCACTAGCTGGCAGACAACTTTACTGTTTATTTTCTAGGGCCACTCTGCTCTTTTGTGCGTGAACCGCAGTGCACGCACACGTGTGTAAATGCTAACCAAAGAGAGTGCCATGTACTAGCTACTTTCACCTTCTTTTCGTAGGTATCCACATAAATTAATATAAATTCCCTTCCCTAGTAATTCCACATGTGTTATTATTCTACAATCGGTAAAACCATTATGTTCAGTGATATAAATTCCCTTCCCTAGTAATCATGCCCACGTAGGAATACAAGTAGAGTTACAGTATGTATGGAGTAAAAGCTCCCTCAAAGTCTTCCTAGACAGCACCACAAATGGTGATTCTATTTGTGAAAGACAGGCTTACTGGTGTAAAACCAGAAAAAGATAACTCAAAAACAATTCTCAGAACAAAGCATGAATTGCTTCTTGTTGTCTTTCTCATGTGCTATAATGCTGAAAGTTGCTTCTTGTGGTGCTGCCTATTAAATGATTTAGGTGGCTATCCAAGTGCATATGCATTTTCCTCCCTGAACTAAAATGATCTAACTGCAGGACTCAAGTACTCTGAAATAATTAATTATCCTCGGCAGTCGATGCTTTTTTTTTGTTCATCACTTAAATGTCAACAATTAAGAAGCCAAAACTTCAAAAGATTTCCAGGCTTGTTACAAACTTACTATCCAACCAAGCCTTCAAATCTTCTCTCATTTTCATTCTGAAAAGGGTTTTCTTTCCCTTTTCATTAAAAAATTAGAATAACTTTGAGCCATTAACGACAAACTTCAGGAACATAGTCCAATGGCAATGTACAACGATCTCGAACAAGGGATGTGGTGCAGTTTGGTAATCCTATTAATGTAGCCCAAAATTACAAACTTGAGCAAATGGAGTGAGAAAAACGAAACAAACAAAGCTTAGCACTCACTAAAACAAAAGACGCCTAAGATATCACACCCATGAAGTCATCACACGAACCCAAATCATCTCAGGTCTAAAATATCCCTAGAAGAGAGCGCTAAATTCTTTCGAAATGCATCAGGATCGATTGTCAGCTTCCCAGAATTCCAAATTCCCCCCTTGTAATTAACTCCTTGCAAAAAAAGGCTAAACCCTTCGTCCAATCCAAATTCACTACGCGCAGCAGCCAAAAAAAAAACTCTCTTAAACCTCCGAGATACGCAACAAAAGAAAGCCCTCGCATTGCATCTTTGTTGGGTCAATACGCAAGAACTCGATCGAAACCTTGGGAAAAACAACAGATCAAACTATTCCCGCACACAGACAGAGACACCACCAAGATCAGCGCGCGATCCGCGGGCCAGGGGGGCTAGATATATATATACAGAGGCAGGGATCTCTCGAGAATACTCCATTATTATTACGTTGAAGATGAGGAGCTTGTCCGTCTCGGAGGAGAGCGCCATCCCGCCGCGGAAGTGGACGGCCCAGACGACGATGGCCGCCGCGGCTGCCAGGCCCAGCAGCCGCACGAGCCCGAACACCGGGAACCTCGCCGCCGGCGCCGCCGCCATCGCCAAAATGGTGTGCGCCGACTCAGCGAGATCGAGCGCCGGAGGGGGAGGAGGAGGGAGACGAGGAGAAGCAAAGACGCCAACAATTTTTTTTTTCTTCCTTTCGAGCTGACCAAGTGTGAACTGCTGAATACGTTTTCCTAAGGGGGACACGTCATTCTTGAGGACGCTTTCCGCTTAGTTGTTGTGGAACGCTCGTTTTACGCAAGCGCCTAAACACCTATTGGTTAAAAAGGGCTATGAATATGATAGCTGATATGTAAGTACTGGAGAGAGATATAATGTAATTCCTTTGTCTCAAAATAAACAAATATAGTACATGATGTTAGCATTAGGATGTTGTTGACGCGAAAAACACATGCTGACCTGGGAGGTCTGCTTAACTCCAGTGCAGGTTCAAAAGAATTGCCTTTGGGTTCTGAGCGTGCTAGCTGGTTTGATCATGTAACCAACGAGATAGAGAAAATGATAAAAAGTTAAATCCATCAACGATAGCTGATCGGCAGGATTGCCGATGACGTATCGTCCGAGGCTATGCCGATGTAACTTGCGTCGGATCGGCAGAGGCAGATAAAAACTTGGAGATTGTTCGGTGTATCCGATCGGCTGTAGATGTTAACGATACATAATCCATTCAATGGGACACGCTTAGATCGAGCGACTGGGGTAAATCGGTAGCTGCACCGAGACAGTATAAATCGCTCTAATCTAAATGTGCCCTAGAGTAGGGATTATGCATGCTGGCAGCATAGCCGATAGAGCAAACCAAACTTGTATCAGCTAGTACTCCGATACCACCTTATACCAAGATACCAGCATACATGAAATATATAAAAATAAAACCAATCTAGCAAGCACAATGAACTAGCAGATCGATAGGAAGCTTAATATACTTTAAAATGATGAGATCTTGATATAAGGGACAGATTTAGACATTCCAGAACCAAATAAGGAAATAAAATGACTAAATCAGGTAAGATCGGCTGAAACTATTAGTAATCCAAGAAAGAACTAGATAAAACGTTTCAGGATGGTACTTAACAGATCGAACCTAATCGATGCAGCATTAAGCGTGAAGAGAAACATAAGATCTAATCAAATCGATGAAAACTCATTCAAGATGGTAGACATACCACCTAATCTAGCCCAATGTCGAAGCCTAAGTCTATCGGTCGTTTTCGATAATAGAGGCTAGCCGATGAAGCTTAGATAACGAGATCAATCTAGATTATACGATATATATGATAACTTGGCGGTTTCCGTGGACGGGATTAGAGTGTCATGAAGATGTAAGCGCTAATCCCGAGAATGCAAGCTGCCATAACAAGCTTTACCTTTTCGTCGGAGATCGAACCCGATGCAGCCCAACTGGAAAGCAATAAACTCGTCGAAACGATGAAAATAGAAAAGGGTGGCGATGCGCCGAAACGCATTGAACTGTCGTCCCTTGATTACATGGTGTCGGATCCTATTTATACCCGAAGTACATAACATGTCCTGGTTGGACATGACTCTTATCCCTAACACAATTTAAAATACGAATGAGTCCTTCAAGTGGACCCTTACCAAAATATCTCTAAGTAAACTAGAAAATATCCTAATTAATAGATACAATTGCCTTTCTATCCTTATGTGGCAATAGCTATGAAGGGCTTCGACCAATCCGACGACGGTCGTGGGGCCATCTTTCCCGAGACAGGTTGCATCGGCTTGACTTCGTCGGATCCGGTGCGGCGGTGCATAGCCGATATGTGGCAGCCGATACTATTTGCAGCCGATTTGTGTGGTAGACGACGCTGCTCGTAACCGATGTGTACTCTGCTTTCTCAAACATACTTTTTCCAAATCGGCTTCGTTTCCAACTTCGAATCCAAACCCATGGTATTACCAAATTTGGTCGTCAATAGATGTGCTATATTTTATATTAGATTTGTTTATTTTGAGTAAGAAGGAATAGAAGAGACACGTCTTTTTTATATTGGATTGACTAGGCTCGGCGTACTCAATGTTATATTGGATTGAAACATTAATTAACTAGCATATAAATGCCCAAACTACATGTTTTTTTGACCAGATAAATAATATTAATAATAACTTGTTGAACATTATGCAATGGTAAACAGGAAATAGAAGTGACTAACAAAACTATGCTGCTAAAATGACAGAAACACGAGGGCCTATTTGGTAACATTGAAATTTATACGCTTGTAAAAACTTTATACCTGTTTTTTTACCCAATAAACCCAATGTAAAACAGAGAAATTAAAGCCCCCCTTTATTTATTTTACAAACACGTATATACCCAACCCCTGTTAATGTTGTTATTTGGGTAAATTAACCATGAAGAACAATCCTTTGAATAGTACTTTTCAACATCTTGTACTGAAATCATTGTGCGTGCATAATCTAAAACAACAAAACTAACTAGCTAGCTAGTCAAGCCGTCCAACCACCTCATTCAGCAGTCATCAACCTCAAATTTCTCAAGTGCACTAGCTTCCATCCATCTGTCAGGTTGCCTTGTTTCTCAATTATATATATAATCACCAGGGGCTCGGCGTACGCATTTTTATATTGGATTGAAACATTAACATTAATTAACAAGCATATAAATGCCCAAACTACATGTTTTTTGACCCGATAAAATAAAAAAAACTTGTTGAACATTATGCAATGGTAAAAGGGAAATAGAAGCGACTAACAAAACTATGCTGTTAAAATGACAGAAACACGAGGGTTTATTTGGTAACATTGAAATTTATACGCTTGTAAAAACTTTATACCTGTTTCTTTTTTCACCCCATAAACCCAAAGCAAAACAGAGAAATTAAAGTCCCCCTTTATTTATTTTACACACACGTATACCTAACTCCTGTTAAATTAATGTTGTAATTTGGGTAAATTAACTATGAAGAACAATCCATTGAACAATAGCTCTCAACATCTTGTACTGAAATCATTGGGCGTGCATAATCTAAAACAACAAAACTAACTAGCTAGTCAAGCCGTCCAACCACCTCATTAAGCACGGTCATCAACCTCAAAATTCTCAAGTGCACTAGCTTCCATCCATCTGTCAGGTTGCCTTGTTTCTCAATTATATATATAATCACCAGTGCTAGTCAGTGCGGTTTCAAATTAAGTAATATCCTCCCCTTTCCATAGGGATATCTTCTCCAGGATTTGGAGTCTCCAACTGTCATACTTTATACGATACCATTGATTTTGGATAAATATTTTGGATAAAACTAAAACCAATCTAGCAAGCACAATGAACTAGCAGATCGATAGAAAGCTTAATATACTAAAACCAATCTAGCAAGCACAATGAACTAGCAGATCGATAGAAAGCTTAATATACTTTAAAAGGATGAGATCTTGATATAAGGGGCAGATTTAGACATTCCAGAACCAAATAAGGAAATAAAACGACTAAATCAGGTAAGATCGGCTGAAACTATTATTAATCAAAGAAAGAACTAGATAAAACGTTTTAGGACGGTACTTAACAGATCAAACCTAATCGATGCAGCATTAAGCGTGAAGAGAAACATAAGATCTAATCAAATCGATGAAAACTCATTCAAGATGGTAGACATACTGCCTAATCTAGCCCAATGTCGAAGCCTAAGTCTATCGGTCGTTTTCGATAATAGGGGCTAGCCGATGAAGCTTAGATAACGAGATCAATCTAGATTATACGATATATATGATAACTTGGCGGTTTCTATGGACGCGATTAGAGTGTCATGAAGATGTAAGCACTAATCCCGAGAATGCAAGCCGCCATAACAAGCTTTACCTTTTTGTCGGAGATCGAACCCGATGCAGCCTAATTTGAAAGCAATAAACTCGTCGAAACGATGAAAATAGAAAAGGGTGGCGATGCGCCGAAATGCATTGAACTGTCGTCCCTTGATTATATGGTGTCGGGTCCTATTTATACCCGAAGTATATAACATGTCCTTGTTGGATATGACTCTTATCCCTAACACAATTTAAAATACGAATGAGTCCTTCAGGTGGACCCTTACCAAAATATCTCTAAGTAAACTAGAAAATATCCTAATTAATAGATACAATTGCCTTTATTAGGACTCCTATCCTTATGTGGCAATAGCTATGAAGGGCTTCGACCAATCCGACGACGGTCGTGGGGCCATCTTTCCCGAGACAGGTTGCATCGGCTTGACTTCGTCGGATCCGGTGTGGCGGTGCATAGCCGATATGTGGCAGCCGATACTATTTGCAGCCGATTCGTGTGGTAGATGACGCTGCTCGTAACCGATGTGTACTCTGCTTTCTCAAACATACTTTTTCCAAATCGGCTTCGTTTCCAACTTTGAATCCAACCCATGGTATTACCAAATTTGGTCGTCAACAGATGTGCTATATGTTATATTAGATTTATTTATTTTGAGTAAGAAGGAATAGAAGAGACACGTCTTTTTTATATTGGATTGACTAGGCTCGGCGTACTCAATGTTATATTGGATTGAAACATTAATTAACTAGCATATAAATGCCCAAACTACATGTTTTTTTGACCAGATAAATAATAATAATAATAACTTGTTGAACATTATGCAATGGTAAACAGGAAATAGAAGTGACTAACAAAACTATGCTGCTAAAATGACAGAAACACGAGGGCCTATTTGGTAACATTGAAATTTATACGCTTGTAAAAACTTTATACCTGTTTTTTTACCCAATAAACCCAATGTAAAACAGAGAAATTAAAGCCCCCCTTTATTTATTTTACAAACACGTATATACCCAACCCCTGTTAATGTTGTTATTTGGGTAAATTAACCATGAAGAACAATCCTTTGAATAGTACTTTTCAACATCTTGTACTGAAATCATTGTGCGTGCATAATCTAAAACAACAAAACTAACTAGCTAGCTAAGCCGTCCAACCACCTCATTAAGCACGGTCATCAACCTCAAAATTCTCAAGTGCGCTAGCTTCCATCCATCTGTCAGGTTGCCTTGTTTCTCAATTATATATATAATCACCAGTGCTAGTCAGTGCGGTTTCAAATTAAGTAATATCCTCCCCTTTCCATAGGGATATCTTCTCCAGGATTTGGAGTCTCCAACTGTCATACTTTATACGATACCATTGATTTTGGATAAATATTTTGGATAAAACTAAAACCAATCTAGCAAGCACAATGAACTAGCAGATCGATAGAAAGCTTAATATACTAAAACCAATCTAGCAAGCACAATGAACTAGCAGATCGATAGAAAGCTTAATATACTAAAACCAATCTAGCAAGCACAATGAACTAGCAGATCGATAGAAAGCTTAATATACTAAAACCAATCTAGCAAGCACAATGAACTAGCAGATCGAAAAATAAATGGAAAATTATATTTAAAAAATCATTGGTGTCATATATTAAAAACCGAATGGAATACATTTCGTTGGATTCTTTTAGGGGCATTGTGTGTTGGAATTAATATGCAGGCACTGACGAGAGCAACATCGTCATATGTGGTAAGTCTTTTCCTTTTCTTTTCTTTTTTTTTTTTTGAAGACCATGACCAATGTGGTGTACGTATCGCAGGAGTTAGCTGCACACAAGACAACAGAGTTATTTTCGCCGGTCACATATGACAAAGTTTAGTTAGAACCAGTATTGCAAGGACACGCATAATAAGATCATCTTAGCGGTGGAAACTAAGATCATGGCGGTTTTTACCTCCTAATTACCATGGGCCCTCTCAAACTAAAACCGGAAACGGCATTGGGTAAATCAGCTTCATTGTTGCATCTGCAGGAGGTACCTAGTAGCTTGATATTGGTCGATGAGCAACAATAATTAATCTTGGTCTTCATTTTTCATCTTTTAAAACAAAATCTTGGACTACAATATATGGCAGTCTATAAATCAATCATGTGCCAAGAAAAAATACCAACATATTCTCCAAGCAATTTACTTTTTACCCGTATCAAAATATAAGCATTTCTAATAGTTTTAAAAAAAAAGTAAGGTTGAATAAAAAAGAACATAATCCCCTTCTTGAGTTATGGTTAGGGCCAGAGGGTGGTTGAGGGTAATATGTGAAAAATAAATGATATGTGATTGATAGGATAAGTAGTATTAGAAGTGTTTATACTTTGGCATAAACTTTAAATGTAAAAAAATACTTATATTTTGGAACATAGTATTTCGGAACGGAGAGTAGCAAGGAGTAGTTTGTTTGAGTGTTTTTTGCCCTGTTGTGGCAGCATGTGAACCAATTCATGTTAATATTGCATTTTAGTTATCTTCAAAATAACATGGTTTTAGTCAAGTTATGAGGATGAAGGGAACGATTTATATGTTGTATAGATCTATTAATTTAATTTCAAGGTTTTTGCAAGTGCTTAAAACACTTTTTCCCTACATTATATTGTTTCTTGACCGATACTGATATAGCCGCAAGCCACATACATAGAAGGAATACATATTACTCCATCCGTCCCAAATTATAGGGCGCGCTCTTTTTAAAGTAAAATCAAACTCGGAATTTTTTTACTAATAATTATACTAACCATATATATGCAAAGTATTATGCATGTTATATCGCTAGATTCAGATTTTAAAGTACTTTCATACGGTGCTAATTTTATATTTGTTGGGAATATAACATGAAATAAATTAATGGTGAAAGTATGTAATTGAAGACCGTGAAAAAAATATAGATATTATAATTTGAGACGGAGGGAGTATTTTATTATGATTTTTTTTAAACAAACGAGCACACATGTTAAGGTGGTGTTTGGATCCAGGGACTAAATTTTAGTCCCTGTCAGATCGGATGTTTGACACTAATTAGAAGTATTAAACGTAGACTAATAATAAAACTAATTGTATAAATGAGAGCTAATTCGCGAGACAAATTTTTTAAGCCTAATTAGTCCATATTTAGCACATGTTTACTATAGCACCACATAGGCTAATCATGGATTAATTAGCTCAATAGATTTGTCTCGCGAAATAGTCCAGAGTAATAGAATGGGTTTTGTGATGTTTAATATTTCTAATTAGTGTCTAAACATCCGATGTGACAGGGACTAGAATTTAGTCCCTGATCCAAACACCACCTAAGTCTAATATTTACAATGAAACCCATCCTATGCATACAAGCTTCTCGTACACACTCCGTGTACTCCAACTAGCAAATGTCGTGAAAACTTCTACAAAAAATTGGACATTTACTCCTAATAGTATTACACATATCTGCAAAGTCCCATATTCAAATTCATTGTATTTTTGTCGTAACAAAAGAAGTGAAAAATCGGACAGTTTTAAGGGTAAAAATCTATCAGAATTTTTTTTTGTTACCGCTAAAATATAATGAATTTGAAGATAATATTTCACAGATATATGTAATACTATTGAAAGTGTGTGTCTATTTTTTTCTAGAATCTTCTGTGACATTTGCTAGTTGGTGTGCACGGAAAGTTTGTCTGCATATGATATATCATATAAAACTAGGGAAAATTGGAACCATGCAACTATAAACTACCGACCTGAGCGTAATAAGCAGTACTAGATCATGATTTTATTTTATTTTTTAGAGTTGTTGGATGAGGTTGAAACTTACTAGTGCATAGTTTCCTTCGCTTTACTTGTTCTCTCCATCACGAATCTTTGTGGAGATAAATGTATTATCCTTTCTTAATTTCATCGTTTTTGAACCTTGTCGCGCTCTCCGTGTCTGCATCCACTTCCTCTCCATATTTATACACACACATATATACACCTGCAAACTGCAACTACTACCACCACACCACATTGCACTTGCTTTCTTGATTCTTGCAACGATCGATCGACGTACGACGCGCCATGAGCGGCGACGGCGAGTTCTTCAGCGTGGGGGAGTGCGACGGCCAGAAGACCATCGACGGCGAGCAGGTGCCGCTGGTGCTGACGCCGGCGTCGGGAGCCGAGCGAGGCGGCGAGGCGCTGGCGGCGGCGCTGCGCCTGCGCGCGCGCGAGGCGCGAGTGGGGTGGAGACGAAGGTGGTGGCGAGCAGCGCCGTGCTGCTGCGCGGGTTCGGCGTGCGCGACGCCGCGGAGTTCGACGCCGTGGTGGACGCCCCTGGGGTGGCCGGACATCCGGTACGTCGGCCCGGCGCCTCGCACCCACGTCCACGGCCGCGTCTGGACCGCCAACGAGGGCCCCCTCGACGAGTTCATCTACTACCACCACGAGATGGTCCTGGTACGTACGTAGTACTCGGCCACCGCCGTCGCGTCGCGTCGCCATGACGACAAGGTGTTCGTCCGGGTCGCCTCGCCGCCGCCATTGACACGAAGGTGTTCGTCCGTGTGGTGGGTTAATTGCAGATAAAGGAGTTCCCGGGGAAGGTGATACTGTTCTGCGAGGTGGCGCCGCCGGAGGGAGGGAGACGCCGTTCGTGCCGAGCTTCAGGGTCACGGAAAGGGTGAGGAGGAGTTCCGGAGATGGTGGAGGAGCTCGACGAGAAAGGGCTCCGGTACACGTTCACGGCGCTGAGCAAGAACGACACCAAGTCCATGCGCGGCCGAGGGTGGGAGGACGCCTTCGCCACCACCGACAAGGCCGAGGCCGAGAAGAGGTAATTGACCTACAATTCTAGTGTTGCGTGTCTTTCCCCGTCAGCTTAAGCTTTATAAATTATAACAATTAACCGAGAATATACGGTTTTGTTGGTTGAAATTGCATTTTTCAGAGTTGCAATAATCTCAATGTAACTAAATAAATTCACATATATACACTGTTGGTTGAAATTGTAATTTAATGGTCAAAATCGCACCAAATCTCAATATGGTAATAAAGCCAATAATTAAAAAAAAATTGCATGTAGATGTTATAAAAGTTTAGAATCTATGTCAAAGTTCACGTCATAGGACGGACGGATGCTAAAGTATGAATGCACCATCTGGTGAAGATGTTTGTTAACACGAATGCTCCATTTCTCATAACTTAATCACCAAAGCCGGCAAAATTCACCTGTTATCAGAACCAACAAAATCAATGCAAGTAGCATCTGTAATACCGAAGTGGATTTTAAGTCGTAAACTAGGACACGTGCCCTCGTTTGTTGCATTTGATTTGAATAGTTATGATTTAAAACGGTAACACCGTACCAGTCAAATTATTGTAGCATATATGGTCAAATCAACCTACACACATAAAAAACGCATGCAAACGCGAGCGTACTTTTTCATACTCCAATTTTTTTTTACTTTTTAAAACTAAATTTAATTTTGCATTAAAAAAGGTTTATGTGGTGATGAAGTCATAGGCACGTGACGTTCACTAGAGTTCAACTAATCATTATTCCAACCATTTATAATGCACACATCCACACAGTTTCAATACATTTATTTTAATCATTGATTTTGGCTCTAGCCTTCGTATTTCTATGGGTTAGAGTGCGCATTCGGAAACGTGCCATGTGGTATGTGCACGTGTATGTTTTGTTTTGCATAATTGGAAACATGACTTTGCTATTTATGAAAGAGATACATGTGATACAATTAGTATAGTTTCCCAGACCAATCCATAGGAAATTAGGAATATTAATTCATCACCATCTAAGAACAAGTTTAATAGTAAAGCTGACTGTCAATTATTAGTAATACTATTGCCAATATATATAATAGATTAGTTATTAGATTGTGTTCAATTTTTCTTCTCCTATCTCTTTCTCTCACTTATGCATTTAATGTATTTCTCTTGGAGTACGTGCAGAGTAAATATTGCATGAGAGCCCAACACCTTCTTTTTTTTCTTTGTTGGCTCTGTCCTCCACGTAAGCATATAGCTGCTGACTTATAGCGCACTGTTATCCTTGCTCTAATGGGCCATGTGTGCGCATTTAGGGCTCGGGCGCTAGGGATGGAGGTGGAGTGGCTGGCGAACGGCGGGGCGAGGACGATCCTAGGGCCGAGGAAGCTGACGCGAGTCTTCCCGGGGCGGCGGGGTCGGCGGATGTGGTTCAACACGGTGGTAGGGATGCACGGGAAGGCGCTGAGCTCAGCGACGATGGCGGACGGCACCGAGATCCCGGCGGCATTCGTGGCGCGGTGCGGCGAGATCATCGAGGAGGAGAGCATCCAGTTCCGGTGGGAGGTGGGCGACGTGCTCATCCTCGACAACCTCGCCACCCTCCACGGCCGCCGCCCCTCGCTGCCGCCCCGCCGAGTCCTCGTCGCCACCTGCAAGTGAAATGTCGTCACATCACTTCTTATTACTCTCTCCGTTTCAGGTTATAAGACGTTTTGACTTTGGTCAAAGTCAAACAGTTTCAAGTTTGACTAAGTTTACAGATAAATATAGCAATATTTATAATACTAAATTAGTTTCATCAAAACAATAATTGAATATATTTTCATAATAAATTTGTCTTGAGTTAAAAATGTTACTAGTTTTTTCTACAAACTTAGTAAAACTTAAAGCAGTTTGACTTTGACCAAAATCAAAACGTTTTATAACCTGAAACGGAGGGAGTATCAATTAAGCTGGTTAATTAAATTATTATTACTCCTCGGTGATGCTACATTTAGCTCTCTTCCATGGTGCGTTAAAAGTTTGATACGTGTATATATGTGTGTGCAATTTTATATATTTTATATATATAATAAGAGCTTCAAGGTTGGATTAAGTCAACGGGATTAGTTAGATTTGTGATGGTAATTAGAAGTAGCAACAAGTGGGGAGATGGGTGTGGTTAATGATGTATTAGTAGCTGTGCTTTTGTCAGCTTGTGCCAGTATCAGTGTGTTGTATGACATGTGTGATCATGTCTTTGTGTGTGGACTGTTTAACTGTTATCTTCTTTAATTTAATAAAATAATCGATGTGATATCACTGATATATGGAGGCCCTGCTTTCTCAGTTTTCATGTGCTATTTGGCAGCTTTTCTGTAATGCAAGCCTTGGTTTCATGCACGGTTATGGTGATTAGCTATGATGTTGAACTTGAATTTTGCAGTAACCAAAACTTATGGAAGTAGTGGACTGCTTCATTGCCTTGGCTAATTCACAATTTACATGGTTAAACCGTTAAAACACAAGAGGGCGCATTCAGAGCAAGTTTAATGGTATAGCCAACTACTAGCTCCAAATCATCTATAGTCAATGTAATAGCCAATTCATACAATAGTTGCTTACTACTTCCTCCGTTTCACAATGTAAGTTATTCTAGCATTTTCCACATTCATATTGATGTTAATAATTCATACAATAGTTGCTTACTACTTCCTCTGTTTCACAATGTAAGTTATTTTAGCATTTTCCACATTCATATTGATATTAATGAATCTAGACACACACACACATATATATATATATATATATGTCGTATTAGTAGCTGTGCTTTTGTCAGTTTGTGCCAGTATCAGTGTGTTGTATGACATGTGTGATCATGTCTTTGTGTGTGGATTGTTTTCTTTAATTTAATAAAATAATCGATGTGATATCACTGATATATGGAGGCCCTGCTTTCTCAGTTTTCATGTGCTATTTGGCAGCTTTTCTGTAATGCAAGCCTTGGTTTCATGCACGGCTACGGTGATTAGCTATGATGTTGAACTTGAATTTTGCAGTAATCAAAACTTATGGAAGTAGTGGACTGCTTCATTGCCTTGGTTAATTCACAATTTACATGGTTAAACCGTTAAAACACAAGAGGGCGCATTCATAGCGTCTTCCTGAAACTTGGGTGTTGGACTACAGTGTAATGCAGCTTCACATGTATTGCCCACAAAAACAGATGCAGCAATAGGAACGCCAGAATAGCCTAGGGTTCACCGAAACATCAAGAAAGGTGTACAGTCAATTCAGTGAGACAAATGGCACCTTGCAATTAACAAGTCACTGAAATCACCATCGCCATCGGCAAAAGTCAAGTTACACTGCTAATGGAGTCCCTTTTGACAAGGCATCTTACATGCCATGATACTACTACAGTCATACAGTCAGAGAAAGGGTGTTTGGTACAGTAATAACATCAGATTATTAGCAACATGGTAACTGAAATCACACTGGATTTACATTGTACATGAAGCATGGAAACCTAAAGCTATCAAGGGGCACACAGAGTCCTAGTAAATGCCAGCGGAAGTACACCAACTTTTCCTTATACTGAGGCTACACAACATGGAATCTGAATCATGAACTGTCCAAGCCATGTTCTGTTTGTGGTTGTGACTGTGATTGCAGCTCTGCCTGCGGCTGCGGTTGCTGATGGAGCTGAGGTTGCGGCTGCAGCTGTGGGGGCTGTTGTTGTGGTTGAGGATGGAGCTGAAGTTGAGGCTGCAGGGGTTGCTGTGGTTGAGGGTGCAGCTGAGGCTGTAGTGGATGTTGTGTTTGTTGCTGCGCTTCAGGTTCTGGCTCCTTCGGTTTGGCGGCACCATTGTTCATCCTTGCTCGGGCCTCAGCAAACATCCTCTGTTGCTCAGCTACAGCTTGTTCCTCTGTCATCTCCACACCAGTGAATTTGCTTGCTTTTGGAGAATCCTGCTCGATGAAAAAATAGTGTCAATGTATCCTGCATAGATGATGGATACTATGCATATCTCTGTGGGAAAAAAAACAGTACAAACCAGGGTATCATGCTTATGGTGTTCGTAGGCCGCTTGAACCTCTTCAATGTACTCCCTAAAGCCAAGATCCTGCCAAAATGAAAAAAAAAACTGAAATAAGTCTGGAGATTTCACATATTGGTGAGTACCAACTACTAGTTGGAAAACAATTATTTCAAAGGTAGATCAGCCAGAAATAGGTTTACACTGCAGGGTTCCGGAACCTGGAGCCTGAGTGTTTGGTTAAAACAAGGTTCTCAGCTGGTTCTATACATATTTTGTCATTTACAAAAAAAAAAATAAAAATCGAGCTTTTCAAGACTTGATGTTTGAATCATGTAGAAGCAAAAGTACATCTCCCAGGAAGAAAGCACAACACTCCATGAAGGAAGACAAGGGAGCAAGGAGAATGTTGAGGTCCTATGAACCGTAGCCACTGCTTAGCATTGCAATGCGATGAGGCAACAACATCCACCATAAAAATTTCCATCATGTGGTTATCGCCGAGTGAATGTGGCTGTCAACAACTTCTGAACTTCATGGTGTGTTTTAACATTGGACATCAAATGTTGAGGCTCAACTCCTGCCCAAGAAGTATTTTACTATTGAAATGTTTCCATTGGACCTTGTTCAATACATATCCATGATCTAACTGAAAAAAGTCCACCAGGGCCCAAAATGGAGTACGAGTTTAAGACCACACTCAATTGGGTAGTCCAAGCCCAATTCTACTTTCAGCCCCCTAAAATCGTGTTAACAAATGAACACATATGTGCAGATCAGTTTTAGCTGTGTAGTAATAGCATTCCATGGCATATAGATATCTGAACTGCCATCAGACAAATTCAGCATTTTAGTTTCAGACTTTAGTCAATAGTCATAACCAATTTGCACTCAGAAAAAGAGCTCTAAGATACTCAAATCCTTCATTTTCAAAAAAGAAACATTCATATATTCCCCTTTTACTCTGTTCCAGGCATTCTGTTATTTTTATCTTAATTTTGCAGTATACTGAAACAATATAGATAAGGTCCATAATCATAAGGAAAAAATATTGACAACATACTACAAAACTACGACCATGATAAAACAGGTAGGACAGCATCATAAGTGATAAAAAATAATGTTAATATTCAGGAAATGAAAGGCAAACCTGCAGAGCTCTAAGAACATGCTCAGGAGCAATAGTTTTCTTGTCCTCTCGGCTGCAAACTTCATTGGATTCAGAAGATAGGAGGTTGATGAACTCTGATATATAAAAAATATGCATACTGTGATTAGATCCAGAAAGGGAGAAATTTCAGCTATTTTTTACAACCAATATCCCTTAGGTTGAAAAAGGTTGGTTGCAAGAGACATCCAAGAAAATATCCAAACTGTTTGGGGAATAACTTATTTTAATGTTTAAGGAACTCACAACATGGAGGGATTATAACATGAATAAATTTGGTGAGAGTATGGATTTTATGCTCCAGGCAGGAAAATTCGGTATGTGATTAACAATACTATACACAAATCAGATATCGACCCTACCATTTTTTTTACGGGCCACAATAGATTTTGCATTAGAATCGTAAATACATCCAGTCAGACTTGACTAAACATAGAACACTTAAAATCGTAAATACCCTTAATTCTCTTTTACATTAATGATTAAACATAGAAAACTTAGAATTGTAAATACATCCAGTCAGATTTGACTAAATTTTACCAGATAATAACGTCACAATGGTCCACCAGACTGTTTTTAAAACGGATAACTTTGTAAGATTAAAAATACACTGTTCATATTCTTGATTAAAAATAGTACCAACTTCTCTTACCTACACAGCATTCCACAAGAAGATCTTGTGCATCTCTTGCCACTCGAACATCAGGGGGCAACATCTCCTTTATAATCTTAAACATTGTTGCTGAAATGTAACAGAAACGGCTAACTTAAATCAGCTACAATTTATTACAGAAAAATGCTACTACCTCCGCCCCAAAATAAAGCAACTTTTGGCTATGAATTTCGATTCACAGTTGTCCAAATTCATAGCTAGAAATACTACATCAGGCCCAGAGAAATATTTATGGATCACAATTATAATTCGCTAAAACAGCTGCGCTGTGCTGTCAAACGTCAAAGCAGTAAACATTACTGGACTTCATAGTAAGCATCAAAGACCATTTATCACAAGGTTTATAATTGAAATGCATTAATTTTCGATCTGAAGGAAACAACTACTCAAGGAAAGGTATGTGGCTATGTGCTATAACCACAAAAGAAACAAATCGTCAACTTGGAGCATGAAATCAATGTACACAAAAGGAGTACCATATTTACAACACCAATCAGATTATCAGAACCCGACAAATGTAGTGCCAACTTCAAGCGACATACTCCTAAGAAATAAGCAGCACAATCTAGATTTTCCATGAAAGTTAACATTCTATTCCATGTCTGCTGTCATCGATAATATCTGAAACATGGACCGATCACATACAATCTCACTATGCATCAAATAAGAAAACCCCTAAAATAATCAGCGCAATCTTCAAGTCCACATTTACCACAAATTCACACAACCTAGGCATACAGAATCTATTCACCAAAAGTGAATTCAATCTCCCTAACAACGGATTAGCACAGCAGAACACCCCCTCCCTCCCTCCCTAACTCCCTCTGTAAGAGCATGTAAATAACATCACATATGCCAAAAAATAAAAAACCCTAAATTCTTGTCTCAACAAGTCGCCTGCCTGAGACAACACACATAATGTAACCTGACGGGAGTATCAACTCTAAAAAGAAATAGAACTGACGCAAATTAAATTAAATTAAATTACCCTAACCAGATAATTCGCAGATTAACCATGGCCCGGTCGCAGACAAGCACAATTGCATCAAAATTTCTAGGCACGAAGAGAAAGCATGAAAAAAAAATAACGCATAATCAGAATCAAGGGAGTTCAGCTCACATTTGGGGAGGGAGACGTCCTCCTTGGACTTCCCCACGATATCCATCGGATCCATCTCCGCGTCTCCAGGCGCGACACCTAACGTCGGGGGGGCATGCGCCGTTCACCTGAAACCCCTCCCCAAAAAAAATTTGGTCAGAAAAACAAAACCAAATGTTAGCGCTAGGGTTACGGCAAGGGGAGGAGAAAAGCTTCCAGATCTAGAAGAGAGGCCTGAGAAAGAGGAGGAGGGATTGCTCACCGGCGCGGGTGAGGCGGGGGCAGCAGGCCGCGCGAGCGGCGCTGCTCGTGTGGCGGGGGTGGGGGGATCGGCCGGCGGTGCTCCGGCGAGCTCACGCGGAGGAAACGGGGAATCGAGGAGGGGAGGGGAACGAACGATGATGGGCAAGGGAGGAAGGAGTCAGAGTCAGAGGAGAGAGAGGCTAACCGATTACGATGGGCTTCTGCTTGCTGCTATGGGCTTTTTGAATAGGCGGACAGAATAGACTACGGCCCGGCTGAAAGACGAGAAACTAATTCGCGAACGCGCGTGAAACACATTTTCGACCATTAATAAGTGAGGAATCCATCTTAGGACCTCTTTAAGCTCAAAGGGCCTGTTCCTAATACGCGACTAGACGCGCGCTCCCCTGGCGCGCGGTCAGTACTAGTAGTACCAGTACTACTACAGTACTACTATTACTACTACTACTGTAGTAGTAATACTACTACTATTATTATTACTACTATACTAT
>CM020184.1:14932020-14956709 GCA_009805545.1 Oryza longistaminata | reverse complement strand
TATATATATATGATGTATAAAAAAATATGCACGTATACAAACTTTGTATATGATGTGTACAAACTTTGTATACGATATGTACAAACTTGTATATGATATATACAAACTTTATATACGTACGTATTAAAAAATCTCTACTACTTAAAAAATAAGAGGTGCTTCCATCGTCCGTAAAAAAACCGGACAAAAAAAACCAAGTTTGTCCGATTCAGAAAAAAAGGGTGAAAAAACCGGCGAAAAAAAAAAACCAAAATTGTCCGATCCAAGAAAACGGGGCGAACAAAAACGTGTGAAAAAAAAGAAAAAAACAAAATAGCGATAAAAAAATCCGACTCCTCGGTCCCGTGAAAAAAATAGCGATAAAAATAAAAAAAATTCCGACTCCTCGGTGCGATTCCCTCTCCATAAAAAAAAGGTCCGACTCTATATCCGAGTCCCAATCCTCTCGATTTGAGTCCGAGATATAGGCACCACATCTCTCGGTTTCAATCTTTACCGTGATATTCCATACATCTTGGTGAAAAAAAATGATGTGCCAGATTGAAGATATGTTTGCAAAAACGGAACCTACATGTCGAGGGCATTCCATTTTTATATGATTTTAATTTTGGTTTGTACTTTTGCATTTGAGTCCCTGTAATTTTTATATTTACATTTGAGTCCATATAATCTTGCAATAAGGTGCTTTTGTTTTTTTAAAAAAAAATAAATAAAAGGGATAGAACAAAGGCAGAAAGGTGCATAAAAAGAAAAAGAAAAGCCACACAAAAAAGAAAATAAACAAAAAAACAATAACAACAAAAGTCTGTTTCCCCTAAGTGGCGCAAAAAAAACTGTAGATGCAAACGAAAAAAAAATCCGATTCCTATAAAAGGCAAAAAAAAAAGTGGTGAAAAAAAACGCTAGATCCGATTTCTTTAAAAACGGAAAAAAAGTCTGATTCCTGTAAAGGCGAAAAAAATCCAAAAAAACATCTAAAAAAGTTCGTCCAATTCCCTAAGAAAGTGGCAAAAAAATGGTTCGTATAAAATAAAAAATGCACGCGAGAAAAAAATGGAAAGGGCGAAACAAAGTCCAATTTCTAATTAGTATAAATCTCTTCTCTATCTCTAATCTAATCTAATCTAACTATTTAAAAATAAAAAATGCACGAGAAAATAAAAACGGTTCAAAAGAAACGTGTGAGAAAAAAGTCAGAAAAAAGCGCAAAAAAACACGTGAGAAAAATTATTTCCATCGTCGGCAATTTTTTTTTTAAAAAACATGCGAGGAAAATACTGTCAGAAAAAATGCGCCATTTCTAAAAAAAAATGGTTTGAAAAAACCACGCAAGAAAAAAAACACTATCTATATAAAAAACAAATCGCTCTGAAAAAACTGTCAGAAAAAAGCTAAATTGATGGACGCTTGAGTCGGATAGGATCTATCGATTTTTTACCATCTACTACACGGCTTTTATTTCATCATATATTCTCATGTATTGGAAAAAAGCAAAAAATAACATTAAAAAAATAGCAAAAAAAACAACGCGAGAAAGTAATTGTCAGAAAAAATAGGCAAAAAAACACGCGAGAAAAGCAAAACAAAAAAAGGGAGAAAAATATGGTTTTCGTCATCAGTAAAAAAAGGAAAAAAAACGTGGTAGGAAAAAACTGTTGGAAAGAAATGCGCTATTTCTGAAAAATGGTTTGAGAAAATCGTGCAAGAAAAAAAACACCGTTATAAAAAAACAAGCCGTTCATTAAAATACAAACATTGTCATTGACATGATTATGCATAAAAAACCTATATTATCATTAGAAATTTTTCACCCGTTGCAACGCACGGGCATTTTTGCTAGTAAAATAAAAACTAGAAAATACATCACGTATACAAAGTACAAACTTTGCATACGCGTATACAAACTACGATGTGTATAAACTTTATATACGATATATACAAACTTTATATACGTACATATTAAAAAATAAAATAAAAACTAGAAAATACATCACGTATACAAAGTACAAACTTTGCATACGCGTATACAAACTTTGCATAGGCCCATTCATACATAAGTCTGGTTCTCGACATCGTCCGATTGATTTATCGTTGGTGTTGATGTCGATTCTCCTCCACTTTATTGTCATTCTCTGCAAAAAGGTTAGTAGACCTAATACTAGTGGAATATTATTATTCTAACATATTTATGCATTGCAAGCATCACTAGTTCTCTCCTGTTTTAGTAATATTGACGGTCGAAACTGATCGATAACGACCATCAACAGTTGCTTGGACCGATAATCTTTCTTATCGGCTGTTTTCCCGGTTGTATGAACCATGTTTACTAGAAAAGGATTACCATCGACCTTCATCGGCTTCTTGGAGTTATCAAACTTGATCTTGCCATCTTGTATAGCCAACTAGATCTGTTGCCTGAATACCTTGCACTCATTAGTAGTGTGAGATCCAGTATTATGCCATTTGCAGTATTTCCTTTTGCCTAGCTCCTCAGCCGATGGAATAACATGATTTGCAGGCAACTGAATTTGTTTCTCCCAAAGTAGCAAATCAAAGATTTTATCATCCTTGGTGATATCAAAATCATACTTCCTTTCCTTGGAAGATGGCTTCACCCACTGACATGTAGTAACCTTTTTGATTCTGATCCACTCGGCTGCTGCTACCTCGGACTCGTCTTCAGAATCAGAATCAGAAGCATACTTGTAAGAATAAATATTGTTCACCTTTTTAACAATCTTCTTAGCTTCTTGAAACCGTTGTTCATGCACTCCAACTTTCTGGGCCAAATGAGTCAAGCTTTCGAAGTCCTAAGACGAAAACTTTTCTCTGATCAGATGCAATAAACCCTGGAAAGCCAGATCGGCTAACTGAGAATCTGACAAAGACAAGCTATAGCATCTGTTCCTCATATCTCTGAATCTCTAAATATAGTCTTGAACAGACTCATCATGCTTTTGCTTGATTGAAATCAGATTTGTCAGCTTCATCTCATGAACCCCACTGTAGAAGTAGCTATGGAATTGCTTTTCCAAATCGGCCCAATTATTGATAGAATTGCATGGAAGATTGGAGAACCAAGTAAAGGCCGATCCAGACAAAGACAAGGGGAACATCCTAACTCTCAAAGCATCATTAGCCGATGATTCTCCTAGCTAAGCTAAAAATCGGCCGATGTGTTCATAAGTAGAAGTACTGTCTTGCCCTGAGAATTTGGAGAAATCTTGCACCTTGTATCGGTGTGGCAATGGAATCCTGTCAAAATACTCATGATATGGTTTCCGATACAAATTACCAGAGTCTTTAGGCTTGAAACATAACTGCTCCTTCATGATATCGGCTATCATATCGGCCCAAGGCTTCTGCTATTGCTGCTCAGGTGCATCCAGGAACTGCTGCTGTGCTGGATCATAATGATTGAATTGAGGCACAAACTGAGGCTGAGGTGAAGGTGTTGGCCAATATTGACCTTGAGGTGAGTATGGTTGAAACATATTTCTCCCAGGATAAGGTGGTGGAGTTTGATGCACCATATGGGGTTGCTGGACTGGTTCAGACATGAACTGACCACCGATCGGCTGAGTTTGTTGAATTGGAGTCTGAGGCCTGATCGGTATATGTTGAATCGGCTGCTGAACAAGTTGTTGGTTCTGCTGCTGAATAGGCTGAGTAGCACTGAACATAGCCGATATCTGCTCCTAATTAACTTGAGGGACATTATGACCAGTATGATGGGGTTGTGGTCTCATCAAAATACGAGGTCTTAACTCTGGCTCTTTGTGGGCTAATGAAAACAGGTTTGGCTTCGGCAGTGCCGAAGTTGACCCCATCGGGTTAGGTTGAGCAGATATAGCTCCCATCAAGTTAACCTGAGGTAGAGTTGGTCCCAACGGGTTCGGGTGTACTGAAGTTGCCCCCATTGGGTTTGGTTGAGCCGATGTCGATGCAATCGGCTGCATTGAAGTTATCTCAGAAACAGGCAACCCATCTGTAACCAAAGTCCTGTAGTTAGGAAACTTATCATTAGGGAAAAATACTGGACCTTAGGCTCCCCTTTCCTCAAACTTGCGATCCATCATCTTTTCCATCACATTGCTCATCACATTAGCTAAGATTCCTGACTGATTGATGAGAGCATGATTAACCGCATAGTCAACACTGTCCCTTGAAATTCTTGAACTCGAGGTTGGCATCTTCTTTTTTGAGTCCTTCTTAGCCTTTTTCCTGTTGCCGCCAGAAGTACCAAAACCTGAAGCTTCACTGTTTGAAGGAAGTGGGATTTCTACCTTATGCTTTTGGATTACTGTTCCTTGTCGAGTCAGAGCAAAAGAATCAAAGTATGTGTTCTGTGACTTGCTCAACCAAGCATCATATGCTTCCCTTTGCTCTGGTGTCAGCATGTCGATGGTTATCGGGACCTTGTTTGTGGAATCCACTTCAGCCCTCTTGCCATCATCATCAGCAGGCTTGACATCCACCATGATGAAAGATTGTCACACTCGTGTCCCACTGGGCGTGCCAAAAGCGTGTTGACTTGAAAAACACACACTGGCCTGAGATATCTGCTTAACTCTAGTGCAGGTCCATATCTTGCTTTTGGGTTCAGGGCGTGCCAATTGGTTTGATCATGCAACCAACAAGAAAACAAACAAAGAAAACATAGTTAAATCCATAAATGATAGTCGATCGGCCACTTGCCGATGACGTATCGTTTGTAATCTAGCTGATGGTCCATGGAGAAGTAGCTATGAAATTGCTTCTCTAAATTGGCCCAACTGTTGATAGAATTGTATGGCAGATTGGAAAACCATGTGAAAGCTGATCCAGATAAAGATAAAGGAAACAACCTAACCCTGAGAGCGTCATTAGCCGATGCCTCACCACATTGAGCCAAGAATCGGCTGACATGCTCATAAGTTGATAAATTATCTTGTCCTGAAAACTTGGAGAAATCTGGGACCTTGTATCGGTGTGGCAATGGAATTCTCTCAAAATATTCAGGATAAGGATGCTGATACAGGTCGCTAGATTCCTTTGGCTTGAAACCAAATTGCTCCCTCATTACATCAGCAATCATATCAGCCCATGGTTTCTACTGAGATGTCCCCTAAACCTGCTGCTATACTTGATCATATTGATTATACTGAGGTTGAGGAGAAGGCCCTGGCCGATATTGCATCTGAGGTGAATGAGGCTGGTATTGATAGTTGATATTGCCCCCAATGTTAAGCTGAGGAGAATGATGCATCATATGAGGTTGCTGATCAGGAATAAACTGAGCACCGATAGGCTGATGCTGTTGTACTGGTGTTTGTGGCCTTATCGGTACCTGTGAAATCGGCTGCTGGACTGACTGATTCATATTAAACATAGCCGAAATCTGCTCTTGAGAAACTTGAGGAATATTCTGACCAATATGTTGAGGTTGCTGTCTAGTCAGAATACAAGGTTGGAACTCTGGCTGTCTGTGTGCCGATGATGACACAATCGGCTTTGGCTGTGCCGATGATGATGCCATCGACTGTTCTGGAGCTATTCCTGAGACAGGCTGCATCTTATCAGTCACCAGAGTCCTGTAGTTCGGAAATTTACCATCAGGAAGAAACACTGGACCTCTAGCTTGATGTTCTGCCATCTTGTTATCAACCATCTTGTCCACTATGTTGCTCAGAGTATTAACAAGCACTCCTGACTGGTTGATCAAAGCATGGTGAACCGCATAATCAATACTATCTTGTAGATTTTTTATTTCTATAGTGTCATCTCCCTGTTTGGGTTCTTCTTTAACTCCCTTAAGCTTATCATCATTGGCAGAACTTGTCTCGGGCTTCTCATCAACTAGTGGCAGATCCACCTTGTGCCTTTGAATGACTGTGCCCGAACGAGTTAGAACAAATGAATGTAGGTACTGACTTTGTAATTTATTCATCATCTCTTCAAACCCTTGCTTCTGTTCTGATGTTAACATGTCCATTGTTATTGGAATCACGTTCTCTGGATCCACCTCACTGGACTTGATGTCCACCATGATGGAAGCTTGTCACACTCGTGTTCCACTGGGCGTGCCAAAAGCATGTTCACACTGGCCTGAGAGATCTGCTTAACTCTAGTGCAGGACCTAAATCTTGCTTTTGGATTCAAGGGCATGCTAGTTGGTTTGATCCTACAACCAACAAGAAACAAGGAAACAAAGTTAAATCCTCAAACGATAGCCGATCGGCTAATGGCCGATGACGCATCGTTTATAACCTAGCCGATGTTACGTAAAGTAGATCGGCAGTGAGATATAAAGCAAAACGAAAGTTAAATCTATTCGATCGGCTGTAGATATCAACAATACATAATCTAAGTCTTGAAAATATGTTTAAACTAAGTGATTGGGATAGATTGGACGGTGTTCCGAGGCAGTATAAATCACTTATGTCTAAAAGTACTCCAAAACAGAGATTATATATGCTCATAGCATAGCCGATGTTATAGATTTAACATGTATCGGCTAATACTCCGATACCACTTTATACTAAGATATCAATATAAGCAAAATATATTAAACATAAATCAATCAAGTGCTAAGATAGCTTAACAGATTAATAACAAGCTTAATATATTTTACCGCAGTGAGATCTTGATATAAAGGGCAGATCTAGCATATCAAGTACATAAAAAAATGAACAAGATAACTAAATCAAGTAAAATCGGCTGAAACTCCGATACTATTTCTAATAGCAATCAGAAAACAAGCTAGATATTATAATTCTAGATATTACTTAATAGGTCAGACCTAACCGATGCAGCATTAAGCATAAAGAGAAGTATAAGATCTAAACAAGTCGATGAAAGCCTTTTGAGATGGTAGATACACTATATAATCTAAGTCAACGTTGATATGTAACCTTATCGGCTGGAATCCACTAGTAGATGTTAGCCGATTCAAGGTTAGATAGCAATATTGATCTAGATTATAAGAATATATGATAACTCGACGAATTACATCAACAAGATTATAGTGCCATAAAGATAGAAGCACTAATCCCGAGAACGCAAGCTGTCATAACAAGTTTTACCTCTTGTCGGAGATCGAGACCGATGCAGCCCAACTCGAAAGCAAGAACTCATCGAAACAAAAGGAAAGTAAAAGGGTGGCGATGCGCCGAAAGTGTTGTTGAACTCATTGTTATCTGATTACATGGGTTTGGGTTTGCTCTTATACCCAAAGTACATAATATGTCTTTGTCGGACACGACTCCTATCTCTATTACAATTCTAGATACGAACAAGTCCCTTAGGTGGACTCGTACCGACTCAAAATATAAGGAAATTACATAAAATATCCTAATTAATAGATACAATTGCCTTCTTCGGACTCAATCCGTGTGTGGTAATCCTCATGAAGCATATCAACCCAATCCGACAATGACTTTGATCTTTTTCTTGTCGGAATCGGCTTCATCGGCTGTTCTGGCTACCTTATCCGATTCGAACTCTGCGATGCGCACTCTATTTCCGAAACCGTCAATCCCTTTGATTCCGCTTCAGTTTTAACTCCATCTCCGATGCTTAATTTACCTAATTTGGTCGTTAACAGCTCCCCAAACAGGGCCTAAGATTTTGAGAAGCACCTGATTGTTATCTAGCTTATAAGGATTTAGAAGCTGGGTTTTGTTAGGTCATTCTATAGCTTCTGCTGTAATAGATAGCCACAATTTTATAAATACCCTATTATTTTATGTAAAGAAATTTCCTTTGAAATCTTGTCCAAATGTATGCAATGAAGATCCAGATTGTTGAATCTGTATCAATTTACTGATCCAGGGCTTGATACAGTCTAAACATGTCGGTTACCGAATCATTAGTTTCGGGACCCTACAATAAACTTCGATTTGGGGGAAGACACGACGTTGGCGGTCCGACTACAACTACCACAGGGGTGCTGCGTCTTAGCAACCGGTACACAGACTCCACGTTGTTGTTGTTCTTGCCGTGCCAAGAACAACCTTGAACCTACAAGCAATCGAAGAACAAGCAAGAACAAGTTAACAAAAGGAAACAGCTCACAACACTTGTCAAATAATGAAACTGAAACAATCAAATATGGGGTTCTGAATACAAGTATCCGGGTGGTCTAGCTGACACACGCGAGTACAAGGAAGTAGCTGAAACTAAACTTGCATCTAAACAAAACCAAAAAATGCAAAATGGTGGCCGCTAGGGTTTATATAGGTGGAGGGATGACCAGGAGAGAAGGTGGAAGAAAACCCTAGTTTTTGTGGACCCCTAATGGGCTGTAAAGATACAAGGCCCAAGCCCAAGTTTCTAATACGAAAACTATTTTAGCCATTATGAGCAACTTGGGTGGAATCTGATGCTGAGGCCATACATAGTTGAAAGTATACGACGAGATCTTTCCAACAAGTACTCATTTGCCCTCATCGCACTTCGGAGTGAAGAGTATTGACTTCACCAAATCAACGCTTCTAATGTTGTTTGCGATCTGGTTCCTCTCCCATATTCCTAACAACAAGTAGATCACAACAACCACTTAGTAGCACCCAATTATGATAAGCACTTGTATGATTAGCTAGGAATGACTTTACCTGATAATTAAGTTCACGAGCTCGAGCTCTAGTGATTGGTCCTTACTGTGCAATAGGCATGGTTGTATTATTGGAAGGGATGTCCTCATCAGCTAGGATTACAATGTACATACCCTGTTCCTTACGGACTAGACCTTATAGATATATTACAATAGTAACCAACTAGGATTATGGGATATTTTCTTGATATAAGTTAACATAATTCCCGAGTCTTTTCCTAAATATATTCTACCCATATAGACTATCCCATGTAAATATTCATGTTGTGCGGGTATGTGGTACCCATAATATCCACAGGTATCGCGCATAGCTCGGGTGCGAGACCAAAGCGCTCTCACGCCTGTGAAGCACGAGACCGCGTGATTAGCGGTACCGCTTTTTGATTAGCGATAGTGTTATTGTCTTCGCGGCGCCGTTGAGCGAGATCGCGGTCTCACTAAACAAAAGAGAGATGGCTGTATATTTACGTAAATCTTTCCCAAATCAGTATATTCTTGTGATTTCTGCAAAAAAACAAAAAAATTTCGTTGTTGCACGCGTGTGCGATCGGCACAGCGAGGAGCAACAAGGCACGGGGTCGAGGCGGGTCCGGTGCACCGCGGCGCTCGGGAGCACCTTGCGGCTCACGGGAAAAGAAAGGAGCTGTATGGCGCTCATCCTTGCCCACTGTGTCCGTCAGGCTGGCCCGCGGACGGTTGCGGCGCACGGGAGCGACAAGGCCGACACGGCGCTGGAGCGAGGCGGCGCATGGGACGGAGGCTGCTCGCGCGAACAAATCCTGGCGCGGTTGACACGGCGCAGCAGGACACGCGCGCTGTGCCAGGACACGAAATAAAGGCGGCAACGCAATCATGTGTGCGTGCGTGGCTAAACGAGTCGGTTGGCTAGGCCAGGAAGGCTCGGCTAGCGGCTCACGGGATTGAAGCAGCATGGCGTAGTGATGTCAGCACGTGTGGCTACGAGCAGCGGCTTGGTTTTTGGCTGCCTGCCTTGCATGCCTTAGCCGTCCTGGCTTGGCTTGCCTGTCGGCTGGGGCTGTCAAAAAAGCTCGAGGCTCGCGAGCAGCTCGAGCTTGGCTCGTCCTAGGCTCGATTCGAGCTCGGCTCGATTCGAGCTCGCATTTTGTCCAGAGGGGAAAAATGTTTATTGAAATGTAGTAATTGTTGTTATAATGTTTATATTTCTACCGCAGCAGAGAGAAAAGAACATCAATATTGAAGTGATAGATATTTATAAAATTAAGCTGCGTGTTTCTGATACAAACACAATATTGCAAAGAACCACGTAAACTGCAGTTTCTAACTGACAAAAAAGCCCTATTCACTGAGCACAACTTCAATTCCAAATATTTGCTACCCGGGAGCACTGATTGTTGTGGATTAATTTATTTATGGTGCTCATCTTTTTTCAAATGAAGCAGATAATTTAGAAATAACTTGTGAGTTGTGACGAACATAAATACCAGGTCAAGAAGACGGGCTTTTGCTTCGATCTTCTGCTTCTCTGACGATTCGGCAATTTCTGATGAAATTCCTTTAGATAAGGAAAGCAAATCTGTGGGATTTTCACCAGATACCCACTCCATTGTCAAAACTCTTCTCCTCGTAAGTTGCTTGAGAACCTTTGGAACCAGCATAAATGAATATCTGGAATGATATTCCTACAGAATTACAAATTATGAGATAAAACACCAAAACAGGAAAAGGCATATGTTAGTAAAGTATAGGTAGGAGACAAGACCAAAGCACCAGGAATTTGGTAGCATTAGCAGCTTCAATATTGTAGTCCAACTCGCCAACAAAACCTTTACCCAACTCATCAGCATAGAGGGCAATGTTGCTTTTCCTCTTTGCTACCTTCCTCACAAAAGAAAGCTGAAACATATATGGTAGAAAAGACATCAAGTTGCTAGGACTATAGTGGAAAAATGCTGCAATGCTATAATTTTGTAAGCAAAATAAAGAAATAAAATGAAGTGCAAGAACATTTAATCTAAATACAGATAAACTTAAATGAGACAAGGTCCATCTGTATTGAAAGAAAGTACTGTACTACTGTACAATGTTTCCTGTGTCAGCACAGGTTATCATAGTCACATTAACACTCTTAATTAAACACAAAATCAGGGAAACGGTAAAGCTTGTTTAGGGACAACAAAATAGAAGGCATCAGGTATTATGCTCATGCTGAGGATCAGAAGATGAACTTTCTTTTTTGTCAAACAGTAGGCGAAGAATCTATGGAGTATATATCTTCTATGAACAAGATGTGGGCATTAGCACTTGGCAGAATTAAAAACACTCAAAAACAGATGAGCTTATATATTTAATGGAGATATAGTTGCATACGTACCCCAAGCCGTAGAATATAAATGTCCCTCAATACTGAAGGAAGAAGGTTAGGCCGTTGAACCTTTATGGCCACAAGAGCACCATCAACTGTACGTCCCTGATAAACCTAAAGTACAACAAACAAGAGTACACTGAGCATAACAGAAAAATTGAAAGAGATAGTACAGAAAAATATAATAAGGCTTAATCAGAAACTACAAAGCACCTGTCTCTAATATTTAAAAAAGAACGGGAAAATTTTTGCAAGATATGATTACCTGTCCAAAGGAAGCTGCAGCAACAGGCTCATCAGAAATGTAACTGAAAATGTGTGATACAGGGAGCTCAAATTCTCCCTCAATAATCTTCATTGCATCTTTTCTCGGGAAGGGAGGAACCTTTTCATGTAACTCGGCGAGTGCCTATGATTGGGGTGTGCGCCAGTTAATTTTGAGAAAGACTATGGAGATTGTTTAATGATCAACAAAACACTTCTGAAGATGATGAAGCAATTAAAGAAATGCAGAAATGTTATTGTATCCTGCAGTAATTTTACCTAACCTCAGAAATCTCCGAGCCTGTGATATCAGGCCTTGTTGAGAGGGACTGTCCAACTGCACACAGAAGACAAGCAAGTCAACATTAATCCGAACCGAGTGGCCACTACCATGGCTTAAAGCTATCGAACCTGAAAACCTGACCTTTAACAAAAGTAGGCCCAAGATCTAGAAATGTCTCTTTGAGAAGCAGGCCAACCATGTATTGCGAAGCATTGAAACCTTTGCTTCCAGTGCTATTACCACTGTAGGTGGCATCTGTGATCATGTTTGTTCTTTTAGAAATTTGCATCTTTACTGCAGCCGAGACAAATGCGAAGATTATCTACAGATACAGAAGCATGGCACACTGAACTATTAGATTTATCAGTTGAAGCTTAGTAAGAGCAAAGAGGAACAGTAATTACAGCTTTTACCTGAATGGTGCGAAATGCGAGAATATGAGGACGCGAGGTGAAGTAATGGGACAGTAGCTCCGGATCGTAATGCTGGGGTAGAGGAGTGGTGAGAATGGCTACATAGTAGTTGATGTACAACTTGAGAGCGTCGATATCAGCCATCATCAGCTCCATACAAGACAGCCCTAACAAAAATCATAAAACAAGTTAATAGTGCAAGCGATGAAGCTTAAATGTTTAAGCAACAGCTAATTGGGCACTGCTCGGTGTGAGCAACCTGGAGGGTAGGTTGGGGGAGGGAATGCCGGAGGTTGAAGTGTCTGATTCTGCTGCTCTTGTTGCTGCTGCTTCTTCTTCTTCTGCTGCTGCTGCTGCTGTTGCTGGAGTTTTGGTTTAGGAGTTCGCTGATGCTGAGGTTGCCGCTTGCCTTTGAGAAATTGCTGCTCGATTGCATGCTTCGAGTAGCCGATATACAGCTTCAGGGCTTCGATATCAGCCGTCATAAGATCCAGGCATGATAATCCTACCAATTGGGAGAATCCCCATCAGCAACAGGAACAATGTGTGCGCAACAGAGCCCAATCGAGATGCTTCTCTGCCGCGCGGCGACAAACCTGGCTGGTAGGAGGGAGGTGGGAAGGATGGGGCTTGGCTAGCCGCCGCCGCTTCCTCTTGCTGCTGCCGCTGCTCCGGAGGTTTGGGTTTAGGTTTTGGTTGCTTCCGCCGCCGCTGCTGCTTCTTCTTCTCGAGGAAGCGGAGCCAGAAGATGTCGCGGAGAGGGGCGCCGGCTGCCGCCTGCAGGAACTCGCCGTCGCGGCGGAGAACTCCGAGCACCTGGTCCAGCGCCCCTCCCCCTCCTCCTCCTCGGCCACCATTCCCGCCCGGCTGCCGCCGCGGCTGGTGCGGCAACCTCTGCTTGTTCCCGCCCCACCACGACCGCTGCTGCGGCGGCGGCGGCGACCGCTTGTCGTTACCGCCGCCGCCCGTCATGGCGCAGACGGGCAGCACGGCGGGCCGCACCAGCGCCGCCATGGCATCGGCTCTGCTCCAGATTCCAGAAGCTTCTAGTAGCAGGAGAGCGCGCGAGCAGTACTGCAGTAGTGGTGGTACAGCGAAAGCGTGAAGGAGAAGATGCCTGGCCACACGCTCCGCACACGTCATCGACGCATCACTCGTCTCCACAGATAGCAAAAGAACAAACAAAGCCCATTCAGCTGGGGGGGCCTAATACGCGACTAGTCGCGCGGCCCCCCCAGGCGCGCGATCAGTAGTACTAGTGCTACTACTAGTCTAGTACTAGTACTACTACTATACTACTATACTACTATTACTACACTATTGTTGTTATACTACTAGTATTACTACTATAAAATATATATATATTTTTGATGTACAAAAAAATATACACGTATACAAACTTTGTATACGATGTGTACAAACTTTATATACAGTGTATACAAACTTTGTATACGATGTGTACAAACTTTGTATATGATATATACAAATTTTATATACGTACGTATTAAAATAAAATAAAAACTAGAAAATACATCACGTATACAAAGTACAAACTTTGCATACGTGTATACAAACTACGATGTGTACAAACTTTGTATATGATATATACAAACTTTATATACGTACATATTAAAAAATAAAATAAAAACTAGAAAATACATCACGTATACAAAGTACAAACTTTGCATACGCGTATACAAACTTTGCATACGCATATACAAACTTTGTATACGTACGAATACAAACTTTATATTCATGCATCTTTAAAAAAAGAGAAAAAGAAACAGAAGAGAATCCGGAAAAAAAATGAAAAGACCAAACCAAAAAGAAACGAGAAAAACGGAGAAAAAAAGAGAAAAAAAAGAAAAAAAACAACCGAACAGAAACGACAAAAAAAGAGAGGGAAAAACGGAAAACTCGCTACTCGCTCCTCCTCTCGTGCGGCGCGTCCGCCGCCCCTCTCCGCGCGCGGGGAGGGGCGCGCACGACTGATCGCCCGTTAGCTTTTTCGTGTTTGGGGAGCTTCTAATTACTGTAGCTTCTTCCGTGATCAGAAGCTCCCCTAAACAGTCCAGTTTTTGGTCCAGATACTGAGAAACTGTAGTTGTAGAATCTAGAAAATGAACTAGAAGCTAGAAGCTGGGAACCAGCTAGCTTCTCACCAGCTGCTTCTCAGAATCTTAAGCTCCCGTTGATGTGAAAAACACACATTGGCCTGAGAGATCTGCTTAACTCTAGTGCAGGACCTAAATCTTGCTTTTGGGTTCAAGGACGTGCCAGTTGGTTTGATCCTGCAACCAACAAAAAACATGGAAACAAAGTTAAATCCTCAAACGATAGCCGATCGGCTAATGGCCGATGACGTATCGTTTATAACCTAGCCGATGTTGCGTAAAGTAGATCGATAGTGAGATATAAAGCAAAAAGAAAGTTAAATCTATTCGATCGGCTGTAGATATCAACAATACATAAATTAAGTCTTGAAAATATGTTTAAACTAAGTGATTGGGATAGATCGGATAGTGTGCCGAGACAGTATAAATCATTTAAAAGTACTCCAAAACAGAGATTATATATTCTTATAGCATAGCCGATGTTATAGATTTAATGTGTATCGGCTAATACTCCGATACCACTTTATACTAAGATATCAATATAAGCAAAATATATTAAACATAAATCAATCAAGTGCTAAGATAGCTTAACAGATTAATAACAAGCTTAATATATTTTACCACAGTGAGATCTTGATATAAAGGGCAGATCTAGCATATCAAGTACATAAAATAATGAACAAGATCAGGTAAGAATGGCTGAAACTCCGATACTATCTCTAATAGCAATAATAAAACAAGCTAGATATTATAA
Organism: Oryza longistaminata; assembly: GCA_009805545.1. NCBI lineage: Eukaryota > Viridiplantae > Streptophyta > Magnoliopsida > Poales > Poaceae > Oryza > Oryza longistaminata. The sequence continues at coordinate 14,941,944 of CM020184.1, read as the reverse complement.
TTCTAGATATTACTTAATAGGTCGGACCTAACCGATGCAGCATTAGGCATAAAGAGAAGTATAAGATCTAAACAAGTCAATGAAAGTCTTTCGAGATGGTAGATACACTATATAATCTAAGTCAACGTTGATATCTAACCTTATCGGCTGGAATCCACTAGTAGATGTTAGCCGATTCAAGGTTAGATAGCAATATTGATCTAGATTATATAGAATATATGATAACTCGACGAATTACATCAACAAGATTAGAGTGTCATAAAGATGGAAGCACTAATCCCGAGAACGCAAGCCGTCATAACAAGTTTTACCTCTTGTCGGAGATCTAGACTGATGCAGCCCAACTCGAAAGTAAGAACTCGTCGAAACAAAACGAAAATAAAAGGGTGGCGATGCGCCGAAAGTGTTGTTGAACTGATTGTTATCTAATTACATGGGTTTGGGTTTGCTTTTATACCAAAAGTACATAATATGTCGTTGTCAGACACGACTCCTATCTCTATTACAATTCTAGATACGAACAAGTCCCTTAGGTGGACTCTTACCGACACAAAATATAAGGAAATTACACAAAATATTCTAATTAATAGATACAATTGCCTTCTTCGGACTCAATCCGTGTGTGGCAATACTCATTAAGCATATCAACCCAATCTGACAATGACTTTGATCTTTTTCTTGTCGGAATCGGCTTCATCGGCTGTTCTGGCCACCTTATCCGATTCGAACTCTGCCGATGTGCACTCTGTTTCCGAAACCGTCAATCCCTTTGATTCCGCTTCAGTTTTAACTCCATCTCCGATGCTTAATTTACCAAATTTGGTCGTTAACAGCTCTCCAAACAGGGCCTAAGATTTTGAGAAGCACCTGATTGTTATCTAGCTTATGAGGATTTAGAAGCTAGGTTTTGTTAGGTCATTCTATAGCTTCTGTTGTAATAGTTAGCCACAATTTTATAAATACCCTATTATTTTATGTAAAGAAATTTCCTTTGAAATCTTGTCCAAATGTATGCAATGAAGATCCAGATTATTGAATCTGTATCAATTTACTGATCCAGGGCTTGATACATCGGTTACCGAATCATTAGTTTCAGGACCCTACAATAAACTTCGATTTGGGGGAGGACACGACATTGGCGGTCCGACTACAACTACCACAGGGGTGCTGCGCCTTAGCAACCGATACACAGACTCCACGTTGTTGTTGTTTTTGTCGTGCCAAGAACAACCTTGAACCTACAAGCAATCGAAGAACAAGCATGAACAAGTTAACAAAAGGAAACAGCTCACAACACTTGTCAAATGATGAAACTGAAACAATCGAATATGGGGTTCTGAATACAAGTATCCGGGTGGTCTAGCTGACACACGCGAGTACAAGTAAGTAGCTGAAACTAATTTGCATCTAAACAAAACCCAAAAAATGCAAAATGGTGGCTGTTAGGGTTTATATGGGTGGAGGGATGACCAGGAGAGGAGGTGGAAGAAAACCCTAGTTTTTGTGGACCCCTAATAGGCTGTAAAGATACAAGGCCCAAGCCCAAGTTTCTAATGCGAAAACTATTTTAGCCATTCTGAGCAGCTTGGGTGGAATCTGATGCTGAGGCCACACATAGTTGAAAGTAGACGACGAGATCTTTCCAACAAGTACTCATTTGCCCCATCGCACTTCGGAGTGTAGAGCATTGACTTCACCAAATCAACGCTGCTTATGCTGTTTGCGATCTGGTTCCTCTCTCATATTCCTAACAAGTAGATCACAACAACCACTTAGTAGCACCCAATTTTGATAAGCACTTGTATGATTAGCTAGGAACGACTTTACCTAATAATTAAGTTCACGAGCTCAAGCTCTAGCGATTGGTCCTTACTGTGCAATAGGCATGGTTGTATCGTTGGAAAGGATGTCCTCATCAGCCAGGATTACAATGTACAGACCCTGTTCCTTATGGACCAGACCTTATAGATATATTACAATAGTAACCAACTAGGATTACAGGATATTTTCTTGATATAAGTTAACATAATTCCCGAATCCTTTTCTAAACATATTCTACCCATATAGACTATCCCTTGTAAATATCCATGCTGTGTGGGTATTGTCACGCCCAGAAATTCACTAGTAATTTCTGAACTTATTTGTGCATTAAATCCTCGTCCAGGAATCAGCCGAGGTACACAAACTGACAATTTAATATACAGATTCATCAAATTAACTAAAACGATAAATACTTACTTAAGAGGCACTTAGTCCTCACCATGAAGAAAACTGCAGCGGAAAATAAAATCTAGCGAAGCTCCGGCTCCATTCCCACAGGCAGCTCAACTGGGGTATAAGCCAAACGTCTTCTCCTTCGCAACTTGTCTTCAACTGAGGTTTGATTGATTATTGCAAGGTGAGCATATGACATATAAAATAGCTACACTTTGTCTAATTTTCATCTCTGGTCGACTATTGAAAAAAAATGGCTATATATAAACCATTTGATGATGTGGTTTATAACAATTTAAATATAAATGGATTGATTGTTTAGAAGGAAAGACTAAGATGATGAGACTCAATGAGAGAAGGAGAACAAGGTATATAAATCAATCATCCAAAAACAAAACTAAGTTTATATGATTTTATAAGATAAAAAAAGGAAATGATATAATTTGAACAATAGATCAATCATCCAAGGGTTAGAAATAATTGGGATGATATGGCTTAATGAGAGAAAAGAGAAATAACATTAACTATACTTAATAAGATGAATTTTATAGATATATAAGAGGCCTGTGTGTCTAATTGTTTATTTCTTCCCATCTGAAAATGAGTTCAATATATTCACGAGTAATATCAGAGCGCATCAACGGTCACTTTTGACGAGATAAATTATCGATGTGTGTGGTTAGGGCTGTCAAAAAAGCTCGAGGCTCGTGAGCAGCTCGAGCTTGGCTCGTCCTAGGCTCGATTCGAGCTTGGCTCGAGCTCCAAACGAGCCGAACCCGAGCTTGAGTAAAAGCTCGCGAGCTTTACCGAGCCGAGCTTGAGCTTCTACCGAGCTTAACCGAGCTTGACTATGTATAGTTTATATTGCATGTTCACCTTATTGATATAATAAACTAATAGATAAATATATATTAGTATCTATTTACACGATAAATTAGCATGTGTTAGCACAATATATTTATTTTAGTCAGTTTCTACTCTTTTATTATTGTGATTAACTAGAAAATAATTATATTTATGAAGAGATTATCATTAAAATATATATTATACTACTTATGGCCGAGCTCGGTACCAAGCTCGAGCTCGAACCGAGCTTGCCTAAAAACTCGAAGGTGCAATAGGTTCGGCTCGAGCTTGTGTCGAGCTCGAGCTTAGGCAGACGAGCTCGCTCGCGCTCGGCTCGTTGACAGCCCTAGCTGGCCCTAGTAGGCAGGGCTAGGAGGGAAGGTAGGAAAAAGAGAAAGGCAAGGATGGAGACACGAGTGTGTGTGATAATACTGGAATACTTATCTAAATTGTATTAAACCGTACTAAACATAATTAAACTATTCAGCGTCTCGGCATGACTTTACGAGATGGTTACCCCACTTCAGCAATTATGGTTTGATAACTATCTCATTAATTCCCCATTTGATATGACGCACAATTCAGTCAAAAAAATATGACGCACAATGCAACGAGTCACGTGAATAAAATTCACTATGCATATAAACCCCGAGTTTTTCTATGTTGTATACAAGCAAAAAACTAAGTTACTTGGAAATCTTGCAGATTTGTCCACTAATTCATTATTGATATATCTTCTCTTGCATAGATGTGTCCGAAAAATCGAAATAATAAGACTTAGAGAAATACAAAATTTAGGGAAAGAATTTTTCTGACTTATTCCAAAATCTTAATATAGAAAATCAAGTACCCAAAATCAATCTAGGTTGAATGAAAAATTGGATGGATTGTACTCTTTTTCCCTTATAAGTTTATCCGACGGTTTCTTATTAAGGTTTTTAATTTGGCAATTTATGCGACATTACAAATGTATACCATGAACTTTTTTCTCCACATTTTTCCTACTGGGTTTCTACGAAGTTTTGATGAGACATAGGCATTTACAAAGTTTTGATGAGACATAGGCATTACGCAGTGAGAGCCCAATGGGGAAGTGTTAGGAAACCGATGGCCCACAATGACCCGACCCGGTTACCGACTAATTGAACCCATTACTAAATATAAAAACTACATATGGCTATCCCTATAAAGAGGGAGAAGGCTCACTAATATTGTATTGTCGTCCCTGAGAAGAGAATGAATAAGAATATGACCACACCCTTATATCATGTGTCTCTATTTTCCTCTCTGTACTATATGGATGTAGCATAGAAGTTCCATAATAGTTTAGCCGATGTGCTACTGCAGCTGTAGAAAGAACACACTCTATGAGTCTATCTGGGGAGCTTAAAATTTTGAGAATCAGCTAATGAGAAGCTACCTAGTGTGAATCTAGGAAAGTTAGGAAAGCCAACTTCTGGTTTCTAATTCATTTTCTAGATTATATAACTACATAATTTTAGAATTAATGTGAAAATTTGAACTATTTGAAAAAGATTTTGATAGTTGGAGATTTTAGAACCTACCACTGCCAGAAGCTCCCCACACAGACCCTATATTCACTACGAGATATCTTATGATAGATGATGCTTCATTAACGTCACAAACATTGAATTTTTCGTCACGTTTAGTAATCCGTGACGCTCGCGTGACGAAAATTCATTCGTCACCTATCATGCATCTCTAATGGCGTTCTATGACGAAACCTTATTTTTTTTCGTCATTAATCTAGTGACGATCCTTATGTCGTCATAACTTTGTGACGCTCATATTCGTCATTATCTAGCCTAAAAAACGTCACAAAATATCAGATGGCCCATTAAAATACATGTATTGAGCACCCTATTTATGGGCTTAGCCCAATGGCAAGCCCAACTAGATTTTAGCCTGGCCCATCTATGATGTAGCATATTTTCAACCCAATTTTATTATAGGAAAAAGTACACCGAAGGTCCCTCAACTTGTCATTGAGTTACAAAATCATACTCCAACCGTAAAACCAGATATATTACATCCCTCAACTTACAAAACCATTCATTTTAGGTCCTTCTTTGGTTTTGACCCCGGTTTTAGCCGATGTGGCGGCTGAGTCGGTGTGGGCCCCACGTGACAGGGTGTCCACGTCATCACTTTCTTTCCCCTCTTTTCTCCTTTCCTCCTCTCTCTCTCTCTCTCTTCTCTGCACATGACGCCATGACGGCGGCGACGCACGACGATGAGGAGGGCGGGGAGGAGGCCAGTGGGGCGAGGCGCGAGAGGAGGAGTACGTCGGTGGCCGGCGACGGGTGACGCGGCGACGGTGACAGCATGAACGGACAGGCCATGGCAACAGGTGTTTGGACAGAATTTTAACTAGAATCTCCCCGCCCAGGGAAATAAAACGTGCGGGCGTGCCAGTGTACTAAGTACACAAATAAAATGGACAAAGGAAAATATATTTTATTATAATTCTCAAGGAATTACGAAAATACAAATTCCTTAGTCAAATGTGCTCCACAGCCCATCGGCGAGGTGGATCTGACTTGGCGATTGTGTTCTCCTGGTTCCCGGGGTCTCGGAAGACACCTGGTTAATTACTCTCGCGGGTTAAACCCGTGAGATACCTCCGATTAAGCTACGATGGTCGTTGTCGTCCATCTTCGCTTCACGTCCTCCCATGCATGATGGTGATGATGGTGTAGATGTGTGTGAGCGCCGACAGCGGTCCACGGCCTCGTCGGTCCGTGGCGCCGGTGTAGGTGACATCGTCTTCATATAGACTCCGCCCGCCCTGCCGTTCAGCCTCGTTAGTGAAGGTAATGATGGTGCTTGTAGTGGAAACTAGCATGGCATTGGTCGTCAATAGAGATGCCAAGCTTGTCGTCACTGGCGATGGGGGTAGCATCGCCCTTCTGGTCTCTACGGCACTGGTCGACCAACGTCATGGTACAGGAGTCAACCTTCTGATCGCTGCAGCACATACACTTGGTATCGGGTGGTTTTAGGGGATGTTAGGGGCGTAGCCTAGCCTGGGAACGATGAGACGTGTTCCAGGAACTCGGTGGCCCTCTTGTATATGCGCCGACAATCGGGGCCGAACTCAAATGATGTTGAGCCACCTCCGATCGTAGTGGCTTGACTCGGGAGTGCGCCGATGGCGGCCACGAAGAAGCCGTCATGTGTATGGGCGCTGCGGAGTGACAGTGGCATCGGTGGGGATGCCAAGCTCGTGATCACTAGACGGTGAGGTGAGGATTCATGTGAGGATGACACCAGCAGCAGCAACGAGTCGGAGGACTTCGCTGGCAGCAGACGAACGGTGGAAGGCGGGGCATACATATATATATAACGGTTTCGTCATCGAACAGACGAGGTTGGCGAGCGTGACGCCGTTGTTGTTGGCATGAGGATGACTCCGGCAGTGACGACGGACACGAGGTCATCAGCAGCCTGCGGCGACGCCAAGCACGTTTGTTAACGGCCGGCGGCTCCAAACTTGCACGTTGGCGACGAATGCATAATTGGCGCAGGCAACGACGACAAGGCTGGGCTTGTCATCGGCGGGGAAACAATCTGCACGGGCGACGATGACCAGGAACAGGTTAGCCATTGGTGACAGCCGCGAGAATAAATGTGTGCCAATAATCGATGACGAAGGCGAGGATACTTCCGGTTTGTGAGCGAGTATCGCATCACCAGCGTCGATGACAATCATGCAGACGACCCCGGCCATGCGAGTCTGAGAGTATGACCGGCGATGGCGACGAGTCGGAAGTCGTCGTCGACGGCGGTGTGCATATAAAGATTTAATTATCGAGTGATCGAAACCGGCGAGCGTGACACCATAGCTATTGGCATCATGGTATGAGGATGATCCCAACGGGCTGAAGCGAAAGTGTCGTGGACGGACGGCACGACGACCTCGGCCCCGGCTGAAGAGAATGAATCATGGCCAGACTTGGCGACGACGTGCGGGCACCTAGCCATGGCGCTCCGGCATTCTCCTCGGGCCGCTTGACGATGATAGTGAGGAAGATTGCATCGTCGGTGATGGTGAGTGGATGTTGGCGGCGTCGCGAGGCAGGGGCTGCGGCCAACAAGGTGGGATATCCGACATCCCAGTGATCGATATGGTGGTACCGGGCAGATGACATCACCAGTGGCTGGCGTCTCCAACGAGATGGAGCAACATGACCTCCAGCGGCATGAGTTGACGGTGTGCATCGCATTGGCGCTGAGGATGGCTCTGCTACAATGGGAGCTCGATGCCGGCATCCGTTGACGGTGTTCCTGATCCACGTAGCTCCATACGGATTGGCAGGACGATGTGACCGAAGACGAACAAAGAGATGGCATCTTGCTTCCCCGAAATCATGGGCGAACACCAGTCTCGTTCATGCATACATGAACTGCAACAAGGAATAAAGAAAAGAAGAATGACTAGGTAATGTTACCCATGCAAAATTGGAGAAGCATAGTCTCATCTTGTTCGTCCTCTCGCTGGACAGGGGTGCTATATATATGGACGATGGAGGTCGTCGGCCGCCGACGTCACATGTCCTCCCTCCGGACACCGAGGTGTTGTGGCGAGGTCGCCACCGCCGAGGTCACGTCCTGCTGCTCGTTGCCGGCCGATGTACCACTGATGGATGATTGTGCTCTGCCAAGGCTGAGCACGGCGCAACGCCTGGCGACGGCGGCAGCATGAACGGACAGGCCGATGGTGAGGACGACGCGCAGCTCCTGGCCAGGACTGCTTCTTGTCTCCTCCTTCGTCTTCTCTCTGCTGCCACCATTGCTCATAGCGCACGCATACGATGCCTCTCCTGCACCATGGCTGCACTGCTTGGAACTTTTCTATCTACGTATGTGTGTCTCCTGCTCTCTCCTTTGTGTGTTCTCTTCCTCCCCGTGGTCCTGTCTTTTATAGTGAAGAAGAGGCGGTTCCCCCGCCTAGTGCATGCATGGCTCGATCAATATATGTATGGCCAAGCCAATCAATCATTTGATTTTACGTGAGATTTGTATCCCTTTCCATATGTTTTCATTCTTCCATTTAGTAGCCATCCTGCTCAACATATTTTCCTTCTGAGTATACTGCAACGGCGACTCATTTCCGATCCGACGTGATATGGATCAACCGTTTCCTTGTATCCGTATACGTGTACGCTGCTCACGGCAAGGAAATTTCATCTAGAGCTACCTTGCCTTTTTGATTTCCTAGGTTTCCATGCAAGCATGTACGTAGTTTCCATGCATATGACGTGAGAGATTAACGGCCGGCAAATCATGTGATTAACTTCCTCTAATGACAGTGCTACAGTGCATATGCTTCCATTCCCATGAAAACATTCACACATTTTTCCTTCCATCAGCCAACCATGAAATTGGATCGATCACCCTATATCAAAATGTCGTGAGTACGTATATACTAGAGCAGCAGACGGCAAGTGTCTCACAATATTCATACGTATATGCCATGTACGCACTATTAGTGATAATTAATCACCAATTTCGTTATTATATCGCCATTCCCGAAATTAATACTTTGACACACTTCATTTCTTTAATTCATTTAAAAAAATGTACAAAATATCGTCGAACATTATTATTTTTGGATTGGTTTGCTACGTATGACAAAACCGCTCCAGATTGGGTCAAGGCAGTAATTCATCTGGTATTAATGGTTGAGGGTGAAAGATGTCTGTTTTCGGTTTTTGGGTGTTAATTCGTACTCACCCAATAGTGCAGGGGGTAATACAGACTTTTCGCTTAGAAAAAACTTTTGTAATGTTTTTACACAGAACTATTTTAGTGGAGTACTTAACCCACAAGGTAGCATTGAAGCTTTTACGCAGATAACTATTTTAGTGGAGCACTTAATCCGTAAAGGTAGTATTGGATCAATCTAATCCCTTGGGTATAGGAAAAATAAGCTCATTTTACGTCCTAACGATATTTATATTCTTTTTACTTTTTTTATGCTTCTCTACATACAAGTCATAATTCGCTTTGACATATCTAAGATACGAAAGTCAATGATAATTAAACAAATTCACTAAATTCACTAAATTCCACGACCTGCTTGTATAAGCCTCTAAGGTGTCAATACAGAATCAATAGCATTTCTTATAATTATATGATTAGAAATTTCCACCTAAAATTTAATTTTAAGACTCATTATGACTAGGTTTTTTTCTTAAAAATACTGTAGGGTACTACCTGTAAGAACCTCTATATATCTATGATATGTATATTTGATCAATTATAAAAAAGAGATAGCTAGAAAAATATATTTATGAGCAATTAAAGTTATTTTTAAGAAAAACTAAACAATGAACATTCAATTAAGAAGGGAAAAACCTCACTTTAAGTTAAACTTATTTTGTTAGACCTGTTTTCAAAGCAAAATAACAAACATGTCCGCGCGAATGCGTATGCTACATACCTTGTTTGTAAACCAAATGGTGAAGGCGGGATGGATAATATATATAGGTGAAATGGGTGATGCGCAAACGGATCTAGCTTGTGCCATTTCTTGTACTGTGTGTTCATGAAAATAAAGAGAGTAATTGGAAATTAAAGAATCAACTTAGATATTGTTGTACGAAACCAAATCACAGCATGAGGAACACTGACGAGGGTCGACCTGCAACTGCAGACATATATTGCTCCCTCTTCTCCCTCTTCCTCCTCCCCTTCTTCTCTTTCTACTACAGTACACCACACAAATTTTTTTAAAAAATAAAAGTTAGAAAAATTTATATATAGAAATACTATATATAAAAAAATTGAATTCAAATTCAAATTTGAATCGGGTATGTAAACTTTTGACTTATAAACTTT
>CM020184.1:14911862-14930927 GCA_009805545.1 Oryza longistaminata | reverse complement strand
CCATCAACAATCACCTACAAGGATATGTTGTATCAAACTAGCAAAGATATCTGATTCTAGTAATTTGGAACCATGCCATTATAATTTTGCAAAGTTTGAGATATGCCATCGGTATCTCAATAACATGTAGGACCCACATGAGTCAATGACATGTGGGTCAGGATGGCATATCTTAAATTTTGCAAAATTATAATGGCATGGTTCTAATTTTCCCACCAAAATATGCCTCCCGGAGACGGTAGACCATTCCAAAACTTTGCAGTAACATTCTGAAATTCTGAATCAATTAACGATGAGAAATATCTTCAACGCAAATACCCAATTCAATCAGCAGAAATATTACCACGTTGCAGGTCATGCCCCTCGAGGTTGTTGCTGTTGTTAATCTTCCCATACCCTCATCCATCTTCCTCCCGAGCCCTTGCAGATGATGTGGGCGGTGCGACGGGCAGAGGACAAGCCGACTGTGCGACCGCCGTGATTGCTCCTGGCCTTTGACGGCCCGTCACAAGCGCGACGGTGATGTGGTGGCGGTGAATTGTCGATGACACTCGGGATCAGCGGCGCTGTGATGGTGATGGGATCGGGGCGCCGTGAGTTGGGGAAGGAAGGGGCGGGTAGAGGGGGAGCTGGGCGGAGAGGAGCGGCGTCGGCAGCGTACTCGGCGGTACGGAGGGTGGCGAAAGGGGAGCGCGATTGGGAGAGGGGCGCGGATCGGTGCACGATAGGCGGAGAGGGGGACTGCACGATTCGGGCAGGCGTTTGCGTGAGGTTGAGGGGGAGACGTGGGGGCGATCGGAGCCGTTGGATTCGATGTGTTTAGGCCATCGGATTCGATGAATGAAGTATGAAGAATATAGGACTGTGCTAGTGAATTATAGGGTAGATAGGAGAGATATGTAAATTTTGTGAACATTGTTACTATCACTTTCTCGGATGAAGAAATAACCAAAATAAAAGTTATAGATACTGATGAGTTATACAACTTTGATGTTGATGACTTTTTCAGTTGAAATCATTTAGTATTTGAAAATATTGTTTGAAGTTGTCATAATTTGATATTCAAATTCAAATTATTGAAACAAAGTCATATAGCAAAATGACCAAAACAAAAGTTGTAGATATTGATGATTTATACAACTTTGTTGTTGATGACTTTTTTAGTTGAAATCATTTAGTATTTGAAAATGTTATTTGAAATTGTCATAATTTAAAATTAAAATTTTATATAGGTCAATCAAACTTAGATGGAGAAATAACCAAAATAAAATTGGTAGATCTCAATAAGTTGTATAACTTTGTTTTTGACAATTTTTTCACATAAGTTCATTTAGTATGATAAAATTCGATTTGAAGTTTTAATATTTTAAAATTAATTGAGAGGAGGGAGACAAAATTAACTTCTGGTTGGAGGGAGGAGGGGAAGGGGCAGCTTGGCGGCTGGGCCGGCTAGTTGAGTGGCGCGGCCCATGGAGGAGTAGAGGAGGGTTGCACGACTCGGGCCGAGGTGGGCCGAGGGAGAAAGGAGGGCGAGGGAAGGGAATGGGAGGAGGAAAAAGGCTGAGGGGGCTGGCGGGGATTTGAATCAGACTTTGGGACGGATTCGGCCCAAATGACAAAGGAGGATTGTTTTTAGTTTTTCTTTTTAATAAATTCTGTTAATTGCTTTTGTTGCTTAGTAAATATTTCAGTGCTTTGAAAATTCAAGTAAACATCCAGGACATATTTTAGACCGAGGAGAATTTATGAAAAATACTTTGGGCCACAATCAAATTTTTTTCTTGCACGTATTTTAGTGTTTACCATTTACTTTTAGGATTTTAGTTAATTATATTATTCATTTTAGAGAATAATTTTTAATTTGGGTGAATTTATCAGGATGTAACAATTATTTTAGGCATTACAAAGGGCAGTTCAAGCATTCATCAATTTTAAAAAGAAAAAAACTTGTGATAAACGAACATTGTTAGGAACTTGTGAAGTTTGTTGGTTGGTCTCTTATGACAAAATAATAACAGTCACAATACGCCATTAGACAAGTTTATGACGATCTGTATTTGATCTTAGTGACGACCACCCCATTTTTGTCACTAACCAGCACCACCCCCTATCAAACGTCGTAAAACGAAATGGCATAGTGACGAAAAGCACCGTTGTCACGAGGAATTCGTCACAGAAGATCACATTTCTTGTAGTGATTAGACTGAACCACAGAGAAAATAAGTAAAGCCGAACATAGGCTTTGTTTGGATCCTCCGAGCTATTAAATAACCCTCCAGAATCTTGCTATTTAGGAGTATTAAACGTACATTACCGACAAAACCCATTCCATAACTCCTAGTCTATTTTGGGACATGAATCTAACGAGGCAGATTATGGATTAATATACCTCGTTAGATTCGTTTCGCAAAATAGCCTAGGTTATGGAATGAGTTCTGTGAGTAATCTATATTTAATACTCCTAAATAACAAGATTCCGGAGAGCTAAATATCCCTCCGATCCAAATAGGGCCATAGCCTTAGAGCATGTACAACAGCAGACTATAAGCCAGCTATAAGCATATTTTAAAGAGATAAAGAAAGATAGAGAAAAGCAGCGGGCTACAGATATGTAGCCAGCTACAGCACGGACTCCAAAACGTAATGTGTGTGTGACAGATGAGACCAGATATTAATAGTGTAGTAAACAACTATTATATGAATTGGCTATTACATTGGCTGTACTATTAAACTTGCTCTTACGATACTGCCCTTTCCCACTCACCTTCTTGCACTCCACGCAACGCAGATCCCCTCCACTCCCGCCCCAATCCCCGCCTCGTATTCCATTTGCCCCTTTCGCCGTCTCTTCTTCCCACCTCTCCGATTCGCCACACCGCACGCGCTCCTCCGCGACGACGTCCTAGGGTTAGGTTTCGGTACCAACCACTCGCCCCCATCCGCCGGCAGCCGATCGCGTAGGCTATGTCGTCCGACCCGCCGCCCCACATCCCGCCGGCGGCGGCGCCGCCCGGTGGCGCCGGGGAGGTGGAATCGCTGGTCCATCCCCAGCACGCCGCTCCGGCCGGCGAGGTGCCCGAGGTGACGCACCAAATCAGGGCCGTCGACTTCCTCGGCCGCCTCACGCCGATAGTCTACCAGCACGGGAACGGGCCCTGCCCGCTTCTAGCTATCTGTGAGCTCCTCCCATCTCTATTTGAAACCTCTAACTCTAAGTTCGCCTCCCACGCGCGTAATTGTTTCATACGAATCTCGTTTCACTTTGGTGCGCGCGCTCGTGCAGGTAATGTGCTACTTCTGAGGGGTGATATCAGCTTGGACCCAGACGCCAACGAAGTTTCGCAACGGGCGCTTCTCTCTCTAGTCAAGGAGCGCCTCATCAACTCCGCATCCGCATCCGTGCAGGTTCTATTTAACCCTCACGAAGTTGGGGTTTGTTGCCTACTCGGCTTGTTGTTCAATTAGTTTTTCAGCTGTGACATTGATTGGTGTGCAAATGATTTTGGGAATGGGGATGCGGTTCATAGGACAAGGACTGCAGCAGGGGGGAGAGCGTTAGAGATGTGATTGAACTTTTGCCACAGCTTACTACTGGCATTTTTGTGAATCCATTCTTTGATAAGTGCGTAATGATTTCCAATTTATTTATTAGTGGTTTGTTGTGTGTTTGGTATATGTTTATTATGATGTACATTTTTTTCTCAGGATCGATCATTTCGAGAGTTCTACAGTACGTGCTATATTTGATCAGCTGAATATTACACTGTACCATGTATGGGTGGTAGACCCAAAGGTCTGCGATCTTCCCATTTTTGTTATCTTGTTTATTTGAACTACAAATTTGTGAATTGTCATATGTTCCATAACTTTGCGCTCATCATAATGTTCCACAATATCGGCTAAACCATGTCATGCAGTTATGAGCTTTTCGTTGATGTAACACTTCCAATTTTCAATTTATTCTACTGGTTCTGCTACTCTTGGAAAAACTTATATTTCATTATTAGATTGTGCCATTTGGCTTGGTATCTATATGGTATTTCTGTTGATCAAAACTTATTAATCTCAGGATCTTTTAGCCAATGCAAAACAATATTTTAATCTAGGATTTGTACCTACAGCAATTAGTAGCAATGTCTCTATAATGTTGATGCGCTTTCTCATTTGAATTGGTGCCTTCTTATAGGTGTGAAGTCTATAGGTAGGATTCAAAATCAATTTATTAGTTATTATTGCAACTCGAAAGCTACCTGCATACTGTTGCTGATTCATATTGTCTTTAGGATGCTGAGCTGTCAAATGTTATCGGCATGAAGTCATATGATCAAGTAATATATGATTTGACAAAATTGAAGTCGAGGAAATCTGAGGTCAATAGGTATATAAAAGAAGAAACTCTTAATATTTTTATTGTGAATCAAACATTTCTCCATTAAGTATTTCTTGAGACAGATCATCGAATGAACTTCCATCCTCGGAGCCAAACAATCTGCTACAGCAAGGCATCTGTGAGGAGGAAGCGGAGCTAATTGCAGCAACTAATTTTCCTGAAGTCAAGCAGGTTGGAAAGACTTGCAAGGAAGATGAAAATGCAACATGTAAATGTGAGAATTCCATTTTTCCAGTATTGACGATTTGATCGTGAATGTTTTAGTTAATATTTTGCTTGACACTCTAAATTTGTCTATTTTCAGGGGAGCTTGTTGATACATTTCTACAAAATACTTCGCACCAAATAACTTCACACGGGTATCTATTCTATGGGTTTAAATACACATTTTTCTCAGTTGTATTGTTCTTAATCACATGGTCAAATTTCAATACTGCAGTCTGTGCTGTTTGCATAAGGGGCTTAAAGAAGAAGAACTTTGTGTTCTCTTCTGGAACAATCATTTTAACACTTTGTTTAAGGTATGCTAATTTTATCAGGTAATATCTGATTGCTTAAATTAGATTGCTGTTTTCATTACTGGTATTTATATATTCTGCAGCATGATGGAAGTTTGTACCTCCTAGCAACTGACGAAAGTTTTTTGAGCCAAACAGATTTGGTGTGGCAGAAGCTGGACTCCGTATGTCTCAACTATTTATTTCATTGTTTTATTTTCGTCTGGAATGAAAATCTTTACTGATATTATTTATGCTCAATCTGCAATAATTAGGTGAAAGGTGATGGGATTTTTGTCACTGGCAACTTCACTCCTTTTCAGGCTGAAACGGTAAGCAGTCCTGTATGTATGACATCAATAAACAGCTGGTTTCCTTTAACACACTAATGTTAACTAGTTCAATTTTTTCTCCTGCCCATAGGATTCTTCTGCTCGAATTGATAACTTCTCTTCTGGAGAGTATGTTCTTCCTGGCCATCTTTTCTTACTATGCTTTGTCATTCATGGGGTATACAATATTTTGGATTTTGACCTCTGCAACAATGTGAAATACTATGATTTTGTACAGCGCAAGAATATGTCCATTTCATCTATAGTGTGATGCCAGTCGAAGCCATACTTTCTTATTTCGATCTACTACTCTTTGCTATCTGTTATCTGGTCTACTGTCTTGTTTCTGCTTGTTTATACTGTCTTCTGGGGGAAAACTAATAAATTAATCACACAACTTTGCCTCGATGTTCAAATTTTTTATCTATGAAGTCAGATATGTTTCACCCTAAGCTTTAAATGCAAGCCAAATTTGTTCCTTGGCTGTTTTAGAAGGTGGTTTTGCATATGTGTCAGATACACATGGGCAGTTTTCCCAGGTGGACTCATGACACAGCTGATGAGAAAGCAATATGTTTGTGTCAACACAAGGCAAAAACACTTGAATAAACGAAGAATAACAGCCCAGTAGCTCACATGGCAAATTGTCCATGCCTTCCTAATGGGTGATTATTGTGTTGTTTAGCTAAATGCATGATAGGTTGATTTGGGATCTAGGGATTTGTATTAGAATGTTAGTTTAACACGTACTTGAATGACTAGTGCTATCTAGTATGGTTTATACTTTATAGCGATTTTATGTTTGCTCAATAGAATCATAACAAGATGGGAATATAAGATGTGCATTGGATAGTTCATTACTTTTTTCTGAGGATCATTTTTATTGACTATTTTTATGGCGCATGGTTTTGGCTGATGCATCTAATGGAGATTTCGATGTTAAGCAATGGATGTAGGTACTTATGATTAAGGGAAGCATTTTTCATTACTATAATTTGTTTAACAAACTGTGCATAAGTTGGTAATATAATATTACACTGCACAATGGCACAAACTGAATAAAGACATAAATACAATCATTTCACCAATTATTTGTTTATGTTATGCTCTTGTTTAACTTATGTTTGCACATGAATAATGTATTACCTAACTTCTTTCATGTCCATTTTGGATTTTCTCCTATGCTGGAATCTCAAAGGACCTTGCCGTTGAAGCTTCCTAAAGGCAAATCAAAAGCAGATTTGTCATCTGATTTATATACGTTGGAGGGTAAAGAAAATTTTACCTTGCCCAGTGATCTGTATAAGTTCCTTAGACCTCACCAGCAGCAGGGCCTGGAGTGGCTTTGGTCTCTCCACTGCAGTGAATTACCTGGTGCAATTGTTGCTGATGATATGGGGCTCGGGAAAACATTTCAGGTGATTATTTTAATTTTTAGTTCATATTGATTTGCATTGCTGATTTGCTGTTGAAATACCAGTTATATATCTTCTCTTACTCTTAGTTCAAGAATTAGAAATGCCAGTTAACCTGTATAATGCTAATATTATTTCTGTTTATTTTGGTTTTCCTTCAGATATCTGTATTCTTAGCTGGGCTTTTCTGTTCAAATATTATTAAGCGAGTGTTGATAGTTGTACCCACAAGCATTCTTAAGTCTTGGGCAGTGGCACTTGATAAGATTGGTCTTCAAAGTAGGGTGCAAAAGTATTATAACAATGGTGACAGGAAAAGCCTTCGAAATATCAAGGTTATATTTCTTTTTAACTGAAGATGCTCGACATGCGTTTATTTTTTAGTGATTTAATATCTTAATTTTTTATCCAGGAGGGCGGTATCTTGTTGACGTCTTACACAATGTATACCCGAAATCAAGAAAGACTTATTGGATTACAATCATGGGATTATATTGTTCTGGATGAAGCGCATAAGATTAAGAATCTTGATGCTGCTGTTACTAAAGCAGTTAAGAAAATGGTCTGTACCAAAAAAATCTTGCTGACTGGAACACCATTTTCAAGAGACCTGATGGTACTGCATGCACTCAATCCCCCTCCCTCAGTTACTGTTTTCTTACTGTTTGCAGTTGGATATTTAATTTATTTTCTTCTAGAGGACAATGCCAAATTGCTGCTATCTGAAGTTTCTAGCAGCTTAGTTGTAAATGAGAGATTATGGGTTCTAAGTATACACTATGTAAATTTACTTGATACCAAGCTGTGCATGAGCTATAGAAATCAGTAGAGGAGTTTACTCAGCTGTAAAGTAGTGCAGCAAACTTATACTTTAGTTGTCAATAATGGTTTGTGAGTCCTATATAAGTACATGTATCCCCCCATGAGAAGTCAAGGCTTAGGAAAATGCTCATTTGCTCTATTTGTTATCCTGATCTTACAAGATCAACATTTGCTTGTAACAGGACATATACTCTTTAATGGAATTCGTGGATAAAAAGGTTTTTGGCGATAAGCATATATTTGAAGAAAGATACATGCGCCCTGTCGAAGCAGGACAGTATGTAAACTCTCATGTTAGTGATAAGAAGGAGTTTTTGAAATCACTTGCAGTAAGTTCACTTATAATTGTACTTGCATAACCTTATTTCATTTCTTACCAACTATAACCAAGTTGTGACCTTGTCCTTTTGCAGCATTTCTGGAGAACCTTGTTTCCTTATCTTTTGAGAAGAGGCAAATCTGTGCTGAATGATTTTGTTTGCAAAAAGCACGATATTGTTATATGGTTGAAATTGACTAAATTCCAGGTAATCTTTTTAGTCGTGATAAGTGTGCTTATCATGTTAAGGTTTTCTTTCTATTATTATGTCCATGTGCATGAATGATTTTAGAAGGCATTATCTGAAGAAAGTTGTCAATTGCATGCATGCTTGCAAGCATGTATGTCTGTGCTCCTCCTGCTCAACTGATTAAGACATATACTGCAGTTTGGAACCAAATATATACTTTTCCACCTGTCAGTGTGCCTGCTTCCCTGTTTTGTCATACTTAATATCAGTTTGAGTTTTAACTGTAGTTCTGTATTGTACATACATACTTACTGCAACTTTGATACGCATCTACAATTACTTTCTGTATATATACACTGTAGTTTGGTCTTAGTCAGTGTTGTCTTGCGCTGTGCATGTTGTGAGAGGCGTGAAACAGCTATTTTTTTTTTTTTGGGGGGGGAGGGGTGCATGTATAATGGGTCAACTTCTGGTTGGTATCAACCCTAATTATGCTCTTATTTTTTTTATTTTTCTGATATTGTTTTATTTCTGTTGTTTAGGCTCGTCTTTATAAGGAATGCTGCCGGTTATATTCTGACACAAAAGATAACAGGGGCTCTCATAGAATGGATAACATCCACTTGACAGAGATACAAGTAGGCCACAGCAGTTCATCTTTTCAATCTTGAATTATCTAACATATATTGATCATCTTATATATTCCTTGAAATAGATGTGTCAACGAATCTGTAACGACCCTTCTTTGCTGTTACTCACCTGCGATAACCAACGTGGTGGGGAAACAATTACAAAAATGGCCAGGAAATTGATCGGTATGATCAAAGTTGATGAATCGAAGTATAAAGAATTTGGTAACTCATGCAAGCTGTCATTCATCATGGATCTTGTCGTAAGTGAACCATATAAGTTTTACTTTTGCTTAAATGTCTTGGTTCATTTGAAAAAAAAACTGAACTGTTTCTTTTGTTGCAGACAGAGTTATTTAATCAAGATGCCCTCGAAGAAGAAAATTGGCTTGAGAAAAACGGACATAAGGTTCTGCTATTTCCCAGTTTTGTAAATCCCATTGTTTTATTAGTACCATGCCAATTTAAAAGATAACTTAGTTCCCTATCTTATCTTCTGTTGCAGGATTTGGATGAAACGGAAGAGAGGAAAAAGCTCAAGATTATAATTTTTTCTCAACAAAATCCGATGCTTGATCGGATCAATGTAAGAACACCTCCTTTGACATGCTTAGCGAGTGTTTTTGAAGAATCTTTTGCTCCAATTGCTTGATATACATTGTTGTTTTGCATGCAGGATGTTCTGAAAGTTCTTGTTAAAGAAAATGAGATAGCCCGAGTGGATGGTTCACTTACAATTGAAGCCAGGGATGCAATTATAAAGGTGATTTTTTTTTTTTTGGGGGGTGAAGGGTTTGTACCCCCCCTCAATCCCTCATAATTGCTTTATGTTTAGTTTATACCTTCTCATTATGCAGAAATTTCAATCACAAAATTGCCCCAAAATATTGCTATTAAGTGCAAGAGTAGGCGGCGAAGGCCATACTCTTACCGCAGGAACTCGTGTAATAATTGTTGACCCATCGTGGAATCTCAGGTTAGATGCCTTCATTGAATTTGATTTTTATCTAAAGTAAACTTTATCACATTAGATCCATTATTCAACCTACACTACCTGCATTTTCTGGACAAGCTAGTCTGGTAGTGTAATCATAGGCCCTAGTGTTTTTTGGCCACAAGAGAGAGCTCGATTATAATTGATGCTTGGAATGTTGCCCCCCTCATAGGCAGCATAGCGTAATAAATTCCATTTAACCATGATCTCTATCCAGTAAAATTAATCTTACAACTTTCTATTTTACAGTGATGACAACCAAATGTCTGATAGGGTCTATAGGATAGGCCAAACAAAGGATGTAGTCATCTACAGGCTTTTTTCTTGCAACACCATCGAGGAGCATGCCTATAAGAAACAGGTAATATTATGAGATTATCTTATACTTTTGTAAAATATGCACATATATGTACTGAGTTGTTTGATGACAGTTTTGTCACATTCCTTAAAATTTATTATTTCAGCTGATAAAAGGAAATATTTCTCAAGCTGTTCTAGATGGAAAAGTATCACAATCCATTCTAAAGAAAGAGGTAAACTACATAATAAAATATTTTAGTAACACTCTTTTACATGCTGTACTTTATGCCATTAATTAACATTCGACCTATTATTTTTTTTGAAAAAGGATGAGAAGGCTACATTTGATCTTAGATATGGCTTTGACTCATCCAGAACACAAAAGACTATCAAAAGGATAATCAAAGACACAATTGAGCTGTGAGAATGCCCTATCCTATCTTATTGATATGTTGAAATATGTGTGTACCATATTTTTTCTTATCAGTTATTCTTTTTCTAAAAAAATCACAAGGGACCATGAACATCAAATGTTTCTAAGGGATCATCCATGTGTTGCTGGGATAACAAACCAGGCTGACGTGTTCTCGAAAGGCCAATATTCTCTTGATGATTATTATGATGCAAAGTTAGTATATTTCTGTTTTCTGTAACATTTTTATTTGGGAATAGTTATTCTCTAGATAGATGACAAGCAATGATATTTATGCAGTTATGCTGACTCCAGTGGCCATTATTCGAAATCACGGACGAATGTAATTTTTTTTAACCTTTACATTATACGGAGTAATATACATGATTATTTCTTTTTAATTATCCTGAGACAAATGTATATTACAGCTGCCATTGTGGGAAGGGCGTGGTGATACTCGTGAGTTAAAGCAGCATGGCGATACTTATGAGTTCAAGCAGAAGCCGCCAAAAAAACAAATAGAAATACCTTCGAATAAGGTATTATGAGTTTCAGTACATCCTTGCCATTTGCTTGCCTCGATTTTCAGTTCTAGCTCTTTTATATAAATGTGCCTGCTAAGATTCTGAATTTTGCGACTATTGCCATTTGCTTGCTTTAGTCTTCAGTTCTAGTTCTTTTATGTAAATGTGCCTGCTGCTGATTGTGATTGTCAGGTATATGTGCTAAAGGCTAATTATGGAGATATGATAAATATGATTTCGCGGAGAACATTCACTAGAATCAAGATTTCTGATGTAGCAGACCCATCTTCAACATTTACGTCTGTTAATATCAACGGCACTGATGAAAAAGATTGTGAGACGGCTGCAAAGCTAATTATGGAAGCTATTCAAAAGGTTTGTCTCTTTTGTTTGTGTGCCACTTTCAATCCTACCAAAATTTGACATTACCAAATTTGCTTAATTTTAGACATAAATTGACAGAAGCCATTGTAATATGTTTCGCAGACTAATGAAGTGGAAAGGTTTCTGAACATACCCAAAGAGAGAGTGAGTCAAAATTTATTTTTGTTAGTTTTGTTTTTTTTTTATGTAAATAGTGGTATATTTTTATTTCTGGAATTCTGTCATTATATGCAGTTAGAGTTGATTAAATACGGCATGGTGCAAAAAATGGAACAAACATCTGGTGCTAATATAAAGGTGATGATTACATTCTTTTGTTCTCTTCCTTTTGCTCTTCAAGATTTTGATTTTGGAATGTAAACTAAAAGAACCACCCTTTTGCAGTACTATCGTTTTGGGCGTAAGCTTCGGCTTTTTGGCCCAGTTGAAGCTGTTGACAGGGCATATGCATTGTTCCAGGAAATGTTTAAGGTGCTTATTATTTAAGATCCTTTTGTCCAGTTATTAAATATAATGCACATAATTGTATTTTTATCATCATTAGTCTTTCAATATCCCTGTTATTTGGACAACTCTGCCTATATGATAGTCTTGTGTTATCAGGAATCAACTTCATCTGTTCAGCAGGAGGGTTTGTTAACTAGAAATTTAGGAGGAAGGCGTGCTGGACCAGTAACACGATCTGCAAATCACCCCTCTGGGCTTCTTGGGGCAGAGCATTGTCCAAGCCCACCGCCTGGTTTTGGGTGGACTGTTCAGCCCTCTGTTCCACAAGAATCTGGGCTTCTTGGGTCTGAGCATTGTCCAAGTCCACCGCCTGGTTTTGGGTGGACTGTTCAGCCCTCTGTTCCACAAGAATCTTATCGTGGCATCCAGCCGCGAACACCGTATGGGCCTGAAACATCCACGGGGTATCGTCAGCCTCAGCCTGAAGGACTGCATGGAAACCTTGGTAATCAAGCGCTGCCTAATCAGCCTCAGCCTCAGCCTCAAATACCTCCTGGTGTTCTTTGGACTGCGCCATATCAAGGTCTGCCTGGAAACATTGGTAATCAAGGGCTTCGTAATCATGTTCTACCAACACCAGGTGTTCAACCTCAGTGGGCAGGATATCAACCTCAGCCTCAGCCTCAAATACCTCCTGGTGTTCGTTGGACTGCGCCATATCAAGGTCTGCCTGGAAACATTGGTAATCAAGGGCTTCGTAATCATGTTCTACCAACACCAGGTGTTCCACCTCGGTGGGCAGGATATCAACCTCAGCATCAGCCTCAATATCAAGTACCTCCTGGTGTTATTTCGACTACACCATATCAAGGGCTGCATGGAAACCTTGGTAATCAAGGGCTGATAGCAAGTGTGCCTCATCACCCAGGGCCACCAGGTTATGGTGTGCAACCGCCACCACTTCAAGGCCCACCACCTTGTTTCGGCGCACAAGGGTACATCAGGCCATCTCCGGGTCCTTCTGAAGGTCACCCAAGAACTTCTAAGTTTTGAGTTGTGGTTCCTGAGTTGGGGTTGGGAGTTTCAATCTGGCTTATCTCAGTAAGCTTCATTTGAATCGAACTGGATCACAAAATACTAATCCGAACTCAATTTCTGAATTGCTGATAATTTCATTCAAGCCATAGGGATATATGGCATCGAACGGAATGATAGGAACGTGTTTGCTATGTTTCTGCTTCTAATTTCAGACCGTTTTGAGATGCCGTTGCCACCTTTCACTTGTTCATTTGCCTTAATCTTCTGGATCAATTTGCTGTATAGGGTGGAGTTTAGCACTATGAACCCCTTTCAGCGCCTAAGATCGATCCGGCTCTCGCTTAGGGTTTTGGGTTTTGGCGACAAAAGCTTCGAGCGTCCCCTCAGCCGTGATACGCTGATACGCTGTATCGACTTGGTCTCGGTGATCTTGCAGAACTGAGCATTGACGGACTGGATCAGCCGGAGTTGACATGCTGGTTGATGGACAAGATTAACCCAGATACGATGTGTATAGAGATTGACCCCACAAAGATCATCAAGATCACACCCCTCAAAGTTAGCCTTGCAATGGGAACGCCGGTAGGGGGCGAGGAGCTTAGACTGCCAGAGCACAAAGTCATGGGCGTTGCTATGAGGGGGCTCGCTAGAGACCTCGGGCTTCAACCAACTGACAAGATATCAGCAACTAGGCTTATGAGATAAAGCAAAGGAAAGATGACCCAAACGCTGTCCGGCTTTTCATCACCGTTCTGACAAGCAAGCTCTTGCTGCCGACGTCCGACCACTACATCATGCCGAAGGATGCGTACCTAGGAAGTGACCTCCCCAGGGCTGCTAGGATTGATTGGTCGAAGGCAGTATTTGATACAATACATGACAGTGTGATCGTCTGTCGCGAGAATGTTAGGCTCTTGGCACGACAATCATACATCGCCTCGTGTGTTCCATGCATTGTGGTAAGCATATCCCGGAACAGACGCTACTATTGACAGTCTATGTTGATTCCTTATAGTCGTCATTGTTTTACCAAAATATAGTGCGCAGAGGGACTTGCTTTACATTGTTAATTAACCTACACCATCAAATTTTTTTACAGATTCTATACCTGGACAACCTACATCTGCCACAAGAGGATGGGGTTGACCCGTTGTACACACCCCGTATTCAGTTATACACCAAAGATATGGTGGAAGAGATTTCGCGACTGGACCAGCATGGGAATGGAGATGGGCCTGGACAGTTTGGTCAGCTCACTGTAAGTGCATACTCGCTTGTTTGCTTATTAGCTACAGAATTTATCTACAAGGCGCACTAGTAGCGCTTTGCATCACCATCACCAGTTACACACTTCATCTGTCAACGACTGACAACATTTCACACGGTTCATTTTATTGTCTTTGGGGCACAGCTTCGCGGTGTTATTGGGACATGCTACAACCACCCAGATTATGACAAGGACGAGGAGCCACGCGGTGAAAATGCAGGGACTCCATACGCAGAAGAGCTCATTCGGCCAGTGAACATATCATTCCCTAGCATGGTCGACGCCATCGGGGTGCATCTAACTCTAGGGGTGTAAGTGGCTAACCTGCGAAACCCACTTATAGGCTAAAATAAGCCGCGGACCCGCTTATTTTGACTATCTAACTCGGCTAGCCGCTGACCAGAGGAGGCGTGTGCTTGATGCCATTGGAGTGTTTGACCGCCAGGCAAAAGTAGTCGCACATGAGATTGCCAAGCAGATACGCATGGTACAAACTAGACAGGCAAGCGCGTACAACCAGATTGTCAAAATAATCAATGAAACTCAACCATCAGATGAGCAGCCAACTGAGGGAGTTAATATCGTGGACCGGCCCATTGGCGAATCTCCGAATGATTTGAATCAACCTAATGTCATCTCGGGGACAGCCAAGCCAGGCAATGCTCCATTGTCATCACAGAATATACTAGGGGGCACCCAGGATGGTGCATTTGCTGTTGACAACAATTCTTCAGTGCCACTGGCCAGCATCAGCATGGCCAACAAGGATGGCCAGCTGCCAAGACTGCAACAACTGCTGAGTAAGCTGTTCTTACTGAAGTGCAGTTGCACCAGTCTCATTCCGTGGATGCAGTAGTAGAGGCACCAACATATCAAGAGCCGGGAGAAATGCATGTCAACATACACCGTGACCCAATTTTTGAGTATGCAGTAGCACTGCTACAAGCTACAAATAATGACTCCAATCCACATAAAAATACTGAGACTCTACTCCAGGATGACCATAATCAGGCAACAGCCCAAAAAAAAAAGACTGAATTGCACCATGGGCTAGTTTTTCTTACCCAAGTTTCACAATGGACCATGCCTATATCAATCTTTTCACTTAACACCATATAAGATTACACTTGTTTGCAGCTTGGACCAGGGTATAGCAATCCTTCTTTGATACGTAGAATATCTAGATACCATGCTCAGACAGGGAGATCAGGTGAAGAGGATATCAGAAATGGGTGAAACCAGCGTCCAATTCGTCGGATAAGATGGTGCATAACGTGGGCTAGTGCAGTCATCAATCCATATGCCGGCAGGGGCTGCATTGTGGAGCCGAACGGCGTCAACTTCATGAATCTCCAACTTCAATAGAACATCCGGCTCTTTGAATTCTAGTACACACACTGCTCCTGCCCAAGCTGGACTTTGTCCTCTGCCCAGACGATGACCGTTGGGGCATCAAATTAAACTCCCGCAATCATTATGATTGTAGATATATAATTGAGTAAACAAGCATGCTTGCATTAATTCCTGCAACAAATATTCATGCACTTAATCTTTCGAAAGCAGAGACGGTCTACACTATCCATGTCCATGGTGCCGCTGATTCCCATTTCCCTTGCAAACATGGTACTCGAGGGATGACTCACATAGCTGGGATGGCTGCTGGCAGCTCAACATGCTTAACCTGGTCCAAGTTGCAACACAATGCAAAGATATATGGCCTCAAGTGAAAAGATTAACATTCACCTGGTCCATAGTGCAACTATGGTAAGAATAACTTGTCCATAGTGCAATTCACTCAAAAAAATATGATGCGACAGACACAAACTCAACCGAACCACCTGCCAACAAGGAAGCCAACAACGGTGGAGTGGCACTGCTAGAAGATGTGCATAACTGCAGCGGCAGACGTGGTTTACAACCTGTGTTGGGACCACGGGAAGCATTGGATGTCAATCAGGTGGATGCCCGTGGTCATCAGACTCTCAACATGGATAAAGAAACATCACAAGCTACTACTTTGGAGCCATCTAACCCAAACGCACTGATATGCACTGGTGCAACATCCCAACTTGCATCACAGGCTCCATCGATAAACGAATTAAGCACCAAATGATGACAACTACTCAACTTTTTGCCCAACAAATTCAGGTAATAAGCAATCTAACTCCAGCACGTCTCTAGTTTTTTAACCACAGTAATCATTTTGACATAACAATTAAGTCTTTACAGCCATTTGGTTATAAAAATCTAGTGCATTTCTAATCATGTGATCAACAGACTGTCAATCACAAGGGGATGACGAGTTTCATATCACGCCTTATTTATGTCTGACGTTTGATTTATTCTTTCATGCAGAACTTGATTAACATCGAGAACATTACTCGCAATGGAAGCAAGGAACAATTTAGTCTCCAAGCTCTCGCTGACCACATGCGTGATGTTCTAAGAGGGATCAATGTGTCCAGAACCAAGTTGGTATGTACGCTATGTGCTTTTTTTTGTGCCATTTGGACTGAAATGACGGTCTTCATGTTTAGTTATAATCACAATGCGATAATAAACTCTATTTGTTCCTAACACAATTTTTCCAACTACGACCAGGTTGTCATTCCAGTGCTGCATTCTGATCACTGGCCATTGTACATATTCAACTCCCTACATGATCGCGTGGATATCCTCGACTCCAACAACTACCCATTGATTGGCACTAAAGTTGAACAACACCACTCTAATGTTGCCAGGAAGGTTTTGAAACGTCTGAGTGACGAGCTTCAACTATGTTTCCCTGGCAAGTTCCCCCGGTTCGGTAGATACCGTCGTGCGTACATACCTTGTCCCAAGATGGCCGTAGGATCCAATGACTGCGCCTTTTATGTGATGAAATTCATGGAGATGTACGATGGGGACTCTGAAAAACTTGCCCGCTCCTTCATACCGGTATGTCGACTATTTATGCAAATTATCTCACTGTTATACTCAAGCATTTACATCACTAATGCCGTGCTATATGCAAAACCATTTATTCTTCAGCCGGAGTCCACCATGCTATGGGCTCAGCTACTCTACCACCTTATCTTC
This sequence comes from Oryza longistaminata, assembly GCA_009805545.1. NCBI lineage: Eukaryota > Viridiplantae > Streptophyta > Magnoliopsida > Poales > Poaceae > Oryza > Oryza longistaminata. The sequence continues at coordinate 14,913,889 of CM020184.1, read as the reverse complement.
AACCGTTTCAACCAAGCAAGACACTTCCATATGGACATAGAGGCACTTCGCCCCAATGTTGATGAAAATGTTGAAGCTCATGCATGATTCTGCCAGATCTCGAAACCCATGTTTTATTTTTGTGAACAGACATATAAAATGTTTCATCTATGCAACACTTAGTTATGTAATCCTATCAGTTCGGTGAGTGAACCATTTGTCACTGGGAAAATTCGTTAATTCTCAATATTAGCGGTAAATTTTAAATTAGGCATCACGCCTGCAGACATTTTCTTTACTCGGTAATTTTTTCACAAGAACCTAAAGTTGGTTGAAAAGAAGTCACAGTGATCGTTGGTTAATATAAAATATGGCAAATAGCATGCCCATTTTTTTTATAAATTTGATGGTAATGATCTTTCGGAACAGTACAATTGAACTAATGCTCCCGACCTCATCGGTGCTATAGATCATAATGTTGTATAAAGTGTGGACTAATAGATGGTACTCAAATTACATCGACGAGTTTCTTTATTACAAACATTTTTTAAAAAACTGATTATTACATAACTTAATAAATTGTGTATGTTAGGCTACATACAGGTAAAATTCTAAAAGAACATTATATTACCCACGCATAGAAAAAATTAACGTCGCATGGCAACTAACGAAACAAAATTGAATCAAACTATGGGAAACCCCAATAAAATCATAAAATCCATAACAGAAATCTTCTCTAGAGGTTCAGATAAATTTGGCAAAAGTACTAAATGTATTTTACAAGCAATTAAATGCTAGCCAAGCTGTTAACTATGTGATCCGAATTTTGGGCCCACAATATATTCGGATTAGTTTCCTAGTAGGAGTTCCTATTAGGTGTCTTTCTATTATCCCCTATATATACTCTTGTAAGCCATACGGGAAGGGGGTGACGTTCCCATTGTTATTCTCCTACGTTTGTAATCATCTCCTCTATAGTGATCATTGCCGGTCGGCATCCATGGTTTTTTTCCTGCAAGGGTTTTCCACGTAAAAATTCATGTCTCCGTTGTGCATCTATTTTCATAACAAGTGGTATCAGCGCATTGGAGATAGATCTACTGCAGTCCCGGGCACCGGCGTGATTTTTCGGATCGGAGAAATCGATCTCATCGATCGGCGACAGCAGGCGCGTTCGTCGCGTCGTCTCGTCGATTCCAGCTGCTCGGCGAGATTAGTCCTAACCGGAGCCGACGCGGTCAACTCCGAGTCTGTGTCAGGTTCCACGCCCGCGCGAGGAAAGAAGAAAAGCAGCAGTACAGCAGTGCGGGAGAAGAAAATCAGCCGAAGCCAATCCATCTTCAGCGCACGGTTCCCGAGGCAGATTAGAAAAGGAGCAACAGACGTCGGGTTTCTGCTCTGTCCCGTGAGGACCAAAATTTAAGTGTACCAGGTTTCGTGTTTTTGCTAGGTTTACCCTAATTTCTTACCAGCAAATTCAGGATAAATTCCCATGGCGAGTTTAAAGTATGATCTACCGCTCCTGGACCGAGATACAAGATTCTCACTTTGGCAAGTGAAGATGCGAGCCGTTCTTGCACAGCAAGACCTCGATGATGCGCTTTCTGGATTTGACAAGAGGACACAGGATTGGTCCAACAATGAGAAGAAAAGGGATCGTAAGGCTATGTCATATATTCATCTTCATCTATCTAACAATATTTTGCAGGAGGTGCTTAAGGAGGAGACAGCCGTTGGGCTGTGGTTGAAGCTGGAACAGATATGCATGACCAAGGATCTTACCAGTAAGATGCACCTGAAGCAAAAGTTATTTTTGCACAAGTTGCAAGATGATGGGTCTGTAATGGACCATCTCTCCGCTTTCAAGGAAATTGTTGCTGACCTTGAGTCCATGGAGGTAAAGTATGATGAAGAGGATTTAGGCCTTATTTTATTGTGTTCATTGCTTAGCTCGTATTGAAACTTCAGGGATACTATACTTTATAGCCGTGATACTCTAACTTTGAAAGAAGTTTATGATGCTTTGCATGCCAAAGAAAAGATGAAGA